>CM056995.1:101297841-102497841 GCA_029891345.1 Dryococelus australis | reverse complement strand
CACTGGACTTAAATCGATAATGAGTAGTGTGTTTCCAGTTGAAATTGAATTGAATTTTGTTGTTTGCTTCAATCACATGCTTCCGTGATTTTATAGTTTCTGCTAATTGTTCATAATGGAAGGGAGTGAAAAGAAGAAGATGCTATACATGTGTGTGTATTCAACGAAATGGGAAGGAACAAGACTTCTGTTGTGCTCATGAAAGCTGAGTTGCAAATTATGGTTAATTAAAAATATTCTTGCAAAGAATTTTTTAATTTCGTACAGAGCCATCCCGAGTTTGTAAATTCAAGCACATCAAGCTTAAAGCATGAATAATTATTGATGAAACTACTGTCGTTAAACAATTTTTGAAGTCTCCCTTATTTTTAGGTAATGTCCCTTATTTTCATAACTGAAATTTGCCAATCTCCCTTATTATCAGTTTAAAAATTTGGCAACCCTATTGGGGAATATACTTTTAATACAAGTTTCAGACCCCTGGAGTTATTTTGGCAATTTAGGCTGCTGCAATTTAGGTGATCAAGCATCTGACAATATTGGTGATGCAAAAGTGATAGGCAGGCAGATCTTCCCAGCTGGCAAGTTAGAATTATCTACAGGTGTAAGCCAGCACCAAAGGATGTACCATAATCCCTATATCCTAGTCTTCCAGCAGACTCTTGGAATGGACAATATAATTAAATACTGTTAGAAATAAAGCACCGAACAGTTCTCAGCCTTACCTGACATTTCTAAGAGACAATTGACCATGGGTCATACATTATGATAGCTGGGAGTAAGGCCTGCTGCTAGTGAGTTTACAGGGAGCAGTTGTTTCTCCAGTAAACCACTGTTACATAACTCTGAAAGGCACATAAAAAAATTTGGCATTGTCCTTGCGCTGTTACTACCTAGTCAGACAATGCAAGGGATCAAAATGCAGTGTGGAACAGGAAGAGGCCTGCAAACCAGCATTTTTGAAATTGAATTAAATTTCAAATAAAATAAAATATTTTTTATGAATTTTGAAGCATTTTCCAATTGAATTACATATTTTAATATTTATTTACTTACTTTAGTAGTTCATTTTTGAAAAGACAAATTACATTTAATTTTTCAAAGCAGAATTTTTTAATTTCTGGTCATGAAATATTTTATTTTTAACATATTTTTAACAAAAATTATTTATAACATTTGATACATTTTTCAAGAAGTTTATGTAGACAGAGGCTTACAAAAATAAAGAATATTCATATAGTTTTACCATGTATAAATTATTATCAGCCTACACTAAATGCAAGCTGACCCCAAAGTTTAAAAACCTTCTCAAAAAGAAAAATTATATGACACTGAATGCAAGCCAAATTTTCTGATGTCCCTTACACACTCAATCAACTGAGGGCGCACAGAGAGGTAGTTGATCGGGCAGTGTATTCACGGTGCATGTATGGTCGCAAAGGGGAAACATCAGCATTTATGTCAGAGGTAGGAGGGTTGAAACAAAAATGCTGCACAAAGGGGAAGTATGCACACATGTATGTGTGAAATGATAAGGTGCCATGCCAGCAGAGAAATTAACGTGTGAAACAAAGAGAAAAAAGGACTGCAGTACAAGCTGTCTGCTGTTACTAGCAGTAAGGAAAATGATCAAATAACATCTTGCATGAAAAGTTACCATCTTAACCACTAAATAAATATTTGGCAATTAAAAACATAACATGTTTCAAAGCTGACCGACTCATAAACTTGTTCAACATCAGATGTTATCTCCATACTTTGTCTTTGGAAACACCATGCAGAAGTCAAAATTTGATACACATCACGCTGCAAGGGCATGCTAAGAATTTTCTTACAGATGAACTGAACGTTCACAACATCAATTATAAGAAAACACCTTCGAAAAAAAAAAGTGTTCTTATTTATTTATTTTCAAGTGAAACCGTTTGCTTCGAAATAAATAGATAAAACTATTTTCAGCTACAATAATTTTGATAAGATTTCTTCGGTCTTGGATAGAGCTGTGATTAATAACAATGGCGCAGTGTCATAGAGGATAAAAGTCACATAACTCAATGTCAACTAAATCTTGGTAGAGACAAAAAAATAGACAAATTGCGACAAAAATGCAATAAGTTGTGGTTCCAAATTTATTAAATATGTTAAAAAGTGATAAAATATAGGTGTTGTTATGCCTTACACCAAAGAAAAAATTGTTAAGAGCTGCGGTTTGAAGAGGGCGTCATCGTAAAAAGCTACGAGAGGATGAAAAGGACATGCTAAAACAACTCAAGTGCCTCCACAGACTCGTTTACCCCCCCCTGGTTGGTCACATGAGGGAGAGCACGAGGACACCACACTGGTTGCAAGGCAATTATCTCCCATTTGCCACAAGATTCGCCAGCTGTGTAAGGGGAGGAAACGAAATCACCCAAGGACAGCAAAAGCTTATTCCTCCACCTCCAAGCCAGTTGTTCACATGTACATTCCTATGCCATTCACCCTCTGTTCGTATGTAAGACTACGGATATATTTGGCAGACACCTACCTTTTGAAAAAGTATTTAATTAAAAAAATGTTTTACTTTAGAGCAATCATTAAGATTTGTTTCTCTACAATATTCAATAATTAATCATTCATAACCTCATCCTCTGATGTTTCCTGTAAGATTGCACTTCAGCTGGCCATGAGTTAATGCAGCACTCGGGCTCTATGCTAACACATTCTTTTGTGATGAAAGGGTGTCATACATGCCCTTCTAGCATACCAGTTTATTCAAGAGACATCTATCTACAGAAATAAATTAATATTTCAATAACAGATCCTCAAATTTTCCTGGAAGAAGCCACTGAAAATTCACTTAATTATCAGTGAAACTCCGGATGAGCAATTTTTGAACATTTTTAACAATAGGAGGTCAATAACACATGTCTGGGGTATTATTTTATTTGGAAGATCTGTGCCAATTGAATTAATTGAGAAATTAATTTAAAAAAATGATGATTTTATGCCAAAGATTTGATGTACAATGTATTTCCAACAGTGTATAAATGAATTTACCTCATCATTGAGCAAGCCTTGCCACTTGTTTCGCAACAGAGTTTTTATTGTTGACCATGCATCAAGAGACATTAAAAACTTTTACTGTCTACCACTGCAAGACTAGACATTCCAGCCCAAGATTGTATTATTCACCAGCTGCCGAGACTATGCATCAAAGACACAGAGTACCACTACATGCCGCCTGCCGCCAGATAGCTCTACAGTACAATTCACCACATCTTGATCTCCAAGCCAGCCGGTGATGTCATGCCTTCAGGAAGCTATGCTACAGCTACCCTCTCTCCATCGCCACCCCTATACAGCTGAATGGAGAGGAACATCTAGCCAGAGAATAAATAGCAGGCAGCTGCCCTTAGATGCCAGTCTATCTCAGGCCTTCACCGCATTCGTGCCGAACCTTTGCCAACATCGTCTACACTCAGAGACACTGCAGCCCCGTCTAGGCAACACATGCGTAGGAGTAGTACCAGTTTAAGTTAAGATTCCATAAGCTATTGCCAACATTAGGAGGTAGTGTGAGAACACACCATTCAAGAGATTGCAGGCGACCGGGAAAATTACTCAAACAAGCTGAACACAACCAGTGAATATCTACATGTACATTGGACAGCCACCCTTTTTGTGCTCCTCTGAGTACAGAACAGTAAAGTCCCGACAATAAGTATTCAGTCTCTTGAGGCTTGTTTACCTGCTCAGTAGCATACTCTCTCCACCCCATTTCGACACCGGAGTTAGTGTTCTCTGGGTGTGGGGACTGCTCCCTCCTGAGACATTCATCCAATGTGCTGAGACTGTCAATGGCAAGGTCTCACTCTCAGCGCTCACCGCATTTCGACGCCGAGTGCTGAGATAGGGAGACTTCTTAAGTCAGCAAACGCTACACATGGTTGTACACCAGGTAGGACAACACGTCACCTGCTGTCACTTCACAAATGTGAGAGTGTCTTTCAGTCCAAATGCCCACTCCCATCAGAGTGGTATCCGAGAGGTCAGATAGGTGCTAATTGCCTCTGGTGTTTGCAGGAGCTTACTTCCCCCTCCTTATTGCCACAATTGTGCAGTTCTCTCCAAAGGATCAAGCCCAGGCATTGCACCGTCTCCAGATTCCAGTTACACCAGAGATTCCTAAGGACTTCTTCAAGGACCCTGCCCATTTGAGCAAGGAAACACACCACTCGTTGGTAGCCTGCATAAGCAAACAGGACCAGTCCTTGGGACTCGCCAACACCTACTATGGGGGAATTAAGCCAGTGGAACCGAATCAGCTAACCGACATATTCACTCACGTCAGCCAGAGTTGTCCCAGGGTAAACAGCCACCACAGGTTACACATTGTCCAGGTTTACAGCTGCTCACCAATCCTATGAAACACAAGGTCACACTAACAGAGCCCGATTTTGTGCCATGTCGCAAAGCTACCAGGCCAGTCCTCTACACAGGACATGTGCCAGTAGCACGTAGAGACTGAAATATGCCAGAACCCCATACCACCGGATGCGCCTGACCTAGCACCCATAAAAAACCCTCTTGTATGTGGTGACAACCTTGACAGCCCCAAGGCATCACCCGTCTAGGAGCCAAGATTTTCCGGTGCCCAACAAGACATTAAAGTATGGACTTCGGGGAGTCCATTAAACACCCCATGGCACTCAACAGATATCCCAGAATATCTACAACCAACATAAGTGAGTATGAGCTCAACTGCACAGTTGCAGCCGCAACCGAATACAGCCCCTGTTTTAAGCCAATTTGCCCCGGCATGGGGATACACAGACTTGAGTGTGCCCATTGTCAACAACGGCTCCACTATACTTGCCTAGGTTGGGCAGATGAACCACGATATACAGATGGCCTCGACTACAGATGTGATGATTGCAGAACCCCTCAGACTGCTTTCTGCACTTGGAACCACACAGTAGTGTGCTGCATAATGTGTGGGGAGACATACCACCACGGATGCATACGATGGCGAGAGGAGCATATAACCCAACCAGGTATGGTCTATCAGTGCAAAGTCTGTCGGCGGGCCGCTGAGTACAGACCACTCAACCCAGAGCTGGCCTCCCACTTCAACACCACTTTGTGTTTGGGATAGCCCCAATTATCGGAGTTTGCGGGACGTCCTCACGAGGACCCGCTAGTGTTTACGGCCGAACGTGAAAGGGAATTCCAAACGCACGAAGTGCCCAAAAAAATAATGGGTCCCACGAGCACAAGTCAAACTTAAGGGCAAAACCCTCGAGTGGTGGCAAACGTACGAGGAATTCGTTTCTGAGTGGAGCCAACTCAATAGCCGCCTTGCATAACAGCTCACTGGTGAAGAGGTAATGGAGCGCCTCACTACGGAATTTTACAGCAGCACCCGGACACCAGACAAGAAAGTAGAGATTTTTGTCAGCTGCAAGGTACAGATGTACTGTCATATCTTCCCGGAGGTCAGCTTGTATAGAAACTTCTTTCTTCCCTTTTACAGGTAAATATTAAAATAAATATTGTGAAAAGAAAGAATTCCCCTACCAAAGCATTGTGAGCTGGTATGGCGAAAATTTAAGAAGGTATGTAACCCTTACACACTAGGATTTTTAAACACACACACCAGCTAACAAGCTTTGTTTTCACGTGCCGTGACCTTTCGTCTCTTTCCTCACCCCTCAGCCTTGCCTACCACCCAGCAGCAAGAGTGAAACAGACCCGAAGCAACCAGCTGTTGCCAAGACACCGCCTGCTGATAAAGGTTGCTGACAAGGGGAAGCAAGGGGGAAGCAAAAGGAGAAGGAGCACATGAAATAAAAGAGACAGAGAGTGACCTGCCAAGCAGTGGGAAAGAAAACAAACGCATCCTTTGTCCAGCGTGAGAGGAGATAATGGTGCCACGCAGCACTCTGAACCCGCCCGCGCACGGCATAGATACAGTTACAGAAGCGAAGCCACTCATAGTCACACTGGGCCTGGATCATATCTTACCAACAAAATTAAACTTTCTTCAATTCAAGATGGATCTTCGTCGGAAGAGGGGGGGATTGAGGCATGACACGTTCCACACAGGTAATTAAGCACACTCTAATTAAACGACTTTGTCACACCTCGAACCTGAATCACTAATGGGCAAGTCTCCTTTTAAACCAACAGTAATGGAGGTTGGACTACCAGAGTTGACAGAGGCTCAACAGGACCTCCTACCATGTGATCTCCGCTTTTACTGTTCGCCACGTCTCTACAAGAAGTTGTCACGTCAACGCCCCTCCCAGAAGAAAAAACCATTACAAACTTGCCGCTCCCAGCAGAACAGTGCCCAATTCAAAACTTTGCGCTGCTGAAGGGTAGCAGGCTGCAGAGCAGAGTGTCACTGCTCCACGAGCGTATGAGGGCAAGATGAGTTATCACCTCACGTCCAGTGCCACAGCAAATAAGGATCCAGGAATCCATGTGTCACGTCAGAGATTCCAACCCACCAGCAGCAGCGATGATTCCCCCCGCACCCTTCTGAGAGCCATGAAGCTGGAAAAATTAGTATATAAGGAGTTCCAGTGCTGATCTCAGGGCAGTTTGCTACACCTCTCACCTCTGTGAAGGTGCGAGAGTGTTAGCTAAGGGCAGAGTCCCACACCCGCGTCGGTGACTATGGAAAAACCAGTGGTCATTGACGCCTCCAGCAGCTCCAGAAGATCGTTGCCTTCCAGAGGCCTTCAACTTCTTCAGCCGCCTCCGGCAACCAAAGGAGGACACCGCCAACCAGAAGATCTTCCACTTCTTTGGGCTCCAACAGCTGCTCTGGAGGGCCGTCAACAACTACCAGAGGGTCCTGCTGACGTCGTCCCTTACCACTTCCTCAACCTTTTCCTACCTCTTTACCTTCCAGGTAATAGAAGGTCACTACGACGACGTCCCTTCAGGACACCCCTTAAGGTCCTGACCAAACCACTCTTCAGCACTTGGATGAAGACCTCCCTTTATTGATTGAACTGATAGGTCCCTTTAGGACAAACCCTCAATTAGTTTAGGAATTTTGTATTTGGCTATTTAATTTTAAATTAATTTCCAACTTTGCTCACACATACTAAACTATGTCTTTTATGTTTTTCCCAGATAGCCTTCACCTGGTTTGTAACATAAAATCTTCCTCTAAATTCAAAGTTTTTAATATTAATATTCTTCTTTGAATTAATTCCAGAGATTGCGGACCCACAGTGATGTTTTTTTAAAATACATATTCAATGAACATATTTTTTATATGATTTACATTTCAGTGCTCTACTTCCATTAGCTTGTTGTTACCTTTTTGATCCTTAATGTTTTGTTGTGTTAGAGCTTGCATTGCTCTCCCTTTAAGTTGAAGCCAGCTACCACGTAGCAATCGCCACAAATGCAAACGCACAAACACACACCACTAAGGGGCAAACAGAGTTTTGTCGGCGAAATGCAGTGTATCTCTCTGACAAATCTTCGGGGGCACCCAAAACACTAAGTAAACCTTCCATCCTTGGAATCAAGTGTATTCGATAGCATCTTACTCTGCCCCGCTGGAGAATAGTCCTGGGATTGGATCCCACTCTATTACACCCCTCTTACACCTACACACCTCCTCACATACCCCAGGAGCCTACAAGCAGTCCGAGCACTACTCCTCCGCAACCACTGCCGGCCAGTGTTCAACAGCCGGCCGCATCATCAAGCCAGCCGGAGAGGAGGAGGGTGCCGCCGCCTCGTGGACAGCAGGTAATGCATTAGAAGGTTGTGGTCCCTGTATCTCTCGACTTTGCTCCCTTTCATTGTGATGAGTGAGTCGTCACTTAAGAAAAGTATGCAGCGGTTGGTAATTTTGAAGTGGGCGCTCGCTTATGAGTGGTTACTATGTTATTAAATATATGGTTAGGCCGGCCAGCCATTTTTAATATGTTTTGTATTATACTTATATTTAGTATGTCTATTTTAGTATTGTTTAATATATGTTAAAGTTTAGTTAGTAATTTTATAGGGTTTTTGTATGGTTACTGAGTACTTTAGAAAGCTAGCTGAGCATGCGTGCATTGCCTGCACTGACACTTGTGGTAGCGGCCGCGCAGGGCGGTGAGAGTCGTGTAACCACAGCAGACAAGGTAACATGTTGGAAGCTGTAGCACACCCAGCTCTGGTATGGCGTTGCCTAGTGAGCCTCAGTATGAGCTAGGGTATTTTTAATGCATCTTGCGTTCAACATTGTATGCAACGTGATTGTTATAAAACTTGTGGAAATAGTTGTGGAAATTAGTCTGCTTGCTTGTTCTAAATGCTCACGTCTTGTGTGTCGAGCTTGGTTGGAATACGCTGCCGAACTTCTGTGGGGCAATATTTTTCTTCAGTGGGTTACCACCATGAAATTTGCGTGAGAGCTGCCTGTATATTCAGCGGGGAGTTTCGCCCTTGCATTTCCTGGACGGCGGCTTGCAGTTCGTAAATGTCTGCGAGCTGCGGACGCTTGTGTGGAGGCATGCTATATCTGCAAAATTCTTTGCATCCTAAAATTTGAAGGTACTGTCCAGCTGTTCTTTTATGTGGGGGAAAGTTTTGCTCGAGGCCCATTACTACTTGGATAATGCTGGCGATAGAAATAGGTGTAGGGAGAAGGGAAGATTGATTTATTGTGATTGTAAAACACCGTATGAGTGAGGTCGCTTTGACCCTCCCTAGTCGGCTCAAGCTTGGGGGTTTCATCATAAACCAACCCGCCCCACTCTCTATTTCAGCACACTGCCTAAGCGAGAGTAGTTTCTTGGGGTGAGATCTCCGCGACTCTGGCATAGCATAATTTGAAGGCCACCACTGTCACTAAAGCTCATTCTGCCTAGAGCAGAAGATTGAATGTAAAATTTGTTGTAGAGGTTAAAATCCCCAAGTCACCAATCCAACAGAACACTCCCAAAGTTCCCAATCAGTAACTCTTATTACTCTCGACGTGGGTGGTCTCTAACCTTATCTGAGCTAGCTGAGGAACTTGTGTTCGACCCCAGGTGATGTAAGGTTTTACCACATTGACACACATTTTTGTGACACTCCTAAAGAAATGGCCATTGAGGTTTCAACCCTCACACACCACCCAGTTAAGAAATAGTTTTGTACTATTTCCTTCAAGTACAATTGATATCCCATCATTGTACTCTGTGAGTTAAAATGCTTCAAGAGTAAACCACCAAGTGTTACAGTATTCTCATAACCTAAATGTCAAAGAACAATGTTATTCGTAATGCTCCATATTGTTAATGTGTTTGACAAAATATGTCACTCTTGTGAAAGCAATTATAAAGGTACTACTGACAGCTATTTTTTCTACATTCCAGTCCTTTTTATAAAATTATCTTTTCCATGCAAAGTTGTAACTTTCCAGATAATATGAAATAAATGAATGGACACAAAACTGGCTTTGTGGGCTAATTTCCATAAGCAGATGTAAAAACACATGGATTAAACTCAATTTTCAGCTCATTGAATACAGAATTGTATAGGATTCTCATTATATTTATTTTGTGTGTTAATATAACTTGCAATATGTTCCACGACTTGGAGATGTAATGGTATTACCTTTTCAGAGCCTCGTTGACTATGAGTTCTGATGGGGTCTTAGCATCAATAATTCTTGTCTGGATGTTCGAAGTAGTCTGAAACACAATTTTAGGGTGTGTAAGAGCCAGAAAAATAAATTATTTAGATAATATTTTACACGAGATGAAAATTGGAAATACCCTGAGTGAAACATACAGAATTGTACAGTAACAGCTTCATCAAGTTCACACTTAATGCTCAGCTGATTATTATGGTGTAGCTATGTATTAAATGGCTCCATCTGTGAACTAAACCATGAATAAAAGCCTATGTAATAAGGAAAACCTGCGGGGGTACAAAAATAATTCAGGGAGCATCAGTCATATTAAGATGCTCAATGAAATTTTCTTTGTACAGAACTAAGTTATTCTCTGTTTCATATAACTTCAGTAAAATCTGACAGACATTGGGGTCAACCTACACAGCATGTAAACAGTAAATGTTCCCATCTGCACAGTACTGTCAGGTGATGATTGTTGCAGGATATATGTTATTGTGTTGGCCATCTTTGCAATGATTGTAAAAAAAAATAGTAGTCTGCATTAAAAACTAATTTTATGATAATGATAACATTTATGGACTGTTTTTCTAAGTTATAAAGGAGGTCTTTAAAAACATTTAGAAATATTATGGTAAAGCATGCAAACATTACAGTTATGTGAAACATCTCCACCAATCTCCCTTGTCTATGATCTCTACCAGCCTGGTGAAATGCCACTGCCATTAAGCTCTCTTCCAACATAATTAATCTATAAGCGAGAATTCCTTGCTGGTGGTGTCGGAATATTATATATGCAGTTAATTATTTTTGTATTTGCGTATTTCATTAAGTTCATCATAGGTGCCTTTTAAAACAGTTTCCCTCAGTAAAATCAATCATAGACATGTGTCTGCTGCTTTGTAAAAGGGTTTGTTGTGTGCTGTAGTCCGCCATTTTCTGTGACCACCACAAAGCACAAGCAAAAATGTATTGAAGTTGTGAAGATTAAATTTGTTGGTTTCAAGAAATAGCATAAGTGTTTTGTTAATTGAAAAAGTCAGCAAATAAATTATTTCATATCAGTGGCCCACAAGAGTGATTTCAGTGAAGTAATTATCAAAAGCTCGCCACGTGTTTAGAAATTACGAAGTGAACAATAAGTTTGTGTGTTTTGTAAATAATGTTTTCTTAGATTGTTGTTAGAATATTTTTTATGTATTTTGCCTTTTAAAATCCTTGTTTTACCTTAATTTATTTTATTGCATCTCTAACGATTTTTGTATAGGAAGTTAAATTTACTGAAAATGTTTATATTGTGCATTTCGCATATTGGTATTAACAGTGAAATATTTATTGTATTTTGTTCTTGCAGGAGGTTTTCAAATGTACATGGCCTAAGTAAATGCACTTTTAGTGTAGTACATTATATAAAAAATACAACAATATTTATGTGTTGAATATTGCTTGCATCAGTAGGAACAACAGCTACACATTTCTCACATTTAGTTGTTTCGATGAAGTTAAAACTTGAATAATATTTCCGTACAAATAAAATTTTCCACTGCATCATCAAAACAATTGCACTCTCTCATAACAAGAACTAAATACAAAACAATTGCACCTCACAAAAATCATTAAACAAGAGTTCCCCACCCACCAATAAAATAAACAGAACCCAACAAGTATATTATGTGGCCATAACAAAAATAAAACAGTTGGGAATGGCAACCAGCTTTAGTAGCCTAAGTACTGGACTGCAGTTGTCAGTCTTTCAATACCTGCCACTGGATTTGTAGTTTGTTTACAAAGATACTTTTCTTCACAGACAGAACAGATGTGATGGAGGGATACGTCATCGCCGCACTTCTTTTATGGAACTGTCAAAATTTACTGAAGTTACATGAAACGGAGAATATGCAGATATCTTAATATCAAATTTTAATTAAAATACTGATGCCGTAGGGTGAGACACAAGATGAACAATGACACAAATACTTACTGGTAATATGGGCACCAGCAGTACATCCCAATCACTGCACTATTGAGATTAAGGATTCTCATGGATGCTGTGGGTTCTGTGTGTCCATCTCACCCGTGTACACTTACAAACACATAGGCAATACTAAACTTTTACTAAACATCACTTTGAAATAAATAGTTACTAAAATACGTGTGGCGAGGACACTGTCACTACTGAATAAAAGAGGTAAGTTCACTGTAGACTTGTTTTTATTGTTACTATACGTACACATCGACGTGCCAATGAAATTATAATTATCTCGGTCATGACTAGCCAATTTTGCTTGGGTGCTCCTCAGCCCACAATTAATCTAGCGCACGCCTAGATGGATGATCTCCCCGAGGTGCGTGAAAGCACAGCCTTCACAAAGGAAGAGGGCCGATAGCAGATAGAGTGGACTGATGGTTTTTCCCTGAAGACAGAACACGGTGAATTGCAAACAAAAACCCTTGATGAAACATATTAACACGTGTGATTACTCTGCATCACTAACGCAAACGGCAAATTGTCAAATGAACGTGTGTTGTCAAGTAAGTTCCCCGAATTACTTTTATTTACAGTCTTAACATATTAGCTGTAACGTCCAAAGTGTGATAAGTACTAAAATTATGTTTCGCAAATGTTAACCCAAATTTTACGTCTGAGATAAACTAAAATAATACTTAGTAAATATTTAATTTTTTTGCAAGATTTTATATTTTTACTTTCATAACCTACGAATTTTTAGAAAGAAGTCAGTCTATAAATACATAAAAATTTGTTTAGCATTACAGTACAATGGCAAGTGAATTAGCTGACAGCGTGTTGGTAAAATATAGAGCCTCCACTTAACACACAAGCTGATGGCGAAAGGAGACAAACGAAAAGTAAATATTTGGCACTACTTTTGTCGAACTGTCAAAATCTTGGCAAGTTACATGACAAAGAGAGTACCTTGGACACACTTCAATTTCATCATTATGGCATTGCTTGAGGCCCAGACTGGCCATTAGGGTGAACTCTATCATCACAAAAATTCTATATTTTGTATTGACTGACTGTTACTCCACGACTTACTTAAATTGACGCATTACGCAATTCACGCTTAGAGAAAGCACACATCTAATAAATGACTGCACCTCATCTCAGATGGCTACTCTCCAAGGGGCAAATCACTCCCAATTAAAAATGGTAATGGATGCAGGACATGCCAACCAAACTCAGTTTACAGTGACTCAACTCACCAAATAACTACGTGTTCCTTGCCTTAACCGTACTCTTAAACTCTACCAAAAGTCGTTACGTCAAGGCCCCTCTCCGAAGAAGCGCTCCTAACTTTACTGCTCCCACTAAATACAGAGCACACACTTTGAATTTTGTGCCGCTGTGGGGATGCGAGCCACCCATCAGGAAGTCACTGCCTCCCCGAGAGTATAAGGGCAAGATTTGCAAACGCCTCGTGCCAGGCGCCACCACAGATAAGGATCCATGGTTCATGCATGTGACATCACAAGCTCCACCCCTGAGAGGCAGGGCTAATTCCCCCAGTCCCCTCTGAGTGCCTAGATGCTGGAAAAAATTTACAATAAAAGGCACCCCAGCCTGGGCGTCAGGAGTGATTGCTGCACTGTCTGGCTGTGAGAGCCGACAGTGCTAGCACCAGGGCAGCAGAGTTCCTTGCCCGCACTTATGACCGCGGAAGATCCAGTGGTAGACGATGACGCCTACAGCTTCAGAGGACCGCCATTTTCTATAAGATCTGCAACCTCTTCAGCCACCTCCAGCAACCTTGTGGAGGACCGACACCAACCCGAGGCCTTCAACCTCTTCGGCTGTCTCCGCCAGTATCACCAGCAGAGCTGGCAACCTCCAAGCACACCCATAAGTTATGTTACATGCAAAAAATATGCGTAAATCATGAGCAATAAAATTTTTCTCCAAAATATAGATATACTCACAAAATTGAATAGTCATACACACAACACACATGCATTAAACCATAAAAAAAAAAAAAAATTTCACATGGGTGAACCAGAAAAATTATTTCAACATAATAATAATCACCAGGATATGTTAAAACCTTAAATAAGATACAATACTTCTTATTTCTCACTCGTTAGAAAATGCAACAGTTGCATGTTTAGCTTCTTGAAGCTCCTTGGTGGTGAATTTCTTTTAGTAACACACCTCATTCATTAAATTACTTTTTACTTTCTCAATCATAAGAGTGCTTAAAGTTGTTATTGACAGAGATGCTCTAAATTCAGTTTGATTGCAGCAGATAATGCTGAAAATTCTCTCTGTTGAAGAATTGCTAGGTTTGCATTCCAACCTGTTTAATTTTTGTAATTGCCAGGTTAACTTTGTTGGTGTTCTATTAATTTTATTTTGAAGGAAAAAAGGAAACAGTGATGGATTGGGGGCTTTAGTTTAATGCCTTTCATGAGACAGCATTGTTTTGATGTTCTTACGAGTATGTGGCATTCTGAGTTGCATATTGTTTGGAAATGAAAATAATAAAAGTTAAATTATTGAAACTTTGAAAACTTTAACTTCAATGGAAAAACAAAACGCGATGCAAACATTGCTGTTCGAATTCGTACAGATGCAGCAATACACACACACACTGACCAAAGTTAATCTTACACTCGTTGAATTTACGATATACATAAAAACAAATTATATTCATGCACTACAAAAGTGTTGGAAGTGTGACTTTTTCAGGCCACGTGCATTTCAATAATTATAGTAATGGTTTACAAATACATTATTTACAAAACACGCAAACTTAATGTTTGTAAATTTCACAACCTCTTGAACACGTGTTTTTCGATGGTAATCCTTGCAAGTTTACTTCACTAAAATCACATCTGTTTGTCACTAGCATTAAATAATTTATTCGCAGAATCATTCAGTAAAATCAACTATGCATGTTCCCTGAAACCAACAAATTTAAACTTAATGAGACATCCCAATGTGAAGGGAAGATCTTACTTATGAGCTAACCAGGGGCAAGTGAGCGCCCTTAGATGACGTCATGGAGGTAATTCAGATTTTACACGTACTGACTGACATCCCTACATAATCGAGCACCGAGGTTAAAACCCTTGTCTTCTGCCCGTACCAAGTTGGTCTTGGGACCAACCCTTTCAGTGTATTTGATTATGTGTCATTACCCTTGGTGGCTTAAAATGCTGCAACACTAACAAGATTATGGTTTTCCACAACTGTGTAGTCCTCTCGGCATTTTTAAATTCCATGTTATTAAAGTAATCTGCTATGAATCATTAAAACATATATGTAGCATTAGTTTTGCATTGGGCACTAGACTTGAGCTTATACAACACACCTAGCATAAGACTGCACCAACAGAAAACATTCAGAACTCTGGTGGCTTAGTTCTGTATGGCTGAGTCAAAGAGGAGGCTAGGTTCTGAAGTATGCAGCAGTCAATAAACAAATGTCCCTTACCCAAGTACATAAGAAAATGTGAATTCTAGATAGATAGAGCCTGTGTAATCAATTACAAAATGTAGCATCATACAACCAGTGGCTGGAGCACACAGTACCTGGTTACATATATCTGATACAACTCAGAGCTACTGCTCAGATGAACATGGCAATGGTGTAGGTGTATTTACCTGCCAGTTTATGTTGGAGAGCTGCTTTTCGTACTGGTCCCTCAGTGCCTGCAGATCAGACTGTAACTGATGCTTGCTGTTCTGCTCCCTCTGATACTCTTCTCGCAGTCTCTTCATCTCATCTTCATACTGCAGCCTCACTTCCTGCACCAAAATCTCTTCAGGGATGCCTGTCACATGCCTCCACGTTGTTACAACAATGTGCTTGATTATATAAACTTTTCTATCACATAATACACACTTTTAAGACTAACTAAATGTCATAGTTGTTATGTTAGCTATAAGAATTAATTTTCTTCTCTAAGAGAAATAATTTTGTCTCCTATACTCTGCTCTTTCGATACCACTGGAATAGCTCAAACTTGGAGAGTAAAAATCACTGGGGTACCAATCGAAAGAGTGATGCCTGGCAAGTAATGAACAGGATAAATTTAAAAAGTCTCAAAATACTGCACAGGTAAAGAATAGATTTATACATACATATTTACTATGCAATATTTAAATAATCCCTCTAGCAAGTTCACTCACTCACACAGTGATTTACATTAAATTGATTCTTGAAAGTTTAGAATGGGGATAGTAGTCTTGAGAGACTATGCAACTCAAAATAAATATTTAGTATGTCTAGTAAGAGTTGATGACCTTGATTTTTGTATCAGTATGCTAATGTATTAGCATTCTGACTTCAGCAGAATACCAGTGGCGTTTCTTACAGTAGCACATGCCTTCCAAGTAAAATTTAACCTTCCAGAGCAAAACATTGTTTTTTGATCTTTTTATAATAATTAGCTGCACAGAAACCTATTTACTTATTAATTACTATAATACAAGAATGAGTATTGTCTATCAAAGTTATGCAGAGATTATGATATTTACAGCAGCTTTGAGGTGTAGATGGCTTATGTCCCTGGCTCCATTTTTTCCCCCGTGCTAAGCAACATTGGGACACTTACCTTCTGCATTTTTCAGGCAATGATGGGCCATCTCATTATATAGCAAGTGTGGTCCGTTTGTTCTAAAAACTTTTAAAATTTGCCATTTAGACATAGTATAATGGCAGCTCATTATTTTGATGTCTTATATGTACTGTTCAAATACAGTATGCTGTAAAAAAAAGGCAGATAAGTGATCCTTGTGTATAAAAATAGAGGTTTTATTTCTGTATGTAATGTATAATTCATCAACATAATTATATTATTTCATTTTAAATTACAGCAAGGATATTTAATGTAAAATAATTTTATATGAAAAATAATTTATAACTTCTACTTACTTCAAAACAAAATTTCGTAAGTGATATCATCAATCTAATTTCAATTACAAAAAAATGTTTAAGAAAATATGACTTACCAAAAGTTTAATTACTAATTTAATTCAATAGACAAGACATCTTCCAAATAAAACTATACACCAGATGGAAAACACTCCGCACCACATAAGTTTCACAGAGTGTGAAATCAATCAGAGGATCTGTATGGAAATATTATTTCATAGAACATGAAGTCAATCATACTATCTGTTAAGGTAATATTAATTTACTTCAATAGATACAGGTCTTCTGAGTAAATTGATATCCTGGAAGGGCATCTAAGACTCCCCTTCATCGCAAAGTATGCCTAAGCAACGAGCCTGAGCACTGTGTTAACTCATGGCGAGCTGAAGTGCAATCTTACAGGAAATATCATAGGTTGTTGTTTTGAATTTTTAATTACTGAAAGTTGTAGAGAAGCATATCTCAATGACCATAATTATATGCCTCTATCCCAAAAATTATAAACTTTTAAATGAAATATTAATTGTTCAAAATATTAATTGTTCTGCCACACTAAACCGCAATATCATGGTAACATCCCTACAAACAACCAGCTTGGAGTTGGACAGCTTTGGATGTCCTTGGGTGAACTTGTTCCCTCGCCTTACATTGCTGGCGAATCACGTAGTGAGTAGGAGATGGTTGCCAAGCAACCAGTGTTTTAGTTTATGTATCTAGCAGAACAACTTAATAAACAAGACTGATAATTTGATGTAAGATACTTTACTTGGTATCAGGTAACATGCTTACAACGACTACCGGAAGTCACGGTAGATAGACAACATACAATCACATCTCTACATGGTTGCCAACTCTTCACAACATTACGTCTACAACACCTCCCCCTTTTTACAAAGGAAGTAGAAATGCGAACACAACACTTATACCAGAAAACTTACACAATGTATCACATCTGCACGAGTTCTAACTCTGATACTAAAAAGTTACAATTTCATAATTTCAAGAAACACTGTAGATGAGAAACTACAACACTATCTTCCTCTTTATCACTGGTATACAAATACACACAGAACATTTGCCCAAAAAAACTGAGTTACTAAGCCATTGACATCACATTTACAAATTAAAACGTTTATCAGGATTTACCACCCTTCCACTCCTTGTACTTGATATTGCCGGCAGCGCTTCAAACCCCCGAAACTCCATTTCTGATGCCGGAGAACTACTGGCCTGCCTCAATGGCACTTCACTCTGATGGGGCCCTTCACTGACTTGCTCTTGCTCACCTATAACATCAAGCAGCAGTGGGGTGGACTGAGCTGTACGACTGCTAACTTGAGATTTTTTAAGGTGAATGACATTACGACAGACAGTTTCGCCACTAGCCATTTGGATCCAGTATAAACGAGGAGATGAGTGTTGGTCGACTATGATACCGGGTTCCCAGATATTACCTCTGTTTGTGCTAACCACTACTGTTTCTTCTTGTACAAACGTCACTTCCTGCCTCTGGGCAGTTTTGTCATATGTGGCTTTCATCTGTTGCTCTCTGGTCATTAAAGCCTGGACAACAATGTCTGGTAGAATGACTCTTGGTTTCAGTGAATTGTATGGAACTGGCAACTTGGTTCTGACTCTTCTATTCAAGAGTGACAGAGCAGGTGATCAATCTAGGCCTGGAAGGGGGGTATTTCTGTACTCGCGGAGAAGATTCTGAAAGTCAGGACCTTGACTCTTGCGTGGGATCATCTTACTGATTTTAACACCCATTTCAGCCAACCCATTACTGCGGGGATAGTATGGGCTACTGGTCCTAAGTTCGATTTCATTCTGTGCATAGAACTGATGGCAGTGAAATGAACTAAATGGCATGTTGTCAGCAATCAACACTCGTGGAATCCCATGTGACGCAAAAATACTGCACATGGCATTTACAACTGCTGCTGAAGTTTTACTGGAGAGTTCACAGATATCTAACCACTTGGCATACTTGTCAACAAGAATGAGATAACTTTCTCCAGAGTGTTCAAAGATATCTGCACCAACAGTCTCGTAGGGTAATGTCAGTAGTGGATGTGGACACAGAGGCTGCTTGAAGCTGGCAGGACGGAACCTCTCACAAATCGAGCACTGCTGAATAAACTGGATGATGTCAACAGACATAGATGGCCAATAAAATAATTGGCGAACTTGAGGTTTAGTTTTTGTTTCACCTAAATGGCCTTTGTGAAGCAGGTTTAGCACATAAGATCTCCACGTCTTTGGTACAACAATCTTATCACCAAGAAATATCATACCTTCTTCAAAGTACAAATCATCTTTGAATTTATATTATGGGTTGCAGTCTAGCTGCACTTCCCTGAAAACTGGCCATCCAGACATGCAGAATTTGGAAACTTGACTTAGGACAGGGTCCAATCGAGTTTACGACTGAAACTCAAGCAATCGTTGTTTCGACACTGGCAGATGTTTACTTACTGAGTGGACTACTTCCACCATTGCAGGATCATCTTGTACCTTGTCAGGAAGATATGTTCTAGACAAGTAATATGCAAAATGCATGTGTTTGCCCGGTAAGTAAGTGACATTGAGATCATATTTGAGTAGCTTGAGTCGTACCCTTTGAACACGTGCAGATCCTACGTGATGAACTGACTTTCTCATAACATTTACTAATGGTTTATGGTCAGATTGGACAAGTACGTTCTTTCTGTATACATAATAGTGAAATTTAGAAGCAGCAAAGGAAACGGCTAACAATTCTTTTATCTGTGAGTAATTTTATTCTGCCTCTGTCAAATATCTACGGGCAATATGCAGAGA
Source organism: Dryococelus australis (assembly GCA_029891345.1). Classification (NCBI taxonomy): domain Eukaryota; kingdom Metazoa; phylum Arthropoda; class Insecta; order Phasmatodea; family Phasmatidae; genus Dryococelus; species Dryococelus australis. Next base: position 102,478,507 of record CM056995.1, on the reverse strand, counting down.
CTGGAGACCTTTAGGTCACTCTTGAAACAGAGTGGCCCCCAGACCACTTTGTGACGCATAACACTGAATAACCAGTGTTGCCTTACGATCAATTGTTGATAAAACTGGTGCACTTGAAACCAGATTCTTCAGTTTGGAGAAAGCATCACCATGACTAGGCAACCACTCCCACCCCACATCAAATTTCAGGAGCTCATAGAGTGGAGAACAAATACTTGACATGTGTGGAACATATGAGAGTACAAAGTTGAACATCCCTAGAGTTCTTTGGAGTTCTTTTCGAGTGCTGGGAGATGGCAAACTGATCAGGGCTCCGATTCTTTCAGGATCTGGGGACATACCATCTGCAGAGAATACATGACCGACATACATCACCTGAGGGACTTTATATTGAAGTTTGTCTGGGTTAAATTTAATACCTGCACTTTTTGCACTGTCTACCACTAATTCGACACATCTGTCATATTCAACTTCAGTTTTCTCTGTGCAAAGTACATCATCAAAAAATACAACACCAGAAATACAGGCAAAGGTCTCCTCAATAAATTTTGGGAAATTTTCACAGGCACTAACTATCCCATATAGCATGCACAAGTACTGTAGCACCCAAACTGCATTGAAAAGCAGCACTTAAGTGATGATGCCACATCCAGCTGAACTTGGTGAAAGCCTTCTTTGAGGTCAAAGATAGAGTAATATTCTTTACCTGTTAGCTTTTCTGACATTTCCTCCAAGGTTGGGATCTCGTGATAGTCACGAACAATAACCTTGCTAAGATTCATTGGATCTAGACAGTCTTAATTTACCAGTAGCTTTTTCAATAATAACCAGGTTACTCACCATCATGAGCCTCAACTTTGTTAACCTCACATATTACACCCTTTTGGTTAAAAAGGAAGCTTTCATAGAGGATATTTGTCTTCGGTGCCACAAACAGTCAGTACGTCTCTTGACTTTAGCATACACTAGCCTATCTTCTGCTGTGATGTCGAATGTCTCAAACAGTGCTCATCCTTGGGAACCAAGCATACTCTTGAGGAGAGCAATTTTTAGCATTGCAGCTAGATATATATAATTGGTAAATTCGGGAAGTATTTCAATTGTGAGAACTATGAGAGAACAGGACAGTAACCTGTTACAAATTTTAACTAATTGCCACAGGTCATCCTGACCTGTGGCAATTAGTCACCTTCAAATATGTCCCAATCTTTCCGGGTCATCGAACTTTCCAGATCTACACTATCTGGAAGCTTTACAATCTTAAGACCGGCCATCATAATTCCAGGAACAAGTTATTATATAAGCAGAGTAATTATATCTTGCACCCTGCCACAAAGACTTTTCACACATGCCCTCACTACACACGTACATGTTGTTGCTGACCACATGCTTTAAGGTTCATTTATCGCCAATCCCGGTACCTTAATAAGTGAGCAGTAATAAGGTTCCTACGGTGATTCCACTCGACTGCGCCATGTTTTAATTTCTGTATTTAGCACAATAACTTAATAAACAAGACTGATAATTTGATATAAGATAATTTACTTGGTTTCAGGTAATATGCTTACAACTACCGGAAGTCACGGTAGATAGACAACATACAATCACATCTCTACATGGTTGCCAACTCTTCACAACATTACATCTACAACAACCAGCATGCTGGCCTGCACTCTTCCATTCGTGATAATCTGGGTGGGAGCACATGAGTTTGTAGAGGGACAGCGGGCTGTTTTATTGTGTCCCCTCCACAGTGCAAACATGCATATAACTTTTTACGATGATGTTCGCTCCAACCAGTTCTACCAAGTTTTTTCATTTAGTTTTTCATACTATGGCATACCGATCAGAGGCAATGACATTACAACATGCATACTTTATTACTCGTGAATATATTCAATAGATTGTAATGTTTACTGTACGATACTCATTGGAGTCTGCAGCAAACAGTAGCAGCTGGGAACTAGTTCTGTCGACAATACGAAGCTATGACCAAAAAAATATAAGGTTTGTTGATAACAGGGGTGCCAACAGAAAATAAATAAATCATGATGTTATATGTTCACTAAAGTTTGTTGCCGTCTCTTCACAAACAATTGAAACTCCCAGCAGAAGAAAAAATAACCAAGAGAGAGAATGACAGACTTTACAAAACAAAACTTCTTGCTTCGAGAATCATTAATTACGAAGATGGGAGAGAATAACTACCTTTCTCTTCCAATGCCCTACTAACTTCTTGCACCCACAGAAAATAAATTTAATAAAATAGAAAAATGTCCAAAATGAAGCCTGAAAGTTGAAGTCGTGGGCACTTGTCGGTGCAATTTAAATGGTGGAGATAAATACCCAGGGTGCCAGATAGTGTCGGGTTGACAATATCATGAAGTTGCAAAGCAGCTGTTGACTCGTTCCTCAGGGACGTTCGGCCGACGACCACTGCAAATCCTCCAAGTGCAGTTGTTGTCTCCTCGTAGAATAAAATTAAAACTGACAGATAACTCCCTTACTTGTTGTGTTGTGGAATATCTGGGATCCCTACACGTCCATACGAAACACTCTTACTTATTATACCGACTCGTGACCATTTCAAACATACTTTCACAGTAAATTACATTTTGAGAAAATTGGCAGGAGAAGGCCCATACCTTAAACGCCTTGCGGCAAACTGGAAATAAACCACACGTGATAACTCGTCACTGCTGCGATTTATTCAGTTATATGATTACATTCCTGTCGGGAAAAGCTTACATTTGGTGCTGCTTATGAACCCGTCAACTTAGGAGATACTGTGAAGAAGCACATGGTCACATAAAATAAATTAAGTGCAATTCAAGCCTACCCAGGCGATACAAGCATTGGGTAGGTGCGAGGGGCAGTAAAGTCTCTGGCAGCTGAAATACGAAAAAGGTTCCAGTATACCAAATAACTATTGTAGTGAAATGATTAGTCCAACATGGTGATGGCTGCCCGAACGTGCAAAACATGAGCCCTGATGTGATGCGGCACACCCCTCACAAAGACGAATGACTACTGAACTTTATCTGCGTGGCATGCCAGCCGGCTTGGAGGGCTGGCACCTTGCACTGCACTACTTCCTTGCACAAACATTTGCAAATGGGACACGTACCCTGCGTGTCAGTTGTTACGTATTGCTTTTAAAATTAACCCTGTAAATAATATTCATTATACCAAAACATTGCAGTGCACAGATGATGTGGGGATGAAAGAAAAGGGGAATGAACATTACAGAAAATTACAAAAAGAAACTTTGAAAACACTGAGGGCTTTAGGGCTGCGAAGGAAGGCGTCTTTATTAGTAGCATCCCCTTGCGTAAACTCACCTTACCCTTTAATTGCACAAATTAACTAAACAGAAATTTTGCAGGGTCTACTTTCAGATTCCTGCGCCATGTACGTTGGTCGCCTTCACTCTGCTCTACACCTACGTCATTCCTTGCCACACTGCACTGCACTTGCGCTTGTAGAGTACGCACAGACACTGCATTACGGAACCTGGTACAGAGGGCAAACAGGCTAAGGAGAAAGGGTCAACGTAGGCACACGTCAAACAACTCCTCCTTATGAGACCAATTGCAGCCGCACACGTTACTGATGACCAACACTCATCCTTGTGTCTGCCCGTCATGGACATAGCACATAGGGGCTTCTTACGAGCCCCCTACATTCTGGAGCCGCTGGCTGCTGCCGTCATTCCGCATGTTCTTGCCATCGCCGTGGTGCTCCTGTGCTCACGCACATGCGGCATGCCACAGGTGGCCGGCATCAGTGTGCTGAGGGGCGGACCTCGTACAAGTCACACAATCTCCTGTCATCGCTGCCACTCCTACTGCCCTCCTGCACAACCCCACATCGCTGCCAGTTTGACTCGTTGGAGTCACCTTCGGGTGATTCCCCAGCTGGTGTTGGGACCCGTTGCGCCTTCCGTTGTGCTCTCATCCTCTACGATTGGCAGGCCGTTTACAGGCGTCATGTCATCTGCTGAGGAACCCCCTCCCAGAGGTGTCACCCTTGGTTGCAGTTCCACATCTCTTCGAATTGCGCTGGTAGCCGCTGCGCCGCCGATCTCCGCGAAGCCGGCCGTCATATGCACCCTGACTGGCGTCAATTCGCCGGGTGACATCGTGCCTTGGGCACCCACTGCTGGTGGTCCTGGGGCAGGTTCTGACCCACATCTTGTGCTTATTGTTCTTCCCTGGAGCTCATACTCGACAGCGCCGTCATGAGCCTCCAGGTCTCGTGCACCTCCTCCATGCTGTGCGCTATTTCCAGTGGATGCTGAAGTGGCGTTGACCCTTGGTGTGACGTGCCTCCATCATCCGTACCTATGTTGTCCTGGCACCTTGGGGATGTGACCTTGTCCGTCATCAGCAACATGGTGTCATCTGATGGGGTACCTCCTGCGGAAGGTGCTGCCCCACTCTCCTCCTCTCTCCCTAGCTCAGAGGGCTCAGCTGGCTCAGCAGGTGTTGCGCCATTGTGGGTGATTCTATCACCGGTCTTGTTGTCGGCGTGGAAGTCTCCGTGTGACAGGTGTATGGAGTCTCGGTGATACTTGCTCGTCCTTCTTCTCACGCAGACCAAGTAGGTGGTTGGTCCTAGCCGTTTGATAACTCGGTGTGGACCTGCCCATCATGCAGCGAGCCCGTTGCAAAAGTTTTGACGGGCTGCCGACAGTGGATGTGCTTTCATGTACACTAGCTGTCTAGGTTCGAGTGTGGGTGGGGTCCGGTTGCTCGACGGGACCCACACAGCGTGTACCTTTCCTGCCTCTCCCTCTGCTCACTGCCTCCTCCTCTCTCGTCTTGCCACGCTTTCTTCCATACTCTCGCTGTTGCTGCTGTGCGGGCGGTTCCTTTTGCCAGGAAGCTTGATGTTTTGACCCAACAGGGCGTCCGCAGGTGTCCGGCCTGTTGTGGCGTTCCCATGCCGGTAGAGGGTGAAGAGGGCAGCAGGCAGGTGATCTGCCCAGCTGGTGTGTACCTCACCCACACGGAGCCACAGTTGTACCTTCAGGTCCTGGTTGCGACACTCCGTGGGGTTGTCTCTGGGGTGGTACAATGCCGTCTTCAAGTGTTGCACCCCAACCGGATGCACTTTGATGATCACTTTCTTCCTATGAACTGCGTTCTGTTATCCGTTAGCACTTGCTTGGGGTAGCCCTAGTGAGGGAAAAATTCCCATTCCAATACTTGCACAATGTTGGTAACTCTTGCACTGCTTATCGCATAGGCCTCCACCCACAGCGAGAAGTTGTCCCTGACGACCAGGATAAACTGTTTCCGTTGGGGGTATGGCCCATCAGGTCCAGGCTTATAGTCTCGAACGGTCGTTTTGGTAGGCGGGACTGTTGCTGCTGTACCCTATCTGTCCTGCATGATTTGAATGTTTGGCACATAACACAATTTTTGAACATATTTTCGTACGTCATGCAAGAGTCCTGGCCAGAAGAAATGCTGTCTGAAGTTTCAGGTTGTCTGCTGTGCACTGGGGAGCCCCTGCTACGTTACGTTCATGTGCATGTTCCAATATTATCACCCTACATGCTACTGGTACAAACAAACGCCATTTTGTGTTGTTGTTTGCCAAGCACATTGATGCTGACTAAAAGCCAGCGGCGCTAAAGCCCACGACGGCGCTCACCATGCATGTGTCACGTGTCCCACGTCCCGCACATGCGCAGAGAGGCCAATAATTCCAACTTTCATATAAATTACAATTTTTCAGTGTAAAATGCGTTCTATTGTATTTGCAGGGTTTAATATATCTTAAAATGTGTTCAAGTGTTTGTTACTATTTTAAATTGTTTGGTTATAAAATTCAAAGTGCTCGCGACCAAGATTAAGAACACTGAATATTCTGGCATGAACGCCATCATAATGAGACACTAAATAATATGAAAATTCATAAGAAAATTATAGAAATTTAAAACAATATTTAATTTAACTTGTGCCATTTCATTTTCAAAAATAAATATTTTACTCTGCGTGCATAGCACTTCCGCTTATGTGAACCCCATAGGCGGACATGGTACGTACGTGCAACGCTTGTCTCTGGACAATCTGTCAAGGAGAGCTGGCGAGGTAAGACACTGTCACATAGGCACAACAACTTTTGTTCACTGATTTATGTTTCCATAGTCAATTCAGTTTACCGGTTAACCTTTGCTTGCGTACGTTTTTGCCAGAAATTTTCCCCAGCATTATGCTTCCGCTTTATTAATTTATTGCTCCCTTGAGGCATTTTTAACTTAATCGAGGAGGAGGAGAAAGATGTCGGAGAGGTCATGTGACCCGTGCAACTTGAATCAGGCATCATTCGCCTATGTTTATGGTGTTTCAATGTAACTTCTGCATTATTGCTAAATGCAATTTTAAGAGCTTTATTTTTATGTATGTATTTGAGGGTATTTTTCGTGTTTGAATATTTTACAGTAACATCACGCATAACCACGTGGCTGACCGACGCCAAGTCTTTGTATACGCCACATTTGCGTTTGAGAGCATATTTATGTAACACTGTATGTTCAATATTTTTAAAGGTTTCTATGTCAATTTTATTCAGGGTTCAATGTGTTTTTCATGTAGATTGATTCTTTTTGTACTTGACCAATCGCTTATGTTAATGTTTGATTTTACAGCCATCAGGCATGTTACAAGCCTGTAACCACTTCAATCATAAGGAGAATAATTTTCTCAGCTAGAATAATATTTTTTCTGAATTTAATTTGCTGTTTCCACGCAGAAGTATTGCAATTTCACCTGCACCACGTGATCCGCTATGAACTTCATCCAGCGGCTTCCGTGCCATCTAAGCTAGTGTACAGTGCAATTATTCCTGTCCTAGCCGGCTCTGTGTATAGGCCGTCACCACACTACCTACGTGCTGGAGGGCGAGCCTCGATGAGTTTGCGTTAGTGATGCTGAGTAATCACACGTGTTAATATGTATTAAAGGGTTTCATTTGTAATTCACTGTCCCCTTCTTCAGGGAAAAACTGTAAGCCCACCCTAGCGGCTGTCAGCCCTCTTCCTTTGTGAAGACTGTGCTCTCATGCACTTCGGTGAGATCATCCATCTAGGTGTGCGCTAGAGAAATTGTGAGCTGGGTAGCACCCAAGCGAATTGGCTAGTCATGACTGTGATAATCACAATTTCACTGGCACGTTGATGTGTATGCATAATAACAATAAAAACAAGTCTAGAGTGAACTCAATTTTTTTATTCAGTAGTGACAGTATCCTAGCCACATATATTTTATTAAGTGTTTATTTCCAGTGACTTTTAGTAAACAGTTTAACATTGCCTACATATTCCAACAAACCACTACCAGCTTTAGGAGTTATACCCTGATGACCAAAGTGATACAAAAAAGACAGTAAAATGTAACTCTCTTCTACATCGACGCCCTTAACTGTCCAAGACCTGACATCCTTGTTGTATAGTTACTAAAAGACAAAATATTACGATATACCTTCCTAGGATAATACATTGAAACACGTGACTGACGACGAATCATTATGATGTTTCTTCTCTAATGACACGGAGAGAAGTGAATAACTACAAGACATAACCTGGTTATATACCATAGAATTCCATAGATAACATAACGAAGAACACGTGGGAGCGAAAAACACAAGTCCACGACCCACACAGAACCCACAGCATCCCTGAGAACCCTGAGTCTCAATAGTGCGTTGGTTGGGTAGCACCGCTGGCACCCAAATTACCAGTAAGTATTTGTGTCAACATTCGTCTCGTGTCTCACCCGACGGCGTCAATGTTTCCAACCTCCCTTCCATCACATGCCACTGTTCCATGGTCTCTCTTGCTACTGTGCAGCTGTTTTGCGCCTAGACTATTTCCCGGTACAGTGCATCTACATGGATATCATAACCGTACACAACTCACAGCTCGTACCTGGTTCACTTGTACCTCTCTGAATAACTCGCGTGAGGCGGGTGGGGGGGACTTCATCCCATTCTGTGTCGTCTGTAACCACTATGCTTGTTGCATTGGGTGCGCGGGATAATGTATCTGCCAGGCGATTCTCCTTTTCGGGGACGTGCTCTACTGTGAAATCATATGACTGTAGGGGCAGCACCCACTGGGAGAGTTTACTAAGAGACTCTTTCATTGCGTTTAGCCAAAAGAGGCATCTGTTGTCTGTTTGTAACATGATACATTTGTATTCCAGGTAGGGCTGGTACTTTTTAACTGCCCAAACTACTGCCAACATTTCTCGCATGTTTACATAATATCTATGCTCTACTTGTCCCAACTTCGCGCTGGCGAAATCTATGACTCGCTTCATGCCGTCCTCTGCGTATTGATAAAAAACTGCACCCAGGCCCTCTTGACTGGCATCCGTCTGCAAGTAGAGGTGTTTGCCTGGCTCATAACGTGCTGCTTTGGGGCAAGAAGGGAAACTTTACTTTATTGCTTGAAATGAATTTTCTTCCATGTCTCTCCACACGATCCGCTTCTGGGGCGAAAGTAGATCCATGAGAGAGGTGGTAATCACAGCAAAATGTGGAATGAACTTTCTTAACTAATTAACTAGGCCAAAAAACTTGTGGAGCTGTTTGCGTGTGCGTGGTGGCAGATGGTTCTCTCTTAAATTCATCTGTTCTGGATTAGGGGTGTTTCCGCCCTCGTCTACAATGTGCCCTAGAAATTCCAACTTGCTTTTACCCAAATGGCATGATGTATGTGCTCCTCCCAACTGCTCGACCAAATAATCACATTGTCCAGGTATGCAGCGTAAAGTCGCAGTCAAGTCCGTCCAGCACACGAACTATCATTGACTGAAAGGTACCAGGTGCTCCTTTGAGGCCAAAAGGCATCGCGCAAAAATGGAATCGCCGCCCGTCAAGTGTTGTGAATGCGGTTTTCTCCCTGTCTTCCTGTTTGACGGGAATTTGCCAATATCCGGTTCTGAGGTCTAGTGATGTTATTACCATTGCCTTGCCAAGTGTTGTGAGTGCATCTTTTACTCTAATATAAAGTGGCGGAGAGTTATATGTTACTTGGTTGATCAGATGGAAATCCACGCAGAAATGCCAACTCCCATCTTTCTTACACGCTAATGTGATGGCCGAGTTATATTTACTGCATGTCGGCTCAATAATCCCATCTGATAGCATCTCTTTAACTGATCAAGGATTATTTTGGTTTGATGTGGCATGTAACGCCTCGGTCCTGCGTATATCGGCCCTTCTTGCATTAACGTGATTTCGTGTTCGGTTACAGTCTGAGCACGTAGGTTTTGGCAAAAACCTACCTCTTCTAACTTAGTATACACTGGAATGCCACCTGATGTTGTTGTGGGATCTCATGATCAAATTCCTCTAATGATACCAGAGGTAAATCACTAGCAACTGCCGTCTCTACAGTGGTGCACTGCTCTTTTGCGCCAAAATGAATTCTCCTAGCTGCTGGTTCTTCTACTGTATTCTGCTCTTGCAACCAAGGCACGTCTAATATTGCATCCTCCTTAACCTCTGTACTTACAATTGCACTCGTTATAGTCTCTAGGTCCCTTACTTTTACCGTTACAGTTGCTTGGCCCAATGCTCCGTTACTTACTTGGCCGGTAGCGAGCATAATTACGTGATTGCTAGATGTTATGTCACTGGGATTCACGAAACAAAGTTGCACAAAGTTGTGTGATGCTACCATATTAATTAGTGAGTGACAGGTTTAGCCATTCATGCTCACAAGGATGCAAATAAATTTCGCCTGACACCCACTCACCTGCTGAATGAATGCCTGCAGTGGTGTTTTGCCGGTTTTTGCTGACATGACCGGGGCGGAAGAAACGTTAGGCTTCTTTGCCCCTACTGGCAGTTTCCCTGCCCTCTTGGTGTGGGCCCTTTGTAGGTATCTAGGTACGGGTTATTTAGGCATTTTCTATACCAATGGAAAACAATCGCTGGATGACAGTCACGACACGGGTTCATGGGTGGCTGGTTCTTGTCAAACCGCAGTCGTGTTTACCCAGTGTTCCCGCACGTACTGTCACTTGGCTTATCACCGTGGCCCAGAATGTTTTCACTGTTCACACGTGCAATGTCCCGTTCCGGTTTGCTCACGAACTGTTTCGCGGGACGGTCAGCCCGGTCCCATTGCGTGTTGTTGTCACTCCCCTTTAGCTGGTGCCGCCATCATGCGGTCCCGTTATCGCCACGCGATAAGTTCCGGTTTTGTTCCAGAATGATAGCAGCCTTGAGAACTTCATATATTGATGGTTAGGAAAGGTAGTACGGCAGCTCCGTATTCTGCTAAGGCTGTTTCGGCAATGATTTCCAGTGTCTCACGATCTGGCAGTTGCTGGTGGAATCGCTTGATCAGATATACCTTTTATGTGATGAACATTGGTCGTTGTTCACCAGACTATTGCTCCTGCCAGAGTAACTTGCTTTGCGCTTGTAGGGATGTAAATGAGCTTCCGTATCAGAACTGAAAAGCACGCACAAACTCTTCCCACTGGATGCCATAGTGGTTTACAGCGCCCCACCACTTCCCTGCTTCTCCTTGCAAATGGCTGCTGATGCAACTGGCCCACTCGTCTTCACTCACCATGAAGCATTTCAGACGTGACGTGTACTCCCATAAGAAAGCGCTACAGTCTTCGCTTGCCATGCCAGTAAACGTCGGTAGGTGTTGAAATTATGTCGGTGTGCGTTTCAGGTTACTGACAGTGTCTGGGCTGCTTCTGTCTTGTTTTGCTTCTCGTTGCGGTTCCCCTTCTGTTTGCCAGCTGGACGTAGGTTGCGGTCCGTAGCTATTGGCGGGAAAAGATGTTAGAAGTGTCGGTGTCGGAAAAGACGTAGGAAATATGCTGGGTATCGGTTGTGGAAACATTGGTGTTGGTTGGTAGGCCGAAAATTGCAGTAGGAAAGGTGTCATAAGTGGGAGTGGTAGAGATAACAGGGTAGGGTTGGCAATGGTTGTGAGCACTGGCCATGCGGTGCCAGATGATTGACAGTTGTCACGGGGACCTCGCCCACAGATGAGGTATGGTTGTAGGCATCCTCGACCTTGCAGTGTACTTCCTCAGCTTGCACTCCCTTTTCGCCTGAATCTTCACTCTCGACGTGACATACCGTGTTTACCTAATGGTGCAATCTCCATCCGTTTGCATTGCTTGCATCCGGTTGTGGCGTGTAACTCCGTAGGGCTCATGCATTCTTGATGCACGTGCATATGACACCGTGCACACATGCTCTGTGTGGTTCCCAATCCTGTGCATAACACTCTCCCGCACAAATGTAACTGTGGTGAATTTTGAATTTCGTTGATAATGTCCGAATGTTCTGTCACTTGCTCTTCTCCACAGTTGCTCGCCCGGCTGGTCTTTCGATCGCATTTGCAAAATTGGGCCTCCATTTCGAATCTGTCTACCACATCCAGTGGTTTTTGACACAGACACTGCAGATACAGTGGTACCGGTGCACCATACTGCATCTGGCCAGCCATAGTGGTTTGACAACACTACCACGTGAGCGCGGAAGCACGAGCGTGGGAGCGTGGTATGAGGAAGCATGGTTGCGCGGCACAAGAGTATCGTGGGAGCACGGCAGTCTTGCACAGCACAGGCAGTGCTCAACGGACGGCGGGCTCTCAGCTGTTCCGCTCAACGCGCGGCGGAAAGCATGTGGGGAGGAGCGACCAGATGTTTCTCCCTCTTCTCATTTCTCCTTCTCCCTCCTCGTGGCACGGCGCAATGCGGGCAGAGGGGTGGGTTGGCACGCTCAACTCGCCCTGTCCTTTGTCCCGCTGCTGTGAGGTCACGTCGCTGTTCATAGATGGTGACTCCTCGCCACTTTCTTGCCACTACCCTCTTGTGCTGAAGCAATGGCAGCATTAAGATGTTTTGGCACGCTTTCCTCGCTGGCCAAGTGCGTCCTTCCTGGCATTTTTGGGGGCATCTAGAAGGGGTCTCGACACTGCTACATGTTGTGCAGGTCGCCTGGTTTTCCACGTTTGTCCCTTGTGGGTAAGTCCACGGCAAATGCTGGAAAATTGCGGGAAAAATTGGGAAAAATTTAGAAAAATTATTTCGGTGCAGGAAAACTGTAGGAAAAATTCCTCAGCTTTTAAGATGAGGATTTGCACCAAAGTTGGGCGACATTTGACGTTTGTACAATGCGCAGAAGGCTGGCAACTAGTGCCAAGGTGTTGGCCAATACGGATATTTGTTAGGTGAGGAGCAATGAATACAGTTTTGGAATCTCGGTGGAAATAATTACCCAGGGCACCAGATATTGTCGGGTTGACAATATTGTGAAGTCGGAGAGCAGCTGTTTACTCATTCCTCAGGGTCGTTCAGCCGACGACCATGGCAAATCCTCCAAGTGCAGTTGCTGTATCCTCGTAGAATAAAATTAATACTGACTGAATAACTCCCTTACTTGCGTTGTGGGATATCTGGGATCCCCACACACCCATACGAAGCACTCTTACTTATTATACAGACTTGTGACCATTCCAAACATACTTGCACAGACAATTACACTTTCAGGAAATTAGCAGAACAAGGCCTGTACCTTAAATGCCTTGCACCAAACTGGAAATAAACCACACATAGTAACTCGTCACTGCTGCGATTTATTCAGTTATATGATTACATTCCTGTCGGGAATAGCTTACATTTGGTGATGCTTACGAACCCTTCAGCTCATGTGATAATGTGAAAAGACACGTGGTCACATAAAATAAATTAAGTGCAATTCAAGCCTACCCAGGCGATGCAAGCACTGGGTAGGTGCGAGGGGCGGTAAAGTCTCGGGCAGCTGAAATGCGAAAAAGGTTCCAGTATACTAAATAACTATTGCAGTGAAATGATTAGTCCAACATGGTGATGGCTGCCCGAGTGCTCGAAACACGAGCACCGACGTAACGCAAGCTGGTACCCCGCACTGCACTACTTCCTTGCACACAACATTTGCAAATGGGACACGTACCCTACGTGCCGAATGTTACATACTGCTTCTAAAATTAACCCTGTAAATAATATTTATTATACCAAAACATTGCACTGTGTGGATGATGTGGGGATGAAAGACACGTAAATTAACATTACAGAAAATTACAAAAAGACACTTTGAAAACACTGATTATTAGTTGCATCCCCTTGCGTAAACTTACCTTGCCCTTTAATGGCCCAAATTAATTAAATATAAATTTTACAGGGTCTACTTTCAGATTCCTGCGGCACACGCGTGTGGTTACGCTGGCTCTGCTCTGCACCTGCGTCGTTCCTTGCCACACTGCACTGCACTTGCACTCGTAGAGCATGCACACGCACTGCATTACAGAACCTAGAGCGGCTGGCAAACGGACTAAGGAGAAGGGGTCAACATGGGCGTCACCTGTAGTTGCAAACCTGATCCATTCGGCACATGGGCCAAACGTCGAGGTAGGGCTTACCCCTAATACCACATAACAAGAAGGTAAACATAGAATTTTAGTACAGATACAAGAAACGCAACAGAAGATAGGAAAGAGTTTTGTGAGTGGTGCCCTTTTGCAGACAGAGAGAAGGGTTGACACAAACCACTCAGGACAGCATAGATAGAAATAGAATAGAAGGAAAAGTAGAAGCAAAAAATTCAGAGCACAGGTGGTACAAGCTTTCCTGAACACTACTGGTAGCAGACGCCGCCCTTTGAGCCTGACCTAACAGAAATAACCCTAATAAAATTCACTTAAATAAGATTTACAATGAAATGCTGCATGTGACACTTTCAACACTCCCAAAAAAAATAGACAAGTTCCCACTTAACTTAAACACATGAAAACCCTGTATTTCAATTGTTACATGACACTATTTCACATTGGACATGACTTTTAATTACATACTTAATAAAAATTGGTGTTTATTAAATTAAAATTTATGGCACACATGAGTCTTAGTAAAAATTAAATATAAAATTGTTGGGACCATGTCATGTTTTTCCATCCTAGTACCCACTATTTAAAGTGTTCAGTGTTGCTTTAGTGCACTTTAAATGTCATGTCACTATCGCCTTTCAAACTCGTGGATTTTCATTAGAACATAACATCACTTCAGGTCTTCACTGATAACACAGTGTTCTACACATTTTTCACTTTCAAAACCCTCACAATTTTTGCACTGACATAAAAATAATAAACAAATGCAGAAGAACCGTCTTAAAATTAAATGACATACACTAGCACTTGCACTTATATCTTACCTTAATCTACATGGTAGACAGTCTGCCTTGCTGTCACCTTCCTTTTCCCTCCTCCTCCACAACACATTCCTTCGTTCTCACCTTAATTTTACTCTTTTCCTTACTGCCTTCCTTCCATTACCTGTCACAACTCTCTTCTTACTTACAGTTTCACACTTAGTCCCTTTTTTCCTTGCTCGTTTGACATTTGTACGATCTTTCAGTTGTTTACATTTAGAACACATTTTCATTTTGAACTACCATACATTCTTTTCACCAAGTATTACATGGTTTCACTGCTGGGTAACCCTCAAACTTACAGTACTCCCTGATTTCATACATCCTTGACAACATTATCTCTGATGTTGTCACTCTTACCTCTGAAATTGCCACTCACATTTCAGTCTCAAATTTCAGAGTCAGTTTCATGGAAACAAACTGATTTACCCCCCACATATGGATTTTATATATTTTGACTGACTTCATTCTGACTCCGCACTTTGTGTAATCTTGTAAACATTGTGTCGCTAAATTGGTAGAATTGTGACATTTTACTGATGTACCCTCATCTTTCATTTGTACTACTACACTGATAACCTCAACTATGTCAGTTTTCATTTCATCTATACCCTCTACATTTTCCACATTTCCTACTGACCTACTCTTACATTCGACACTCTAGTCTACATTTTCACACACATTAACCTTATTAATAACATCTACTTTAGTGGTGAAAATTGCCTCATCAAATTTACCTAATAGTTCATGATGTTGTTCATCTAATTTAGATTCCTGTTTAGCAAAACTTTCTGATATTCGTCGAAATCCTTGTTCACCATGTTTTTCAACTCGTCAAATTTCCCTGATAATTGTGTTTTTCAACTCTATGTTTGCTTCCAGTTATTCAATTTTCTGTTCCTCTACTATTTGTCGAAATTCCACTTTCATTAACTGGACAAGCATATTGGTGTCTATCGGATCCCGTTTTTCTTGTTCTAACGACCTTACCTCTACATTTGGTGGACTCTCTTCCACATTTGAAACATCAATATTTGCCACCTTAGCTTCTACTGTCAAAACATTTTGAGCAGTTAAATGAGATTATACAAAGGAAACAGTTAAGTTAGTTAAGTAAGGTTCTACATTTACATTACCAATTCTGTGAAATTCCTCGCTCTCGCTGTCACTTGGCAAGCTTATAC
Organism: Dryococelus australis; assembly: GCA_029891345.1. Lineage (NCBI taxonomy): Eukaryota > Metazoa > Arthropoda > Insecta > Phasmatodea > Phasmatidae > Dryococelus > Dryococelus australis. Next base: position 102,463,088 of record CM056995.1, on the reverse strand, counting down.
TTTCACCCTTTCCATCCATATTGCACATACACAATAAAAAATATAAAGAAAAAAGAAACTAAATACCAAAAAAACATGCAGAAGCCCCCCTCCACAACACAAATCTAAAAAATACACTCTTGGCCAGGGCTCGCAGCCTCCTATTGGCTGTTCATTATATCACGCCGCTGCGTGGAAATACAAAAGTACTGATGGCATGGGAATGAAGAAAAAAGTGTAATCTCAAAAGTGGTGTCAGCTCACCCTGAAGCCTGGGAAACCTTAAGTGCCACATATTACAGATAACACTCGTATTACAGCCTCACATTTAAACTGATAAAGTTCTTACTTCTAAACCGTGGCATGAAAGGAAAAATTTGGACAATTACACTCAGTGACAAATAAAACTGTGAATTTAACAAAAAGTGAACCTGAAAACGAATTTAAAAAGCAATAAAAAATGTGTATAAATGCAATGCTACATGTTCTTCTACCTGCAGCAATGGGCAATAATATGGAATTGAACCTAGGATTACCCATGGTTCTGGTTTTACTTCTAATACAAAATGTTGATTTGAATTCACTTTCCCTGGATTTTCATGCTATCTTCTCTTGGAGTTTCATGCATTAGATAATTACGTGCTCTAGTCTCTCCCTTTTTTAACAACCCTACATTAGGACAGATGCATTGCAAATATCATAACTATTTACAGTTATTGCATTTGTACCTCCAAAATTTACACTATTGCACCAGATAGTTTGTCCTACCACAGAAATAGCATTTGTAACTCCTGTTCCTTTATAATATACTATTTTCCTCAAACGCACTATAACCATGTTTATTGCCTCAGTCCCTGAGAGAGGCTGGCATAATACTTCACTAAGCTTTAAATCTGACACACTATGAGAGACATCATCAACTGCTGCTTTGTATGCCGCCGTAATAACTACTGCTTTTTCAATGGAGATATCCTCTGGCTCTACATAAAGTTAAGGTATTATTTTCTTGTTCCTTAGCCCTACTAAAGTAAAGCCTATGTTTATCAGACTACTTTGGATAAGGTATAGCCTGGTAAACCATAATCTCCGGTAAATAGCAAAGTACCACAAAAATGTATATTTATAAATATTATAGTTGCTCACTTTAGCGTTAATATTTTCAACATAGCAAAGATGTTTGTGCAGCTGGGAGAGATAATGATGATGAGCCACAAGTACTTCTGGTGAACTGACTGTTAACTGTCCAAGGGAAAGGAACGAACTACATGAGCTTATGTAGTTAATACATTTTCTGGGTCTCGGCTGAGTAGTGTTTGCCGCAAGCATGTTAACTTGCACCATAATATATTTTTTATGCTTCGTCCCCTTGACTTGTCAACAATTCCACTCCTGTACCTTTCTATTCTATGTTTTATAACTTCCTCTGCTTAGATAGTAATCTGGACAAAAACAGGTAGCATATCACCCACACCCTCTTCTTTGAATATGAGTATGTGACAGTTAAATTTTGTATTTACCTATGTACCACTTGCTAATTATTTTCTCAGAAATGAGAACAATACAGGTCCTGGTCACTTTAAGCGGCAAGAATACGATAATAGGCATATATATATGTGTGATAATGTGATATGAACAGCAGTATTGTCAGCAGTGTACTGGGCTGTGCCACACTTCACACTCGCTAAGCACCGACTGTACATGCTAATATTGAGAGTTTCCAGGCATGTTTTGATTGCCCATCGGCTATGCCTTTCTCATAACTCACCTAGCTGCCAGATGGCTAAAATGAGGCATCAAAAGCTAACAGACATTCTGTCTGTTCATTGCTCTCTTCAAAATTTATTTTAAGCTCTTTTGCCACCGTTAAATAAACTGTGGCATTTAAAATGCTGTGATGTGGTGTGTAGCCTTGCCACTTAAAAACCTGCTTCTAGTTTTTTCTGGTGAGTTGGAAGCCATTTCACACAACAAACATGCACAATCTTTAACTTAAATGCTGAATTGACTAATAAGTCGCAAGTGATATTTCCTTACAAAACATAAACTGTGATACAAGTGAGTAACACCATGCTCAATGTCCAAACAAACACGTCACTGCAAAGTTTTAGAAATAACTTCCTCTTCCCTGCCTTTCAAGTACCTGTACTTATCTCGTCAGTATGTATTTATTATTTTGTAACAACACATTTCACATCCTACAGGCGGCAAGTAGACAAGTTGATAAAAATAATTTTCATTGTAGAATAAAATCCATTATGTACTTATCCATGATTTCTAAGGGCAATGTAAGAATACACATTAAAATTAATTCACATTCAAAAAAATTTTATGATTTAGATGTGGTTAAGGACAATTCTTTTGAAAATGAACATTGTCCTGTGAAAGGCAACAAATTACAATAACACAAAGTCCTTTGCAGGAAATACCTATTCAGAGTTGTTGTGTTTATTTTTATACATTATTTTTTCATGAAAGATCTTCCCACTTGCTATAAAGTAGCAAAGTCATGTGAAGACATGTTAAAACACCATGAACTGTAACACATGCACATAACCTTAAGTTTGTAGTAATCAAAATAAAAAAGAACAGAATGCATCACGAATGGCAACATCCAGCTTGAAAAAATAATATGGAAATGTAGCACCTAATAGGAATGAGCTTTATCCTACCCAGCAAAGGCCAACTGTTCATGCTCAGATGGCAGTCACAATCTCAACCACTTATTTATTCATAAATAAAGGTTTCAAACACAAACCTTTATAATAAACATAAAGCTACAACAAAATGTTGCATGTGTCACGAATTATGGTCACGGTTATAGTGGACACCTGCAGCTGAGCCAGGGCACAATTCTAAAGATAACTTACTCTCACCTGCCTAACACAGCTATTCACATGTGCACATATGTTACCACTGAACAATGCTTTTCACACCCTACATATGGCAAGTGGACACTGCAACAAAAATTATTGTGGCTTCCGAGTTTGTCCAGTAAATACTGATGCCATCGGGTGAGACACGAGACGAACAATGACACAAATACTTACTGGTAATATGGGGGCCAGTGGTACTTCCCAATCACCGCACTATTGAGACACAGGGTTCTCAGGGATGCTGTGGGTTCTGTGTGCCCCTCTCATCTGTGTGTACTTACAAACACGTAGGCAATACTAAACTTTTACTAAACATCACTTTGAAAATACGCACTTAATAAAATACATGTGGCTAGCACACTGTCACTACTGAATAAAAGAGGTAAATCCACTATAGACTTGTTTTTATTATTATTGTTCGTAAAGATCAACGTGCCAATGAAATTATGATACTCTCGGGCATGACTAGCCAATTCCGCTTGGGTGCTCCCCAGCCCGCAATTACTCTAGCCCACGCCTAGCCTTCACAAGGAAAGAGGGCCGACAGCCACTAGGGTGGACTTGCGGTTTTTCCCTGACGACAGGACATGGTGAGTTACAAAATGAAACCCTTGATGAAACATATTAACATGTGTGATTACTTGGCAAATTCGTCTGGGCTCACCCGCCAGCACGTGGGTAGTGTGGTGACGGCCTATACGCAGAGCCGGCTAGAACGGAAGTAATTGCACCATACACAAATTACAAAATTACATAAAGACCCTTAAAAGATGATGGGGCACGAGATGAGTATTCATAATAAACACACATGTGTGAAAACAAGTTCAGGTGGCGCGGATGCCGTTGGATAATGTTCGTAGCGGACCACGTGGTGTAGATGAAATTGCAATATTTATTCTTGAAAACGGAAAAATTACGTTCAGACAAAATGTTATTCTAAGAGAGAAAATTATCCTCTTTACGATTTACGTGATTGCAGGTGTGTAGCAGGCCTGAGGTCAATAAAATCTAACATTAACATGACTGTGTGGTCAAGTACAAAAAGCATCAATTACAAGAAAAATACATTGAACCCTGAATGAAACATACGTAGAACCCTGAAATAAATTGTAGTGTACATGATATAACATAAATAAGCTCTCAAATTTGAATGATGGCATGGACATAGACTTGGTATCGGTTAGCCACGTGGTTGTACGTGATGTTGCCATAAAATATTCAAACATGAAAACTACCCACAAATACATATATGAAAACAAAAAAAACCTTTAAAATTGTGTGTAGCAATTATACAGAAATTACGATGAAACGCCTTTAGCAGAAGCGGATGGTGCCTGATTCATGCTGAGTGGGTTGCGTGACTTCTCCGACATATTTCTCCTCCTTCTCCTCAATTACGTTGAAAATGCCAATAGGGCAAAATAAATTAGTTAAGCAGAAGCATAATACTTGGTAAATGTCTGGCAAAACATACGCAAGCAAATGTCAACCAGTATACTAAAAGTGCTACTGAAATCTACATCAATAAAACAAAAGTTGTAATGCATACGTGACAGTATCTTACCTCACCAGCTCTCCTCGACAGACTGTCCAGAGGGAAGCGTCACACGGACCTACCAGGGCCGCCTACGGGGTGTCAATAAGTGGAAGTGCTATGCACGCTGAGTAAAATATTTTATTATTGAATTAAAAATGGCACAAATAAATTATATATTGTTTTACATTTAATAATTTTCCTGTGAATTTTTCATATTAATTTAGTGTCTCTTTACGACGAAATTCACGTCGGAATATTAGTGTTCTTAATCTTGGTGCCGCGGACACTTTGAATTTCACAACTAAACATTTTCAAAATAACAACAAACACTTTAAAACACTGTAAGACATTTCAAACCCTGAAAAATAAGAATACAAGACACATTATACACTGCAAAATAATATTTACGTGAAAGTTCAAAATATTGGCCTCTTTGCGCACATGCAGGTACACGTGATACGAGCATGACGAGCGCTGTCATGGGCTCCAGCGCCGCTAGCTGTTAGTCGGCATCAAACAACCCCTCCCTCAAAGGCCAAGACGGTGCGGACAATGCAACATTACTCTAGTGGGCTCTGCCCGGCTGGTTGAGAGCAAAGAAAACATGGCCTCGGAGATCATCAGTTTCTTCGGCATTTGCAGGGGGTGGAGGTGTAGGCAGGAACAACAATGTGGGTACGTGATGGTGACTCGGCTCGCCTCTTGCGAGTGCTGTGTTGCGATTTGTTGACACTTGACATCACACTTACTGCCCTACTTTCCCCAAACCCTTTCAAACTCTTTTGCCCTACTAGAATCTCCCCTGCGGGAACTGAAAAGTCTCTGAAAGACGTCTCTCCTTCACTTGTGGTATCAAAATTTATGTTTACACTTTGGTTACAACCAAATTCAGCTGTGCCCTGGGGAAACCCCATAAAACTCAACTCACTGGCACTGGTTGTGTTGACATTTACGTGTGCACTTATGTTACCACTTTCTTTGTTCACTCATCGAAACCCTTTAAAATCACTCTGATTTGTTGTGTCATTACAGGCATTAACAGTAAAACCCAGAAATGATGTTTCCCTACTACTTGCTTCTACCTCCTCACTACTAGGTGTTGAGTGTTCTGTTGGTGCAAAACCCTTAAATGACAGTTCATTACCTTGGTGAGTGTTCCCGTGTTAGTGTTGTTTTCCTCTGTGTATGTGTTGACATTTCCCTGTGAACTCCCTGGTAAAATTCTCCGAGCTCACTGAGGTACTGGGCGTAACGTTTTCTCCTTGCCTCTCTTCCCTACAGGTGGTTGTGCTATACGCAGGTCGCCATGGTGATGTTTTGTGACACGTCTTGGTCCCAACTTCACTAAATACGTGGAATTTCCCATCTTTTCCACCACTCTCACTGGCTGTGTCCATCTAGGTGCCAGTCCAGCACAATACGTTTTCGCCCTGGCCGATAGCTGGTTTTCTCTTACATAAACATACATTCCGGGTACAAGTTTGGGGAATGGCCTCTTGCTCTCCGATACTCATACATTATAGAAGCTGATTTGATTCGCGCTGGCTTCCTCATGTATTTGCGCCAGGTGTTCGACAATTTGTTCAGGTGGTTTGGGCAATTTTCGCGAGGTGCTCCGGGGGCACGGAGTTCGCTACCTTGTACCATCTCAGCGGATGTCTTCCCGGTTGCCGCATTTACTCTACTTGTTAGGCAAAACATTACCTCTGGGATCAATTCTGGCCCACCTTGTGTGATCTTCGCTTAATCGGACACGTAGTTAAATATTTACGTCTTGATTACGTCTCTCAGTTGGGTTAGCCCTGGGATGGTATGCTGGGTTGGTACGGTGATCTTTTCCCCACCTGGTAGAGTATTCTCTCCACTTTCGCCGTACAAATTGCTTGCCATTGTCCGTCAACAAATACTCGGGATGTCCCCATCTCGGAAAAAACTGGTATACATCACCTGTGCGACTGTGTGCGCACGGACGTTACTAACTGGGAATGCCTCTGTCCAACTGGTAAACAAATCTGTGGCAATAACAAGAAATCTTTTACCAGTTTTTGTACATGGGTACAGGCCCATGATGTCGATGGCTACTGTTTTGAATGGCTCGGTTGGCAGCTTTGCCTGTTGTGGTTCTCTCCTCGGCTTCCAGGTGTTACACATAATACAGCTCTGTGCATGTTACCTGACATCTCCCTGAATCCCAGGCCAGTAAATAAATTTATGCACGTTCCTTCGTGTTTGCTCGGATCTCGGGTGTCCATGCTCCAAACTGTTGTGTGCATACTTTAATACAAGTTACAGTTTCTCTTTCGACACAAATGTCAGCCATCGCACACAATTACCAGGTGGTTTGGTTTTTATTTCTCTGTCCACTACCCTCCAGTGTTCTGTGTACTGCGTGGTGCAGTGTTGTCGACGTTAGGCAGCTACTGGGGAATTTTCTTGTGGAGTGTGTACCTCTCCTAATACGTCCCATACATTCAATGAAACAAGTTCCCCGGGTGGTGTGGTAATAATGTTTTGTACAATGAGAGTTTGTGTTTCTGCAGTTGGTATTGCATGGCAAGGTGGTAGCGCTTCTTCCCACTCCGTGTCATCAGTTACCATCAGATTCGGACACGGATTCCTGGACAAGGCGTCCGCGAGCTTGTTGGTTTTTCAGGCAACGTGTTATACCTTGAAATCATACTCCTGAAGTAACAGCACCCTGCGGCCAAGTTTGCTTTTCCCGTTATGCATGCCATCTAACCACACAAGACATTGCTTATCAGTTTTGAGCGTAAACTGCCTTCCTAGCAAATACGGCCGGAACTTCCGCAATGTATGTGCAATAGCCAAACATTCCTTTTCGTTAACGTGACATTTACGTTTTATTTCCCCGAACTTCGCACTGTGGTAACTGATTATGTGTTTTCCCCTGTGTATTCCCTCCTGATACAACATTGCCCCAATGCCTTCTTGACTGGCATCTGTTTGTACAACAATGGGTAACTCTGGGTTGAAACTAGATAGCAGATTACAGTTCTGAAATGCAATTTTGATTTCTTTAAAGTCTTGATCGGCTTCAGGTGTCCAGACAAATTAACGTTTTTCACACAACAAAGAACACAGAAAAGTTTGGGACAAATTCCCTTAACCAATTAATTAGGCCAAAAAATTTCATGAATTGTTTACGTGATCTGTGAGTGGGTTTGTTTTGATTTCCTGTATGTGGTGTTGTTCTGGTTCGTGTCCGTTTGATGTTACATAGTGTCCTAGAAACTCCATTCTAGTCATACCCAACTTACACTTTTCCACTTTGCACGTAAGTTTGTTACATTCGAACTGTTCAAACACAACGCTCAAATGGTGCAAATGCTCTTCCCAGCGGTTAGACCAAATAAGTACATCATCCAAATACGCCACCACAAAGTCTCCAATGAATCCATTCAATACCTTTACCATTACATTTTGAAATGTTGCAGGGGCACACTTTAAACCAAATGGCATGGCTACACACTGACATCTACGTCCATCTGGGGTAGTAAAGACTGTTTTCTTTCTGTTCTGTGGGCGGATAGGTACTTGCCAATATCCAGACTTTAAATCAAGTGATGAGAATACTGAAGCTGGTCCTAATGTTGACAAAGTGTCTTTAATGTTTATGACTGGTGGCGGCATGTTTACTGTAACCTTGTTGAGGGGGCGGAAATTGACACAGAATCGCCATTTGCCATCTTTCTTTGGAGCAAGGGTAATACCTGAATTATAGACACTTTGTGTAGGTTCAATAACGTTATCATTGAGCATCTCACATACCTGCTGGTTGATGACACTGCGAAAGAAAATACTTGGGTCTCGTGGCTTGGAGTACAGCGCGTCCTCGTGCGTTGTGGTGATCGCATACTCCGTGACGTCGGTGCGCTGCAGCTATCCCTGAGTGTGAAACACACTAGCATAATGGTCCAGCAGATGTATCAGACGTTGCTGATGTTTAGTGGGCACCTCGTGCTCGAAGTCAGCAAGCGGCACAGCAGTTGATGTTGGTGGTGTTACTCCCACAGTGTAAACAATCCATCAGCCACGTGTCCCCACGTGTAGACGATTCAGATGCGGTTCTATCATGGCTTGGTTGTCAATAAGCCATGGCAGTCGCAGAATCACTTCCTCGCACAAGTCCAGCACAATGTAAACATCGCACTTGGTATGCAGCTCTCTGATCCCTACCGTTACATGAATAACACTTTTCGCTTCTCCCTGTTAGTGGGTGGTAGCGAATTGCAAATGTTGCGGTGACACTCTAGTTGTTATAGCTTGTATCAGTTCTTCATGTACAAAATTGTGACTGGCGGCAGTGTAAATAACAGCAGTGACATTTTTTCCCTCAAGTTCTACACAGATTCTTAGCACTTGTACGGTACTGTCAGTTACTTGCAACACTCTTGAGCGTGTAGCGGGCCGGTTTTCTTGCTGCGGCGGCGACTATGTAATCTGCTTGACAGGAGGTGGCGGTCGCGTCACATCAATAGCTAGTGTGGGGGATACAGGCGGCAGGGGTTCACTGTGTCGGTCCGGAACTTGTTCTCTTCGTTCCGTCTGATTATCTTGTTCACAGGTACGTGCCTCCTGGGTAAACAGTTCCACGCTCTCCTGGCTGGCTCCGCACAACGGCCTAATGTCAGGTGTTGATAATGCCACAATTATCTAATACTGCGGGGTAGCCACTTATAGAAGTCTAACTTGCGTTGTATGAATCCTTCAATTTCTTCATGCTCCTGCTGTTCGTGATATGGTCTAACCTGTGCCTGTATAGCATTTCTGTCAGTGTCAAACCAACCTAGCAATCTCTCACAAAACTCTTCCCATGTAGCTCGATAGTCCCTGACCAAGTTCCACCATGTGGCAGCAGTTCCCCTTAACCTGTTGGCAGTTACTTCAGTCCAATCATAACTATGCACATGATGCCTATGAAATTTTTCCTCACAAACAGCTAGGAATGTACCCGGGTCTTCTGAGTCATGTCCCGCAAAAGTTGGCAGTAATACATTGCGATCTGGTCCAGTTAAGCCCTGTGGCGTGTGCGTAACAATTACTGGCGGTGTGGGTTTCACATCTGGTGTTATTGGTGGCTCGATCTCAGCACAGTTAGTACGGCACACGCCACAGTTTATAACACCATCGCGGTAGGTGGTAAACTAAGTACGCCCTATGCATCGTAAATGTGAGTCTTTCCTACACTGTTGGCACTGCGCCCACTTCGTTCCCGCACCGTCACATCCGGTGTGCGTGCATAGGCATTGCTCTGACGGTGTAGAGACTTTGTCGAATGTGCATTGACACAAGGGTTGCTCCCACATACGTCCCTCAAACAAGTTAATTTCACTCAATCTCCCACAATGCATACATTGATTGATCGGCATGTCTAAGAATCTCGCGCTCGCATTTTCGGGTGTCACGGTTGCAGACGCAGATGTCTTGAGGGCTTCTGGCGGTTTATCAGGCATCTTGTCCACCATTTTCTCACAGTTGACGTGGATGATGCATCACAGATGAACACACTTGGCCCCACTTGGGAATGCCAATTGACGCCATCGGGTGAGACACAAGATGAACAATGACACAAATACTTACTGGTAATATGGGCGCCAGCTGTGCATCCCAATCATCGCACTGTTGAGACTCAGGGTTCTAGGGATGCTGTGGGTTCTGTGTGTACGTCTCACCCATGCATACTTACAAACACATAGGCAATACTAAACTTTTACGAAACATCACTTTGAAAATAAGCACTTAATAAAATACATGTGGCTAGGACACTGTCACTACTGATTAAAAGAGGTAAGTTTACTTTAGACTTGCTTTTATTATTATTGCTCGTACAGATCAACGTGCCAATGAAATTATGATACTCTCGGTCATGACTAGCCAATTCCGCTTGGGTGCTCCCCAGCCCGCAATTAATCTAGCGCACACCTCGATGGATGATCTCACAGCATGAAAACACAATCTTCACAAGGGAAGAGGGCCGACAGCACTAGGGTCGACTGACGGTTTTTTCCAGAAGACAGTACACGGTGAATTACAAAATGAAATCCTTGATGAAACATATTAACATGTGTGATTACTTGGCATCACTAATGCAAACTCATCTGGGCTCGCCTGCTAACACGTGGGTAGTGTGGTGATGGCTTATACACAGAGCCGACTAGGATGGAAGTAATTGCACCGCACACAAATTTCAAAATTACATAAATTACAGAAAGACCCTTAAAAGTTGATGGGGCATGAGATGAGTATTCACAATAAACATACACATGTGTGAAAACAAGCTTAAGTGGCGCAGATTCCGCTGGATAATGTTCGTAGCTGACAATGTGGCGCAGATGAAATTGCAATGTTTTGTCTTGAAAGTTGTAGTATGTACGTGACAGTGTCTTACCTCGCCAGCTCCCCTCAACAGACTGTCCAGAGGTAAGCGTCGCACGGATCTACCATGGCTGCCTACGGGGTTCACATTAAGCGGAAGTGCTATGCACGCCAAGTAAAATATTGCATTAATTGAAATAAAAATGGTAATTTTAATAAATAATTTTGTTTTTATATTTTATAATTTTCCTGTGAATTTTCATAATAATTTTGTGTCTCTTTAGACGGCGTTCATGCCGAATATTAGTTCCTTAATCTTGGTGTCGCTGGCACTTTGAATTCATAACCAAACATTTCAAAATAACAACAAACACTTTAAAACACTGTAAGACATTTCAAACCCTGAAAAATAAAAATACAAGACACATTTTACATTGCAAAATAATATTTATATGAAATTAAAAAATATTGACCTCTTTGTGCACGTGCAGGTACACGTGACACACGTGTGGTGCGCCGTAATGGGCTCCAGCACTGCTGGCTGTTAGCCGGATGTCAATACAAAATCTGCTGATTAAATGTCCGGTAAACAGAGGCATCACTGTACTGTACAAATGGGTTACTTATGGCTTAAATCTAAACACATTCCAAAATTACAATATCTGGTCAATTTGCATAACCCACTACAAAGTCAGGCAAAGTTTCAAGATCATTTAGCATACATTTGTGAAAATTGGATCGTTCTGCTATAATTGACGGCTTGGGGGAATAATGATCACTTAACAAAAGAGTACCTTGCAACTCCAGTCATGTGGTTTCTTTGGTTCGCAAAGATTCCGCTAAACCTCATGTGTCTCTTTGCTTAAAGAGGATACCAGGATAACTGTATTGCTTGCCATTTCACTTGGTATTTGTCCTTGTCGTCCACGCCATTTGCAACAAAATGCTATGCCAAGCGCTCTGCATGAGATTCCCATGAATACCTACTGAGAATAAACATGTCCAACTTAAATCCTGCCATACTTATTATAACACTAATTTAGGGGCTTATATTTGTTGGAAATTTGATCCCATCATCATTGCCAATGAATGTACAGTAGACTCCTGTTCAACATTTTTCAGGGGACTGTCAAAAATTTTTCGTACAACCAGAATTTCAATAGATGATGGTTTGACATGTACAGTAAAATAAAACTTCTAACCTTATTACACTTTCACGTTGAGTATGACAGCTGTACCTTATTTTAAACACAATAAAATGAGAATTTTAGTTTTACTGTAAATAATACAGTGCACAAAAAAGTTTTGCATAACAGAGATTTGAGAAATACTGTGTTGGTCACGACCAAAGAGAAAGGAAGGGATGTAAATAAACACTATCTGTCCAGAATATCACACTTGACTTGACGACACAAACCAAACATTACGAGAAACAAAACATGATCTGTGGTATCATGCAACAAAATTACTGGTTATGCCAAACTTTTTTGAGCACTGTACATAAAAAAACTTCACCTCAGCTCGCTTAAATAAAAAATATAACATTACAAAATACTGTAAATAAGTGATCATAATCCAAAGCTGAATGCTAGCCATTCCCAAGCTTTCAAATTATCTGAATAAGAAAGTAAAATGACACTAAATTTTGTGCAGCACACACTCACTCACTGAGAGTATTGACCAACTAGTGCATTCATGGTGGGTAAGGCGGAGAAAGGAAAAACACAGTGGCGGGAGGAATGAAACAATTTAACCCTCCCCCTCCAAACCGGTCAGCATGGGGGAGGGCACATGGATGCTATGCTGGTTGCTACGCAACTAGCTCCATCCTCACCAGTCGTGCAAAGGGAGGAAACAGGCTCACCCAAATATCACTGAAGACAGCCGAAGCTTATGTAATCCAAGCCATATTTCTACACTTATGTTGGAATGCCATGCTTGCATGGCAAATGTGTAGTTAAAGTATTGAATAATATTTCACTTTAAAAAAAAGTGTCATTTCGAAACTGAAAATAATAAATAAGGCAATTAAATTAATTTTTTTGTGGCCTTCAATGATTAATTGTTCAAAACCGTGTCCTCTGATTTTCCTGTACACTTACACCCTGTTATGAGTTACGCTGCACTCGCAACTCGGTGCTTACGCATTATTAGACAACAAAGGGTGTCTAAAGAGACCGCCTCCAGGATATCAGTTTATTCAGAAAACTTATGTGTATTGAAATAAATTAACATAAATCCTCCGCTCTCTCTGCAATAGGCTACTGAAAATGAACTTTACACTTGGTGTAGGTCATTCACGGTGATGTGTTCCACGTTCCCCCACCCTCACATTTCAGCCCGTTCCAGCATCGCAGCCTCGACGAGTGCAGGGCAGTGCCGCATCATGTGCATATTCATTTATTCATGGCCTTTTAAATTTCTTTCATTCAGTGTTCACATCCAATGTCACATATGCGCCGCAGCAACCACATGCGTCAGTTTGTTTACTTTTGTGTCCATGATGTGTTTTGATGTAATGTGTTTTTAAATTGAAGGGTTCGTATTAAATGTGTTGAAGTGTCTGCTATGATTATGTCTAAGGTAAGTGCTGTGTACAAAGTGTACCTAGATGATTTTTAGTAAGTAAGAGGGAATTGTTTATGTTAGCAGTAGCAGTGTTATGTATGTTCCATTTGTGCACTAGAGTGCACCGTACCACACTGCATGGGAAATAGTAGTAGTAATAAGAGCATATACATGTTTGTGTTCTCGGGTAGTGTGTTGACGTTTAGAGTGCAAACACAACCTAACATAGCATCATTTGTTTACAACAGGCATCACATGCCGCATATAGCACACATATTTTCAGTCAGTCCAGCGTTTATGTTTAGTATTAGCAATCTGAGTGTATTTGTGTCCCTGCCTAGAGTTTTGTTAGTTTTAAGGTAAACATAGCCTCCAATGGCCAGTCAGGCCAAACCACCGTGGCCAACTATGACGCACGACAGCGGATATGTCCATTCAAAATATAAACAATTTTCAAGGTGGCATCAAATTATAATTGTAGTGTTTTTATGCAAAACCAGAACACTGCAAAGAAAGACACACACATAAAATACAGCCACGAGTGAATGTGGCACAATACACAATAATATGAGCCATACAAGCTCCGACAAAAACAGTGCATTTCAGGTTAAAAGTGACGCTACAGGACAGCCAGGACAACAGTGATCACGTGACTAGAGATGTATTTTATTCAGTGCAAGTGTTTGTGGAACCTTGTGTATTGTAGCAATCATTTAAGACCACCATTCATTTCATGTAACATTTAAATTCATTAAAAAATTTTTTTTATCGGGTCACGCAGGAATGACCACTCTTGGCGCCGGCCATGTTCAGTAGTCTAGTGGTACTCGAGTAGTGTAGACGTCCGTTGCGGCCTCCCCGTGCCCTTGATCGTCTTTGTGCACCAATCATGTAAATTCAATAGTAATTATTTAGTCTGGAACTTTAACGTATTTTGCATCGCCCGGGCAGTGCGCTACACTACAGTCCAGACCATTTTGTACACGGCCGGACCTTAAATTGTACATTTAATTTTTCATGTCGGCTTCATGCCACACACTTTTTTGAAGCCCTGCTATAGTTCTAGTGTTGGTTACCGATTATGTATCCTTCCGCCACATGTATACCTAAACCTGCCATATGACCTACGTTTTAACTGTCAAATGCTCTAATAACTTTTTTCAGCTGTTAAAAGAACTGTGTCATATTTCAAACAGCATTTCGTACGAACGTTCACAATTTCGGCCTATAAACATATTTAGGTCAGCTTGATGACTTTTTAATAATGTTTGTATTGCCGATAGTTCTTACAGTTATGATTTTGCATTGTTAACATACTTGTTATACACGACATAGCACATTCACGTAATACATGTTAATATTTTTCAGCGGCTGTGTTTAACCCTGTTACAATTGTGGGGGAAATAACTGTAGTATTTAAACTCTTGTTAATGATATGTGGTGGGTTATTTAGTAAAAAGGGGTGACCTCAGTTGTAATAAAAATTAAAATGAAGGAACAACCTCTCCAACGAAAAGACAGTGAATTCAAGCACGCAACTCGTGTTGCTTATTTTTGTATGTAGCAGCGACAAACTTAAAAGATAGAGATCAATATGCATACAAATAGGCCTATTGTAACTTTTATTCCGCTGATATTTCTATGAATTGGTACATACTGTTTTCTAGATTTATTTCATTATTTATTTTCATTTATCTGGCTGGGCTTAGTATTTTGTTGGGATTGTGGGGAACATTTAAATCACAGAAATGTAAGCACCTTACACAATATGGTGTAAAACACCTAGGGCAAAGTTATAACATTGTGATAAACTGATACAACTTTAAAAAAAATTAATTTTGTTATAAAAACAGTTTACGGTTAAAACATATAAATGTCGCATGTCCAATATTTGGAATCACACATATATTGGCCCAATGTAACATAATGGCAACTACTATTTCACATATAGTGTTCACTACGCCCATTACAGTATATATTTATTCCTGTCGAAGAAAAATAGACGTATCACGATATCGTAACTTGCCAAGGTACGTTTAAAAACACACGTGTACACTCTTGATGTGGTAATTACAGTATTAGTCGCAAGAAAAGAAAGTAACACTTTGGTCAGAAACACGCCATGTCATTTTGTCAGCTGCCAGTTTCGGATTTTTGATAGTCTCACAATCACATCAAAATATATTAAAATAAGTACTTAAATAATAAGATCTTGTTTCAGTTGTAAATTACAAATTCAAATATCATTATTTTTGCTGTAATAAGTATAAAATATGCTAACACTGAAAACATGTATAATTTCTGCTACTGCTAGTGGTGTGAAACTTCCCAAGAGAGATAAAGCTCCACTCCGTCTAGTATTTCAGTTTTTTACTCCGACAAAAGAAACACTATGTCATTAGAGTCTATGCACCGTAATTTGGACTGATATTTTAAACTGTAATACTGGAATATGTTTCCTTCGGTGCTATCTAAAAACTTGAATTTATCAATAGGAAATATTTAATTTACGAACAGCATACCAAAAAATTAAGTTAAAACAATACTTTAACTGGAAACTATTTCTTAGTAACCGCTGCCAACACATCACTTCTCTCACTGTTTTTAATTTGTATTTAATACGAAATAAATATTACAAGTTATAGAAGATAGTAAGTTAAAGTTTCATTTAATCATGAATACAATACTTTAAAGTTTATCACAGTTGTGGTATAGAAGTTATTGAAAAAACAGGTTGACATGTTACTTCTTGGGTGATTTTTCAAAGGTTCATTTCAAAGCATCCAAAGAAACTGTGAATGGACTATAATACAAGTCACTTGATGTTCAAACAATTTTTGATGACAAGGAGGAGAAGTCAAGAACTTTAAACACAAAATAAAACATATATGCAACAATATTATTGAGTGATGGATAATCTTGATAAAATTTGTATGACTGGATTACGATAGCATACTTGTGACTGCCATGACCTTGTTAGAGGTCAGTCAGCAAAGCACTTGACCGCTGTATGGTGCAGTGCATTTGACAGGTCAGTGTGATGTTAAACTGAGATCACATGAATAGTTTTATTTAATATTTCATATACTCTTATCAACTACCCTCTTGCAAGGTGTGTAAGGGGTGGAAGCAAATGTGCACGGCAGAGAGAGAGAACGAGAGAGACTATGTAGCTTTTTTGCTATATAACAGTTTTCCCTCTTGTCTGCATGTAAAGGGAGGAAGAAAAGTGCACGGCCAAGAGAGACAGAATGACGAGCAAAAGAGAAGGCACTACTCTGGTTGCTAGGTAACTGCTTCCCCTCATTTACCCATGGTCAGGGGGGACGAGGGCCAGATTGCCAAAATCGCAGAGTAGCAGCAGAAACCATAAGCTGAACTGTAGCATTGCGCGGAAGGGATTATAAACGGTGGCGTGTTTTAACCTACTACACACACACCCAGTTATTAGACATTTGCATAAACAACCTGCTTAAAAACAATTGTTGCAGGAAATCTTAAGTGAGGGGAGAGAAAGATATTTTTATTGATGCAATAACAGATAACCAATAAAAGCGGAAAATTGTATTACTATCTATATACAAATTTTGCAAGGACCACTGGAAATGAATATTGCTTACGGTTTATTGGTACCATATTTACCGCATTGTAAGCCGACAACGAATGCATGTGACCCCTAATTTTCAAAACCTTCGGAAAAAAATAACATGATACCGAATGCAAGCCGATTTTTGAACATCTTCTGCACGCTCTATCCGTTGAGCGCACGTGGTAAGGTCATTGTGCCAAAGATTTCATGTCCGTGAATGGTTAGAGACAGGAAGGGTGATGAATGAAGGAGGGGAAGGAGGAAAGGGGTGGAAGTGGCAGAAAAATGTGACGGACACGTGAAGATAGGGAGAGGAGGATAAATAAAATTCCTTTGTGTGTTTAGGATCAATATGTATCAGTAGGGGGGGAGGGGGATTAAGAGCAAGAGGATGAGAATGCTTTGTTCAGTGTGCACTGCACAGGGGTGAGGGGGATAAGAAAAAGAGAAGAGACAGCATGGGAGAGGGAGGATAAGGGGTAGCTAGAAGTGGTGTGGGAGTGACTGGCAGTGTGGGTGTGCAGAACTGTGTGAGTGGCATGGCTAGGGGGAGGAAGGATGGGGGGGCTAGGGGAAGAGAGGGAGGAAGAAGTAGAAGGGAAAGGCCAGCAGCAGGGAAATAATGAAGTTTGTTGTTTAGAGGGAGAGCATGGTGGGAGGCTGATGAGTAATGGAAGGGAATAAAGGAATGTAGTTGTTTACATCATGAAATCACATCTTAAAGTATTTAAACATTACATCTTATGTCACTTAAAAACTCAGTTAGTAAACTCTCGCCAGTCCGTGGTTCTCGAGGATTCGTAACCCCCAGATTTTCGAAAACCAAGGATTTTTGAAAATGTCGGTGTCAATTATTAAAGCTCATTTTCATAACAAACAAAAGTCTACAAAGCCCTCAAATCTTATGCCCTCCCATGTCAGAAATACAATAAAATGCAGACCATTACTACAGTGAAATACTATGACAATATGTGACAGCCAAATTACTGTGGCCGCCTTTGATAAATACCTCGGGAATACCGGCAACGTGCCGTGCATAAGTAAACAACCTGTCAACCGTCAAGAGAACGGTGACATGGAAACAACTGTTCCTTCCGTACAAACTGCCCAGAAACTGCAGTGCACTACAAAAGAATAAATTAAGTTTAACAGTTAAATGACGAATTCAGTATTTTGTAATTTGTCATTTCGTAGGTTTTAATTCAGACATTGTCACAGTCACTTGTTCAGCACTTGCAGCAACAAATTTTTACATTAACAGTGAAACTGATTTTTATCTAAATTTAATGTTTAGAAAGGACATAATATTTCTACAAGCATCACTGGAATGTTGCAAATATGTTAATGAATAAGAAAATAATAAATTATGCAATAACAACTTTAAATAAATATCTGTTACGAAATACAAAACAAAGCACAGAACTTACTTGCTTTTTAAAACATGCCTACTATATTTTATGAACAAGGTATTTATCATTAAAATGTTTAAATTATGTATTCACGTATGTGTTTTAGTCAAACCAACATGGCGTAGATTTTGACATTTTGTATTTTTGATAACATGTGCTAGATACAAAACACGAAATACTGAATTACCAAATACGTTATCACTTTTGTATACAAAATTGGGCCACGTGATCAGTTTGTCAAAAAAATCTGCCATTTTGGACATGGCCTAGCTAACAGTGGAGATGGAGCCAGCTGGCCAGAGGTACTGATGTCAAAATGCCCTTGCACATTCTCCCGGCTAGTACCGTACGGCGGCTGGCACTCTGGCAGCATGGTAGAGTACAGCACAAATATTGAAACACCTTACGTTCAGTACAGCGCAACATGACACATAAAAATGGATTTCTGAGTAACCCTGATTCTCGGGGCATGCACTGGCGAGAGTTTACTATTTAGATTGTTACCTTACACCAGATACTGTACATTGCGGTGTTTTTTGGTTTTTTAATTATAATATCAATTTGCAAGAAATGCACTACAACTGTAAAAAAATTGTAATGAGTAATTATTGATTTTAATTATATTGACGCCGGCCAAGGGCCAGCTACAATTAGCCCATGACAGCCCTTGCCGCTATAGGTACACATGGCTAATTACCACTACAGGCGACAGATTTCCAACAAAACTAATATTAGTTGTTTTAGTGAAAAATTATGTGTAAAAATGTTGTATGTATTACAGAGCTTGTTGGGTGTAAATGGATTTGAAATTCAAAGTGCTCATGGCGCTGAAGATGAGAGAATGATTTCAGGCGAGAATGCCTCAAAGACAATTACAGTTTTAACAGAGAATTTCAATTTAAATTCTGTAGGTAAAAATGTCTAATATTTCTTTTGGTGCCATTTCAATTTGCTATATTAATATTTGCTCAGCGTGCATAGCGACTTACGCTTATGTGAACCCCGTAGGTAGCCATGACCGGTAGCTGCGACCCCTGCCTCGGGGCAGTCGTCCTAGGAGTGCTGGCAAGGTAAGACGCTGTCACGTATGCACTTCACTTTTTTGCACTCAAGTAGATTTCCACAGTTTCATTTAGCATACTGTTTAACCTTTGCCTTGCATACGTTTTGCCTCATGCCCCAACCTATGGCTATCCACTTAACTTAAGAATTTAGAGCCTTTAAGGCTTTTGGAAGATGTAAAAGAGAGAGAAGAGTGTTGTACCGGAGCAGACATGAGGCGGCGCGACTTGTGTATCAGATGCCATCAGCCTGCAGGCAGGGCTCTTTTAGGTAATTTCTGCTTTATTGTGAAGTGTAATATTAAGGGCAATATCACCATGTAATTATCTGAGGATTTCTTATGTTATGTTGTACGGCCACAAAGTTCCCTACCACGTGGTCAGATACCATCCGGACCATATCCATGTCGTCACCGCGGTATAAGGGTTAGTTGTATTCTCATCTTTTACGCCGTAATTTATCTCATGGTTTTATGTAATTTCATCAAGGGTTCCATGCATTGTATGTGTTTTTACTGCAGTTAGTTCTAGACCACGTGGTCCGACACAATTTATATCCGGCAACATCTGCGCCATCATGTCGTGCCCTACCTTTGTCATTTTTCATTTTGTGTTGCTGTACAACATCATTGTTTTGCAGTAGCCTTCTATGTGTTTGACCACCGCCACCCAATACGTGGTTTGGGGACGAGTCCTGATGAGTAGCCGTTAGCTGCAGAGGAATGTGTAGTGTCGATTTCATACTCCGTGTCCTGTCCCTGGGTAAAACTTGCAGTCCACCCTAGCGGCTGCAGGCTCCTTACCCTGTAGGGATTGTGTTTTCATGCACCGTGGAGGATCATACAGTCAGAGACATGTAAGTTGAGTTACGTGCCTAGAGGAGCACCCACCAGAACTGGCTAGGCACGCTCAAGACATAACATATTTCATTATGGCACTGGCTGTAGATTGGTTAATAAATGCTTTCATCCACAGTGTAAAATGTGAATTTTTTTTTTGGTAGCAACAGAAACCCAACCCAGCCAATTTTCATTAAGTGTAAAGTGTAAAATTGTTCAGTGAGTACGCACGGGTGAGACAAACACACAAAACCCACAGCAGCCCTGAGATCACTCTGAGTTTCGAAGTGCGGTGCATAGGAACAACCGCTGGTGCCCATCAACCAGCAGGGAAAGTGTTATATTTGTTATCGTCTCCCATGTCTCACCCATTGGCTTTAATATCAATTTGCAAGAATAGCACTTCTACTGTAAAAATTATGAGTAATAATTAATAAAACATGACACAGGAGTATCTCATTACTATGTTTTGTTTCTATTGGTTCTCGGAATCACTATTCACTGCACACTGCTCGGTCCTGGCTGAACATCGTTGTCCAACTCTGCGTCATCACTGGACAGTTCCTTATCACTTTCATCTCACAAAGCATCATCATCTGTACCGTCCAGCGCATTTGAAATAGAGCACTTCTTAAAGGCTTGAATAATCACAAAACTACTAATACTTGGCCACGTGACGTCTACACATGCATACACCTGCGACAAGCTCTCACATTTTGTGAATCCAGTAGGGGTCAACATCTTGTCTTCTTTGCAATGCCAATCCGTGTAAAACTTTTTAAGAGAGTCCTTGAATGGTTTATTTATGCAGACATCCAGTGGCTGCAAAACAGACATCATTCCCTTGGGAATAACTGCCAGGTCGGTCGTTCCTTCTTCTAGCGCCCGCTTCGCTTTTTCTATTCTGTCTCCTGTGTAGGCATCTAGTACGGGCAGACTACGTAGCTTTAACAATGCTCCAAGACAGCATTTTCACACAAAGCTAAATCCATTCCTGCACCATGTTAATTGGAAATTCTTCATTCTTTGGTAGTGTATTGCGTTTAAAAACAACATATGGTGGCAATTTATGCCCATCTGCTGTGCACGTTAGCATCACCGTCATGTGCTGTTTTTTGCAGCCGGCAGACAAAATCTCAACTTCTTTGCTTTCTGTCTTGGCTGCAGTGTAGTTCACAGGCATATCAAAATATACAGGAGTCTGATCAGCATTTCCTGTCTGACCAAGAAGCTAATTCTGTTCTTGTCGCAGCTTCACGATGTAACGCTAAAATTTTATTAGCTTTTCTTCATAGCCCGATGGCAATTTGTGTGCAACTGATGTACGTCGGCGAAGAGAATATCCCCAGCATTTTATGAACAATTGCATCCAGTGGCGGCCACCATAAAAATCAGTGATTTTCATAGCCCGGGCAATTTCATGTGATTTTGTTTGAATGATTTCTGCATTCACTGGCAAATATTTTTCCCGCTGGGTGTTAACAAAATCTTTTAAAACCATCTCCAGTGCATGATGGCATCCATGCTTTGGCCACCCAAATGTTTTTCTTTTGTTTGCACATAAGTGGAGTTTTTCCGTTTGTTTTCTCCACTGTCGAACATTTGTTTCGTTGATACCGAAACGTCTGTAAGCCGCAAGATTAAAGGTTTCTTTGGCATACTTAATTACTTTCCTTTTGAACTCGACCATATAATGCCTTCTCTTCATTTTGAAACTCAATAGCTGCTTGTTTTACAAAACACAAGAAACTAAAGAATGTGTAGCGGAGGCCTACTTCATGATACTCTAAAAATTAGTGTTGCCAACAAGAGAGTTCCTACAAATACTCCGTAGCATAATAAAAGCTTTTAAAAATGCTGCACTGAAAAATAACGCAAAATATATTATTTACAATTATTAAATGTGAGACACAGTTGTGGCAATGCTGCACATGCTCTACCCTGCCCCCTCATTTTTAAACTTTGTTTGTAAAAGCGGTGTGTCACGTGGAACGAGGAAGTATAATAAATTACACTTAAAGAGTTCGTCAAGAGTTTAGATGAACAGCAGCAGCCTGATAAAAGTATTCTTTTTTGTAAATTGTGTTCTCTGTGGCTGTTTTGTTTCAGTTTATCAAGTAAAAAAATATTTGCTCAGAAAATTTTATTTAAAATTTGTGGATGATAAAAAAAAAATTTAAGCGATAGTAGTTCAGATAAGATTTCTGTGATGGAATACAACTGCAGATGGGTAACGGGACTGGCAGATTGTAGATACAGCACTGTGCCATATGTGGACTAGCCAGGTATACTCCACGACTGCCGCCGTCCATCATGACCTTGTTAGAGGTTACACCCAGCCAAGCAATAGGGAGTGCGCCTGACACAAAAAACGCACGTTTTTATGTATTCGGACCACTTTATTATATTAGTATTAGGCCTGCAATGGTACTGGTAAATATACACTGTCCATTTTATCAGCTTGTTTTATATACACATTGTCAGAACTGTATATAATTTTGCCTGTCCCAATTCTAAGACGAGGGGTGATTTTGGAAGATTCAAAATGATAAAAAAAAAAAAAAAAAAAGGTTGGCTTACAATGCGGTAAATACGGTACATGTGTTTTTGGTACACTAAGAGTTCACTGTATTTTGTTCTCGTAAATTTAACATATTTACATTACAATACTGTGGCACCTGCTTTGTGTTGACCACAATCAAGTTGACAAACTCAAATATTCCCCACTATAACGGAATAATGTTGCACAGCATGGAGGAAATAATAAAATGTATGATGTATATGGTACTTACCAGAGGAACCTGTCTGTAACATTTCTCGCAGCTTGGTGATTTCTTCTTGGTACTGCCTCAGCATGGTATCCTTTGGATCCTCGTTGATCCTGGGCTTGTTCTTTATGTTCTTGGCCCTGTTTGCATACCGCAGAGTGCTCAGGGTCTCATCATAGTTGTTATCAGCTGGCGAAAGGCATGCCACCATCAGTGTCTTCGTATTGCCACCCAAAGAATCCTGTTACCAACAGATTGTAACTCATTTAAGAGTGAATCAAAATATAAATAAAAATGGCATATTTTATTGTTATCTGCATCTTCTGTATTTATCAGAGCATAAAACAATGTCTTATTTCAACTTTTAACTCCAAAAAGTTAAGGTTAATTGAAGTAGATCATTCCTGCGTGGTCTGGCACTGCCACTGTCGCTATGCCACCAGCTCACAACTGCTACACCAGTACAGCACTCGGAACACACATGCCGAACATTCAGATGCATGCAGACATCGTTCACTCATGAAAGAGCCATGACCCAGTACCGAGTGAACCAGTTTAGTGTCTGTGGGGCCTGTAGAGTAATTATTTAAATTAGGATAGGAATGAAGTGGAGACACGTGTAGTAAAATGCAGTATAGTTTATAGCCCATAGGCAAGAGTTAGTGTAACTTACCCTTATGGCATTCTAACATAACAGTAGAGAAAACAGCATGCCACGTTCATTTTTAATTAGGCACAGAATATAAAGGCCATGGTCTTTGAAGTGTTTTATGTAATCTTTAGATAGTAAGTGTGCACCTGGTTAAGCCAAACATTATGTGAAGAATATTTAATCTTTATTTCAACTTGACCTTTCTGGTCGCGGAGTGCCCCAGAACTTGACAGACACAAATATCTCACGTAATTTTCGAGGCACCACATAGTAATATTTTGTATGTAAATCAGCTCCACAGGATCAGGGATATTAATCCCAAACATTTCAGTGCTTTGTTGTGTATATGTTTCAAGTGTCATGTAATGAAGTCAGCTAATTAAAGTACCTCGTGGAGTATAGCAAGCTCTTGGCGAGGACACTGTTCGTCTATGTCATCTCTAGCAGTCTGATTCCAAGGGTTGTAGGTGCTGCATGTATGTCGCATCACAGAGGACTTTCATACTTTGTTCTTATCATTAAAGATAATAGCGTAATGTAAGTGTACTGGAGCCGATGTGCTTTTCTCCATAGTATTCCCATGTTCACAGCACCTCTCCGTCAGCTCGTTTCCGACCCTAGAGGTTTATTCACTCTTAAGTTTTCTTTGTGCCATTTCCTTGGCATTTTAGAGTTACAGCCATTGGCAGGCCTTGTGAGCCAGATCCGCTTAAATTTGATTCTGTATGTGTCTTTGTATACTGAAC
The DNA here is from genome assembly GCA_029891345.1 of Dryococelus australis. Taxonomy (NCBI): domain Eukaryota; kingdom Metazoa; phylum Arthropoda; class Insecta; order Phasmatodea; family Phasmatidae; genus Dryococelus; species Dryococelus australis. The sequence continues at coordinate 102,438,731 of CM056995.1, read as the reverse complement.
TCGACAACACAACTTTTCTTGAGTTAACTGCAAGTGTGCGTTCTCATTTAACCATACTGTATTTCAGGACCTGACCATATCCAGTGATTCTTCACCACCTCTAGGGGGCATACTTTTTCTACAATGCAAATAGTAATATCAAAGTATGTTGGGGAGCCTGAATACCTCAGTTATATTCACATTTTTCTGTAATTTTTGTGTCGTGTGTGTCAGGAGATACAGTCACATGTGTACAATATCCAGAGAATAAAGGACAGTTTGGATATAAAAATTGCCATTTTTGTGGCTTGACCATAAAAAACTCAGTCCGTGACGTCATCTTGTGGCGTAGGTCAGGCATGCGTGGGACAATGGACTATGATGTCACCGCCAACCTGTCCCTATCCGTGGTAAACAACTGGACAGGTCGATACGTTCCTTGTACGCGAGGAGCCCGAGAACAGCAAAGGTCAGTGCCTTCTAGGAAGATGGTCCACAACTGAAGACCGGCCTAACACACTGCATCACGACAACCGTGTCTACCATGTGCAAACGCATCTACCGCATTGAGTACAATTCACAGAACTTTTGAAAAACAGCATACAACCCATCTGTACCATACACCAGTCAAATGTGTGATCAGTGCGTACTCCAGATGCTCAATCCCTTTAACAAGTACAACATACGCACAGGGATATGCAGGTGCCCGCCGACCATGACACAAATTTCCTGCTTCCGCTCGCTTCCATAGCGTTCAGCTACCGCTGCATACAATCCACATATGCGGGCGTCTGCACAGACTTTGTGTGTTGTGTGAGATGTCAATAAGTGATACACACCAGCTGCCACTACAATACGGAGCGGCTAGATATGAACTGTCTGACTTGCACGAACGGGAAATGTTGTACTTGCAAAATGTATCTTCAGTAACTAGACCATATGGTTGAAGTCAAGGGATCCAGTTTAACCATGAACAACTACGGTTAATTCAGGACTATCCCGCCCCCAAACAAATCATTGAAAATCCACTGAATTTTGTAGCTATACGATTTGTGGCGAGCGCTAGGGGGCCGCTCACGATGAGTTAAGCTTGTACAGGCTATATAATTCTTACGAGCCCCCTGTTTGGATAACAAATTCCCTCTGAACCACTACCGCCAGACTATAAAGGGTCAGCAAAGCGTGACCCCCCCCCCCCCCCCTTTTCACACAACACAGATGGCAGAACATGATTGAACTGTGATAACGTTAAGTGCTGGAGAGACACAAAGCAGAAGTTTACGAGAGACCAGGGTCTGGAGGAGCTCCAGGCAGAACTGCAATCTACACTTCTTCAGATAATTGGTGAGCATAACTCCGGCTAGGCAATAGGGTGTCATCCCCGATCTCGAGGCCCCGTTAGTAAAGACTTAATTAATGCGTGGCAAGGTTAGGGACTAGTTGAGTTTAATACTCTTGTAATAGTAGACTATAATCCAAGTAAAGTAATTGTATCCATGATCTGCTCGTGTCAATGTATTGTTCTGTTCAAATATGTATAGAGTTATTATAATAAATATGTTGGTGGAAATCGTCTTACTTGTTATGTAGCCGTCTGTAGTACCAACCCCCCTGTAGGCCTCCCTATCCTATAGAGTTCTGATACTAAGCTGACTAGCAGCGGCCAACGGCTAAGGAGTATCAGTGAAGAGCATAATATAGAGTTAGGGATAGGGACTAGTTCTGCAGATTGTTCTGAATATATTTTGGCCTTTGGGCAGAATGTCTGATCGATGTATGTGGGAAATTTATGTTTTAAAAATCGTAACAGGCGGGTTTTTTTTAACATTGTTTATATAGGATAGTTGACAGAACCATCTAAAAAAAAAGACTGATACGGGAAAACGGAATAAACGGGATCACGATGATGAGGTTTCACTGTAGTGGGTAGTGAATAGAAAGTTGCACAAACATACCAACTACAAAATGCAATCATAAAGTTAAATCTGTTTGCTCAAAAAAGAGTAAAACAAATATTACAACATTTACCAGCCACTGGAAAAATAAAGTTTCAGTTACGTGGAGTGCAAGTACCCATAATATAATGTACTTACACTATATCATTACCCTGATTGAAACATCACAGGGGTATATAAATAAACATGCCAGCTGTTTACTTTTAAACATTAACCACATTCATTAAAAACACCCTTAATTAAAAATATATGCCGTAAACAGCAGACTAATTTCGCCCCAAATATTAAATCAATAAGCAACAACAGATTTCCCTTTATTAAAATATAAGCACTCACTGTGAACTAATTGACTAAAAATGCAATTTTAATGCTTTACTCACAAATGCTATTTTATCATTCTGATACTTGTTACATTCTCACCAGTACAAATTACCATAATAAATACACTAATAAATAATAATACTCAAGAACCAATTTCCTCGCTTAGAACATACAACTGCACCTCAAATGCTTACTATTTTTGTCCCTTAAAATACATAGCTGATTACGCTTCAAAACCACTGAGTGGAACCATAGTTTGTATTAATAGCGACTTCAAATAAATATAATTGTTAATACTTGCTAAGAATATTCACAATGCTGCACTGGCAGTGAGTCTACAGCTGGCATAACTTTGATATGGAGGTGCTCTGCGCAGTGTGGCCGTCCACGCCAGCGTGACCACCTCTCTCCAACTCCCCTCCCTGAAGCGAGGTGTGCCACTTCTGGCTCACTAAGTGACCAATAATATATTGTTAGTTGCCTGCGAAATCCCCTTTCGCCACCTTCCTCCGCTGTCGGCTTTGCGGACCATCGCTTCCCTTTTGCTGGCCACTGCTCCCGCACTCATAAAGAATCCACCCCAATTACTCGCGCTGAGACAGGTGAGTCCGGTGGACCTGCAGTTACCTGCCCCATGGGAAACAGAGTTCCCGAGCACGAAACTTGTTGAAAACCTGCAGATCCAAGCCTTGGCCCAGCAAGGAAAATTTCAAACACAACATGTTCCCTTCATGGTTACAGTAAAATATGTGTATTCCTTCAAAATTCCAGGAAACTTTTACCAAAACAAACAGATTTGATAAGTAACAATGCAAATATTATGTTGTTAAATGAACAAAACTAAATATGTGAAAATCTGTTTTCCAGTCTTTAAACATTTTTTCTATACAAACATTTTACCAGATAACATTTTAAACGTACATGTGTATATATTCTCTAAAAGTTTTTAAACCACTGTTCATAACTAACAAGTTTATTTTATAAATACAGCCCACTAACATTTATACCAGAAACGTATATACTTGAGCGAATATAACCGCATTTACATCGAAAATTAAAATTATTGTAATTGGTATCGGAGTTGTAAAGTTCCAATATTTTAAACCCCGACAGGATATTTGGAAACTAACTAACGTACATATTATTTTCTACGTTACACAAATTGCACCTGTAACAAATTTATTTTACAATTTCTAACACCCAAATATATCAGAAATGTGTATATTTTGGACAAATATGTATATTTATTATGCCATTTTCTCTTTTACAATTATGTTTTGGTTTCCCTAAGAATCAGAAAAAATTACTCTGATTAATAAAGAGTGAAAAAAAAGTGTATGGTTCTTGTAAACGAGTGGCGAAAAATTTAATATCATATGAAAATAAGTGAAATTTAACCTCAATGAATCATATAATTATGTGAGTAATCAGTAAACAGATAGTTATTAACTAGAAAACATAAACTTGTGTCTTAGGAGTAAAAATAAATAAAATTAAGTCATTCACAATTTCAAGAAAATATACTAAGACAACTTCACACCTGAACGAATAACTGTTTAAAAAATTTCATACTTTCATTAACAAGAGAGTTGAAAAGCTGTATATCAATTCTATAGGCTAATGATAAACAAGGTATAACATAAGACCCTAACAAGACAACTTAAAACAATTTTTAGTACTTTACATTTAAGGCTTGAGAGTGAACCCTCTTGTTCCAAAAAAATTTTATTACATGACGTCTCCAGAATCCTGCTAGAGCTCTCTTCAATCCCATCCAAACGCGAACTATTCAAGTGTGGTGGAAAATAAGCGTAGATCTCTTCCCCTCCCCGCCTAAAAACCAGATCAGCCTTACAGCCTGCTGGACCTCTCCGCACCGCACGAGTAAACGCGGAGAATGAGTAGTTCAGAGTTCCCCTGCCAGAGAGTGCAAGAGGCGCACACCTCACCCCCCACATGTACATCATGCCAGGCAAGCCGGAGCGCACCCCCGTCCCCCTTCCTGCACTCCGAACAAGCCAAGAGGAGCACACCCCCCCTTCCCCCTCGCCAAGCCTACCACAGCTCACTAACGACAAATATGCTTTTTAAATGTTACGTCTCCAATATCATATTACATTACCCAATACAAAATACAAATACTCCCTAAAATCCTTAACAAATTTCAGTATATTACGCAATATTTAAAAAAAAAATAACTGGAGGCAAGCATTATATCTGCGTATGAAATAGTGTATACACTTTAAAGAACGTTTAATGTGTGAACAACACGAGAGTAAAGCTGGGAAATAGGAATTTTCTCCATAGCCACCAAACTTCCAGTTACCTGACATGCAAAGAACACAATTTCAAGTCGAGACTTGGGAAGTAAGAATTTTTTGTGTCGCTGAAAGCACGGCATGGTTCTCCCGCTACGCCGACAAGACCCCGCTGCAGAGAGGATAGCGTGAAATACCTTTAGTAGAACTAAAAGCGAGAGTAACTTTTCACAATTTCTGCCCCCGTTCACATAGACCCGCTAACGCAGTTCTAACATGACACAAATACACAAAAATTGTTGTGTTATGTCGCCAACCTCCGTGGCAAAGTCAGATTACACCACAATACGAGTTTTGGGTTCAAATCCCAGGTAAGGCATGGATGATATAGATTCTGAGCTTGAATCTCGGATAGAACATGACAAGTTAGTTTGTACGTGTGATTCCTCAATAGTATAAGCAGGGTTCTGTTCCTGGACAAAACATGGGTAGTATAATTCAGAATCCTCACACAGTAATAGACGCTACACTAATGATCTCAATGCTTGTCAGACAATTACAATTAATAGATAGCTCAAAAACTGCATGTGCTGCATTACAAAGACCAAAAGTGGGTATGGAACCGTATCACATAATAAAATAACTTTATTTATTTGACTGTGTAATATTCATAAATTTTTGTGGTGTAAAGAATTTTAGACGGTGTACACTAGTTTTATTTTTTGACGGTGTCAAGTATTTCACATTATTTTTAACATTATTTAAAGTTTTGTCTTCAACAAATAATTTTTACTAGTCAAAATAAAAGTATTAAATGCGTTGTAAACAGTCCGATGGCTTGGTACAAAGTGCGAAGACAGTGCGCGAAATGCATGCTGTTTAGTGAACTGTAGCACAGCGGTCGAAAGCAGTTGTATCGCCCGGTAAGTTGGGAAGTCGCAGGTGAGTTGGGGAGTCGCCGGAGGGCGAGGGAAACGTCGCCATAATTCTCGGGGCAACGCTTAGCGTAGGCCAACGAGCATTATCCCTAGGGAAAGAGAAGACACTCAATGTTATAAATTGGGCCCTGAAAGATTCTCATTTGTCTCTGCCCAGTGGCGCTATATTCTAACTATAGCAGACAGTGGAAACACAATCAAGCACTGTGTGCATGCACAGTTTGTTTTACTCTTCTGCCGTGATGTATGAATTGTTTTGTTTACTTAAATGGAAAAGTATAATATAGGCACGGCAACTTTGGGAAGTTACGAATACTTTTAAAAAGTAAATAAACTCAACTATACTGTAGTATATTACAGCTTTATTCCAGCTGTTCTCTGGATGTTGCTTTGCGAACTGTGAGGTAAAACATCTAACCTACAAAGTCAATGCAAAACGTGAAAGCTCTTATGATGCATTTCTAAAGACATTCGAAAATTAATTCATTAAAATATTTTGAATGTGCTTAAGTCAATAAATATACGCTGCATTTTGATACAATTAAGGTATGCTATCAATCAAAATAATTAAATGTTACAATACAAATCGACAACATCACTTGCTGCCATTAAATAATTTAGAAAAGAAGAACCCCAAGTCCTATTAAAGTGTCGACCGGCAGGTGCAGGCTTAAGCGGTTGTGCAGGGAAGGGAGGTTGGAGAACGTGCATGCGCGGACAGTTGGTGGGGTTCTGTTGTGGAACAGCGGAAGGGAAGGTCGCTGCCTGAAAGGACGGGAGACGGTATCAGATACGTGGCGCTAGGCGGCCAAGTGCCCAAGCTCCCTCCTTCCATCATCCCGCTGTTCGCCCACGACACCACTCGTTTTACGAAGCTCACTCCGCCCTTCCACCCTCCTTTAGAGACCATGCTTGTACAACACTCTCGGCAGCTGGCACTCAGCGACTGTTTCTGTAAACCACTTCACTCTCCACAGCTGTTCCCCCTCGCAGTGCACGTCACAGTTCGACCCCATCTCTTTCACACACTGTCTCCCTCTCCCCTACCATGCTCTCCTGTTTCATGCAGCTCTGTCAGCCTTGCTTCATCGCGCACGCCTCGGCGCACCTTGCCCTGCCACTCTCTCTCGCCGCCCGCAGTCCTGGTTTATTCGTAAACAAGAACGGCTCTGAAGTAGTTCACCATGCACTGCGGGAAATAAACTGTCTTGCGCTGTGGACGATTCCTAGTTTACACAAGTCTTTAGTGTGTTAAATATTAACAATTTCACTGTGAAATCCGTTTGCATGAATATCATTTATAAGAGTATTGGTTTCTGATATGGGAATGCAGTTAAACAAAATATTATGTCGGTCATTAGACTAAGTGAATGAAAATTACGTATTTTGGTTACGGAATACATACCAAGTAATTTTTTTTGTTAGGTTGATATACTTGTTCAAGATAAATATGTAAAAAAAAGGTTACACCCACAATTAAATACATGTCCCTCACACAAATAATGTGTAAAGTTATGACCATAGATTGATAGTAATATATTTTATTTTGTATAAATAATGAATCGCTCATTTTTTTAAGATATATAGTCTGTTTCATGTTAAATGAAACAAACTTTCAGTTTGAAATACAATTTATTATATTCCATTTTTTCAAACAAATATAATATTTATTTACCTATACAAAAATCACATTTCTTCTTAGAATATTTATTCACAAATACACACAATCTTCTTTATTAATTTAAGCAATACACTTTGAATTGATGCAGTAAAGTTCATATCTGGAGAGGATGCTGGTGTTATCATTTTAGTTGATGATGCTGGGAGACGAACTCTGAATTCTCTCAAATTACTTGAAATGGTTTTATTCACAGAGAATTGGTGATTAGCTGACTGTCAGATTAGATGACTCACGTGTTCTTGAGGTGGATGGAAGCTTGATTCACTCATTGAAGGTGACTTAGCTGAATTTATTATGATACAGTGTGTAGTTGGAGTGAGTGAAGAGAATTTAATGGTTTGAGAGGTTTTAAGAGTATCAGCACTGGATTACATATCTTCTTAAAGACACTAAGTTGGATTACTACCGACCAGTGGTGAACGGTCGATATTGGAAGATGTGTACGTCCATTTTTGTTATTAATTGTTAAGTCCACCCACTTTCACGAGCACTAAATTCTTCAAGTCTGGATGTCAAGTAAGGTACTATGATAGAGTTATAAAGCTCACTAATATCTGTGGAATGTAGAATGGGAAGAGCTTGAGTTTGAAAGTAGAAAGTTTCTGTAGAGGTTTCCTCCGCTGTGATAGATTTAAGATATTTACAGGATATATTTACACTAATAAGAGATATTGGTCGAGGCGATGTTGTAGTTAATTCTAGCAGAAACTTCCTATGCCTTGAGAAAAATCTTTGAAAGTCTATATCAGTATCTGTTTGATCGTTACATATCCTAACGTCAGTCAGTATGCCTGCAAAAGCTGTGCTTAGTTTTTCATAATTGAGGTGGGGTAAAGTGGTAAGTGATTTACTTCCCAATCCTGAGATAAGGTTGCACAATTTTGAAGGGAATATGGTGGGTGTAGCAAGAAATTTCAACTGTAGTGCTGACTGCGGAGTCAATTGAGGAGCCAATTGTGAAGGAGGATAGGGACGAGGAGGGGTAGGAAGAGGAGGAGGGCAGGAAGAGGAGGTGAAGAGGGAGGAGGGGAAAGAGGACAGCCAGTGTCGCAAATTGTATAATGTCTCATCAAATTATCGCTCCATGTAAATTTCTTCTGGCAGAAATCACACTGAAACTGTATTCTTGAATATTTTGTTCCACACGTTGTTCATTCATGTCGTCATAAGTTCCACAAAGCTGTAAAAGATTTCCCACAGAAACGACACGGCAGATGCTCTATTGCTTCCGCACTCTTCCAAATCTAGAATGGAACTGAAAGGTTCCAACCTCTTATAGGTAAATTCTAGGAAGCAATTGGAGTACAATATTTGTTTGAAATGTATGTTTAAGTATTAAATTGCTTTCAAACCTTCATTGTTAAATGCACGTAATCAAAGGTTACGTAATATTATGTACGTCAGAATATGGGTATATTACAACTAATGCATTTGTAAAATCAGTAAAACACAAAAAAAAGTAGTTTAGAACCATTTATTTCGCTACAAAGTACATATTGAAAAACATTAAATGTTTACAAAAAATACACATTTACATAATTTCTTCCCTTTGACAATATTTGCAGTATTTCCATCTGTATGATTGTCTTGCAGTAGTAGTATTATACATTCTGGTAAAAATGTGAAAACATTTCTTTGATAATAGACATGTACTCGGACATTTTGTCAGATCTAGACAAGATATTAAATCATTACAATTTTTCAGCTTCTAATGTACATTGGTTATTTTTTTTAATGAAACAAACAAAAGTTTCCAGATATGCAAAATGCAGTTGAGTGGGAAAAAAACACTAAAACTGTTACTTTCCAAAACATTTTGTAAAAGGTTACCCCAATTTGCAATTAACTTGGTAATATTCAATTTACACTTTGATTTCTGTATGCACAAGCACGTGACATCATTCTCGTCTTGATCCATCTTTACAAAGTATTGACTTGCACAAACCAAGTACTTTTATATACTAAATTCCACTCATCCCAGATAATGCCATATCACGCGTATAATATCCACTGGTGACTCAGGGGGAGAATCATAATAGTCTGTTCCACCCCCGTCAGACATCAATGACCATTTTAGCATTAATTTTGAGTTTTCCTCTGCAGAGAAGAATTTTGAATTAGATCCATATGTTTTACGCAATTGTTTGAATGATGGGCAATGGTATTCTGTTTGAATATCTGTTACTTTCCTGTTTCACACACTTTGCGAAATACATTTTTGGTTGACTCCACCTGCATATATTTCACAATTATGTAAATATTGTTTGCAAATATCTTCAATGTTCTCATACTCCATACAACCACTTTCCCAGGTTAAATAATGGTGGTGTTTGGTTACCCATCTATTTATTTTCTTGTATTTAGGACTTAGATATTTCCAGTGGAATGGTGGTTTGAAGCTGAATACTGTTGTATGTTCCTCCATATCAGTAATAGCCAATTATTTAATTACAAATTTATCTGCACACTGAAATCCTTGCACATTGCAAAACATCTCGACGGAATTGTGTCTCGTTGTCTACTGACTCAAGTCATTATCTTCACCAGCTAATGTCTTACATTATAGCTCGCCAATCTATCATGAATTATCAATCCATAAGCTTGTGTATTTGCTGGAATTAGTGTATTTTCAATCATTTCAATTCATGAATCAATTGCGCTATTGGTAATCATGTCATGTTGCTTGTTTACATATAAATAACGTTCCTCTGGTTTTCAATTATTCATGTTCTAGGATGGGTGAGCTGATTTTTTTTATACATTTCCTGGAACTTTGAGTACAAATCGTAGCAGATAAGGAATTCATTTCCAAAGTTTGCATTTAAATTTGTATAGGGATAAGTTTGACTGTTTAGATATGGTTTAATATTTTTCATATCACAATTATCGAATACTGATCTATCAGCTTTTAAATTGTTGATTTGTTTGAAAACAAATAAATCATGGTTTCACAAATGAAAAACTTGATTTCACATTCCAAATTACTTTTTATGATGTCGGTAGAGATGGAAATGTCTCCAAAGCCCACGACCTGAATGCAATATCTAGATTCTTCCCTTTTTCGATATATTTTAAAAACTTTACACATTCACGAGTGTTAATTTCAATATGTGGCATTAGCCATTCGACACTGGTTAATTCAAAAGTTACACCTTCCTCATTATTAGCAGTGTCGTATATAGCATTCAAATGCTTGTTAACAAATAGAATAACTAACTCTTGTTTAGTATTTAATATTACATGTTTATAGTCTTCAACAAAACCCAAAACCATACTTAAAGGTATAACAACTTTGTATTTTCCGCCTGGGTTTATTTGTGATATAAAATTATTAGCATTTCTCCACCCAGCCATTAGCACTGTATAAAGATTGTTTACAGTTCCCAAGAGGTAGTTCTTTATTACGGAAATAATTCCAATATCTCGTGTTTCCACTCCATTAAGCATATATTCAATTCCATCGATTAAATGAAGTATTCCATTTCTCACTATTCCTGTAGTTGCTGGAATAGTTGCGTAGGCTGTTTTTTTTAATTGTTCCTCTAAATCTTAAACTTGATTTTGACGGTAATGTGTAAATATTGTGATTTTGTATAGCAATCCATATTTCCGATGGAAATGTATACGGACCTGCTTGGAATGGCTCATATACATGTATTTCCACATTGGTGATTGCATCATCATAACTTATTGGCTCTTCAACATTAAGTATGTCTTCCATTTCTATTAATGGTGTATCCTAATTCCTTTAAAACCAATTCGTTGGACTATGTTAACTTTACGGGTAACTTGTTTGAAATTATCATTTTATGCTTGCGTTTACGTCTTTTTATACTTGCTTTCTTCTAAATACGTTTTTTAGAAACATAGTTTTTAAATGTAGCACCTACTTTATGAGCGTATTGACTATTATACATAATACCCAATTTGATTGAAATAATCACGGAATGCATGTGTTTATATAGCTTTTTTAAAATGTAATCGAACTGTAATTTTTTTGTTTCTAAAATTAATCAATTTACCATCTTGATTGACAATTGTAACAACTAATTCATCCACTCAATTAACTATTACTGGAAGATATATCAATGTATTCAGTTTTTCAGTAATTTTGTAACCTGGAGCCACCGCACACGTGAATTCATGTATTGTATTTGTCGGTTTTCCATTCAAATATGATCCGCCTACAATATTAACATTTATACAACATACATTAACAGACAATATATTAACCTATTTTGACGATTCGTGTAATTGATTAGCTGGATATAATCTCCTTTTGTTTCCTAACATATTAGCAATTGAGTTGTCTTCCGTGAAATCAATATTGACATTACTATACATCACACTAATTAACGTATTTGGATTTCCACATAATCGGAATTGTACATTTTCAGGTAACGCCGCTTTAATGAACATTTCTATAAGTCATCCAACTCATAAGATCCTACCAGTATCACAATCTTGTATGTTATTTCACAGTTGTTGAATGTAAATGATTGATTGTATTTATCCATATTTGGTATGCTGTTGTAAGTAATGAATTTGATTAGACTTATTTGCCATTTTCCTTCTAACTCCAAAGCTGGGAAATATATTCATACATACATACACTTGCAATTATGCTACCGCCCTAGGCGAGCTCTCCCAACTCTCCTTCACCCAAACAACTCCTTTTCCACTCCCTTCCTGAATTTACCAACCCCTCTCACAGATACCAATTCCTGCCTCAACACATTCCACTCCCTCACAGACCTCACAAGCATGGACTGCCTACCCCGCTCCATTCTCCTCCACACTCTCTGAAGCTTCTCACTGTTGTTTCCTCTTCCCCTAAACACCCCCTTACTTAGCTTGCAGTGTAGCCCTCCCCATCCTCCCTCTTCATTCACCAGCCTGTATATTCTGACTAACCATTCAACTTTCCCCCTGTCCTTCAATGAGCTCCACGCCATTTCTTTCATCATCACTCATGGCATATAGTTCCCTTCTTCCTCATCATCCTGCCCTTGCCTTCTCCACCTACCCTTCACCCATCTTGCTGCCTTTCTCTGCACCTTTTCCAGTTCTTCCACCTCCACCTCCACGTCCCATACTGCTGCAGCATATTCTAACATTGGCCGTACCATTGTGCCATACGCCTTCTCCTTCACCTCACAGCTGACTCCATTTAGCACCCTTCCCAGTATGCCCAGAGCCCTTCTTTCCTTTGCAACCACCCTCTCTACCGGTTTTTTCCACCTGAGGTCTCCCTGCAGTACAATCCCTAGATACTTATATTCTGCTGCTTCTTCCATCTTTTGTCCCTCCCATCTGTACATGTCCCTGCTTATCATCTTCTTCCTTGCGAACCTCACTACCTTAGTTTTTCTTACATTTATCTTCATTTTATTTTTTCTGGTCCACAACCATATCTTATCAATGTCCGCCTGCAAATTTCTGCCCCCCTCTCCCACAGCATATACAACACAATCATCTGCAAACAATCTGATTTTTCCTCTAATCCCCAAACCCATGTCATTTACCATTATGGTAAATAACAAAGGACCCAGCACGCTTCCCTGTGGTACCCCTGACGTAACCTCCTCTTCCTCCGATATTGCCTCCCCTACTTTCACCCTCTGCCCTCGCCCCCTGAGAAAGTCCCCTACCCATTCCACTACCCTCCTGTCTGGTATCAGCACCTCCACTTTCCTCATCAATGTTCCATGGGGCACCTTATCGAATGCCTTCTCAAAATCTATGAAGCAGGCATCCACCTTCTTTCCCTCATCAACTACCTGCACCAGATCCTCTAATAACCCAGCCAGCTGAGTCTCACATGAGTAACCCCTCCTGAAACCATGCTGGGACTCCAACCAATTCCTATTGTTCATTACCCTCACCATATACTGCACCACCCGCCTCTTCATTACTTTTCCTGTACTTGATGTGAGACTCACCGGTCTGTAGCTGCCAGGCCTCCCCCTATCCTCTCCCTGCTTGTATATAGGTACCACCATAGCATCCTTCCAATCTTGGGGTAAGTTACCCTCTCCTAAGGACTTTTTAAACAGCACTTCTAAATATTTCGCCAACTCCTTGCCACCAAACTTTAGTGCTGTGTTTCCTATCCCATCTGGTCCCCCTGCCTTACTGCTCTCCAAACCCCTAATTACCTTTTCTATCCCCCACTCCCTCATCTTAAACTCACTATACACCCCCGAATCCTGTTTGTCCCCCTATTCCAACCCTCCTTTGCCTCAAACACTGACAAGTACTGTCCTTGCAGTATCTCCAATTTTTCTTGGTCATTTGTCGCATGCCTACCATCCCTTCCTGTTAGCAGAGGGATTCCTTCCTCTCCTCCCCTTAACCGCCTAACATACCTAAACAATTTCCCCCATTCCTTGCCATTTCCTTCTTCCACAATGTTCCCCAGAAATACATTCTTTGCCTGTTTGATCTTCCTTTCAAGCTCCCTACCCATTTGTTTCATCATTTCTTTAGATCTTATCATCCCTTCATTTCTCCACTTGGCATGTAATTTTCTGCACTTCTTCTTCATTTTCATAATCTCCTGTCCATAATATGGGGGATCTCCCCCAGTCCGTAATCTTTTCATTGGCACAAATTTCTCCAACATAACCTCCATTAATCTTCTAAACTCCCTCCACAACCCCTCTACACCCTCCTCCATAGACCATTTTTTAAACCTGTCTCTCAGGAAGATTTCTGCCTCCTTCTTGTCTCCTCTCCCTTACTGCCACACCTACTTTTCTGCCATTTGCACTTCTCTCATCCTGCCAATCCCAATTTATATAACCGGAATATGATGGTCGCTTATACCATCCAATACTATTGCACCAACTTCAGCATTCCTAGGTCTGACCAACACCACATCCAGCACTGACCCAACACCCTACTCATTCCATCTCGTAGGTGTTTCTACTATCTGGACTAATCCTCTGTTGACTAATTGTGCTGCCATTCTCTGCATTATGCTACCCATTCCTTCTGCACCCTCTACCCATTTCACCCCTGGCATATTCAAATCCCCTGCTACAACAACCCACTGCCTGTCCTTTAGTCTATCGACCCTCTCCTTGATCATCTCAATTGCCTGTCATATATGGATTGCAATTGACATATTACTAAATGGTTTTACTTATATATCCTATTTATAGTAAAAAAAACATTAACATAAATGACCACAATTGACTGTATTTGGTCATTGTTCCATTTTGTAATTGTATCTTAATTGCATGTTTTTCAAATAATCACGTATTTCAATTGGAGGGTGTAAATCGCCAAAACTATCGTAATTCAATTATTGATTTGCGTTTTTAATTAATACAACCCAATGTGTTCCTTAGTTTTGTTTCAAATCTAAATTAACAATCATACATTCACGAAGGTTTGGTTTCTTTGGTAATTCGTCTCTCATATACACACCTCGGAAATAGAGAATATTCAATTTCTTTACAATTACATTAATGGCTTTGTTAATGCACATTTTGGAAGACTATGTAGGACTTTATGTTTTTCTTTCCATGTTTGGGGGTTTTTTGTCCTTGACCGACTTTATATGGTTTAAGATAGATTCCTTAACCACTTGATTTAGCAAAAACTGAAACGCCTCCCATTAAAGTGGCAAGGGCTGATAATGCTGCAAATATGAATGGTAATACGCCTCCTTTCTTGATTTTTCACATCGTTTTGCGTTTTATGCCCAAGCCCCTTTTCACCTTTGCCCGCATAACTTTATCAATGACCCAGGCGCCTAGCTTTTCACCAGTCAATGTAGACGGATTATTCCTTATATTTGCTACTTTATCGGCTAGAATTGTATCCGCTATATGTCTTTCTTTCAAATTGTTTGTTCGATCATAAACTATATCGCGTTCTTTACTAGCGTTATCCAAAATGTTTATTCCTCGATTGTTCCGTGCTAAATGTTTTGCAAGCTAAGTACCAGGATTACAATAATTGTATTTCAGTAAATGCAATTCAAATGCAAATTTATTAAAGTTCACAAGAGGCATGAGATAATATTGAAAGAAAGAAAGAAAGAGAGAGAGAGAGAGAGAGAGAGAGAGAGAGAGAGAGAGAGAGAGAGAGAGAGAGAGAGAGAGAGAGAGAGAGAGAGAGAGAGAGAGAGAGAGAGAGAGAGAGAGAGAGAGAGAGAGAGAGAGAGTGTGTGTGTGTATATACACACATACATACATACACACACACACACACACACACACAATTATTACGGAAATGCAAAGAAGTTTTAAAAAATATATTATTTACACTAATATATTTTAATACGGGGAATTATGAGACACATACATAAACTAGACAAGTAGTATCCACGTAATATCAATATCATATGCATTTTTTTTTAAGTCTTCTCAGACGAGTTCAGGTCTGTTTTGAACTTTTCTTTGAATAAAATGTCTCAATGATGACATTTTACGGTCTTTTACATCGGCTGCAGCATCTTCCATAATTTATGAGACTAGATATTTAATGAAACAGTCCGTTTAATGTTTCAACTTAGATATCACACACATCCGACAATGTTAGTAAATAAGTAGCAGCCATAGATTACTGCACACATTCGAGTTGTGAGTGTTCACTTCGCACGATTGGAGGCGTTTTGTTGTCAAACTATCTGTAGCTTATCTCGAAGTACATGTTTTACTGCTTGTGTAATCTTTGGAATGGCTGTTTACATTTAGTTTCGCAAAAAAAAAAAAAATTGCATTTGTTGTTGATTTAGAACTATGATTTCCGAGATTTAAATCTGTCTTGACACGAAATCGAGAATATTTTCATTTCTAGAATTTCTCAATATTCCCGATACTCGTGCGTCTCTAGATTTTTACAGTGCCGAAGTAAATTCTTGATGCAATATAGGAGAAGAGTTTATTTCTTTCGGAGAAAGCTCATTTTGTGAGATATCGAGCATTTGTTGTATTTCGTGTTATTTTACGGTTGAACTTGTATTTCGGTGTTATTTCGTTTTATTGCGATTTTCAAAATCGTGCTTCTAGGGGTAGGTTATGTATTTGTAGGAATCAGGTTTTAATGCTTCGATTCATCTTTCGATTCTCGATTATACGATTCTTCAAGAATCGCGGGTATCAAGGAATCATAGAATTGCGTTTGACGCCCCTAAATAAAACTAATTGAACAGTAACATGGAATTCTTTTACAACCAACTATACGGTGTATAATAAGTGGTCCTTCATGTGGAAAAACTTATGTTAATGTTGGAACATCCGAATGGGCTTAAATTTAAAACATATGTGTTTTCCAAAACAATACTACAAACGAAATATCAAGGATTAGCAACCATTTTGTCGCAAATTGAAGGAATGTGATATTTCCCTTTTACAAATAAAGAAGATATAGTGCCTCTGAATGAAGCATTACCCAATTCCGTGTTTATATTTGACGATGTTTGGTGGGAACCACGGGGTGAAATACAGCAATACTTTAGTTTTGGTAGACATTCAAGTGTAGATTGTTTTAATCTATTGCAAAGTTACGCATGTATTTCAAAACATAATTTGCACTATGCAAATATGTTAATTGTGTTTAAAATGGACAGTATGACATTTACAAAGTTTAAAGATATGTGTTTTTACTGTTGGAAAAACAAGTACGGTTTTCTGGTAATTATGCCACCGCTTCCCCCATATAAAGGCAGATAAAGGTCTGGATTTAACAGTTTATTTACTTCCCGACGAAGAATAATGAGTATTTCAATGTTTGGACACAGCGGTACAAAACTCAATAATTACAACACCTGTTTAACGAGAAATCACAATGGGTATTGTGATTTGAATGGACATATATTACACAATGTGGGTATGCTGTGAAAGATGCAGATGCGGTAAATAAACATTTTAAACACCATTACACTAAAAGTATTTAAATCACAATCAATCAATATACAAAAAAAACTTAATAAACATAATCAAATCTATTTCAAAACTTTCTAATAATATTAGTTACACTTGGGGAATATTGGCAAATGTGATGACTATACTGCAAAATATGGAAACTACAACAAACAAACTTTTGGAACATTTAAAAATGCAATTGATGAATTGGTAAGCGCTTCAATTAAAAAACAATTTAATAAACAAATGGACAAAATTATGCAATATATAAGTTTTGGATTGATGAATAAAACATCTGGTTTAACTACGCAAACGGATGCGAAAATGCAAATCGATAACTTAAAATCTCGAATAAATTCGTTTAGTAACGATTTGAGGGTTAAAACTCTGACTAAATTAGACATACTTTTGAGTGAAGTCGATAAGATTGAAAAAGTGCAAACTAATCTACCTAATATGCCCGCAATCTACCTAATACACCCGCTAAAAAACCATCTATTTAATTTATGTATAAATAGTTGGAAGTTAATGAAAACAAAGAATAATGTCTAACTCTGCTTCAGAATTACATAAAGTTATATCTGCTGTAAAGGCAAAATATTTACAAGCTAAATGTGCTCGAATGGAATGGAATGTTTTGAATGAAGAAATATTAAAACCTGTTATGAGTTGAATGGATACATTACATTCCGTTCAAATAAATTTAATGAACCACCAGTGGAAATTAAATCGGAAGAACCTATAAAGAAGAAAAAGCTTTCTCAATTAACACTATGTTATTTAGCTATAAAACAATCTTTGCCTATTCACGATAAGGTATTTGGTGTGTATTGTCATGTAAATATATGGCTTCTGGGAGATTCTGTAATTTAGTTTTTGCCTAACAATAGAATTCAAGTAGGTGAGTACATAACTGATGTTAGTGAAGGATTGCTTGAATTATTATTTTAAAAACTTCCCAATGTTTATTCCGAAATCGATTTGGAGAAATATAAGGATCTTGTTCGTCGAACAAATACAAATAATCGTTTAGGCGAAACTACATTTATTAAGCAATATTGTTGGAAGTGGTATATAAAGATGAAATTGGTGATTGGTTTTCTCCTGTATATTGGAACAATCCTAATGAATTGGTCGATAGATTAAAACTTATCATCGCTTCGACAGAGTCTGGGAATAATTCACATATGAACAGAATTGTGTCTATTATTGAAGAATTGACTGAAGACGGTTGGTTATATTACCAATGAAGTTTAGTAAGATTGCTCAAGAGTTTCACGCTCCTGCAAGGATAAACTTTCCTAGAAGAAATGTTATTACTAAAGGGATCTTTAAGCTGATTTGTGTGAAATAAAATTGCTTTCGAAATACAACAAGGGATAAAAATATATTTGAACCATAATAGAGGTTTATTCCAAATATGGTTGGGGTATACCTGTCAAGAACAAGACAGGGAAATAGGTTAGTGATGCAATGAAGATCGTTTTGTGAGAACGAAAGCCAAATTCACTCCAAACCGACAAAGAAACACAGTTCTTTAACGTTTCTTACCAGAAACTAAGAATTGATTATGGTATCAATCATTACGTAACATATTCAAACCTTAAAGCCAATGTTGTCGAGAGGTTTAACAAGAGTTTGAAACAGCTAACATACAACCATGCAAGTCAAAAGGTAGCTATAATTGTGTGGACGTTTTGCCTGAAATAAGTCAAATTTTATAATTCCAGATACCATGGAACTATCAAAATGGCGCCTGAAAAGGTTATGGATAATATATTGATGAAAACTATGTATAATAATGTAAACGTTTTTGACGAGAGAAAACAAAAGTATAAAGTTGGTATGTATATACTAGTGTCTAAGTTGAAATCTGTCTTTGAAAAAAAATACCACAGTTAATTGGTCGTACAAAATATTTAAAACTATTTCAGTTAGAAAGTCATTTCCCAAAGTGTATTATATAGAAATCTATGATGGGGTACCTATAAAAGACTGTTTTTATGAACATAAATTTCAAAAAGTTTCTTCTCCAAATTACTATTTGGTTGATAAAATCATTAAAAGGAAAAAGAATAGGTCCTTGGTTCGATGGAGAGGTTTCTGAAAATCACACGACTCGTGGTTGAAGAATAAGGATCTTCAATGATTGAAATACAATGTTTTGTAAATTGTTTTTATACTAAACAAAAACATATTTTAAATAATATTTGATGTGTTATTCATTTAATGTACCTATCGATATTGATGGGGAATGGATGTACAATTTATTGTGCAATCATTCCTATTGTTTGGGTGGTAATGTATTACAATTACTTTCTTAGTGTATTCAATGATTTTTGTAAGATATTCCTTACTTGTATTTTGATGCGTGTGCTGAGAGCTGATGAGGGTGAAGTGAGTGAAGTATGTACTTTTGTTGGGAGGGGGGGATCTGGAGTAATGGTGAGTTGTAATTTGTTTTATTGTGTTAGCTGGGTGTTTCGTTTGTTTAATGAATTCAGTTAGCATTTGTGGATATTAATATAAATTGCATGATTAAAGTCAGTTTAATGAATACGTGTTTGGTTGTGTAGATTACGTGCTTAAAATAACCCTTTTTTATTGGTTCATACTTATTTAATTTGGCTATTTGAACATAAATCGTAGTGGGCTAGAACCTAACTGCATGCTCCCGCTCCATCCATAAAAAAAAATAAAAATGTTCCTCATACCACTCTTACACCAACATAAACTCGTATATAAACAATTACATCCCAGCAAGCAAGCTTGTAGGTCGGGGATCACCCTTTACTGCGAGGAGGGGCAGTAAAGAAAAAAAAAATCCTCTGTTCAGTCGGCCTGAGACCTCACAGAGTCCACATCGAACCTGCTCCACCAATATCACCCTTATGACATGAATAAATTAATAAACATTCTTTGATATCAAACAATTTCATAAAATTAAAAGAAATTTGATATCAAAACATTCTTTAAATAATGGATTAATCAAAACGTCATTCACGTTGCCAACCGTTGGTCTTGTTGTATCTTCTCTTAAAACAAACTATATTATTACTGCCCTACTACAGACAAACAAGGCACCATAATGTTGTATTTTTCTAATGTAATTGCCAAACGGCAATGCCTTTCAACCTTATCTTCTTTTATAGCAAATGTATCTGGCATGTTGTCAAATGTTCACTAAAGGCGCGCTTCTTCCAACCACCCGCCTACCCGTGCCCATTGCCTAGATATTGGGGGTCTTTTTCTAATTACTTATTAAATGTAGTCATGGACACATTCCTTTCCCCTTATCTACATGTCACAACATGTTTAGACATTGTAATTTTTAACATGGCTAGCCAATTACCTTGTATCACTGTAATGTGTTTTCAGACTACACCACCATGCCTTTTGTCCCATAAAATAACATAAACTTAACCTCACTATATTTTTCAACTCGAACTTGTACATCACTGAAATTTTTCATGTTGATTTTTTCAATGGTGGCTCCTACTTGTAATTGCCCCCTAGATATTGTGCTTAAGTCCTCCGGGTATGTCACCCTACGCGACGTTCTCCACTGCCTTGAGGTCCTATGCAATACTCTTCAACAATGGTCACTTCAACAGCTGGGACGGTTGTTATCTTGACCGAGAAAAGGGGGGGGGGGGGTTAGTGTAGCGGTAACCTCGCATTGTTACACTGTCTAAGGTTGTGCGGGGTATAGCTGGTTGATGAGCACAGTTGTTTACATACCCCAGTTGACCGAGATGTAAAAGCGTTCCCACATAGATGGCACAGTGAGACTACGACGTGTGGTGGTGATTGAGATTGTAAGCTGAAGCAGACGACAGCAGATGACCCTAGGCCCAGAGGAGATCTGAGGCCAACCTGATCTGCAGACTTTGGGTGAGCATAAATGCGTTTGTGGTAGGGAACCATTCTTGTAACGAGCCGTCGTCTTTCTCGCCCACTGAACACGGCAAGGTTAGGGAATTAGCTGCAGTATATTTGTGAATATTATATGACTACTGTTTCTGTTCCCTTAACTAACATAATTAAATTATATTCCATTGTTATGTATGTGTAAATGTATTGTTTTTATACTTGAAGATTTTAATATTAAATTATATACTTTTATATTCTATCTTCCTCATTTAGACGCAGTCATGAGCACCCCCTGAAACCCCTTACCTCCTTTTACAGTAAAACAGTGTTTGATATTGAATGGAGTAGAGAGTATTGGAATCCAGAGATAATTAGGAAACCGGAGGTAGGGCAAGTGTTACAATACGCTATCACATGCGGTCAACCGCCAACATCCTGCTGGTACGGGAGGGCCCCAAAACCATTTTGGCAGGTGTCGGATTGCAGAATTAATGGTTGGTTGCCTTGGGTTCAGTGAAGTCGTTGGGTGTTCCCGAAACTATCCTTCAGATCTTGAAAAGCCTGTTACCATTCCAGTTGAGTCTTAGCTCTCTGGGTCATTCTGACCTGGTCCTGTTTTCATTGGTTAACAGTTAATTATGCTGAGGCCCCATGTTGGGAGCCAGAAAATCACTTGACACGTGTCGGACTATAGACTTGTATGCACGATCAATGTGGTTTTGGCTGCTTAAGGTCATGCACGCTTTGCTAGTGCTAGTTACACGTCTAAGCTACGCTTCTTACCAGCAACTCTCACTGGATTAATCAGTTGACCAATGAGAATTAAGTTTTCCACTATTGGAGTAGCAACTGGCTTAATCGGGATTCTAGTTGGTTTTGCAATACCTACCTTGCCAGGGGTTACTTCGGTCGATGACTGTGGAGTTGGTGCTGGCTGGCTGTAACCGGCGATTCTGGTGGATGGCTGATGGATGTTGGTACCGTGCCAACCAATACAGTACCGTTGACTCCACTCCAGGGATTCTTGGCTCCAGAACCTGAGGTTAGCTGCCCCGTGCCTTACCCCTGTAGTCTGTATCAGACCTTGTACAATGGGATGGTATTCCCTGGCAGTATGGATGTGCACAAGGAAATAAACATAATTAAATACTGGAGATGAAGATCTTTCCAGAAGGCGGGCGAGTGCCGCACTGTCCCGCTCACCTTGTCTACTAGGAGTAAGCAGCACTCGCTTGGCGGCGGTATAGGCCACCTTTTGCTCCTTCCTCTACGAGCTTTGCCTTCTACCAAAAGGCATAGAAATTTGTTGATACTTAAAGATATTCGCTGATCATCGTGAACATGAGACATATCTCTATCTAGATGTATTTCCAATAGTGGCTGCCAGCACGAGTTCAGTGCTGTAATCAGTCCCCTGCCGCTGGCGCACAGACTTAGAGTGTTGAACTGTATGAGCCACCTTCCTACGACTATTGGGTGTAGGTCGCAACAAGTGGTAGGCCTTCAGTCCCAAGCAAATATCCTCACCGGCACCGTAGGCACTCTGGTTAGGATACAACTTGGGGTGACTGTCTCGTCCCTTTTGGATGAGTTTATAGTGGTCAGGGTTCTACCGTTCTATACCCTGAGGTATAGAACAGGTGGCCGTCAAATGGTGTATTTATCAGACATGCGGATTCCTGAAGGAACTCCGTAGTCCTACGCTAAGGTTTGTACTGCTATATCAGAACCTGGTCTCAGTTGACAACATGCAGTAGATATATTCCTAGTGGTTAAAGGAAATGCCTCTAGGATACTCGTCGGGAAAGGAATAAACTTTATTAATTGGACGTAATAAATACAAGAGATGCGTACTACCTCCTAACCAAGCTGGGAGTGAATATGGAAGTAACCTACGTTAGACAGGTGTAGGTGACCTGTTTCTAAACTACCCAAGATATCTAGTGGTGTTGAACGGTTATGGTAATAACTCAGTCGCAGCTACTCTGCACAAGAGGCATCTATAAGAGACAATACAGCGTGTCTACTGATATCCAAAAAGCCATTTTAGTGACTTTTTCCCATAAATTTTAGTGACCTCTTTTATTACCATTCTCAGTACTCGTGTGATGTTAAAATGGTGTCCATGTAACCTTGTTATGCGTAATACAAAGAATTTTAAAATTGTAACAAATATATCAAAACACAGGATAAAAAAGTGTTATTCATACTTTAAGGTAACAAATAAAATTTTAATAAGCTCACATTTAAATGTTGTTAATGTTAATTTTTTCTGCAATTTAACATATCAGGCTTATTAATGACACAACTATGCACAATAATAAAAAACCAAACAGTTTTGATTACTTCATAAGCTCTTTTCTTAGTTTTTTCAACTTTATCCTTTTCTTCTGTCATTTTGGCTAATGTTTCCTTTCGTCTTGCTGATGAATTTTTGATGGCTAGAATCGTACTTTTCGAAATTACATCAGAAACAGTTCCTACTGAAGAAACTGCTCCATAAACAGACCTGTGTGCCATAAGAGAGTCTTCTGTCATATGTTCAAACAAACATTCGTTATTTATTGAAAAGCCTCTCTCAATAGCTGCATTGCCATGAAACATTACCAATATTTTTTTTTAAAGAAAGTAATGCTGTATTCTCCCACTTTAAATCAGATATGAGATTCATAAGAAAACTGTCAAGCTTATGTTGCTTTCGGTCAAAAAGCTTGATAGCATCAACAACAACAGGATTTTTACAAAACTTTAAATAATCCCTCTTCACACAGTCTGCAACTTATGGTGTCATTTGCGGTTTTGCCACAAACACCTCAAGTACTATAGTGATTTGTGAGCTTCGTAACATTTGACTTGTCATTATTTCAGGACCTATACAGGAAGCACCTTTTACAATCTTGAATGACAAAGCACATTTTAAAACAAGCTTTGAAAATAAATGTTGCAAATAGCATTTGCATTCATTTTGAAATGCAATTACTCTAACTTATTTGACACCTTTACTGCAAGCTCCTTTGGCACCAAATCCAATATCAATATTCTCAAGTGTCTTAAGTGATGCAACTTCATTTACATCTATACTCGCTAACTGGGAGCCGTATTTTATACTGTCAACTACAGATTGCTTTACAAAGTGATATGCTATGCAATGCAAATGGCAGAAAATATCCTTGTTCAAAAAAGGTAGCAAAAATTTGACTGAAATTCAATCAAAAGTGGTTCCAGCCCAGCTACAATGATATTGACAGCAAAATTCAATTTTGGCTTGCAACAACTCATCAGCTAAGGCTTCCTTTACATTTTTTAAATTCTCATCGTTTTGTGGTTTCTTTTCAAAAGATTTCACATATTTTCTTAGGTGTGGTAACATTTCGATCGCACGCCTGAGCACTTTTGAATTCTCCACCCATCTTACCTGATAGAATTTCAATGCAAAAACTGTGGATTCCGTTATCTGAGAGTACTGTGCTCTTCTTGATGGGGAATCTTTGATGGGTAGAAAATTGAAGGGAGAAGGTCATGAATATTCCACTCTGTTTTACTATGAGCTGTTTTGTACGCTCCTTGGACAATATGCAATTAACGTGTCCCAACATAAAAAATTCCCTGCCCATCGCATTCACCTTTCAAAATTTCTTGAATGTCTCACAAAATTTTAAGTCCATCAACAGAATATTGTACAATATTACTCTAGGGTATTCTCAAATTAATCAGGGCACTCATGAACTTATCAACCAAGTCTTTTGCAGTAGCTCGTTCTAAGAAGACTGACGTCAAGTATCTAGTTGAGACTGTGTTCGACTCACTATGCCAAAACCTCATAACTAAATCCATTTGCCCTTTCTGTGACACCTTGTTCAGGTTTTCATCAAAGGAGATGGCAAAGAATTCTCACAATTTGACTTTTATCAGCAAGGCTGCATTGAAAAAAAGGACCTAGACAATATGTCACCACATAAGATAGTTTGTCCTTTTGCATTAGAAACTTTTGAGCTACCATGCTGTCAGGGAACACCAGTGGGAACAGATCACTACTTGTACCTTCACTCCTAGAAGAAGCCTTATGCAATGCCCAAATAATTTCAGAAGAAACTGTTTGAAGTCCTTACTTCCACACGGCACTACAGATGAGGATGATTAATGGTGAAGTACCTTAAATGCTGAGGCATTATCAGAGCTTGTGACTGTCCTATCAACCAAAGGTGCAGTTGTTTCTGGTACACTACACTTTTGGTCTGGCAGATCTGTTCCAGTATCCAAAGATGAACCACTTTGACATACTGATGTCTCCCCTTCGCTTGAACATGAAAAATTTAATACAGTCTGTTTGCAATAAGAAAGTTCAGACAAAATTTTTTGTGATGTTTAGTACTTTCATGAACCTTTACACTGTTGATACCACCATGTGCAATGTCAAATTCCTTACTACATACTGAACTAAAGGCACAATGCTTATCTTTCACGGGGCATAACTACAACTTCCACTGCTCTGTACATGGTAAAATATACCAATTTTCTTGAAACCTACATTTCCCCGGCATATCGACAGCTATTGTATGCTGAAGTCACCAGCCTATTTATTAGCACACATCTAACTCATTGCACGCCACAGAAACTGACAAATGTTTCAACATTCAGTACTTTTATCGCGCATAAAACATAAAGAAAGAAATGTAGCACAGCTGCTATGTATCCTTCCACTACAGCTGTTGTCACTGAAGAAAAAGATGTTTGTAAACAAATGTTTTGAGTCCAATGTACACTTGCATTTTTCTCTTTCCTCGCGTTTCCTATCTTGACAGGCACTGAAAGACTAACATTGGCTAACTTCCGTCCAGTAATTAATGTAGGATATTATAGCTATGTTGGTATTCCAACATGATTTATTTTTGTAATTTCCAAGTTAAGTTTGTTGGAGTTCTGTTTATATATTATTTCGAGGGGAAAAAGGAAACATTGAGGGGGTGGAGAGGGCTTTAGTTAACGTATTTCGTGAGACGGCATTGTTTTGATGTTTCTACGAGTGTGGCATATTGAGTTACAAATTGTTTGATAGAGCATTGGAAAATTTTTGCTAGTATGGAATTAACATTCAAATTATTGTAGCGTCTGAAAATTTTAACTTCAATGAAAAAATAAAAAGTGATACATACGTCACTGTTAGTAGCTATTAGTACAGATGCAGCAATACATACACACACTTTGACCGAAGTTAACACTACTCTCTTTGAATTTATGATATAGGCATTTACTCACTGCAAAAGTGTTGAAAATGAGGCTTTTTTCAGGCCACATGCATCATTGCAATATTACAGTAATGGTTTACAAATATATTTACAAAACACGCAAACTTACTGTTTGTAAAAATCACAATCTCATGGGGACGTGTTTTTCCGTGGAAATCCTTGCAAGTTTATTTTACTAAAAAATCACATTTTGATCGTCACTAGCATTAAATTATTGACAGAATCATGCAGTAAAATCAACACTGTGCAAGTTTCCTGAAACCAACAAACTTAAATTAGCTACATAATCATATTCATATATAGTCTCTTCAATGCGGACGGTGGCTACTGAAAATGGCGGAACGAGCAGTTGCCAAAGCGGTTAACACATATTTATAATATTGCATTTCACTGAAGAAAACGCACTACAAACAACTGCATTTAAAGAAGGCAAATAAAAAAAAATTAACAACCGATAAAATATTCCGACAAAACCAACAAGATACTTGTATAAACACTGTGAGAAAAAAGGAAATGTACAACGGCATTCATCGGGCTGGAAACTGGAAACAAAAATATGTCTAGCCATTGGCTGGAAACGTTTATTGTTCGTACATATTGACATGCTGTGTCATAATTGCTAAACATGTTTTCAAAGACCATTCACTAAAAGCCAAAAAATGTAATATTGCTTTAAAAACAATTCAAACCTTTAATGTTGTAAGTATAATTAAAATTTTAAATTACAACTTTTAGTTCAGAGTACTACTTTCTTCCAAAGCCATCATCAGAATCGCCAACTTAACAAAATGCATCCCCTAGCAATTAATCAGATGATCCAATACTTTACGAACGAGATCATTTACTGTTTACATAGTGTGTATGTTGGTCATATTGTCTGTCATATTTTACTCCACTATGAGGGAACATTGTAGGTGTGTCACACATTTTCTACTCTATTAGCGTGCCCAATCGCGTCCTTTTCCACACTAATATTATTTTTAAAACACACAGAATTTGGAAAATATGTATATTACTATTTTCTGCACGGAAAACTGGCATGTCCATAAAGCAGTGCTACTGAAATTCGTGACTTTGTAAACTACACTGATTTGTTTTACTGCCTTTATGTGACTTTCGTGACTACCGCCCAGAAATCGTGACTTTTTCAGGACTTACGTGACCGGTAGACACTCTGCAATAGAAAAAGGTACTTTAAGAGCAGTGAGTGTAGTTGCTTCTACTAGCAAGTAGAGATGGCTGCTTATCCTGGAGGAGCAGCAGTGGAAGGTGTGGTGTAGACTGGCAAAGCAGAAGAACTTCTAGTAGATGGTGATGGTTGTCGACAATGGTAGCTTCTGGTAGCTGATGGTGGTCATCGACAATGACGCCTCTGGTAACTGCAGGTGGCTGCAGCAGGAGCTTCTGGTAAAGGCTGCAGGAGACTCTGGTAACATCAATGGGAGCAGCCTCTAGTGGCTGCCAAAGACTGTTGAGCAGTAGAAGGCCCTAGCACACCAAGTGTTAGAGCGAGCTACTAGAGAAAGAATAACTCCCAAACCGGGCATGCACTGACTTATATAGTGCTCTTAGCCTTGGGCTAATGATGTATGTCGGAGTGGGGGTAAAACCCCCGCTCTCAGTTTCTTTTATTCTAGGTGCTTTGTGACAGTTGCGGGGCAGTTCACGGCAGATGTGGTGGCTCGTGACAGATTGTTGGGCGCTTCGTGATAGTTTCGCCCTGGTGAGTTATCACACTTCGGGAAGGCTAGCGCAAGAGGAGTGACCATGTTTAACACGTGGCAGCTTGTTGGCTCTCAGTGCAGGGTGGGAAGGGCGGAGGGTGACTTGCTTCTTGACTGCTTTCGCGTTAGAATTGCCCTCCTAGGTACTGGTGATCTAAGGACACTCCTGAAAGATGTTACTGGGATTGACCCTTCCTCAGGTTACGTAGAAATACGGGAGGCTGAAGAATCGTAGTATAACAGGAAAACTGCACGCATCAACGCTGTACCCTGGAAACGTAACCTGGTTACAAAAGGTAGTTCGTTGGTCCCGACAGGCTTCACACCTATATTCGAGTCCCTTGGTACTCCTTTCTTCGTTCACCCATCCTATGCAAAGATAGTGGGACAGTTTGTGGTAGTGGGCGCATGTAATGCAGAATATACTGGTACCCTCGCAGTTAGTATGGCTAAATTTTTCGGTGGCAACGTCCGCCATGTTATCAGCTGCAGATTCAACTGTGTTAATGTCTGCTTCTGACATTGTGGAGGTTTCGGCGCCACGCTGTGTTTCAAGACTCCCCAAAGTCTGGTTATGGATACCGGTTACATCATAAATCTCTGGGTCATTTGGGTCATTCTGACCTCATCCTGTTGTTACTGGTTGAACAGTAATCGATGCTCTGGTCCCATGTTGGGCGCCAGAAAATCACTTGACCCCCAGCAAGTACTCCTTCCAGCACCATAAGCGCTCCGGTAGCAGTACAACCTGAGCTGAATGTCCCGCCCCTCTTGGATGTGTTTCTAGTAGTTGGGGTTATACCTTTCTATCCACCGAAGTGCCTAGAATGGGTGGCCGTCGAATGGTGTGTGTGTATGACTTACAGATTCCTGAAGGTAATCTGCAGTCTTACTCTGTGGTTCGTACTTCTGTAACAACACCCCGTGTTGGTTGACCCCTTATGGTAATAAAATTTCTAGTGATCGTAGGAAATACCGCTAGAATAGAAATCCAAGATATATTTATTAGGAATAATAAATATAGTGGCGTGTAATACCTCCTAAGTAAAGTGTGATATGGAAGTAACCTACGGTAAACAGGTGTAGGTAACATGCTCCTAGACTAACCAAGATGGTGAATGACTTTGACTGCTATGAAAATAATTCTAACCAAGGGTCGTCTAGAAGAGACTTTACAAAAAGAGGACCACTACACCAGGAGGAACAGCAGTGGAAGGAGTGATGATGTCTGCAGGCTTATCTGAAGGAGAGCACCTGGAAGATGCTGATGGTGGTAGACATCAATGGAGCTTCTGGTAGCTAGCAGTAGAGGCTGCAGAAACCTCTGGTAGACAACAATAGAGCTTCTGGTAGCTAGTGGTGACAGTCACTGGTGGCTGCTGAAGACTTGGTAGCAGAAGAGAGATCCAACACACAAAGTGTTGAGGCGAGCTACTGGAGAAGGAAATAACTCCCGAGTCCGGGCATGCACTGCCTTACATGGTCTGCTGGATAGGTGCATGCCAGGCTGGGGTGGGAAATGTAACGTCGCCTCATGATACCTCTCTAGTGCGAGATGGGGGTGGGAGAATCTACCCTTTGCTCGGCGCTCAGCTTCGTGCATTCTTGGGCGCGCTCGGCTTGCCCCGAGGAAAGTGATGGCTTGTAGGCTCTCAGCACGACGAGTTGGGGGGGGGGGGGGGGGCTGCTTAACGGCTTTTGCAACTTTATATTCACGTGTTTAGAATTGCCCTCCACGGTACTGGCAATCTAAGGACACTCGTGAAAGATGTTGCTGGGTATGACCCTTCCTTGGGTTACGTAGAAATATGTGAGGTTGATGAATCGTAATCATTTAGTAAATAAACGGGAAAGCGGCATGCCTCAGTCCCTTCATAAAAACACAGCTTCATTTTGGTACAGTTGTTCTTACAGCTACCTAATTCGTTCCGCTTGCTGTTTAAGCACCCCCTTCAGGCAGGCTCTTCAAGTTGACAGATCTCTTCACCTGTCTTTTGCTTTCATCTTCCATAAGATAATCAGTGCATTAATTTACAGCACGACAGTACGAGTCACAGTGTTCTATTCTGGATTGAATAAAACACATTCTCAGTCTAACCACCATCTGTTCCTTCTTGAGTGAACTGTACATAGGCCTTAGGATAAGTGTCAACCCACAAAGGAGAGGCAGGGACCCGCAGTTTGAAAACTGGTTTGCTGAATCTAGAGTAGGACTGCTGCCTGACATCTAAAAAGAGCTTGACATACATCATCCGAAACACTGAACATTAGAAGGTCACCCATACTGTACACCAGGTAAGCAAAGGTTCTTGATGCGCACCTACGGTAGAGCCATGACCACTTGCAAGACTCACGACGAAGAGGTTAGATTGCCCTTGTCAGTTAAACCAATCCATCCACCCCGTATATACCTGCCGTAAGGAGTACCAGGTCTGACAAGGAGAGATCTACCCCTTCTGAGCTACACTTAGCTAGGGGTATTGTTGCCTGCCACCCCAGTGCGGATGTTCACCGTAGCTCTTGTAAATGCCCTTCACCCACATAAGGGAAGTGGAGTGACAAGAGGGCAGCTGCTATCCTTGCTGAAAAACAAGCACTGTTTATCTAACCTTCCCCAGCCTTCAGCTACTTGACACCCTGGGAATGAGCTCACACTTCCCATCAACTGTTGAGGCCTCACCTCACAGTTCCCCCCCCCCCCCCCCAAATTGAATTTGTTTCGCCCTTTAGTGACGATCCCCGGTGCTGCTCATCCCGTTGTCCAGTACCTCTGACTGGGCTTGCCCTTGATACGGGGCGTCAAACCCGCCGACGATGCCAGACCGGTCCTGTCAGCCAACGACAGCAGGCCAGACGCCTGCCTTAGCAGAGCCAGTCACTCGCTGGAGTCAACCAGCAGATGCAATATCACCATCAGCCAGCCAGGTCGAGAGACCTCAACCAGGACCCACACCTACGGCCATAAGGCATTCAGAGGTAAGCCAGTGGCCCCGACACTATCAAACTACTCGAAGCCTAATCTAGCCCAGCCAAACTTCGTGCTGATCTGGCGGTCTACTCGCCCAACTCTATTCAAAGGCACAATCAAAGCCCAGCACCAAATACTGCAGACCCCACCTCATTAAGGTCTGCCCCCCGAGCCATGTGTCTGGCCTCGACACAAACTAAAAACCTAGTAAGATGCCAAAGCACTCCTGCCCCTAAAGCCATCACACGTCAATACATAGACACATACTATGTATGTTTCGTGAAACACGTACAGGCAGTGCAGCATAATGAAGAGATACATTTATTTTATTTATATTTTTGCAAATTTCCACATGCTGATATAGATTCAACAACCCCAAAGAATGTCATATCACAAAATTTTCAGTGGTGAATTGAAACCCCAGAAATAAACTTATTGTTGCAACAATGGATCTGTAACTACATTTGAGTTAAATCTTGTTTACATTACTGGACTCACTAAAATAAAATACAGTCTTATCTGTTGCATAAGTGAATCAAATGAGTAAACCAAAACCAAGCAACAATATAATTTTGTTATCCATAACATTGATAATGCTATTACCAGTATGTACACACATTTCCTGTATGTTTTAATTTGAAAGGTGCTTATTAAAACATCTGATTTGATGTTATTCAGCTAACTGAGGTAGGGGGAAGGATTTACATACCTAAATTTTTATCATACACATCTGATATTATCTAGTGGGGCATGTTCAATATCAGTGCCAGTGAAGTAATTGACAGCTTACAGGAATCAAAATAAGAGCCTCAGACTTTGAACATATTGAAAGCTCTAGGGTTATGTGACATCTGTGAATGTATAAAGTTAACTGCACCACTGAAGCATCTGAGCAAGTACCATAAGAAAAAATTACCCATGTGCTCTGTTGACCTCCTTGTAGTTTTTTTAATTTTTGTACTGAATCAATACAACACTCTTCATGAAATAAAATTGTACAACATCCTACAGTTGAGAACTTATATTACCTGCAGTAATCTTGTCAACTTGGAGTCTCTGTATGGTATGTGCTTGGATTTTCCATCCACGAGAGCAGAAATGACATTTCCAAGTGCTGACAAGGACAAGTTGATCTTAGTGGCCTCCTTTAATCTCTCACCTGTTGCTCCTGCAAACACAAAAATTGTGCAAGTGAGATGTTACGTTATGTATGGATGATACTAACAAGTAATCTCAGACCTTCCCCCTTGGTTACATACACTGAGTTCATGACAATATCTCATTTCTAAAATGTGGTGAAATTTTCATGCTTTTAACATCCACTTGCATAACAAGTATATGGAAGTTGTCTGTTAAGTGTTTTGTTAATATTTCCTGTCTTTCAATGTTCTCACATATAGTTAACACCCAAAATAGTGAAGTTAATTTTAACATGTTCATAATTTCAGTAATGCGAAAGGATATGTTCTGTGTAATATTTGTAGCAATACCTCTCCTATATAAAAATTTTAAAATCAAAAGACAATAATGGAAGTACTCACAGTCTAGTACTTGTTGACAAGCACACGCACAAAGAAGTCCAACAATTTTTCATGTGGTTGCGACATTTTGCTGGCTAGGCCAGCTTCATCAGGTAGCGAGTTGTGGGAAAATGTAATATGGTGGAAGGGTGCTGTCGGTAGTAAACCTAGCAACTAGCTGGCAAACAGGTGTAGTGGGAAAATTGAAAATTTGCCAGTATAACTTATGAGTTTTGTTTGGAACTGTGATTATCTTATGTTGAGGCCTGGGGGCTGCCTGGATTTTTTTATAAATTGATGAGCTAATTCCCAGCCTATGAGTTCTGAGTGTGCCTGTCGACAAGTACTAGACTGTGAGTACTTGAATTCATGTCCTTTTATATATTTTTGATAGCCCAGCAGCCTACTTGTAAACTTACTTCTTATATACACATTTTGTGTGACCATTAAGAGTGATTACTCTCAATCCTTTAAAATGTGAGCTCTAGTTCACCTAAGAAACATTTGTATTCCTTTGTAGGTATCAGGGATGGTGACACATGGTGTGCACCATAGAACTTTCATCACTATTCTCATCTTACCATGGCCACTGTCCTTTTTTGTTTTATTTCTTTTATTCACTTGCTGCTTAACCAACAACCTGCCCTGTCTGGCTCCCCCTTGTGATATGTTTATGTAAAGAGGATGTTTCTAAACTTCTGTCAAACTGAAACCACAAGAGTCTGTGGCTAGAAAGAAATTCAAAATATCAGCACAGTACAATTTTATCCTAAAAAGTTATCACACAGTACAAAACTGAATCAAAGATGACACAATAGCAGGAGTATGACTGTCAGCACGTAGATGCACCCCATGTTTTATGTTACAAAGCAAGTAGAACAGCAAGCAGTCTAGAAATCACATTGCTGCAGGATCTTAGAAAAATAAATAGCAGCAACAACCTGAGAGAAGCAAACTTTTCATTCTGTAATGGGCATTGCAGACACAAATGCACATCACAGGAGTTTATATACAATAGATTCTCGATCTATCGTTATTCAGGGGACTGCCAAAAAATGTCTAAAATGCAGGATTTCAGTAAATAAGGTTTCTGACATGTACATCAATGAAATACATCTAACCTTATAAAACTTTATGTTGAGTATAGTAAGAGCTGTACATAATCTGTTAACTTAGAAAGAGTATTATTGTAGATAATACATTAAAAAACATTTTACCTAAACTAGTTTGAATAAAGAAAATAACCTCTCAAAATACAGTATATAATTGATTGCAATCCAACACCAAATGCAAGCTGACCTAAAACTTTCAAACCCTCTGAAAATGAAAATAATATGACACAGAATGCAAGTCAAATTTTGAACATCCCGCACACATGCCTTCAGCTAAGAGGGCACCGAGAAGTTATCAATCAGGCAGTTAGTTCACGGCAGTTGGTGGTAGAGAGGTGGCGGCAAGAGGATTACCCCTCCATGCAGCTACATGTTGATGCTTCTGGCAAATGTTTGTCTTTTAAAGTAATTAATTATATTTCACTGCAAAGAAAACTTGTAATTTTGAGACAGAAACAAATTAATAAGGCAATTATAATTGATTTCTTCACTGCCTTTAATAATTAATCATTCAAAACCACATCCTCTGATTTTCCCTGCCATGAGTTACACTATACTCAGTTCGGTGCTTACCTACCCATTATTAGACAGCAAATGGGTTTGAATAGGCCCTGCTGTCAACCCAGCATAAGTTCCAGTGGGACAGCACCACCAACAATGTCCAGGAAATCAACTCACTAGCCTTATTTGACAGGAATGAGCAATAAAAATTAAGAAGACGAATATAGACCTGTAACTCCTCATTGTTTGATGGTGTTGGTGCCTCATGAATGGATTGTATCTTGTCAGGTGTGGGCCGGAGTCCGTGTTGGTTCACCACATACCCCAAGAATGTCACTTCTGGGGCACCCAAAACAAATTTTTCTGACTTAACATGAATACCTG
Source organism: Dryococelus australis (assembly GCA_029891345.1). Lineage (NCBI taxonomy): Eukaryota > Metazoa > Arthropoda > Insecta > Phasmatodea > Phasmatidae > Dryococelus > Dryococelus australis. Next base: position 102,404,393 of record CM056995.1, on the reverse strand, counting down.
CATCCCTGAAACGATGCAGCACCTGATACACACTTGTAAGCAAATTCTCCATGAATGTACCCTTCACTAGCACATCATCAAAATATAGCACTACATTATCAAGACCAGCCAGTAACATCCTCCATGAACCTTTGAAATTTTTCCAGTTCTAAGCATATACTAAGCAATAAATGATTTACTTTGAAAACCCCCTTGTGTGTGATTATAGTTTGAGCCACCGCAGCTTCCTCGTCAATTCACAGCTGTTGAAATGCCTGCGCTAAGTCAATCTTCGCGAACACTTTGCCTCCACAAAGTTTAGCTAGCAGTTAGTGAATGGGTGGAACTGGATACATATCTTCCTTCAACGCTTTATTCAATGTGCTTTTATAATCAGTACAAATCCTCGTGTCCCCCTTTGGCTTGAACACTGGAACAGTAGGTGTGGCCCAGTCAGAATACATAACTGGAGCATAAACACCCTGACCTCTAATCTTTCTAGCTCTTTTTAAATCTTTGGAAGGAGGGCATATGGAACTGCACGTGGTTTCAACCTCAGTGATGTAACTGTAGCGTCTAGCTGAAATTTGATAGGTTGCCCCTTAAATTCACAAAGTTCCTCACTAAACATCTGGAAATTCTGAAATTAACTGTGCCAATGCACCACTCACCTTCAACACACCTTTCACTTATATTCCTAGAGCACTCGTCCAGTTTCTATCCAAAAGGGAATGGTGGTGACCCTTGGAGACAATCAATGGAAGCATACTCTACCGTGTGCCGTAAGTCACCTTGACCTTACATGCACCACCCAGTGTGTCTATAGAATATTTGCTATAGTCCTGTAGCAACACAAGTGTTCTTGTCTTGAAAGTAATTTCATCAATAATAGATACTCTTGCACCTGTGTCTAATTCCATCTCAACTGGTTGGCCATTGATTATTACTGTTGTGCATAATTCAGTAGACCCTAACACTGTAACATTCCAAAGATGTTAGACATCTAGTTCAGTGCTGCTGTGAGCTGTGTTTATTTGTGCCTCTTGCAAATGTTCAACTTTATTAACATTACCCGTAGACTTCATATAATTTGCTTTACTTCTGCATAACTTCTCAAGATGGCCTAATTTTTTGCAAAAATAACATTCAATATTCTTGAAACGACAAGCAAACCGAAGATGTTGCCCACCACAACCAGTATACTTCAACCCTTGACTGTATCTAGGTGCTTGCCTTACCTTGCTCAACTGGTCCACTCCAGTAGTTGGTAGTACACTATTATTATGTGGTGCTGTTTGCCCTAGGTACTCGAAGCAGCCCCACAAATTTCTTGGGTGTGTCTGTATGCTGCCTTTGCAGCAAGGGCTTTTTCCTGTGCCTGGGAAAATGTCAAGGCAGTTTCTGACAATAACCTACGCTGCACAGTCTCTTTTTTTCATACCATGTACAAATTGATCCCAAAGTATCAGATCCAGGTTGCCGCCGAAATTACAATGTTCTGCTAACTGCCGTATTTCTGCAATGTATTCCTTCTGATCACGAAGATGGAATTTAAACCTTTGGTAAATTTCCGATGGCCTAGAAGCAAAGAAATTTTTAATCATGTTGTGATTTCCCCATTTGATTTCGTGGCCAGTGAAACTAGTGGTCTCACTACTGAATATGTTTTAGGCCCGCACACAATAAGCAGTGCAGCATGTTGTTTCTCTTCGCCAGTGACATCATTCGCTTGAAAGTAAAACTCAAGATGCTCTGCATATGCATCCCAACGTCGTGGATTCGTTATGTCGAATTCTTCAATGTTGTCTAACAAAGATGCCATGTGCTGCTATTGTGATAACTACAGTTTACTTCACTCACGTCGCAAGTAATCCCATCCTTGTCACCAGTTGTTACATTGTTACCTTTTAATAGTTGTTATTTACAGTTGTTGCATATGGTTACATTCACTAATCATTACTGTGCTTGTTCTACTGTGTCGAGATGTCCACAATCCACATACAGTCCGTATCATACTGTCCTATAGCCGTCGACACAACATAAAAAGTAACGGAGAGGCTGGTGGTGCAGTATGTCGTTAGGGCTATGAACAATAGGAATTGGTTGGAGGAGTCCCAGCATGGTTTCAGGAGGGGATACTCATGTGAGACTCAGCTGGCTGGGTTATTAGAGGATCTGGTGCAGGTAGTTAATGAGGGGAAGCAGGTGGATGCCTGCTTCATAGATTTTGAGAAGCCATTTGATAAGGTGCCCCATGGGACATTGATGAGGAAAGTGGAGGCACTGATACTAGACAGGAGGGTAGTGGAATGGATAGGAAACTTTCTCAGAGGGCAAAGGCAGAGGGTGAAAGTGGGAGAGGCAATCTCGGAGGAAGAGGAGGTTACGTCAGGGGTACCACAGGGAAGTGTGCTGGGTCCTTTGTTATTTACCATAATGGTAAATGATATGGGTTTGGGTATTAGGGGAAAAATCGGATTGTTTGCAGACGATTGTGTTGTATATGCTGAGGTGGGAGAGGGGGGCGGAAATTTGCAGGCGGACATTGATAAGATATGGTTGTGGACCAGAAAAAATAAAATGAAGATAAATGTAAGAAAAATTAAGGTAGTGAGGTTCACAAGGAAGAAGATGATAAGCAGGGACATGTACAGATGGGAGGGACAAGAGATGGAAGAAGCAGCAGAATATAAGTATCTACGGATAGTACTGCAGGGAGACCTCAGGTGGAAAAAACAGGTAGAGAGGGTGGTTGAAAAGGGAAGAAGGGCTATGGGTATGCTGGGAAGGGTGCTGAATGGAGTCAGCTGTGAGGTGGAGAAGGCATATGGCACAATGGTACGGCCAATGTTAGAATATGCTGCAGCAGTATGTGGAAGTGGAGGTGCGAGAACTGGAAAAGGTGCAGAGAAAGGCAGCAAGATGGGTGAAAGGTAGGTGGAGAAGGCAGGGGCAAGATGGTGAGGAAGAAGGGAACTATAGGCCATCAGTGATGATGAAAGAAATGGGGCGGAGCTCATTGAAGGACAGGAGGAAAGTTGAATGGTTAGTCAGAATATACAGGCTGGTGAATGAAGAGGGAGGATGGGGAGGGCTACACTGCAAGCTAAGTAAGGGGGTGTTTAGGGGAAGAGGAAACAACAGTGAGAAGCTTCAGAGGGTGTGGAGGAGAATGGAGCGGGGTAGGCAGTCCATGCTTGTGAGGTCTGTGAGGGAGTGGAATGTGTTGAGGGAGGAATTGATATCTGTGAAAGGAGTTGGTAAATTCAGGAAGGGAGTGAAAAAGGAGTTGGTTGGGTGAAGGAGAGGTGAGAGAGCTCACCACTGGGCGGTAGCCTAATTGCAAGTGTGTGTATATGTGTATGTATGGTACACGACTAAACACTGTGTATGACCCAACTGTCAAGGCTGCCACCCTCAAACTTTTCCACCAAGACACAATACCCTAATACATAACCGTCTTGCATATAAAACGTAACATGTGTTCCATGCCCTCCTACTCATAAATTTTTTCATTGTCAGACATTATCTTTCATGCTTTGTGTTTAGAAGCACCGTGCAGATGTTGAAATTTGATACACATTGACGCTGGCCACTGGCCAGAAGCACTCAGCCCATGACGGCGCTAGCTGCTGAGTGCACATGCTACACCAACACGTGGCTAATTACTGCCACAGGCCAAGGACTTCCCATATGAAAATTGCTACTTAATTTTTTTGACTTCAAGTGTAATATGTTTGTAGGGTACCATGTTAGGTTTAAAAATGTTGTGTGTATTTGAGTGCTATTTTGTTCTTTTCAACTGGTCATTTTGAAATGTGCGCGATGCTAAAAATGATAAACACATCTCAGGCAAAAAGGCCGTATAAAAACATTAAAAAATATTACCAGTCAACTATAATTTAAATTCTGTATTTAAAATATGCATTAATTTTATTATGTGCCATTTCTAACTTTTACGAAGCGTGCTTGCAACTTCCGCTTAAGTTGACCCTGTAGGCCGCCATGGTAGGTCCACATGCCCCTGCTTCTGGGCAGTCATTCCCGAGAAGCTGGCAAGGTAAGACACTGCCCATACGCACCTCAAACTTTTTACCTGACTTAGATTTCAATAGCCGACTTTAGTATATCGGTTAACCCTTGCTTGTGTACGTTGCCAGAATTGTCCCCAGCATAATGCTATCCGCTTAAATAATTTGATTGCAGCCCTTGTTGGCTTTCTAACATGTAAACGACGAGAGGAGTTGTGTTGTGCGAGGCCGCGTGAAGCTGGTATCGGATTTCATTTGCCCACGAGATGAGATTTTGAGCGCCTTACTTGTGTTATTCTAATGTAATTGATTATGGGCAACACTTCTATGTGTGTATTTTGCGGATTGTATTAAGTCATCATGTACAATTTTCTCTTAGTTTCTGACCACACTGACACCCACAGTAATTTCTGTATCAATGCCACCACCGCATTTTAAGGGCTTATTGTATTGTGTTTTGTACAATTTCATCTTTATCAGGGTCCATGTATATTTTATTCGGGTTCCGTGTAATATCTGTAGTTTTATAGTGTTTGTTCTTTGACCATGCTGTCATTCAGAGTACTTGTGTTTTCCCACCATCCAGGGTTTAAATGTATTACTTGTGGAAACGTAGTATTAAAATCATGGTGCTGTAATTTGCGGTACAATATTGGCCATCGTACGGAATTTAATGTGTATTTTATGTTTGACCACGTAACTGCTGCCGCGCATATCTGGAGCCATCCGCGCCATCTTCGAGTTCTTTCGCACTGAATGTGCTGTTATTATTCTTCCATACCGTGTCCTGTTATCTGCATCATGTCTTTTCATATAATTTTCATTGTGACGTATTAGTGTCTCCCTCCATGAGTCCTAACCGCCAACCATGTGTCTGTGTAACCCAGCCCTCCATTGTCCTTGAGCATCACAACACCTCGCATGGTTAGGGGATGTATCCTGATGGGTAGGTGTTGGAAATTGCCCTGTATCGTAGTGTTCATTTCATCTCCATGCCCTGTCCATCGGTAAACCTGTAGTCTACCCCAGTGGCCATAGATCTCTTATCTTGTGGGGACTGTGTCTTCCGACACCACAGAGTTTCATCCCCCCTTGTAGGTGTTTTTTTAAGTGCGCAGAGGGTCACCCAAAACGGACTTGCGAATCACGCAGTAAAACATAAGCTCTAATAAACTTGGCATGGTATGTAACGTTTAACAAAATAAACATCTTCAGTGCAGAAATCGAGTGTTTCAATGGCATCTTAACCATGGTCGAGATCACAGTGTTGAGTATAATGTGTAACAGTGTTATGTAAACGCATGGGAGAGACGAGCACACAATATCCACGGAAAGCCCTGAGATCACCCTGAGTCACAAAAGTGCAGTATATAGGGAGCATCGCTGTTGCCCACCTCCAGGAAGTAAATTGTGCATTTGTTCATCTCCGTGTCTCACCCGTCTGTGTTAACATCATGCTACAAAGGCATGCCTAAGTTTTGTTTTAGATGACTACCATGCTCCAAACATTAATTTAAAAAAAAAACTAATAACTTGTCCAGATTTCGTGCATTTTCAAACAAAACCATTTCCTTTATAATACGTAGCTGATAAAACTACTTCGAGTGAAGAATAAGATTTCTGCAACCTGGAATAAAGCTGGAAATAACAATGGCACAGTGTCGTACCAGGTTAGTGTCATATACTCGGTGTCAGCTGTAAACTTGTTAAAAGCAAAAAAAATTGTGGCAACATGCAAGAAGGTATGGCCAAAGTTTGTTAAATATATTCACAAGTGATATAAGGTATGTGTCGTAATGATGTTCCCCCTGACTGGTATGACTTGGTATGTAAAACTAAAAAACTACTTTATGAAAATTAGTTAAAAGTTGCAGTTACACTAAAGGATACACTAAAAGAGCTTGCTGCCCCTCCACAGACTCCTTTACCCCCACTTGGTTGGTTACAAGAGGAGGATGCCCTTCTGGTTGCTAGGCAACCATCTACCATTTGCCACATAATTTGCCAGCTATGTAGGGGAAAAAAATGAGTCTCCCAAGGACAATCGGAGCTCATCCCTCCAACTCTAAGTAGCTTGCAGGGACACCATTAACCACCAGTTTGTCTGGCAAATGCCAGTGCCTTTTATGCAATTAATATATAATTTCTAAAAAATTGTAAATATTTAGACATAGACAAATAAATAAGTTCATTAAGATTTGTTTCTCTATGACATTCAATAATTGATAATTCAATAACACATCCTCTGATTTTTCCTATAAGATTGCACTTCCCTTCGCCATGAGTTAACGCAGTGCTCGGGCTTAGTGCTTACCCATGCATGCATACTTGCATGAATGGAAATGTGTGTATGTATATGATACAGCTGAAATTTTTAAAAATTAGTGCTCAAATTCTGGGTCTTTAATCGCCCCAGCTTGTCCCCCTTGTCATATAAGCATGATGTCTTTTTGTGGACGAAAAAGCACAACTCGAGGCAATCTCCAAACACTCTTGGTATCCAGAAAAATATCATGATGCAGTTATGTTAGCCTACAGAAGCAGTTCTTTGGTAGCAGTGATCACTAGGACATCACACTTATGTAGCAAGTAGGCCAGATTAGTGAAGTTTTGAGTCAAATACCTCCTCCTGCCGGCATTATTTAAGACTTATGAGGATGAAGTGTATAACTCAGTGAATCAGAACCCACTGCAATCAGAAAAGTTTTATGCTGCCTTTATGCCTTTCCTGTGCATAACTATGCTGGGTAAGAGCCAGAATGATCACGCATTTAGACACATGCATACCATGAGTGATGGTGGTGGAGGTCGGGGGGGGCTGTAGGAGTCACAACCACTCACTTCCCGAGTTATCATATAACATAAACCATAAGAAAATAGTTTCTATGAGTTATATCAAATCTTGTTATTTACTCCTCTGCTTTATGCTAGAAAACTAATCAAAGGGTAGCAACTTGGTCAAGGAGATTGACACTTTCTTATAAACGATTAAACTATTGTATACAGGATGTTCCGCGACTCATCCGACATACTTCAGCAGCATGTTATAACAAGGTGCTGAAGTATGTCATAGTATACACAAGCTGGCTCTGCAGCTCCATTTGCGAATTACAGGGACTTAAGTGCAATAAAAACAAAAATTGGAATTGCTGCATATCTTTAATACAATTGTATACATTCATGTTGTAAGTCCGACACAAGCTGTTCAAAATGTGACCAATCTGACCATAAGCAGACACTGCTAGTGTGGCTACTTTGTTAGTGTGTCGAGGCGAGTGGTTGTGGAACAATGCTAGGAAACTTTACACATGCAGAGAACGCAGACATGGTGTTTGTTTACATGTGTGTTACTGTGACTGAAATGGGCGTGGTGTAGCAGTTGAGTATCCACGCAGGTGGATTGGAAGAGGTGGGCGAGTCGCATGGCTGGCATGCTCTCCAGACCTCTCCCTGTTGGACTTTTTATTCTGGGGCTGCCTGAAGAGTAGGGTTTTAAGTGGATGGCGATCAGACACACGAGACCAGTTGCTATAGGTGCTAATAAACTCAGAAATGAACTTTCAGGCATGCAGTGGCAACACGCATTTGTAGTCTAAAACGTATCGCAGTCTGTTTACAGTCAGATGGTGCACATTTTGAACTGCTCGTCTGAGACATCCAACATGAATGTAGTCAGTTGCATTAAAGACATTCAGTAATTACAATTTGTTTTTGTTGCATTTATATCCCTGTAACTCTAAAATAGCCTACTTGTGTATTAGATGTTTTTATGCCAAAGATCTGTATATCATGCTGCCAAAGTATGTTGGTTGAGTTGCGGAACATTCTGTATATTAGGTTATTAAAACATTTGTACTTTAAGTTGTACAGCAACAGAATTTATGAATTAAAGAAAACTTTTGCTTTTATTTTTTTTATATTCTGCTAAATACAGTATTTGCCCAAAAATAATGTGATGGTTTTTAACAAATTTTGCTGTAACAAAAAGCAGCGGTCACATTATAATCAAGAACTTGAAGTCTACCAGATCGGAGAATGTTGTTATGTAAACAAGTAAGACGTACCAACAATAATAGGTCAGATATTGGCAAGGTCATGGCGGCACATGAACCTACAGCACTAGTAGTACACTGGCCATGCAGAGTCATTGATTTTTGACACGTCTGCTGACTGCCGAGTGCTGCGTACTTCTATACTCTGTTCTGTGGTGGTGTACTTTGTTTATGCAGTGTGTCAAATACGTGCTTGTTTTAGTTTTGAAGTTAAGTACTATATCGCTATTGTAAAAGTTAATTCTTTTTAATAAATTGTAAAATGGCTATGGTTAAAAAGCAGAGCATGATTCAAAAAAGAATGTCAAAAGGGTTGCGGTGCAACTATGATGCAGACTGTAAAATTATTGTGGCAAATTATGCAGTGCAAACGAACAACTATCAAGCTGCTCGGAAGTACAGTGTGACTGAAAGTAATGTACGTAATTGGATAGTAGAGTTGTATCGTCTAAAATTGAAAATAGCTCATGGAAAGCATTCAGAGTGCCAAAGAAAGGCAGTTCAATGAAGTAGAGCAATGAGTTGTAAATTTCATTAAAGAAAAAAGAAACAAAAGGATGTCAATATCACGAGACAACTATATAAAATATTATGTTCTGATAGTCTCAAATTTTCTGTATACCAAGGTGAGTTATTCGGATTTAATGTTTTTAAATTTGTTTCGATGTAATATTTTTGGTGCCATGTAAAACCTTTTTCTAGACTAAGTCTAAGAGTTAGGGGTCACATTATCTTCAGGGTCACATTATTTTTGAATAAATACGGTAAGTCTTTTTAAGCATTTTTGTATTATTTCATTTACATTACACAATCTACTTATTGTTCTGATTTAATTTTTCTGTCAATTTAAAACAATAACAGTTTATGCAAAGTTAAAGCACAATACAATGCAACACAATCATTAAACATACACAATGTAAATAGTGCACTTTAAGTGTGTTTTGTGTCATAAAAAATTAAGTAAAACCAATTCATAAATATGTCTGCATGCACAAATATTTGTGAAACTCACTGAACTATATTTAGGTTATATGTTTAATCAGTCACCCCTTCCCCACTTCTTCTGTATGCAAGGTTTCCTAGTTAAGTCACTGTCAGTTGGTGGTAGCAGGATGACTCACCAGTTTTGGCTTGCCGCTCACTGCCTGCTAGGTCCACCAGGTTCAACTTGCCGGAGCGGATGTACTCCCCTTCTCGCAGCATTTCCAGGGTGATGCTGAAGATGGAGTGTGAGCGGGAGCTGTCCGCATTCATGAGCGTGGCACCCACCGAGCGGTTCTTCCACCCGCTCTCCATCAACACTTCACAGTCATGCACACTCTGCACTGGGTGCTGCGATAGGTCTAAGACACATAAGGAGGGACTAGATTCACACGGGTGAATATAACATCAACCAGGCTGAGCAGATGGCACCAGAGAAATTCACACCAGTTCTGCATTATTCGTGTTGTCTGCACCAAAAAAGGTGTAACAGCAGTCATATAGTTTGGTTTTTGTGCTTTGCACATTGTGTGCGATGCTGTCTGTCTGATGTACAGAATTTTATGTTTCACATTTTTAGATTTTTTGCTTCGTGGATTAAGCATTGTTAGATTGTTTTCTGTGTTTTTGTCCATATGCATGAACCAATGGCCATAACTTAAAAAAAAAATGGATAAGTTGGCCCAATCGCAAACAATGTCTATATTACCCATAATTTGGTGTCTAGCATTACCATTAAAGCAATCAAAACGGCTACCATCAAGACAATGTTTTGAATGGCAAGGCTTGTAGATCTACAAAAGAAAAAAAGGAAAATCAAAAATTATTATGAGAAATATGAACATCCTCATGGTGAAGGTAACTTTAAAAGGAATGAATCATGGTGGTTAACTTTAAAAGGAATGAAAAACATTTTTCCAGAAGCAGACAAGAAAAACTACACAAAGCTTGGACAATGGATGCACAGATAATGCAGATATCACTGCCACTCTAATTCTCTCAGTTTGCTCCAGCGATCATAATACCTTTTGGTTGCCTCTGTCTAGTTGATGTGACCCACCTTAACAGACACTACCCATAACAGTCCAGCAGTAACAACACTGCTTCTGAGTGTTGCAGCCATCATCTTGTGCGCATATCCACAACATTAACTCATAATTTTCCAGCAGTACTGTCAAAATTGGTTTGGGATCATATGTTTACATTTATTTTTAACAGACCCATGCTTATGTAAAAAAATTCACAATCTATTTTTGTTACCTTAAAACTCAGTCACAGGAAGTGGCAATAATCTTTGAGAGCATACACACTGCCTGACAGAAAAAATGCCACACTATGAAAGCATACCTGCAGTTCCATGAAACATGCAGAGCTGATGTGTATGCCTGTTATCCATTTGATTACTATTTCTGGCCAATCACATTAACAGTGCACATGTTACAGGCAGACAATCAGCACGTGAAGCAGTGATTCAAGACTTCATCACAGCCACGCCAAGTGAGCATTTTGGTTGTTACTGTGTCTCGAGAATGAATGAAGCACTGCAATGCCTTTAAGATAATGAAGTACACAATTCTGTAAAGTGGAACCATGGCTTTAATATGAATGTCAGAATTCACAGATTGTTGCATCACATCAGATGCCATGTTGCGGCTCACCTATAATCTGCAACTGGCAACATTTTGTGAAGGGGGTAGGGTGGTTTTGATGCTCCAATATGAACAAGGACAGTGTCACACCAATTGTCTGAGGTATGTTTGTTGAACACCCGTCCACTGCAAAGGTTACCTTTAACAAAAAGCTATTATCATCACTTAAAATGGTGTCGTACCAGAGAAAAATTGAAGAAAAATAACAGAAATGGTGCTAAACTAGCAGATAGCAAACCACACAAACACACCTAAGAGGTGTTCAATGAATGTGTTGCATAAGTATTGACAATAATAATATTTTTATGCACTGATTATCAATTAACCAACCCAAAAGTGTTATACCATGTAACCTCTGGAATTATTTACTTTAAATCATTAATTGCATCTTTATGTTAAAAAATTACGATGTATAAAATTTTGGTAAATTTATTTTATAACTTTATACAAATGGAATTAATACATTTGAAATCTATGTAACTGAACAAAATTTAACAAACAATAAATTCTCAGTTTGGCACTCAGGTGTTTGGGTCTGTCTTCGTTCTGTACATAGCTGAAGTGGTAAAAAAATTTGTGTTCTGTATAGCTAAAGTGGTAAAAATGGGAAGAAGAGGTTGGTAGGATTGAGGATGATTCAGTTCACTGCATAAATTTTAACCGGTCAGGCATGATGAGTCTGTGTCTAGTTAATGAATGGCTAATTACAAGAATGTCAGTGGAGAAGGAGAATAGGTATTCAGGACAAAACCTGATGTCCGTGGAGGAAAAAAGGCATTCAGGATGGAATGTGGATGTGAAATATGAGTACCGGGTAGGAGGTGATTTACGATAGTGGCGACAAGAAAAAATTGAACCAGATGTGCATGGACGATAATGTAAACAAAGGCACAATTTACCTCCGTTTAGGAATTTATTCCAGGACGAGACTCTTAGAAAACTTATTTTGAACATCATCAGTATCATTTCTTGGCAAATATAGTAAAGGATAATGAGGAAAAGAGGGCAAGATTTTTTACAACTTGTGGGGTGGAACTTTATAACTTGGGCACATGTACCCCAACATTACCTACCCTAAAGGAATACAGTTGTTTAAGTCACATGGTCAACAGTGAAGAACACATTAATTTATATCTCAATTTTCAAAAGACAAGGACTTTTGTATGGTTATAATACTTTTGCTAATTTCATTAAATCAAACTGAATTACAAACTGGTCACAATAAGTATACAAACATCTCAAAGTACTTGTTTACTAATCAGTGATTTAACATCCAATCCAATTAATCAACGCAGTTTTTGCTAGACGTGTTGGAAGAAAGGCAATTCAATGTTGGGGCATGGAGACTGGTTGTGCGCGGTCAGCGTGATTGGTCTACCTTATCATTAGCCTATGGGCAAAAATAGCTGTAACCTACCATCTCTAATCCCACCCTGCCAATTGTCAATGCAGGAGATTACTGCAAAAACAGTACATTAACTTACACGAAAGTTATACAAGAATTTACAATACGAATTGTAACATTCTCGTTAATATAAAATATTTGTAAAAAAAAATTGTTAGTAATAGACACCTGTTCATCCAAGCCACATAGCTTGAAAAAAAAAAAAAACTTTTAAGCTGTGGAACTTTAGAGTGCGTGACTAGCCAGCGCCAGTTCCGAAAAAGTGAAAACTGTTGCTCGCCTGTAAAATTCAGTATGAAGCAGCCGGTCCGGCACCTCACGCAGCGATTGATTATCAACTGGGCTATCCATCACCCTCCGATCTGTTCAGGTCAGATAGCTGTCGCCGTCGCTCGACGATACTTTCCATTCGGTGTGTAGGTGTCATGACTAGTGCTAGTAATAATGCCACTAATTTGTTCAGCTTTGAAGAAGAAAATACTCTGTTGGAATTTGTTCAACAATATCCTTTCATATACCACCTGCAGGATGAAAAATACAAGGATAAGGGTGGTGAAGCTGGCACATGGAAGATAATACCTGAAGGCATGGTAAAACCATGTAGGTAGTGAATGTGTTAATATTAAGTATATTTGTATTAGAATATTGTAAATTTAACCTTTTTCTGCATGAATACTTTTGCGAATCATACATATACCAACTGTAGTTGAGAAAATAAATAATAATAATAAACCATAAATCCATATAAATAAATTGACAAATAATGTTGAAGAAATTCATACATCAGCAAACCAGAACTCATAACAGAAATTGTAAGATTACATAAGAATTGTGCACTATTTTGACTACATTGTTTTATTGGTACGTATGTTCCTGTATAGCTGATGCCTGCCATGGAACACTACCTTCATAGCAGAAGTATTCTGTGAATTGTTTGTGAACTCGTTCACCCACATTCGCAGGGTGGCGTGCATGTGTGGCTCTCAGTGGAATAAGATTTTCTTGTGAATTTTGAAACCCTTTTTCTTGTGCACAGCAGTATTCTTCTCTTATCATGTTATGTAGAATACAGCAACACATGATGAGATAATCGACAGTGGCCACGTCTATGGCAATCTGTTGATAAAATATGCTAATCACTTGCCCCAAAATAACAAAGGCATTTTCGCTTGTTCTTCTTGTTCGGCAGAGACAATAATTGAAAATATGATTGCACTCATCGGTAGTTGCATTTTTTGTGAATACGATGTGCCAGCCTTTGAATTGCCCACCGCAGAAAGTACTTTTTATCGCCCCCTATGAGCGCAGTGCCTGGTGTGTTCTCTGTGTGCCCTGTATCCCCTCTCCTTTTTCCTGCCCCTTCCCTTCTACTCCCCTCCTTTCCCCTTAGCGCGTACCTATGTTACTCGTAAACTGGTGCTCCAAGACGTCAGTCGTTCCGACAATATACACTTTTTGGCAGCCTTCCTTCACTTCATCAACACTGCTGGTATTAGCTGCTCTTGTGATTCCATCATGGATAATAGCCCGAGTGATTAAAAGTGCAATCTTTAATATTTTATAGATATCAATATGGTTGGTGCATAATTTTGTAATTGCCAAATCATGGCTATGTTTAAATGGTTCAAATATTATGAACAGAGGTGCGGCCAGATCTAAAGTTGTGGCGTAAGCCATTTTGATTAACAGGGAAGCAGTTTTGCATTAGTTCGTGTCAGTGCTAAAGTAATTTTGGTGGGCTGCTGAGATAGTTTCTTTCGGCCAACACATTTTAATTTTGGGTTTTGGCTTCCTTAAGGTGGTTTCGGTTCCTTTTGGATGCACACCTGTGACTTGTAGCACCCTGTTATATCTAGTTTTTGGTGGCCCCATTTGTTCTGCCCGCCTTGATTCTGATTAGGCTCTGGCCCCACAACTCTAGGTTTACGTATAATACTTTAATATTGTCAGTGTTTATCATTCTTATGGCCGGTCATTTTGATTGGGCTAGCTAAAGCTGCGAGCCGGCCAGTATGTATTTTAGTGAAATTTTTAAAATCATTTAGCTTATTGTTTTAGTCTCGGCGGGCCTCTTGTGTAGGGCATGAATGCTGCCCCGTCCAAGAATTGCTCTAATTATAGTTCTGAAGTGTCAAGCAGAGTGTAGGAGCACCCTTTTTTAAATAAGTTGTGTCAAAAGGTAAATAATTTGGGCTGATGTTGATTATTCTGAAACAGAACTTATTTGTAATATTGGGTCTCACCTGTGAGCAAGCATGGTAATGGAAAAAATTTAAAATGAACAGTAATGATTACTCTGTTGAAAAGTATAAACTACATTTTGTAAGGTGCCGCTACCAAACGTAGTGAACGTGACATTGAATCAAAGGCTTTTTTTACTGACCCACGCAACTAGAATTGTGTTGTGCTAAATCTTTAAGGCGATTGTCCACGCCAGCTCAGATTAATTTGTCAAATGTGCGCCATCCGTGTTTCATACTTTGATTTGCAAAAGTTTTCTAACGACAGTTTTATTAGTTCGTGTACGTCTTGAAAGAGTATAAGTATGAGGCAGAGAAGCCGAAAGGGCGCAGGGTGAGTATTATATATATTTTTAAATTATTTGTCTGAATCTGGATATTCCTTTGATGGCTAGGTTGTTGTAAATTATGTATATTTAATTAGTTGTTTTTAATATCTAGCCATTTATCTATACACATTTTTTAAATACTTACTACTCCTGTTTGAGGAGTTTTGCTCAATATATATTATAGTAGTGTTAATAGTGGTGAGGCACCTCAGATCATTTTATAAAGTTTTTTGTGAGTGTATGTCGAAGAAGGTTTATTAGGAAATGTGAAATGAACCATCAATGTTTTCGAAATGAGAATAAAGGTATTAACTTGGAATTGTTATGGTTTTTGAGTTTTTTCAATTTGTGGTTTAGTATGATCATAAGCTTTTGGATGAGCCTTAATGTTCTAGTGTTTTGCTCTCCTTTGAATAATTGTGGTGTAGGGTCATGACAATTAAACTGCACAACTCTGCTAAAACTTTACTGGCGCATTACACATTGGAAAGTTCATTATTATTATTTTACGCACTTGTAAGTTGTATAGAGTTCTTTATTTCACTTGTATTTTTAACATTCTGTTTCATGCTATCCACCGTGAGTCTGTCAGTTGGCTTCGTGTACAGCCTGAAACGTGATGAGCTACTAAAATTCCTGCAGTACTCCAGTGTGGAGGTGGAGCAGAGCCATACAGTCGCTGAGTTACAGAGTGCCGCCGTGCGAAGCCTGCGCGCCCAGGGGTGTGAGGTGACGCAGCCACTCTCCAGACAGACTGTTGCAGTGAGTGGAAGTGAGGTTTCTATTTCCGTTACCAAACTTGTACACAAATCCCTGGATCAGGTTTCTCCTTTAACTTCTCTGGACCCCGTGTTAATACTGCATTTTCTAATTAGTGTTGGCAAAGTTGTACGTATGAATTTATGTCTGGAAACGGATGTACTCAGAGCTCTTACAGTCAAGGTCAAGGGTTTTATCGTGGAGTCGTTACAAGAGGAGCCGACCGCTCTTTTAGGTGGGACTTTCCTAGGTTTTAAACAGCATGTTCTTTGATCATTTTTTCCCCTGTGCGTTAGAAGGCAGTCAGAAACAGTTGGTATACACAGCTCAAAGGGCTGATGAGCCTTTGGGCGATTTCATTCAATCTATACAGAAGTTTCATGAGGCTTTATGCAGGTCTCTGCTGGAGTCCGAACTTACTGGTGTGATCGTTGATAATTAGCATCCATTGTTAAGGCCAATTGCGCACTCTTAACTGCTCCCAAGAGTTTCGCAGAATTATGCTCTTTCGCGATAGAGGTGCAAAGCTGTGTTTCTTAGTCTACCACGGCTAGAGTAGATAGTTTGATGCCAGGTTTAGCGCACCGCCCCGAGGCATCGGCAGGAGCTATGAGGGACCCAACACGATCTAAGGAGCGTCGGCAGACAAGGTCCCCTATGCGTTGTGTGAACTGTGCATGCTTTGGTCATCTTGTGGCAAATTGCAATTCAGATAGATGCAGTTTAACTGAGCGTCGTTATTTCTGATGTGGACAGACCAGGCATGTGTGTCGTTTTTATCAACAGCAAGGAAACAGCGTGTGACTGGCGGAGAGTGTGGGGCCACCAGTACTAGTCGTAAACTTCCGTGCTGATTATTTAAGTGTTTGGTTACAGTCACTTGTGGGGGACGAAATTTTTTGGCCCTAATTGACACTGGTGTGACACATAGTGTCATGAGTGTTCGATTTCTTGAGAGTTTGTTAGACCTTAAAATTGCCTCCAAGGGTCGTATTAGTGTTGTCCCAGAATTGTGTTTTGTGTTGCTAACGGAGATGTCGTGCGGTCTAACCAGGTGGTTACTCTCCATCTCAAGATTAGAAGATTCGCCTGGGATTTCCAGTTTTGGATATATTCTTGGTTCAACCAAGATTTTATATTGGGTCTCGACTTTCCTGGGAAGACTAGGGCAGTGGTTGATTTCGATTCTTTGTTTCTTTCTTTGGGTTTGCCCCAAGTATTTGGGTGGGATTGAGGGATGAGGAAGAATCCGCCTCTAGGTTTGGTTTTGAGGTAAATGATTTGGAGGAGGCTAGTTACCAGCATAGACTGGAGGATTTCAAAAGTGAGTTTCGAGATGTTATTACACCCAGGAGAGGTAGATGCGACGTACACCCATATAAGTTTTCCCTTACTGATAATATACTGTTCAGGATCGCCACTGTAAGTGCCCTCTGCCGAAACTAAAGGCCTTATACAAAATTATCGACAAACTGTTAGAGGCAGGAGTAATTATTCCATCTAAATCTGATTATTGCTCACCCGGTTTTTTGGTGCGTAAACACGATAGTGACAAGTACCGGTTGGTGGTGAACCACTCCTTAGTTAACAGAAAAATACGCAAAGACCCGTTTCCTCTTCCAACGATCGATTGTGCCCTACAACACCAATGCAAAGCCTTGATTTTTTCAGTCCTCAATCTCAACAACAGTTTCCATTACTGCCTGTTGAATCCATCCTGTCGTAATTACACTGCTTTCTCGACTCCCTGAAGTCAGTATGAATTCACCAAGATACCAATGGGTTCGAATTTTGGGTGTCAGGCCCTCCCCCGAGTGCTCAATCACGTGTTGTCGGAGTTCAAATACAAATCTGAATTCAACTACATCAATGACATTATTGTTTATAGCGATGACTTAGATTCGCATTTGGAACACCTTAGGCTGGTCTTTACCAAAATGAGAGAAGTTGGGCTCACCATGAACCCGGAGAAGGTCATGCTTGGGTCCAACAAGGTTCGTTTTCTTGGGTATCTGCTTTGTGAGGGTAGGCTTCTCATTGACCCCGATTGTGTGGTGCCCATTTTGGGTTTCCCACGTTCTAAAAATCTTAAAGGGATGCAAAAATTCTTGGGCATTATGGGATATTATGCAAGATTTATTGATTGCTACTCAGAACTTGCAGCTCCCTTGAACAAGTTGAAGAAGAAGGGGATAGAATTTAAGTGGGAAGCCGAGCAGGTGGCCTCTTTCGACACCTTAAAAAAGATCTTGTCATCACCATCCACACTTCACTAACTCGACATCACCAAAAGATTTGTTGTGGAAGTCGACGCCTCCTCTCTGGCGTTAGGCGTGGTACTGAGTCAGCAGCATAATAGCAACTTAGCACCGGTCGCTTTTGCCAGCCGCAGTCCTAAACAGGCTGAACATAATCTAGGCATATATGAAAAAGAGATGTTGGCATGCATCTTCGGGTTGGAAAAGTTCACATCATATATAGAGCATGAGGAATGTGATTTATACACGGACAACCAGGCATTGAGCTGGGTGCTCAAACAGTCTCAACAACTAGGGAAATTAGGAAGGTGGGTTTTGCGATTGTCTCGTTTTAGATTCTGGGTTCATCATGTTTGAAGGTCCGAAAACCAAGTTTCAGATGCGCTCTCTCGAATGTATAACCCTGAGGAGTTCAAGACAAAGTCCGAGGAGCATCCTTCGGCATCAGTTGGTATGATTCAAGAGTTTCCTGGTTTCTTTGTGCAGCTCCATCAGGCTCACTCTAATGATTCATTTTGTTCAGAGGTAAATAGGGATTTGGGATTGGGCGTAAACCTGCCCTATGTCCTAGAAAACAGTGTGTTGTATTTTACCGGGAAGAATGGTCGTGCCCGCAAAGTGGTAGTTCCTGTGTCTTTGCATCCCATGGTGCTCTCCTATTTTCATGATGCCATGTTAGGAGGACACCAGGGGGTCAGCAAGACTTTTCATAGAATTTCGAATTACTTTGCTTGGTATGACCTCAAGAAAGAGGTCAGCGACTTTGTGCGATCGTGTGATGCCTGCCAGAGATGCAAGCAGACTCAACAAGCTAATGTCGGGCAGGCTGTGGTGCAGATTCCCGAGGCCCCATGGTCAGTTGTCCATCTTGATATCTTTGGTCCGTTTGTGCACTCCATGCACACATGCATATTGATTCTTATGGACACTTTTACCAAGTTCGTCATCCTTCACCCTCTAAGAAATATGAAAGCTACAACAATAGTTAATGCCCTTAATCATCAAGTTTGGAAAATCTTTAGCGCTCATGCAGAGATCCTTATGGATAACACGAGATATTTTACATCAACGGTGTTTCAAGACACGTGTTTTAAATGGGCAGTGAAAACACTTCAAATCAAGCCCTTATTTCCCCAAAGGCAATCAGGTCGAAAGGTTCAACAAGAATATCAAGGCATGTTTAACGATCTTTCACAACTGGGATCATTCATAATGGGATGCGAACTTCGAGTTTGTGGATGTAGGGTTCAATAGCGTTCTTCACTGTTCCACTGGGGTACCGCCTTCTTTACCTTTCCTTGGTTGACTTCTTTGTCATCCCCTCCTAAATCTTTGGGGTCTTCCACCGTTTCCTTCTCCCCTCACTGATGCTGTGAGGGATAAGTTGTTTGGAGAGGTTTTTGTCCGTTTGGGCGAGGCCATAAAGGCAGTCAATACCCACCTTGATCAATCTCGGTCTCCCGCAAAATTCTCTATTGGAGAGTTCAGTTTAGCAAAACTCTCGAATGTCGTTGGCAGTAAATTTATCCCGAAATTCGTGAGCCCCTTGGGTCGACAAGTTTCTGAGTCCCAACATTGTACAAACTTATTTCTTTAAAATCTGGCCGCATTTACAGTAAGTCCCATGTCATGCACCTTAAACCTTATGTCTCTAGAACTTAGATTGATGCTTCTTGTCCTTTCATTTGGTATTTGCCATTGGTTGTTTTGGTTTTAAAGTTACCGCTTCATATCCTTTCCCAATTTCCTTCCTTTTTGTTTATAACATCTTACCCCTGTTCCAACTACCCCGATTTTACATTTTTTTCCGATATACTGTCCGAACTGACCTGAGTGAATGTTGGAGTCTCCTGTGATCGTCGAGGAATCTATGTTTCGTCTTCCTGCATCAGCGGGTCTGGGGATAAGTTGCTGAGTCGGGCCCCTCTCGTCCCTGCATTTCGAGGAAAACCCTACTTGGTTGTCATCCACCAATATCATCCCCAGGGATGAATGCTGTTTCGTCAAATTGAGTGTCTACAAGAGACGAAGATGTTTTGTCTGAATGTCACTGTTCTGTGTTAACATATGGATGTACTGTACTTGTTGCTGACACTATGCTTCTTTTTCTGCTTTCATCCTTCTTCAACTGTTTCTTCACTTCGATGTCTGTGTTGAACTTGTAATTTCGTCTGTGTATGTGTAGGGTGCCAGAGAGGAACTGCTTGATGTAACTTTGAGTTTGCGATTAGTAAAAATTTTGGGTGGGGGTTTGCGCTGGACTTTGAATCGCCCGCCGCAGAAAGTACTTTGTTTCGCCCCCTACGAACGCAGTGCCTGGTGTGTTCTCTGTGTGCCCTGTATCCCCTCTCCTTTTTCCTGCCCCTTCCCTTCTACTCCCCTCCTTTCCCCTTAGCGCGTACCTATGTTACTCGTAAACTGGTGCTCCAAGACGTCAGTCGTTCCGACAATATACACTTTTTGGCAGCCTTCCTTCACTTCATCAACACTGCTGGTATTAGCTGCTCCTGTGATTCCATCATGGATATAGCCCGAGTGATTAAAAGTGCAATCTTTAATATTTTATAGATATCAATATGGTTGGTGTGTAATTTTGTAATTGCCAAATTATGGCTATGTTTAAATGGTTAAAATATTATGTACAGAGGTGCGGCCAGATCTAAAGTTGTGGCGCAAGTCATTTTGATTAACAGGGAAGAAGTTTTGCATTAGTTCGTGTCAGTGCTAAAGTAATTTTGGTGGGCTGCGGTGATATTGGTAAGGTTTGTTTCGGCCAGCACGTTTGAATTTTGGGTTTTGGCTTCCTTAAGGTGGTTTCGGTTCCTTTTGGATGCACACCTGTGACTTGTAGCACCCTGTCATATCTAGTTTTTGGTCGCCCCATCACAACTCTAGGTTTACGTATAATATTTTAACATTGTCAGAGTTTATACTTCGTATGGCCGGTCACTTTGATTGGGCTAGCTAAAGCTGCGGGCCGGCCAGTATGCATTTTAGTGAAATTTGAAAAATCCGTTAGCTTAATGTTTTAGTCTCGGTGGGTCTCTTGTAGGGCATGAATGCTGCCCCGTCCAAGAATTGCTCTAATTATTGTTCTGAAGCGTCAAACAGAGTGAAGGAACACCTTTTTTTTTAAATAAGTTGTGTCAAAAGGTAAATAATTTGGGCTGATGTTGATTATTCTGAAACAGAACTTATTTGTAATACTGGGTCTCGCTTGTTAGTGAGCATGGTAATGGAAAAAATTAAAAATGAACAGTAATGATTACTCCTTTGAAAAATAGAAGCTACATTTCGCGAGGTGCCTCTACGAAACGTAGTGAACTTGACCTTGAATCTAAGGCTGTTGTTACTGACCAGCGCAACTAGAATTGTGTTGTGCCAAATCTTTAAGGCGATTGTCCACGCCTGGTCAGATTAATTGGTCAAATGTGCGCCATCCGCATTTCATACTTTGATTTGCAAAAAATTTTCGAACTACAATTTCATGCGTTCGTGTACATCTTGGGAGAATATAATTATGAGGCAGAGAAGTTTAAAGGGCGCAGGGTCAGTATTAAATATATAAACATTATTTTTGTGAATCAGGTTAAACTTTTAAAGGCTAGGTTGTTATTATAAATTAAGTGTATTTAATAAGTTGTTATTAATATCTAGCTGTTTATCTATATACATTTTTTAAATATTTATTACTCGTGTTGGAGGAGTTTTCCTCAATATATATTATATAGTGGTGTTAATAGTGGTGAGGCACCTCGGATCATTTTA
Organism: Dryococelus australis; assembly: GCA_029891345.1. Lineage (NCBI taxonomy): Eukaryota > Metazoa > Arthropoda > Insecta > Phasmatodea > Phasmatidae > Dryococelus > Dryococelus australis. The sequence continues at coordinate 102,382,942 of CM056995.1, read as the reverse complement.
TACAGTTTTTTATGAGTGTATCAAAGAAGGTTTATAAGGAAATATGAAATGAACCATCAATGTTTTTGAAATGAGAATAAGTGTATTAACTTGGAAGTGTTATGTTTTTTAGTTTTTTCAATTTGTGGTTTAGTGAGATCATAAGTTTTTGGATGAGCCTTAATGTTTCTAGTGTTTTGCTCTGCTTTGAATAATTGTGGTTTAGGGTCTTCACAATGGCTTCATCATTATCTGAGATAACGCAAAAGCCCCATCACCTACTAACACGTGTGGAAGTAATCTGTCATTGCCAACAACAGTTGGTGGAGGAATGTTGAAATTGTTTTCTCTGATTTCTTTCCAAAGGCGGATTGTTGGAAAACTGTGAATCACTTTCTTTGCCATGAGCTCCTACGTCCACAGCCACAAATTCGCAGTCTGCATCCACTACTGCCAGAAGTACAATGTTGTAATAATTCTTATAACAGAACAAAGACCTTGATTTTGGGGGCACAAGATACGTACATGTTTTCTGTCAATTGAGCCTATAGCATTGGGGAAATGCCACTTGACAGAAGACTTTTCAGCTCTGTCCAATCATGACTGCATTGTAGGTTCAGGAAGATATATGGACAACATGTTTTTGTGTACTTCTTTAAGCACGTCTTTGATTATTCTTGAAATGTACTGATGAAAAATGCGAAACTGGAACACAAGAGACCTCATTGACTTTCCCGTAGCCAAAAACCTGTAACAGACCGTGACAACAATAATGGTTTTTGTAAAAGAATTACAATTTATTGCTTCATTACATTTTGATTTCAGAGGATGCATGCAAAACGAAATGGAAAAATCTGAGAGATTGGTAAAATTATAAAAAGAATGATGGCAAACTGCCCACGGGATCAGGTGCAGCAGTCTCCATTCGCACGAGATTTGAACACATGAACTTTCTGCACCGCGTTAGTGATAGTAGAAGGCGAGAACTTGTTTTACAGCATCAAAATTATTTTGTCTTTACCTTATTTGCAATCATTATATATTTGACACCTTGTTAGTTATGGACATAAGTATGACGATGAAAGGAACAGGTATGCCAGAATGCATTTACTTCAGCAATTTTAGTATTTGTAAAATATATTTATAAAGGTAGATATGGCGTTGTTATAGCGCTATCAAGATAAATATGCTACCTACATTCACCAATTATGCCACTCAAGTGAGTCCTCGCACAATAGGGATTTTAAATGATCACACCAGATAGTCGGCCATACATGCTTAACTAGAAATACGACTATAAATGGTGCAAAGTTGCTGGTTTTCGCTATAGTAGTGTTACTGGAGTCGTGGGATTTTTATATCCCTATACCTTATGACATGATAATGCTTACTGTTTATATGCTGTTCACTGTAAACTAACTATGCTGTATTTATTAATGTCACCTAATGAAATTATTTCACCAAGCAATGTCCTGACAAAAGTTGTAATATGATTTACAGAGGCTTGAGCAGCATCGCACATGACGAAGAGGACGAGCCACCTTCACCCAATGATGAGGAGTTAGCAAATCCTGAACAAGAAAATACTAATGCTACTGTGCCATCATCTTCCGGAAAGTCTAACAGCCCAAAAAAATCAACATTTAAATCACCAGAGAAAAAAACCCAACACAGTCCAGCAACAATTACTCTACCAGCAAGCACAATCGTCTCGTGAATGTCTGTAACTCATACGAGGCATCACTTCACACACTGTCACGCATGCGTCTACAGATGAATTTTGACACCTCGGCAATGGCATTGAGTGCAAGAAAACTGTCCACACATTCAAATATCTGTCAAAGAACAAATTTTGAGTGTAATGTTTGCGGCAGAACGAGAAACTGGCCATAGGGAATGCAGCAACGTTCAGCCCCATCCAAGTTATTCACCTTTCAACTTTGACGTTTCTGTTGGCTCACCATCCAGTGCCTGGTCTTCTTCAATACCATCTCCTAATTCTTCTAGTGAATTGACATATTTACAAACACTTTTACCTAAAAGTATTGAGTATTCATACAGTTGCCTTTTTAATTATAAACTGTTCAAAGTTGTTAAGAAATACATTTGTATGTAACTTACTTGTATCGGAACTTCTTACTTCATATTAAATTACTGACACTCACAACATTTGCACTTTCCTTCGCTTTTATAATATACATATTGCATTGCAAACAATTATCTGCTGAATAGACCGAAAAACCAGTTATGAATAATTTTAGGTATATTTTTATTAATTACTACTTACTAATTACTACATAATACGATTCTTACCGTAGCGCCACACACGCTTTTTCTCTTAGAGATATCCGACGCTGGTGCTTGTTATTCGATTTTCCAGTCAAACCATCAATCAAAACTCAGTACCTATCCTCTCAGAGCCAACGTAACCCTAAAATATTCGTGGAATGTTGTATCGCTGTCAACCAAATGTTTTAAAATTAGGGCCCTGAATGAATGCCCCATGCGCTTCCCTTTCCCGGGAACATTGCAGATTCTTCTTCATTTGATAGAATTAAATTAATTTCCTCCTGACATGCTTCCTCTTCTTCCAGCAAAAACAACAAAACTTCCAACGTGTTTACATCCATCTCGGAGAGCAACTGGCACCCGTCGGCACACGTCTTGAATCTCCGAACCTCTCCGTAACGATCCATCGCCTCTCCATGGATAGCTAGTCACGCGTTCTGAAGTGCCAAAGCTTTATTAAATTAAAATTACAAAATATTAGGCCTGTGTACTTGCCAGAAACTCAAAAACCCAATGCACGTGGCCTACCACCCTCTTTGCAATTAGCAACACTTCACAACACAACGGTAACATTGTAAAGTTTATAAACTACAAAATACGGGATGGGGAAGTCCCTCCTGAAATAATCGTTACTGCCGATATAACAAACTCCCTCAGTATCACAGAATATGGAGTGATCAGTATCTCACAATCTACATAATTCTATTGAATATCGTGTGTTGCAAGTTCGTCAACTTAAAAAAAAATAATTTTCAATATAGGTAAATAATAAATGTGCTAAGCAGCAGTGCATGAGTGTTGTAAAGTATGTAAGGAATCTACATACGTTTTGAATAAAACCTTTCAAAAAACACCCCAAGTATGGCGTGTCTGGTTCTTTACTTAAATTTGACACGTATCACAAGTGGTTTATTCTCCTGCTAACATAAAAGTTTTATGGCGTAACTGTGCGCGTACTCTAGTGTGGACTGTAAAAAAATGCATGTATTACGTGATTACCAGAAACTAGAGTATATTATTATTTATGCACTAACAACTGAACACGTCGTGATAAAAGTGCAAAACATTTGCAACAACATATGATTTTCAGGAGAAAATACTTGAACTTAGATGTTTACGAAAGGTTTTAAAATTAGATTACAATATTCCACAGAAAAATTTACTTCGATTTCTCGTTTTAAACTTGTCGGCAAATATATGCAATAGTCAATGGGTTAAATTAAACGCATCGCTGCTGTAATGGCAAATTATATCGTCAATATACCAAAAGTATACCTGTTCCATGTAAACTATTACATATTATTCAGCTGCCAAAATGTTAGCAATTATAGCATTTTCAACACTGCAATAATTTTTTCGTGTTGTCATAATCACACATCACCGTCATATTACTCTGAAACTGCCGTGCTGCCTCTGGAATGGTACGGAAAGAATCACTCTCAGTGCGCACTCTTTCAGTGCAACTGGCAATTAGGGCCTTATTCATAGTCGTTTTTAATACGGACTAAGTAAAGATCATCGTCCGACCAATATCTTTCGTACTCAAGCAGGGATCACACAATGCAAGATGCATTTTGCGCAAGATTTCGTATGAGAATGCCAACTAAATTGCACGCGAAACGAGTTCACACGCAGATAAATAATACTACTGTCTAGCTCAAAATTAGTTGATAGCGCTGGTGAGTACCAAACAGCCAATGTATCATAATACAAAATATGAAGTTGCTTACCTCAACAAGGTATTTGTTCAAAGCTATCCCTCTAATATATAACTGTTATTATTTTATTCTCAGTGAACTGTCTTAACTTCAATCCACGCTATAAAGTTATTTTCCAGCAATGTTTTAATTCCCTGTATTTCTCTTCGCACACTTCAGATTATGATTTTCTTTTATTCTATGGGTAAGTTTACAACAGGTTACATGACCAGCATACAAGGACCAATAGGATCGCAACTTGCATCGCCTTGCATGAGAAAAATAGGACCTGCTCTCTCTCCTCATTTCGTGCAAGTTGTGCCTTGCACAAGAACTTGTTTTCAGAAAAGGCATTTGATTGAGACAAAAATAGAAAGGCATTTCTGTAGCTAAAAATGGAAGTATTATTAAGTTTATGAGGAATATTTTCATTGAATTATTATTCATGGAACATTTCATTCATTAGGTCTGCATATTTTTGCATACAGATAGACAGAATTGGCCTTAAACGCAATTTATATGTTTAGAAAACTTTGTCTAGCTTTCACTGGCATGTAATATTAACGAAACTGTCGTATTTAATGTTCGCCATGTTTCTTTTTGACCTTATTACTCCATTAATACTACCCTCAGTCCGGACTTAAAGTTAGGCCGTTCTAAAGCAAGATGATCCTCGGACTAGCATTAAAATGCTCTCTGAATACGAAAAATTTTGGTCGGAGGATGATCTTTCCTTAGTCCGGACTAAAAACGACTATGAATAAGGTCCCATATGGTCAACAGTGATGAACGTGATTGTTTATATATTGATTTCTAAGTGAGAGCAACTATTATACTAAGAAAATACTTTAACCAGTTGAAATTTAATCAAACTTCATCACGAATTGGTTAGCGCGAGTATAAAAACAGTATAAAACTCTTGTTTACTAAACAGTGTTCTAACCTCAAACCAATTCTACGCTATTTTTGCCAGACGTGTTGGCAGAAAAGCAGTTCAATGTTGGGACATGGAGAATGGTTGTGCGCAGTCAGTGAGATCGGTCTACCTGATCTTTGGTCTATAATGGAATGTGAAAATCTGACTGCTCTCAGGACTAGTGCCATTAAATGGAACACGTGGCACTCGGCCAGTGCGTACTGAGTTTTTTGTACACACTTTGACGCCATCCGCTTCTCCCTAGCTCGTTTACCCACCATCGCCAGCAACAGCTGCAGCTACCAGCACTCTACCACGCGCTCATGCACACCATTTGGAGAGTGCACCGCAGCAGTCAAACCGCAAAGACCTCTGTTACCAGTGCGACCGCAGTAGCCGAAGATAGCGCTCGTGACGTGAGAAGGTAAGAAAGTGCAAGTGCCGAGCAAGCCACGTGCGCGCACGTGTCTTAAAAGGAGACCCTCCAAAGTTGGACGTATGTGAAACAATGTTTAATTAATAAACGCTCAAGGTTGCCCGTTCACAATACGGCAAGTTAAGGAGCCCTACAATATTTTGATGGCCCTGCGGGCTTTAATTACAGCGTTTTCCATTTTCTATAATTTGTAATTTTCACATGTTTCACCTTCATTTTGTTTCACAGAGTGTAATATGTTAATTAAAGGGTTCCTATGTAATTGTTTTTGTAAGAATCGTAGTTTTTCAAGTAACGTGGATATGTTTTATGGAAGTTTGTGTGTGTAAGAAAATAGTCTGAATGGCTGGCCTGCTGCCAAATTTCGGCCGGCATGACGCGCGGGACAGTTCGTCATACCTTGGTGTCTCGAGGAGTTGACCGTGCTGACCGACAGGTTCGTGTTTCGCGTGCTTGAGCAATGCTTCATCTTTATTCACTAATCACTTCACAGAAATAGACATTAATTTACCGGAACCTTTGTTTACTTCACAGCCGCCCAAGATTCTCCACTCCTCCCTTCCTGTGGAATAGTATCGCCCGGGAAGGCTTAAGTTTTCATGTGAATTCTTTGTTGCCTTTGAGCCATTGGACAGTGTCACCCTGCCGGCAGGTTAAGCCCGGCACCGTGAACGAGTTGCTTCCTGGAGGAGCTATTAATTAAACCCAATTATTCAGCCTAAAATGGTGTGCGTTCTCATTCAGGTTGCCTATGCTCCATAGGCGTGCGGGCCCCCACCTTTCCTGCCAATCATTAAGGGTTATGTATCAGTGTTGTGTATTATCTTTCTGTGTTTTATCTATATACTGTACAACTAATTATGGGTGTGTGAGCCACCCGAAGACCTCACCGTGCAGTGTTTCAGTAACGTAACTGTTTTGTATTAATCACGACCGGGAAGACACCGCCCGTAGGTCGTTGGCACACGACCCGGAGAGGAGAAGAGTCTGCTCTACACTAGCTAGTTGGTATTTCACTTAAAATACTTGGCACCCATCATCTACAAGTAGAAGAGTTGGTGAGAATCTACGGAACATTTACCTGTCCCGCTCCCAACCTTAATGAACACCCCTTTGCTCCACTACCTTGCCGTCAATGTGTTTACTCTTTGCGCGGCATATGCTAAAAAAGACATATATAATTTAAGCCCTTTTTGTGTTGTGCCACATCACTCCGTGTTGAGTAGCTTGTGGCCACTTGGCCGGGCACAACAACTATGGCGCTGCATTCACCTGCCCTGCATTGGACTACACTCGGTGCACACACATGCACACGTCACACACACACAATTATCCTGCCGTTGTTGCACGCAAGTCGGCCGAGGCATGCGTTCGGCACGTGTTCAAGTGGTGTGTGTGTCCGTCCATTTCGCTTACTCAGTTCGCGGGTGGCGGTTCACCAGCCATTCGGTGTTTGTTTTGACAGTGGCTACTGGTGGCGTGGCAATGTTTACGTTTGCCGGGCAACATGATGATGCTCCTTGTTGATGTACACACTCGTCGTTGAATGCCCTCGGGTCTTCCGAACCTTGTCCCGCCAAACTAGGGAGAGTTTGGAACTTGGCAGGAGTTAACAGTGGGATGGTAATATTGGCCTGGAGAATGGCATGTTACAAAGGGCGTGGATGTAATGGTGGTTTGGTAAGCGTCACATATTGGGTGTAGGAGATGGTAACAGTACTGACTGTCCAGGGCCATGCGGTTCGTTTACTTCATGTGTTAATACCATTTGCACTGTTCTTGGTACTAACATGTATCTCACGCCGGCACAACGCGTTGTACAGGTCCGAAACTATGGTGGTTGTTTCGGGGTCATCCCACACTCACACACAGTTGTGCATAACACTCGGTGTTGGCTTTGGTGATTATGATAGGTATCCGTATTCTCAGTAGTGTGTCAACACAGCCCCAGTTCACTCTTACCTGGTATGTTGCGGTCCCTTGCGAGGGTGCAGTCCACAGGTGTTTATGTGTTATTCAATTTTATAAGAAATTTTATTTTTATTAAAAATGTCTCTGTGTTTACTAGAAAGGCAAAATATGCATAATACACATATATTAAAAAGGAAAAAATATTGTATTAATGTGTACCTCTACAAATTAATATTTAATTTCTGTAAAATACCTCGAGAAAATCTTGGGCTGCATGGTTCGAAGAGTCCTCGTCGTACTGTCGGCATAAACTTGACAATTTTAGTAATTTAATATTTTGTGTTATTAAAATGGCTCACTATATGCTAGGCACTTCTTTTATTTATGTGTTTAAGATGCACTAAACACTTTCTCGAAATATTAGTGGATGGCTAAGCTCTAAATGACCATGTGGTTGCTACTTGGCACTATGATAGCTACGTGAATACATTGGGGATTTTGCTACATCCATTTGCCGATGGTTACTTTATTGTGAGCCTAATTTTAAACTACATGGCATTGCATAAAACACACGTAAAAACAAGTTACGTCTTGTGCGTTTAAGGGCACTTCACTAACTCACGTGTCTTCAATTGTAACTGTTGGCTCCACTTCATGTAGTTCTCTCTGGTCCCGCTAAGTTGCGTGGGTTGCCTTGGGCTAGTGTGTGAGCTGCGGCGGACGGCGTCATATGGTACTGTGTACCATGTGTGTGTAAAAGGGTTTGTTTACATGAGGATTGTCATGCTTTTAATTCTGTTTATTATTTAGTGCGCTGTATTTTTTATTGAAAGTAAATTGTGTGTATTTTTAAGGGCCTTACACTGTGCCAAGCACAGTGTTTGTACAAAGAACAGTTATGTAAAATGCTGACAAAGTAAGTTTATTCACACCAATACTCATGCAAAATATTTCTAAACAATTTCAAATTTAACGTGGTCATAACTCAAATTTCATTAGGAATATTATAGATTCAATACATCCAAAACAAACAATTAACCAGCAGAAACACGGAAGCAGTGCGGTCAAATGTACCTCCGCACATTCAAGCGCAGTGGGTTGCTACAACCTAAATTCACAGCCAAAAAATACTGACAAATTGAGCACCCTAATAAAAATGAAAACACTACACAGCCACTGCACTGCATAACATTTACCAGAAACTCAATTTTGAATTGACCGCCGAAAATAAATTTAGCACCACGCGGGTGGCACGGTGAAGTTACCTGGCCCTTATTAAATCACTAATAACAATCCATTGCAACCTAACCCACCTGTAAACTCACGCCGCATGTCGCAAACGAAGACGTTATCATGTAACCACTACAGACGGACTATGTTAGGCATCGAAACTAAGAGGCGACCCTGTCGACTAAAAGGTCCAGCGAGCCCTGCAGTATGCCAAAGTCTCACATCAAATCAACAGAAACTTAAGGAGCGAAAGGAGGGGAAAGCTTGTGAATGTGCACTCGCTGTGGGAGGGAAACCAAAAAGGACGTAGAACAGTAGGAGGGGTAAGGCGCCGAGATTCGAAGCTCGACGGAGTGGTGACAGAGTTCATAACGAGGTCGAGGAACGCACTGCGATCAACGCAGCACAACACCTCCGATGTGGTGTGTCGGATACCACGGTTCACCCCTGAAAACACTCTGTACACAGGAGGCAATCGCGGATATCTTCGTTGGGTTGTAAGTACGTCGGCAAATACTTTAAGTACAGCCGAAATTTCGTGAGGTGTGAACACGAGAAGACATTGTTTCGGCAGGTACGGTAATTCTTCGCGTCTCGTGGACAGAGATTTGAATTTACCATACGCTAAAATTGCGGAAAGGATTTTTCAGCCACTTGGGAAACATGCGTACATTGTCGTGCATAAAATCTGAGCGCCTCCCTCGCGTGTTGCATCTTATAAAGTTGCGGGAGAAATAATCGGCTTGAGCCGAAGTTTTCCGATTAGTTAGACAATGGGAAACATTGGCGGGAGTCGAGCAAATCGAAAAAGAGTTGGGAAGGGGTAAGGGTAGGAGGAGGTTTTGCTGTAAAACGATAAAATGTTAGAGAGGTCTGGAGACTTGCCGACTGATTGGTCAAGCTGTGGGTGAGTAATAGAAGGAGAGGGATTGGAGCATTAGGGTCAGTTGCCTGCTTGTCGTCGTGCCGGAAGGGTGTGTGTTCCACCATATTTGTTTCAAATCCCAGACCTTCAGATTGTCATTAATTTAAAAAAATTTCCAAAAATTGAAAGAAAAAAATTAAATTCATATTTTTACGTCTTTAATTAATTTTTTTGGGATTAAAGGTTATCTGGGGTCGAGGTCAAAAAGTTGTGAACTTACCCTGAACGTATACTCCTTTGTCGGCATGCTCTTTGAGTTCCAGCCTTCGCTTCACATCCTCCCCCAGAAGATCACGTATCTCCTCGTTGTATATCTCGAGGTAGGAGGCCAGCACTAAGTACTTCGTGCCCTCGGTGACTGCGGCGCCTTCGAAGATGTGCTCGAAGGAGCGGGGGATGACGCCCTTCTGCGACAGCGGATTTGACACGCCTTGCATCGTGAAGCTCTTTCCGCAGCCGGTCTGACCGTAAGCGAAGACAGTGCAGTTGTACCCCTCGAGGACTCCCTGCAACATTTCCCGCCGGGAATACCCGCATTATATCGTGAATGCTATCTGTAGTGGAACGTTTTTAGTATTACCTAGTTTCATTTTCCATACTTCTCTGCTGTAAATTTCGCAACAAGAAATAACACTGTAGAAATTTGTGGTTTCCTTGTAATCTATCTATGCCAGCTTTATAAACGACATTCTTTCTGTGAAAGAGAGGTATATAAAATCATTATTATTACAGCATTGTCTACGTTTGTGTCACAGGGGCTGTAATATGTGATATGCTGGTAGGCTTATATTTGTAAATCTGTAAACTTCGGAATAGCATTTACAGAAAGTAGCTGAATTAGACCAATAAACTTCATGAGACAACTTTCTTAGGCAAAGTCAAGTTGGAAATATATGGGGCACGTTCTACCTAAACAAAGTGAGATATGTAAGGTTTGAAATCGGGTTATTAAACTGTGTTGTGGAGAAATGTCGAAAACTAATTGAAATTAAATTACAATATTACAGTAGGGATTTGTGAATGATTGAATCATGTGTGTGGATCCAGGTGTCCTAGAGCCTTAACCTCACGCTCATGTCTTTGACCCCATGTCCATGACCTTAAAATCCCCCAAGAAATTATTTAAAAAAAGAATTCCTATATTTTAAATTAAGAAATTAAATTTAAAAAAATAACAATATTTTTAAATTTCGAATATATATTTTGGTCCAGGGTTCGATGGCGGGTGGTGTACACATTCTTCCAGCATGACGACCAGCCGACTAATGATCCCACCGGTTTTACATCACTGGGACGCCACTTCCTCAGCGCGGAGGTGGATCGGTCCCTTGTAAGGGACCTTGGCCATCCAGACGGTTATCAGTTAGCTTGTGGAGGCGAGGAGAAGTTAACCCCCTCCCCCCGCCACACCAATCAAAAATACAAAATGCTGCAAAGCAAACATTACTGTACAGGATTCCCAGGGTAGCGCCTGGGAGCTGTTTCCAAAGCTGTGTTTTACTCTCACTTTCTCTGGCTGTACGGGATAAAGAAGAGTGGTGAAATTAAATTAAAATGAATTTAATCTGCGCGACATTTTGAAATTCAGGACTTTGAGGGCTAGTGACAGCAAGGAGAGAATAAACGGAATTTAAAGCCGGAATAAATTATAAAAAAAACGGCTAAAATGTTTTTCCCATGACTGGACTGGCGTAGGTAATTAATTAATTGTAGTTGTTTGTGGTGACTTTAAGTTGCGCGGAAGTGAATTCCGTGTGTTTTTGTGGTAATTAGAATTTTCTAAATATAGGTAATATTACAGGTGCGATGATAGCGCAGAATAGTTTTGTTAAAATTGGGCGAATTTTGTCTCGAACCGATCGGAGAATTTCGGCCAGTTTCGGGGCTTAAGTTTGATGAATTCGTGCTGTATATATGCGCTGAATGCTTGAAATAATGTTTTGGCTGTCGTTTTCAATATAATTCTATGTTGTTTATTTAGCAAACCGGTAAAATTCGAAAGCAAAGCCAGGAAAACGCGTCGCGAAAGTGAAGCTGGGCTGTAACTTGTCCAGAGGGTTCTGATTGGCCGAGAGAACTAGGTGGGGCGGGGCTTATGGAGTTGTCCAAGAGATGGCAGCACTGTAGTTATTTACCGTGAATTACTTTTATATTTCATCGGGAAAATTAAAGTATGATATTATGTGCTGTATGAAAAATAATCGCATTAGGTTTTGAATTGAAATGATGCCACAAAACTATAATTATCTGTAGCTGGCCAATTAATGCGGTAAATAATTAGTTGAAAACTTTTAATTTTGTGCTGTTCTATATTGTTGTAATTGTTTTTAATTGAATTTGTATTCATTTGAGCAATTAATTGTTTAAAGTATGGCCAGTAATATTTATTTAGGAGCCGAGTTTATTTATTGAATATTATTTCTCTTGCAGAAGGCAGGTACTTGTAAAATTTGAGCAGAACTACGTGCTGTAATCAATTGAATTAAATATTCAAATTCGCGTGTGTCGCTCGGCAGAGTGTCGTATACGAGAAAATGTTATTCGCAGTCGTTCCAGTACAGTTGGGATAGTGAGAAAAATTTGTAAGTCAAGCAGCTCGATTAAGGCGCCATGTACGATGTCGTGGCTTCCAGGATAAGCATGCTCTTTTCCTGCTTATCGGAAAGGTGTTTGGCAGCAGAGATGTAGGGGCGAAAGTGCGCTAGGAGGGATTGAAAGTCGCACTCTCGCAAAAACTCTATGAGTTCACGGAGTTCATGCAGTGCGTCCTTCATTCCTCCCAGCGAGCTTTGCGGGAAGTGATGAGGTGGGAATGCAGCTTGTGTTGTAACAATAGGTGTAGTATTTTGTTTGTGCGGGGCCTGAGTGCCTGCGCATAGGAAAAGCCTGGTTCAATTGTTCTGACAGGGTGGCTGGCCAGGTTCCTGGACGGGACAGGGCCTGGTTTTGAAATTTGAGCTTTTTGAAAGGCAGCTTGTCGCTTCTGTACCAGGTCCTGGAACCTGGGGCAGTCCTGTGAAGTTGCAGTGTGCGGGCCGGCGCAATTTCTGCATTTAGGTGTTTGTTCTGCCAGGATGCAGGCACTCGCGGTGTGTTTACCGGCGCAGTGTGGGCGCACAGGTGGCATGGAACAGAAGTTCCGTGTGTGGCCGAGGGCTTGGCAGTTAAGGCATCTAGCCACATCTGTAACTCTTTTCTGATATACTTTAGGATGTATCAAGGTCATGTTCAGTTTCCTGACAGTGTTTGGGGGGGGGGGTAGATAAGTGTTTTGCGCCGCTGTAACACAGAAAAAGCGGGTTGGCTCTAGCGTGTATGCGGTGGGGTTTTGTGAATCTGTGATTTTCTTTTTAAATTGTTATATGTGAGTAATTTTGTAGCCGGCGCTTTCCAAGTCTATTTTGATGTCGATTTCTGTGGTGGGAACGAGGTCGAATACAACTTTCTGGGTTTTTTCAGAATGTGCGCAGAAAGTGAAATGCGGAATGAAGTTGGCTGACAGCATTGTTCTGGTGGCTTGAAAATGTGCGCGGTTGGTTGTTAGGATCTGAATTCCTTGTGCTGTGAGGAGCAGTGATAACCCGTCTCGGCTGATTCCTCGCAATTTATGAGTTAGGAGGTTGTATTTCATGGCGTCAGGGACCACGATTCGGTACTTTTGAGGTGTTTTTGTTGGGTTTTCAGCGACCAGCTGTGTGCTGGAAGGAGGTTGGCTTGAGGAGCCAGGGGTTGACTCTAAGGAAGCCTCGTCTCGGACTTCCTGCAAAATTGAGAATCGGTTTCCAACCGAAATTGGTGGTGTTTTCGCCTCTGACGACGACGAGTTGAGACGCTTGTTCTCGGTGGTTTTGTACCTTCTTTTTGGTGTTTGAAATTCCAATTCCATTTTCATGTTGTTCACCTGAGGGGGTGGGGGGGAGTGCATAGCCATTGTTTTTTATGAACGCCGCTAGAGCCAGAACTTCCGGAGCTGCATGGGCCATCATTCTCTTAAAAAGATGTTTGTAGTTGAGCTCTAAGGTGAGATTGGTCCGCAGGTACTGAGCTATGTTTACAATTTTGTTATCCGGAAAGACAATCGTAGCCCGGGCCACGCCCCACCGACTCCATGACCCACAAGGGAGGAGGTTCGGGTGAGGTAAGACTGTCTGGAACGACTGCGATGTGTTGTGTAACAAGTGACGAACAAATGTTGTGAAAAGTGTCCTTAGTTCGGTGCTGTTCACTGTGGCCACTGACCCCTAGGGGCTAGGCTCTAGATTACTTGTTTCCAGGCAGACCACAGTGTACAGGGTGTATGCCACGAGCTAAGGTGTCGTAGACGACGAGAAAACGCAGGTCGCATCCTCCTTGGTCGGAGGACAACGTTGAAGTGCTGTGAGGAATGACCCCCACTACAATGTTTTCATTGGTTAAGACGTCACACCTCCCAGCCCCTCTTACCAATAGCTCGACTAATGAGACCGGTCACTTATACCCCCTCCATCCAAACCACAGATTTTTATTCTCTCTCCTTGACCTCTTCCCACCAAACATAGCCAGTTTATATTAGCAGTTCATATGTCCTCGTATACCCCTTCCACAAATCCGAAATTGTATATTGTATTTATATCATACACGAACCCTTCCTCTTGACCATTACTCATAATTTGCTAACACTTTAGCTGCGACACCCAACTCCCACCCCCTTTCGGACAACCTCAAGGCGACACACTCACCTCTCTCCAATTAATTTAGCTTTTTCTTTATTGTGTATTTATTCTGTTACCCCTCACCCCACCCCGTATACTCCGACGAAATATTCACCTCGCTTATTTACTTACCACCAGAGTATGCTAGTGTGGAGAAAATATTTAATGTGAGTTAAGTCGCCATTCGGCACAATGCCTCGCCTGATGCGAGAGAGGTGCCAGATCGTTCTCTCGTCCTTCGTCTTTTAGCATTCGGATATTCCACTACATCAGGTCGCAGAGTATTATCAGGCATGCACGTAATAAATATTTAGATTTTGTGCGAGATTAAAAATATGCTCAAATTTGTAGTATCGGTTCGGGCCAGCGAATCTCTGGAGGAATATGTAACCTCATAAAATACAACACTAGAACTTCGTTTATTTCAAAATTCATATTTCCGCAATCGATCTCATTTGCAAAGGCGATACCTCAGTATCCGTGCCGCCTTTTTAACACTCTGTTTACATTCATCGAAAGAGCTCTAAGACACGAAAAGTATGGGTGTGCCATTAATACGGATTGGGTGACATATGAGAGCGGAAACTGTGGCATGATAATTTTCTAGGAGAGATAATTTACAGAGACAAGCGAAAACCTGCATAGCTGTAGGACCTCCGCTGGCCAAACTCCGATGTATTCTGTCTATTTTGCAACAGCGAACGAATTTGCTTCCCGCAACACCAGTGATTCAAGGTGAACCTCCACACCGTGCCAGGACCATTACGCCAGATAATCGTTGCAGATATAGGGAATATTAATGTAAGGGGTTTCGTGGAGGCCTAAACTGCATTCAGTCACAATCTACAGATCTATGCGGTCTATAACGATGACATGTCGAAGGATATTAGCACTAACTTGCTACGCCACATCTAACATTTAATGTTTTGTGGGCCATGGTCGGCATTGCGTGAACTGCATCGCGATATGCTTTGGGGCAATATTTGTGGTTCGGCATTCGGTTCTTGATGGGGCTCGCGAACTCGTAATATCTTTATCGGGGATTATTGGTTTTTGCCTTCTGTAATAGCGAGTCTTTAGTAACGTTAGCATTAATTTTAATAGTCCAGTGAGGTTTTTTTGCCATCAGTTATGATGTTTTTTAATGCACTGGTAAAATGAATCGCAATTATATAGAATAATGAAAGTCAGCAGCAGCTAAGTTGTAGTTCTGACACCGTGATGTGAGAAGTGATTTGGAGGTGAGCACACTTCTCCTTGCACTGAAGACTATTCGTAAATATGACTGGACATGATCGGAATGGGGTCCGGAGCAACGGCTTCATAGTCGAAGCACCGACGGTGCTGACAGTGCAACAAAGTTTATGCGTTCGACTACAATGTGTGGCGTCATAAGAAGAGTGAACGTCTGATGAACTCATCTCGTGTAATTTTTAGCTGCAAAAACTGTCCTAGGCAGTTTACTCGAGGTGATAACTTGGTAAAACACGCCAAGACCTGCAAGTATTGTGTTCCTTCTCCTACCGAGAAACAGTATGTGTTGACGTCGCTATCTACTCCTGCTAATAAGCCGCATGCAGTTTTTACACAATATAAGAAGACTGCTGACTATACAACCAATGATCAGCATGTTATACAGTCGGTTTGGGCGAAATATGCACTAGCTAAACTGGCACGCGAACCGGATGAAGTTCGAAAGAATAATGTAGCACCAGTAGTTGCGAAGACTAATGCTGCCAACGATACTTATCCTACAAAGGAAAGTATACTCGTTCATGTTTGTGCTGGCGAAGAAGCGGATAATTCCGCTGCTGATGTACCGTCGGGGATGAAACCTGGCTCAGAGGTCGAATCGGAGCTTTGGCTCGGCCTCCCAGCGTACTGAATAAGTATCTATTTTTATGCGAGTTGATATTTACCAAGAAAAAGTACTAGTGCAGTTGAATGAATATCGTTTTTATCTAGA
Source organism: Dryococelus australis (assembly GCA_029891345.1). Lineage (NCBI taxonomy): Eukaryota > Metazoa > Arthropoda > Insecta > Phasmatodea > Phasmatidae > Dryococelus > Dryococelus australis. The sequence goes on along the minus strand of CM056995.1, from coordinate 102,366,902 downwards.
ATATATGGAATGTTTTACAGCTGAGAGCGAAAAGTGGTAGGGAGCGCCCCGAGATAACCTGCCATGCCGGTAATCGAACATAGTGCCAGAATGTAAGGGCAGGGGTAACATGAGTTCTCAGAGGACACTGTCAGCACAAGAGCATCATCGCCCGGTATGATCCCCTTGTGCGAAAAATCTACGGGCGGTCCTGTCCGGGGCGGGGGGGGCGTGGAAAGGTTGAACCTGGCTCGTCGTGCCGGGTGGCAAAGGGAATGTGAAGAATGAACTGACTTGAGGTTGCCCATGCGGAATATGTGACTAAGGGAAGGACCCTGTATGTACATATTTGTGATGGGAGGCGAGCACACTAACCACTGCAGAGCTTCAGCTCGTAACGTGAATTGGTGATACCAAACAAATCTTTGCACTCGATATAGCGATTTATTCATCCATATTTACCAGTTTAGTTTGCTATTACGTGCTGTGATTTTTCTTCCTCCGAAACGATGAAGGTTCGGGGCTATGAATTCTATATAGCTAACACAGCAGCTTTCGATGTGCGAGGACACGTCGTCACTCCCTTTCTCCTATGATAAACGGGGCTAACTATTTTTTTTATTCGTTTTTGCCTATTCGGTACTCGTAAAATAGTAGTACTGCCTTACATTTTCTTGATGCTTTGAGGGATAAATTTGTAGAGTTTCGCGAGGTATGGATTTATCTCTTGGGTGGCAACTGAGAAGTATCTCCAAGGATCCCATATTTAATGGATTATGTTATGTGAAGGCGAAGTTTCATATCTTTATGAACGTATATTTATTCAATCATCCAAAATTACGATAGCTGTATGCGCATGTCTGTAATGAAAATAAGTTTTAGTGATATAATTATGTGCAGAGTGCTTGCATCTCGGGAATAACAATGCATGTTAATTCCCGTAATTCATAAATACTAAAGATAATTGATGCCACGTGCTAGAGTAGAGACCATTAACACACTGGTGTTTGCATGTTATTTTTATATGGCTGAATTCACATAGCATTGTGGCTACATGAGGTTACATATTCCTTCAAAGGCTAGCTGGCCCGAACCGATACTCCAAATTTGAGCAGATTTTTATTTGCGCGGACAAATAAATATGTCATGTGCATGCCTGGTTAAAATTAATATTCGAACTTACCATAGTCTGAATGCTAAAATACGAGGGGCGAGAGATCGATCTGTCACCTATGGCATCAGACGAGGAACTGTGCCGAGGGGCGACTCTGTTTACATTAACTATTTTTCCCAAACTAGCACACACTGTTGGACAATGCTGAAAAAAAGAGCGGTAGTGGTAAGTAACTAAGCTAGGGTTGAATAATTGGTCAGACTATAGTGGCGGTGGTGTGAGTAGTAACAGAATAAACACCCAATGAAGAACAAGTAAATTGATTGGACAGATTGGTTGGTGGTCACTTTTATGGGGTTGGGGGAGGCAAGACGTGGAGCGCAAGTGTGAGCAAATTATGGATGACAGCAACTGGGGAGGGGGGTCGGGTATTATATTTAATAAATCCAATAAGATATCTAATGGTTGGAAGGGGGGAATGGAGGAAATTAAACTGGTAATGCAAACTGCAATTAATTAAGGGGAAGGGGGGAGAGTGAAGGAAAGCCAATAAAAGTTTGAGGTTTTGGGAGGAGGTAGAGGGAAGTCGAGTGAACACAAATTATCCGTCAATAACAATGTGTGATGGGTTGGCGAGGGTATAGGGGACCCGACTAATCAGTCGAGCTATAGGAAAGAGGGGGTGGGAATGTAACATTTTAATCAAAGAAAAAGTTGTGGTGGTCAGTTGTTGGCTGGTCGTCTTGCTGGAAGAATGTTTGCTTTACCCGCTTTCGAAACCTGGATCTCCTGCATTTAAGTCTTTTAATGCTTATTTTTAGAAGTTTTAAAAATATTTAGAATTTTAAAATTTTATTTTATTCAAATTTTATTTTAATTTTTGGAATTCTTAAAAAAAAAAAAAAAAAAAAAAAAAAAAAACCTTTTTTTTTATTTCTAGGGTTTAACGTTATTCAAAGTCATGGCCATGGGGTCAAGGACACGGGCGCGAGGTCAGGGTCACCTGGATCAAATATGGTGGTTGGGTAATGTCACAACATGGCAGTCGGAGCCTGGTGCCTGGTCACCCGTCCCACTACGCCCGACTCGGGTATACTATTCTACTAACAAAAATTGCAATTTAGTTACAACTGCTTAGGACCTACCATTTTCGAGTAAATAACGCAAATCTTCGACTTTAGCGATACAGTACGTAGCATGTAGGCAATATTAACTGCATGGGTGTATGGTATATTGCTTTGTTCATTGCACAGACACTTCCCGTGAACAACTAGTATTAAACATTAATAAGCACACAATTCTGGAACTGCTAGTTTGTTTATAATGACAGTTGGTGCATGATTCCCTGCAGAAAGTTCTTTTAACTACCTACGCGCCTAGAGCTGTATTGCTGCCGCCGAAAGTTTTGCCCTTGCTCGCCTTTCCCAGACATTTACATTTTATTTGAGTATGTGTTTGCTATGAATGCTGTTTTGTGAATACAATTGTAACAAAAACTTTTATCGTAGTCAGATTACTAGTTTCAAAAAATATTTGTGGCACAAACAATACTAAAATACCATTGTAAGACAATTTGTTTGAGGAATATGTGAGTTTCATACTGTTATGCGTGAACCATCATCCTTCTTTCCACGAACTGCGCCGGGCCCTCAAGTTCATTCTCGGCGCGGCGGGGAATGGTCCACCGCGACTCCCCCCTCCTCCCCCTCCTCCCCCCTTGAAGCCACCACCTCCCTCCCTGCTGGAAAGATCGGCAGATTGCACGAACTTTCGGGTCATATCCTCCCTCAGCGCAAGCCGAAGTGCGAAGAATGTTCTCGGTTATGTGTGTGTGTGTCTATATATATATTATATATATATATATATATATACACACACTCTGGAATGGACGAGTCTTATGTTTGGCTGATATGGTTGGCTCGTATGGATAGTTTGTATAGTTGGTCTTGCCCATTGGTATGCCCAGTCGGTCGTCCTGGGCTGTTGGCCTGATTGGGTAGAATGGGTGATCCCATGATTTTTTTATGTGGTGAAGTTATTCACCCATCGGTTAATCGTCCCTCGTTACACAAAGCTTGGGAATCGCTTCATGACATGGCTGTCGACATGCTACGAGACACTTTTCGTAGCTCGTGTATTGGTTTGTAACATGGTCTATGAGGTACTTTGAGGAATGTTTCATGGCTCTCTCGTCATGGTTATTGGCCTACTCTGGAAGTTGTTTCGTATGTGGTTCGAATACAGATTGGCGACATGGCTTGCGACGCGCTTCGCATAATTTTCCCAATGATCATACTCGATCACTGCATGATCACATTGGTGTGATAGTCTGCAAAGTTTTTGAGCGAAGAGGTTCGCAATGAGATTCATATTAGGCAACTTTTCTCAAAATTGATCATCATCTGTTGGTATGGATTGTTGATATCGTGGGTTGTTCTTGCTGGTTGGTTTTGTCCACTGTTCTAATCTGTTTGGCAGGAGTTGGTCTCGGCAGGATCTAGCCTGAAGTGGGGTCAGTCTTGGGTGGAGTCAGTATTTGGCCAGTATGGTTGGTCAGAATAGTTGGCTGATCTGGTTTGTTTGTTGGCTAGTCTGGTTTGTTTGTTAGCTAGTCTGGTTTGTTGGTTGACCTAGTCGGATGGAATGGTTCGTAAATATGTTTGGCTAGTATGGGTGGTTATTGTGGCTGGCTGGCATGGTTGATTCATGTGGCTGGCTCATATAGCTTGTTTGTATAGTTGGTTGGCATGATCGGTTCATACGGATGGTTGGTATGGGCAGTTATTATGGTTGGTGTGGTATGTTTGTATTGCTGGTTCGTATGAATGGTTCGTAGTTAGTATAGTCGGTTCATATGTTTGGCTTCTATGGATGGTTAGTATGGTTCGTTTTGTCCATTGGAATGCCCAGTCTGTCTTGCTGGGCTGTTTGCCTGGTTGGGTGGAATGTGTTGTTTGGTATATATGGCTCGTATGGTTGACTTATGTGTTTAGATCGTATGTTTGCCTGATTCAGTCTGTTCGCATGGCTGGTTGGTATGGTCGGTTCGTATGATTGGTGGTACGGCCGGTTGTATAGTTAACTGGTATAGTCGGTTCGAATGGTTGATTAACATGGTCGGCTGGTATGATCGGCCATATGGTATGGTGGATTTGCAAGGACATTTTATATGGTTAACTGCTATGGGCGATTCATATGGCTAGCTTGTGTGGTTGGATCTTATGGCTGACTGACATGGTTGTTTTGTGTGTACAGCTGGCATGTATGGTTCGTATGACTGACTGGTCGTATGGTTGGCTGGTATGGCCAGTTCATATGGTCGGCTGGTATGGTCGGTTCGTATGGCCATCTGGTATTACGGGTCGGATCTTATGGTTGCATCATATGGTTGCCTGGTATGGTTGGTTCGTATGGCTGGCTAGCATGGTCGGGTAATATGGTTAGTTGGTGTGACTGGTTTGTGTGGTCTTTTGGTCTGTTTGGAAGTGACTATCGACAATGATTCGAAAATATTGGTCAACTATGCTTGTAAAGAGCTAAGATATGTATATCGAACTCCAACTTATACTAGCATCCTGTACATTCCAAGTTTCAAGGGCCGAACCCTAATGGTTTGTGATAGGTATCGCCGACAATGCAAGCAGTTCAGCTGGGGTCAGCGATGTTACCACCAAAGACGATGTCGGGACGTGCGCTGGTCGCAGGCATTTCATTACACGAACACTTCGTCGTGATCTATACTCACCAATAGTTCGCTGGTTCGAACATATGCTTAAAATTTGAGCAGAATTTTATTTTGGTGCTAAAGTATATGAATGATTACGATCTTCATAGATAATAATACGCCTATTCTGCTGGAAGTGTCGCTCACAATGCCACTTACTAGAATTATAGCTACGAAGGTCAGGAGAGAAAAAATGATCTATAATTTGTCGTATCAGACGAAGAACTACGATGTGGTGGGACTTTGGCCTCATTATTTATATACAGAGATCACGATGCTGCGCGACTAACAGCCAGTCACGAGCAATGGTCCCTCACTAATAGTGATAGTTGGTGACGAAATAGCCAATGAAATCTATTGGTGGGGTGGAGGGGGTCGAACTATAGTGAGCGAATGGAGCTGGCTGAATTGATTGTAGTGTGAGGGGGATCATGGCATGGGGGAGGGGGAGTCGAACTTCAGCAAGTAATAAGATTAGGTACTTCAACTGATTGGTGGGTGTTGAGGATACTCGACTAATCGGTCGAACTACAGTAAGTAAATTGAGTGGAGGGAAATGGCTGGAGTGAGGAGGGGTTGGTTGTCGGTGGTTATGGGGGTGGGGTTTGGGGGTCGACAAAGAGGGGTGTGGAGTGTCGTGTGGTGTGTTAGTGGCGGGGATGGATGGTGAGGAGGTCGATCTATGGCGAGTAAATTGTGAGGGAGGTGGACAGTCGAGTGTTTTGATAGTGAAAGGGGAGGGGAGGTGTGGTACGAAAAGTCAATAATTTGCTTTCGTGATCAGCAGATTTATAGACTATTTTGTCAACGATTTATTGTCACAGGGTTGAGGGAAACCGACTTATCAGTCGCCTGCTGATCGTCGTATCATGGAGACCTCAGGGTCTCCATGTGTACCCTCAGGGTCATACACATCCAACATGGTGTTTAGCATCATTTATGTAATTCTTCCTCGGTGTTTACGTTTTTTTCTTTTTGTTTTGTTTTTGAGTTAAAGGTCACTGAGGTTAAGGTACAAGTTATTCACGTCGAACATGGTGGTCTCAATCGATAATTAATTTTTTTCCTATTTTTTTTTTAATTTTTGGGATTTATTAGTTTTTGAGTTTAAGGTCAAAGGGGTTTAGGTCAAGGTCGTCCATATCCAATGTAGTAGTTGGGGTCAGAAGTGTAATTGTTTTATAGATTTTTACGAGTTGTTTCTGTTTTTGACTATTTTTTCGTCAAATTTCGAGTTCAAGCTCACACACATTCATCGTGGTAATTTGGGTCGGGACTCTAATTGGTTTCTAAATTTTGAAGAGTTTTTTTTTTTTTACAATTTTTACGATTTTTAAGGTTAATCTGGTTAAGGTAAAGGCTGCCCACATACATCATGGCGATCCGAGTCAGTAATGTAATTTCCCCCCTATTTTTAGCATTTTTTCGAATTTTTTTTTAAGTTTTTATTTATTTTTCGAGTTTAAAGTCACTAAGGTTAAGGTCCTCCACATAAAACATGGCGACCGGAGTCATTAATGTAATATTATCCTCGATTTTTAGATTTTTTAAAACATTTTTTTCAGGTCTTCTCAATTTTTTCAGTTTGGGGTCACTGGGGTCAAGGTCAGTTCACTCATAAACAGCATGGCTGCCGGAGCTAGTAATGCAAACATGACTGCTGACCCACCTGATCCGCTGGGCCTGGCTCGAAGCCTATAGTTCGCCTTGCTGCTCTAAGGACGATGCGGCTGATTCCCCGAAGAGCCTCGAATCTACCTGTTGCTCTGAGAACTTTTTGCTCCTTGCACCGGGAAGCATCGAACCCGCTTTGCTCATTTGAGGACTCGTTTGTGACATTTTCCCATTTTTGGACGTCTTTTTTTTGGGGGGGGGGGGGGAGGATGATTTTGGGACAGAATCAACCATTTTAGAAGTGATTTTCGGGGTAAAACAAATAATTTTGTCGATAACATGGCCACCCCCCAAGCCGCTGACCATGACCCCAGCTGTGACTTCAACCAAGTTGGCAGGCGAATCCTGAATCCTATACCTCAATATCCTGTGCCAAAGTCGCTATGTATATATAGATATTTAAACTGCATGCCTAAATTGAAACCACGGCATCTATGGGCTAATGTAAACAACAAATCCTACTAGAAAAGTGTTCAAAAATTAATTTAGTATTTTAAAATTAAAATCGAAATAAGCAATAAAGCGCCGGGAGACCGCAAATCTTCACGTACCTTCGTGCATAAGTTGCATATCACGAAGGCGAACAGAGCTGGTGCGTCATGCGACGACCGCCTATATGCAGACCCTATATCGCCATTACTGCGGTCTATGTTTTGTTGGAAATAAAAAGCAATCATTCCTGCTAATCTCCCATTGTTCATGCAGTTGGACTCACGTGTACTAACAAGCAACCACTAGCGGTGCCAACGTAGGCCTACTTCGAGTTCATCGCATAGCGCGCCAGTTCCGTTCGCCTTCGTGATATACGACCTGTGCAACACGCAGGTACGTGAAGTAGCGAACTCTCGGCGCTGTTTTGCTAACGTCAATTTCAGTAAAAAAAATATTTGATGAATTTTCTTAAAATTTTGTTACTAGGATGACTTTTAGCCAATATATGCCATGGTTTTAATTTCGACATGTAGTTTAATAATTTCTTGTATACACTACTATGGCCCGAAATTTTTTTTCCCGCGTTCGAGGAACAGGATAAGGGTGACAGTAACACGTGCACCCAGTGCGCCATCGTTCATACGCACAAGACGCTGAACCGCCGCGTTCTGTCGTCACATTTACATGTGCAAATTATATTTGTATTAGTGGTACTTTACTACAGGCGGTGAAAGCCCACATATGTAAATACAACTGTACGGTTTTACTTGTATCCTACCTGTTAAAGAAAATGCGCAGGCAAACTATTAGATTGTGATTTTTTTTTACCATTCCGTGTTTTTCTTTTTTAATGCACTCAATATAATAGAAACAAATTCATTCGGTGTAGATAGTTGGGTTTTATCTCTCCTGGCAACAAAAAATCCTATTTCCAGGATATGTATTTGCTGAGATGCGTGTAAACGTGCAAACAACAAATGTACAGAAAATATCTCTGGACTACTGGCTCTTACGACGCCTCTTTCTGTCAGTTTATTACGTTGTTTGGGAATATTCTGGTACTGTATGCATACTAAAACTTGAATAGTAATAATTTTATAATATTGCACTGTCAGCCAGAAATGTTATATTTAGTATTTTGTTGCATGACTTTCTTGCGAGAGATCCACGGCATTTACTATTTTTGTTAGCTTAGTAAATCATGTGCGGCCTTGGTATTGGTCTGACGGGGAAACCTCGGCGAGCAGCAAAGTAACAGGTACACAGGTATCACGTTCCTATATACCGTGCTGTTTCAAATTCGCAGGTACTTCCTGGTGAATAGTCGAGGGTATAAGGGATGAGTAAAATACTGGTTCAGCTAGCACACTAGGAATAAAGCATCTTTAGTCTGTAATTTACTTATTATTAGTCCACAAGTGTTTAACATGTATGGGCAGATTATTCTAGTCCTTAATAGAACTCATGAGGTTTATGACTGGTGTCTGTACACCATCAGCTTGCAATCTGCGTTTTTTTTTAATACCAAATGCCTAAATAAGTACGTGAAATTCGTACCACTAAATGCACTAACACGTAAAGTTGAAAGCAAGCACGCATAGTTTAATTGGCGTTGTTTCATACAGGCTAGTTCCTGACAGACAGTATTTCTGTAGATAATATTTTAACTGGTTTCACGGAATATGATTCATATAATTTTGAACAAATATGCGTAGTGGTTTTTGTTGGAAATGGACTTAATGGTTTAGTTGCATTTCAGTTAGATTGAGCAATTTACAAGTAATGAATTAATGATTGTTCAAAAAGATGTTTTCTTCTTTCACAAACGATGACGTCATCTTTCTCTTGCTTGAAAAGTATATTTTTTTACATGGAATTCATTGTATTGTTTTCCGAGGCTTTTCCGGTGCTTTAGATATTAGTGGGTGCTGTAATGCAGTGTTCACAAGTGAGTGAAGAGGTTTGGGCTGCTCTTAACAGCGAGGTCTTGAGAGCCGATGAGGGAGAATCGAGGTAAGTATGAAGCAGCGCCGACTATATTATACTAATTGCCGCGGTTCTCATTATTAATTCCACAGATAGCCATTCAAGTTTATGAATGCAAATTCTTGATATTCTTCGCGGAGCACAGTAGAAGTTTTAACGCGAAGCATTATTAGAGATAGTCTACAGTTATTGTTAAAACTTAACTACCACTTTACTGTATGTTCATAGCAAGAATGCTACTCCATTATTTCAAAATTATATCTGAACCATGTAGCGGTAATGTATTAAATATGGTCACTGTGCCTAGTTACTATTAACCATGTGTACGTTTTATTTATTTTGTTCTTGATAGCATCACATACACTTCAATACACATTGAAAGCGATTTGTTGAAATCATTACACATTATAAACAGAAGCATGTAGTTATATATTATGGTCTGTAATAATGTTACGTAAATAACACAACGACATAATATGTGCTAATGACCTACAATAATGAGAATGGTCATTTACTCTAATAAGATTTAATAATACAGTACGGTAATTACATAGATCATATTCTTTTTTATTCTAAAAATTAAAAATGTCTAAGATCCGTGGCATACAAATCTAAGTATAAAATTATTCACACTTTCTTACGAGGTATTATTGTTATTTTCTGTGTAGAAGGATACAATAGTAGGGCCTAGAGCGGTATGGACTTTGTTCGTATTTACTGGTTCTATGTGTAAATATACGTAGTTCCTCTGCTTGTCTAATTTTAAGATTGCGGATACTACTGTTTAAATTTACTTTTGTGTCAGTAGCGTGTAGTGAAGTATTGCAAGGTAAGCCGGTGCTTGCTCAATGGTGCACGTTCTCGATGTACGCAGCAGGAGCCAGTAACCATAGTGCAGCCTGGGGAAACTGGACGTATTCCGACCACTCACAAGCGAGCAGCAAGGGACTCATTACACGCGTCCTGTGGCGTCAGCTGCCGAACTACATTTTAGATGCGTAAACTAGCAGACAACTGGGTACAGCACAGAGTTAGAGCCAGCTTACGTGCAACAGTTCACTACACGCCACTGATGTGTGTATGTGTGTAAATACACACACTCAAAAACACATGGCAGTGAGATTTTTTAAATAACTCTCTGCCGGAGATTCTCCATTTATTGTTACCAGTCCTAATATAACTACTATTGTCCATTTTGGGGCAAGATAAGACACGGGACAGAGGACTTATCATCTGAAGAGTACTTCCCATACCTTGTCGGCATGGCTTGCAGCTCTATAGAACCTATGGACATGTGCTATGTGTTTCTACAATATTCAAAGGTTAATGACCATGTCCCCCCTCCGCGTGTGGCGAGGGCTCACATACGCTGCACGTCGCGTGGCTGGGGATATACCGGAAGTAGCTCTGTGCTCTGACTACCGGCCAATCGATGGCCGTGTTGTAATCTACAGTGAGTGTCATGCGACGTTTACATGACCTAGCCTCTCCCACGTTGTTAACGCCCTTCCCCAGCTGGGCCAATGCGTCGCAGACACGGAAGGCGGCCGTACGCATGTGCGCGAGGGCATTATGCCCGTTTCACACGTACGTCGATCAAGCCGAACAGACAGAGCGGAAAACTAGAACAGCCAATTAGAAGCCGTCCTCGTTTTCTGCAAGAGCCGTGCTGAAATGTTGAGCTCACGCCAATATTTCTGCTCGCACAAAGAGCAGACTGAGACTATATGTACAAAACGTCAGCTGGTTCACACAATTTACTCCACTAATTTATTGGATAATCAACGTGTATTTATATAATAGTATAGAATAGATAAATCTTCGTATTTATAATGAAATACGTTAAAGTTTATTTTATTTAAAACTCGTATTAAATAAATGTGTTATTTGTAAATGTACTGATAGATGGCACTAAAATGTAAAATATTCGTGAAAGTATAAAACAAAATTACCGTCCCCTTCAAAATCATCTTCTATAAATCCGTGCCACAATGGAATGAATAAAATAGAGTAGAAACATGACAGCGTCTAGTTTCTGCAACCAAGCACCACAACGGTAGCGCAGAAAATTTGCTTGCATATGATTGTGAACAACCTTAGGTTATGTTTGCTTTGTCTTCTCGGCCTGATCGGCGTAATGTGAATAAAGCTTAAGCCCTGGCCAATCTGAGGACGGATACGTTTGGGGCCAGGTGTGGGTTAGTGATGGGATGTATAGTTCACTTGAATGAACTAGGTCGTGCCGAACTAGAAACATTTGAGAACAGTTAATTGGGAACCGTTCTTTTGAACTATATAGGTCACAGCCGAATGATCATGCAGAGCGCAAGTGTAACCTCGGCCCAAGAACTAGATTGGTCTTTCTCTGTTTCCTCTTTCACAGTTCCATTCCCCCTCCTCAGAAGAATCTAAGCAAGCATAAAACGGAAAGAGAAGCAAATAAGTGACGTTTTTAAATTAATTGCTAAAGAATTAGTGCTTTATTGTGTGAAGATGAAATTATTTATTTTTTCTATAGAAGTAAGATAGATGAATAGTGAAAATATCTTTATACTGTGTTATCCACGCCTATGTTGTGTAATATAACACCAAATTACTTTTGACACTGTTAGTAACGACCTCAACAATATTTTAATAGGTTGTGTTGCGAGAGACAACCAGGTGTAAAGTTAATTTTTCCAAGTCAGGCGTGTACAAACTCAACAAAAATGGTTCCGACACAATGGGTTTATTCGTACCAATATTAGAAAAATTTCAACAGAACTTTAATTACAAAAATAACTTAATTTTAATATGATGGAAATAATGTCAAAAAGCTATATCCGAAGTATTGAGTAAATATACTAGAAAAAAAAGCATTTTTTCACTTCTTTATTGCGAATGTGTAAAGCCTGACATTACATTAATGAGCGTTTTTCTGTATTTTACAGTCGTAGCTATACTCGTATTGGTGCGGCTATCATATGCATTGTCTTACAGATGCGGGAATTTCCGTATGTCTGGCAACTTTGTATTTATAGTTCGACTGAGTGAGAGTGTTTTACGACACCGTAACGGCGAGGTCTTTGGTGCCGATGAGGATGAAGCAAGTTAAATGGACGACGCAGACATCCATACCCTGACTGGGTTTCGAACCCGAAGTCCCTCGCACCACGGACCGGCGTGCAACCGACTACGCAATTGGGGTCGGCACGAGAAAGTAAGAAAGAACGAAAGATCGCTGCATGGCCATAGGTCTACCAACTGTCTCGCGCTGTGTTTCCTGCAGTTCCCGACCGATTTGCGGTTCATGTCACTATTGAACTAGGTAGGTCTGCGATCCCTACAGTTCGAGGCAGTGCTGAACGAGCGAAAGAAAGATATCGATAGTCAGAGGCAGATAGCTAAGGAGTATGCACTTTGCGATGTGGCCAATCACGGAGGGAGGGATAGCCGGAGGGGGGAAAGCTGCAGGGAGCAACGAAAGACAGATTATCTGAGCATGCGCAGTGGCGCACCTGGCGTAGTTACTGGTACTGAGTGAATGACTGACCGATATCACAACAGACTAATTCTTTTATGTCGCGAGGAACCATGTACCTAGTTCTTTTTGAAGACAAGTTCAAAATGAACAGGTAGTTCATGAACTACCCGTCACTAGTGTGGGTCATAGAACATCATTGCAGAGCCGATCGGAGTCACGTATGTACTGCGCAGTTTCACAGCACACACTTAGTCCATGGGCCAGATAGTTTTTTGGTAGCAAATGGAGTTACCAAGAATCCTTTGCATCAGTGATTCCCTATAAAGAAGAGATGCCGAAAAGGGAATCTGGGCAGCCCAACTGAGTAGTTTTTAAAAAAGGCGGCCATTTCAATATGGCTGCTGGAGGGATTATGGAATGTACTATATCTCTGCAACCGTTAGTCCGATTTCAACAATTTGTTTTTCAAATTAAAAATCTCGGGTCGTTCTATATTATCTGTAAAGAGGTCCATGTTCGTGACGTCGACCCGTTTAAACTTAAATGCAACAAATATATGTTTTTTTTTTTTGTGTTTTGGGACACACTTCTCATAAATCAGGAAAAATTTTTTTGTAGTGTAACAAGAAAGATAATTGTGTTAGTAGTAGCCTATATGTAATATATTACACTATATGAGGCACTTCCATCAAAAGACTGGCTGACTACGACGCTTAACTAAACAATATAGCATTTTATGGACAATGACATTGAATCATGTCAATGAGTGTATAGCTGTTATTAAAATTTTAAATGTTTTTCTTCATTTGTAAATAAATATTTTCATTTTAATATGAATTATGAATGCATGCACAACATTTTGTTATTTACACAGCCAGATTGAACTGTCCCCAGAATTTAAATATCTCAAAACTTAATCTAATGTTGAAATGTACGATTTTAAACATATTACCAATACATTTATAAATTGAAAATTGCCTACAGAAAAGTTGACAATATTGAGTGTATTTACCCAGGTCACGATCCCTAGCAAAACGTTCAGATAGTTATTAGTGTAACTGGAATTAATACCAATATCATACAAGTTTCAACATATAAAATTAATTAGTTCTAAGAGTCTACTATATCACTGTTATCATTATATTCGACTGTTTCTCCCTCATCTATTCCATATTCATTACTGTCCGATATTGCTACACCATGAACTGTTGCACCTGCAAGCATATATACAATTAATACTATTACTAACACACTCACAACACGATGTACATGCCTTCCTGCATTTGCATGCTATCATGTCCAAAATTGTTTGGGGGGCAGGCAATCCTGTCATTCATTGAACTTCAATCACTCCATCACTTTTAAGATTCCACCCTAGCTTTTTTGGTGAAGGAGTTTTCGGTTCACATTCCAGGCTTCTTTTCCAAATGGCACACTGGTAGTTCGCTCTTAAGGCGTGTTGGTGTAACGTGTCTTTGCAAGGAGGAAGAGAGGATGATGGATTTAATCCTCTTTTTGCTCTCCGAAGATCATAACGCAAATCATTCACATCTACTCTCTCTGTACGGCAAGCATATAGTCTGCATGTAAATACCTGCAGGACTTCGAAAAGATCTACAGACAATTGCCACTCATCACTTAAACGAGCAAAAGATTTCTTGAAGTTTTCAGACTCAGTCAACAGTTTAAAACCTTTAATCTTACTTTGACCTGAAAATAAACTGACAATGTCACATTCTGTAAAGGCGTGTAATCCCAGTAACCCCAAAGTCACTGATGAACCTCAATCACTAACTATCCTGTAAATCAATATTAAGCTTTTTTGATTCTTTATTCCTAACCGTATATTAATGTTACATCCAATTCTACCCCAGAAAGCCAAAGAAAGGATGAAAACATCAGTGTCTTCTGATACAATAATAACTTATGTATATTGAGAATGGGCAGCATGTTGAGCATGCAAAATATTCGTGTATCTACCTCATCTTGGCTGCACTGAAGGGATTGCACTTCTTCCACCTGACCTTCACTTACACAGAAACATTTATTTTTTTGTGTTATAAACCACTTTTTCTGCTTAATAACTTGTTGCCTGTTCGTCTTCCAGTCATAAACAAGATATTGTGTTAGCTTATTTTTACTAGATGTGCATGAAGCAATTGCTTCAAATTTTTACCTTTTTGACCAGTTATTTTTCAAAATAAGGATTTCAGAAGATGTTCTCCTCTGTCTCTCGAACTTCTTGATTGAGTTTCTTTGATATACATCAAAAACCACATCTACATGGTCACTTTTACTAGCATGTTGCAAAGCAGTCTTTAGAAGTATCCCTGAGATCTCCGAAAATGTGTGATTTTCTCAATTGATTTTGTGTATCATTGCCATACCATCAATTATAGTTTAAGGGTATTTGGTAACACCATCAACTTCAGGTAGTGTTTGTGCTCTATACATCGTTCAAGAGCAGATTTGTTACTCTTTTTCAGGGATCAATCACAGTTTGCTAGAGCCCGTGGAAGGGGCCCAAGTGGATGCTTCAGCACTTTCATATCAAGTTTCCTTGAACTATCAAGAAGAAGCATTCATGCAAACAACTGGTGGTCAGCCATAAGTACAGTTTCAACATTACCTCGTGTGGTTTAATTCTCTCTCATGTTGCTGAAAGTTTTCAGTTTCATTTTCTTTAAAGGTTCATAAAAGTCTTTGCCTTTTTTCAACCGATTCGTTGTAAGCTGCTGGTCCTACTTCTTGTGCATGAAGTAGATCTTTTGTAATGTCTTGTGATGCAACAATCCCTGATGATAAACTGACTATATCTTTTATATGGTTTCAAGTGGGTTTATCCAATCATTGCCAAGCAACTCAACAACAGCTTTTACACAAGTTTCATAATTTGTTTATCTATCTTGATATTTTAACAGAATATTCTGCATGATTTAAGAGATGAAATATGTTCCAAAACACACAAATAAAACTTTTTTTGCATTTAATTTCAATCAAGTCAAAGTTAAGAACATAGAGCTCTTTACAAATAATGTATAACACCTCGAGATCTTTAATTTGAAAAAAGAATTGTCGAAATAGGACTAACGGGAGCAGAGATATAGTACATTCCATAATCCCTCCAGCAGCCATACTGAAATGGCCGCCATTTTAAAAGCTACTCAGTTGGGCTGTCCAGATTGCCTTTTCGGCATCCCTAGATTATAGGGAATCACTGATGTAAAGGATTCTTGGTACCTCCATTTGGTACCAAATAGCCATATTTTAGGGCCTGGCCCATAGACTAACTGAGCCATACGCATTCGCAACGTACTGGTTACTAGTAATAGGACTGAGTATGAAACCTCTCTAGATTAGCGAAGGTTGCTATTGTATTGCGATAATGCAAATGATATGATCCATTAAACAAATATACTAGTGACGCTGGTCATAACTTTCCTCTAATCAAAAGAAAAGCAGAATTTTGTAGTTATTTGAATTTTTTTCTCTATGTCGGTCAAACGAAAACAAATTTTCACAGTGCAAGTGACCACAAAAAATAAATTGTTAATGTAAAAGATGTAACATCTGATTATTTTGTACGTGTGATTTGCATTTCAACACACTTTAAGTTAGCATGCAAATCTATCATAATAGTACACACACGTTTATTTTGTAAACAAATATTATGATTGCCCCATGTTTCACATGTAATATTGTTATATCATTATTTTATTTTCTTAATTATACGTAATATTAAAGTATGCATAACAGCTGAAATGTTAATTTTCCATATGTGAATTGTTATCATTTTATTTTGTTTTATCAGGTTTCAAGTAACTTGTTAATTGTGTGCAAGTTAGCAACATTTAGGAGCACTTTTTGAATCGTCACGGTATTGGAAAGCACCCTGGGTTAAGCCCTATGTACTTTGTATTAATTTGAATATTTAACTGCTGCCAATAATGGATGGTGACGGAATGTTCCATACTCCATCTTGAATTACGTGGGTCACAACAGCAGCAGGCCAGTGAGGCCTTAGTTCTATGTTAAAAGTATAAATTAAATGTTTTAAGGTGAATTAGACCCAAATAAGAATATTACAATTTGAGTGATAAGCCAATGGTACACAGTACTATCATTAGAAAAGGGCCATGTGTAAAATAGGTGTGAGAAACTCTACTTTTATATAAGGTATGATCCCACCTTAATGCACAGTGACCATTACACGTACATGAGAGTGTTTAATAAACTTCCATTTTCAAAAATTCATTCAGACATGTTCGTTTCTCTCCAGCATTTCGCAATTTCTCCTCGGCTCTTCAGATTGTTTGTTTTACATTTAAATTGAAATGCTAGTTTTTCTCCCTCATCAACTTGACATCGAACAACTTGTAAAATTATTATTTTCCAGTTGCCAGGCTTTGAATTCAGAGCAACACTGATACTCATCGAGTCTTTTAATGATTACCAAGAACTTTTTTTGGTTAAGTAATAAACACAAAGTAATGACACTGGGAATTTTTCAAACTAATAAATAACAACTCACAGTATTCAAATTTAATATAGAAAAAAAATTCATCTGGAATTAAATTTTATCACCTTTCCCTGCACTCATACCTACCCAAATTTTTTTCTCAGAGTACTTGGCGAGACATTGCAGATGTTTTTTCACATACTTTCGTGAATATGTAAACAAGGAAAAGAGTCTTTAGGTATGCATATTGACACAGCCTTATTCCATATAGTGCAAGATGCTACTACTGGCAGTTCACCTCTCCTCTAAACTCTGCTAAATAAACTCAAATGAACATAAAAAATTTCATCTTGAGTTAAATTTTATCACCTTTCCCTGCACTCATACACTCACTCACACCTAACTAAACAAATTTTTTCTCAGAGTACTTGGCGAGACATTCTAGATGTTTTTCACATACTTTTGCGAATATTTAAACAGTGAAAAGAGGCTGTAGGTATGCATTATTGACGAAGCCTTATTGCATATAGTGCAAGATGCTACTACTGGCATCGAACCATATTTTAATCCTCAAATAAGTCTGTTTAGTATTCAAATAAGGCTTTTTTATTCCACAAACCATACTTTATTCCACAAATAAGGCTTTTTTATTCCTCAAATTCAAATTACTTAATTGGTTTGAGGAGGGCATAGGATTACAAATTGTAATATATTCCTATCATGCAATGTTTACTTGAAATAATTACTTTTTTTTCGGTTAAGTAATAGGGTTAACTAAAATGTATTATCAAACTGCTTGAGGGTTTGCAGATATTACTCATTCGATCTAACCTTGTTCCTCAAGTAATGTTATAATGAAATCCATCTCTTTTATTCTGTAATATTGATAGTGTTTTTTATACTGCAATAAATATCTAAATTTATTAACAAGTTCATTCAGGTCTTCAGGAAATACTTAATGAGCATTGTTGACACCTTCTGCCTTCTTCACAGCATTTGTTGAAGGAATGTCTTGAAAAGTATTACTCACATCCTCACTACTTTCTTCACCTGATGTTTTATCATAAATATCGACTTCGCTTTGCTTAAAAAGACAAAGTTTATCGTCACCGACACTGGTCTTCGCAGCTAGTTGCGGTAGGTTATGTCGAAAATCGTAATGTTTACGTGTTAATGTATACTTCATACAATACGATTCTATGTCATTTCTTGTTATTACTTTATTTCCCTTTCCTTCTTTGATATTCTGTAGCGTAGATGCCACATTTGCTTTCCAGGAGGAAGATTATTATTTTTTTTTTTTACAGATCTTGACATGACTGCTCAAGTTATCCGTTAGTGCGAACTGACGAAAACAGTATTCACAGTTAAGAATCGTACCAGATGAATTCTTCAAACATTCGCTCCTCTCATGTCTGAGAACATTGTAGGTGAAAGAGTAAATTTTCCCACAATATTTGCAGTGTAGTTTATTCGGTGATGCCTCCAATTTCATAAATGTAGATTAAATGAATAATCTTCGGTATGAGGAGAAATTATACTTCCGAATAGATGTTCACCTCACAATGTCAGAATGACAACTAACTTGTTTCTGTATGAATGTACTGTTTTAAACAGTATCAGGTTTAATTAATGATGATAAAATGTCTTCTGTTCCAATATTTGTATGTTAATTGTAGGGGTATGCAAACAAATTCACCATGTGATTAAATCTATGTATGTTAGACAGAATATGTCTTTACTTGGTATTCGATTAAAATGAATAAATAAGAATTTAATTTCGGGAATGCAGAAGGGAGAGATGGGTTTAGAAGTATTCCGTAGGGAATTTTTAAAGACTTTGTTTACTAAAGGATTGTGTTAGTCTGTTGAGTAAACCATTTTGAGATGTGATTGTCTTAACGGTCGTCTGTTTTAAAAATGTGTATGTAATACGAATTTTGTTTTCCCTACTAACGTTCATCTGATAATTCATTATGTTGATTCCTAAATTGTATGAAATAAAGTTATTTGTCTCAGATATTTCTTTACGGTGAAAATAATTTGTTCATAGTCGGAATGTATTATCCTAAAAGATGGGTTAAACAATTACAAAATTGCCACCATTTTCCTTTAAATTTTGTTTAAATAATTTGATATATCATGGGAATTGATATATTCAAACTCCGATAGAAGTCATTTCAACCTTCATTTGTGCTATTTCTTTAATAATAGGTCTAAATGAGTTTTCTAGGAAAATCGATTTGAAAATAAGTTCGAGTATATACACATTTTATGGTAAACAGTATATCTAAAAATCTCAATTGGCAAGCTTTTGAATTGAAACTTTGGTTATAAGTAAATTTTAGTGTCGTATACAAGTCTACGCATCAAATACGTTTTTTTTTCTGCTATATACATATATTTAAAAACAGATTGAAATTTTGAATATGTATGCATGTGCCATGTCTTCTATCGCAGTCGTTGAAACTTAGGTAAATGGAATGATACATGTTTGAGAAAATGGCGATCTTTCAATGTTTTAAAATAAAAATTTTAGCTATTGAAAATACCTCTTGTACGAAAATATACTTAGTTTCCTGGAAATACTTTAATAAATTTGCTGGAAACAGGATAAAGTTTATTGTATTAAAATTAATTTCTTGGATTAAGATATAAAATTTGTTGGACTTTTATCTGGGGATTACAATTTTGGCCACTATTTGTTTCAGGAATATAAATTTTGATTGGCGGGACTTGTGAAATTCTTATTTAGCTGGGAATATGCCAGACTCGATCGATAACAGAGCTTTTCAGAAAAGTTGCCATCATTAATTGGGGTGGGAGGGGTGCGTGGACAGGGGGCATGTTCCTCTGGACCCATACCGGTTCTGAGGATGCGGGGTGTAGAGTAGGGGTGGGAGGGGTGGCTGCTCCTCTGATCTGAGTTCAAGTAGGCAGTTGTTACCATCTTGCCTTAGCGCCGAAAAATTGACAATTGCAAGCAGCCCAGGGTTGCACTTTGGCGTTGGATGGGAGGGGGTGTAGGGAGCTCTGGGGCGAAGTGACCTCAGATACCCAGTCGCCGCCATCTTCAGTTGATCATGAACGTTTGGACTAGACAGGCGTGTACCTCACCAGCTCTCTTTCTCTCCCTCCCTCTCTCTCTCTCTCTTTCTTTCTCATCATCCCCGTAGCTCTAGACACTTGGTGGATGACGAGGCTACGATCGCGGGTTATCGCATCTACAGACTGGGGACCATATCTACTGCTAGCTGCAATTTTCGTTAAGTGTTATTATTTTCACAGTATTCATAATTATAGTGTGAAATATTTTTTTTTAATTTATCAGAAAATATAAATTTTTGTGTGTTAAGTCAATATTGTGATAAGATCTTCAATTTCTGAGCTCAATCTACAAAAATTCCTAGCAGTTCAAAAGTACTGTTTGTGTTAACACGTGCACTCTATTTACGAGACTTGATGGAAAACATTTGTAGTATGTCGGTTTTTTTTTATTTTTTTTATTTTTTATTTATTTATTTTTTTTAACAAAGTTGTTAATAGTAGTTTGGTATATTTTCTGTCAGTCGTAAATTTCTTCTCGCTGCATGTTTTTCTGAGCTCGGAAAATTCCTAGCAGTTTAAAAATACAGCTTGTGTTAACAAGTGCAGTGAATGTGATAACATTTTTTTAAAAAATTTCCATTATTTACTAGTTTTTACCCTAATTTAAACATAGTTGCCTATCGGACATCTCAGGTACATGATTGTGTCGGGTTTAAATTGTATTCAGAGTTTTTTGCCATAAGACATAATTCACCAGGCTGAATCGTGTAATTTGTACATGTAAACGTGTTAGTATGTTTAGGAAGACTCTCGTTTAATTAGAATAATTTATAGGGACAGTTTGTTGTAGATCGTTAATTCCACACTCACATAATTGTCATCGTTTAGCACTTGTCGACATCAGATGTTATTCACATAGTTAAAATTCTCTGACATGTAAATTATATTACTAAGCCCGTGACTCACATAATTGCACTTATTATTTATGTAATTGTTTGAAATTTCCGATTCGATGAATTGTAATTTATTCATATGCAGAAAATTCTGAAATTCTCTAACGTTTAATTGCATTCCGAAAATAGATCGTTTGTCATTACTTACACGTAAATCACATTTTTCAAAGTCATTTATCTCCCACCACTGTCTACAAGCAATATCCCCCAAAAAACATACAATTTACACTTAGGCCACTCTTCAAAATCGTTTAAACACACTGAAATTCTCTCATATGTTTAATATATCGGTAAAAATCTCCTTTGCATCACCAACATCCCTAAAACACATCAAAATTAGAAAAATAATAAAAATGACACTTAGCATACTATTGCACTCAACTCAACACCTATATAACGCATTGCAACCCACCACTCTGGTCAGTCAACAACTGTGGCCCAGGGGCTATACTGGGTCACAAAACCACACTCCTGACATGCGAGCGCCGCGCGTGCCAGGTTAAAGTGCCTATACTATGGGGGATCAGGGTGGGGTGGGTTAGCTGCCCCTAACCCTGATCCATTCAAATGACTACCGCTTGGGAAGACAAGGGCCTCGGTCTGTACTTCCCCAGCGCTGAGAGGCTTAGCCTCAATGATGATAAATCGGCGGCGACTCTGGTCAGTCGCCTTCAGGACAGCACACCATCAACATTGTACAGAGCTCCTGCTACCCCTCACCCAAAAAGAAAGAAATAATAAAAATGAAGAAAAAGTATTTTTAGAAAAATTATTGAATTAAAAATGAACCCTTTCATTACAGTTAACTCTTTCCAAAAAATTTAACGCATTCAATTTGATTAACCCTTTTTTTTATTAAAAAATTTCAATCAAATCGATAATCCATCAATTAATTCAACGGGAGTAGGACCCGCCAACCCCTACTACTATCGAAATATGAAGATCGCCCAGTCCAATATAAAACCAGTCCCAACTCGGCACTGTATCGGAGCAGCCACAGTCTCCCCTTTCCACTGGTAAATAGGAAGCACTCCTCGCAGTTACACTGCACTCGCTGTTCGGTGAAACTGTACGCCGCGGCGACTCTTGCGCTGCAGTGCATACTCTCCTTTTCCCTATGAAGTGTCTTCCTCGTCGCCTCGACGTCCGCTGCCCTCTTTTACTCCACTAACACTCCGCACAGGGCCACAGTGGCGTCCCAGGCGTGCGACACGGCACACATAGCTGACGCGAGCCCTCCCACATCTTTCTCCACGCCGTCGCTAACTCATATAAAGGGCCACGTCTAGATAACTCCCGTAATACCCCCTCTCTACTAGAATTTCTCTTCCTACAATAAATAACATGTTTCCTACCTTTATGTCTCCTGAAGCATTTTCTGCTAATGCATGTAACAATTTTGAATTCTATTCTGTCGATTGGGTTTTTACTGTCCCGGTTTTTCCCAATCTCTTGTTAGTTATAGGGTAAGTATAGGCACACTAAGGGAGGTGGTCATAGACCTAAACGGTGGCCATGGCTGCCATATCCCTCTTTGCCACGATGCACGTCTCCTTGCATTGATTCCCTCCCCTGTAGGCGTAAGGGGCTCAGTCCTGAGATGCATTAACTCCCGTCCCTACCTCGGACGTAAATCTAACACTTAGAATTAGGGTGGGTTAGAAAAAAACTCCCGCAATTAACACATCCACGACAGTCTAGCAGAGCACTGCGCACACCTAGGACTTTACGAGGGGTCTGTGTTCTATAATACAACTCGATCGTTAGTAGATGTTTATTGCCGATCCTGGCGCACCTCTTATATCCATAGAAATATCCAGGTTTTTGCTACAAAATCAAGGTTTTTGAGGCTAAATTTAAACTCTAAATAATTTTTTTAAGGAGCTCTAAAAATAAAAGCAATTTTCCTCGAAAATCTTATAAATTCAAGCCAAAAACATGCTCATTTTCAATTTTTTCAAAATCATAGAGCAGGATTTATACCAATTATAAAAAAATTGCAAAATTCAAGCAAAAACGTGCAAATTCTTTGTTTTCAAGCAATTTTTCACATTTTTTAGAAATGTCAATTTTGTAAGCGAGCAATCTAAATCAAGCAAATTTATGCTAAAATCAGGAAAATTAAGCTAAAAATCTAATTAAACGATATCAATTCATATAATTCAATTTACTCAATGAATACAATATCATGCACAGTTTTTCCATTGTTCATTTCTTTTAAATAGTGCCACAGAAACTTGTTTTTCATTTATCAATTTTTAAAATCATTTTTATCAATTATCTTTGCATAGCGATCTGGTAAAGTAATTTTATACCTATCATATATATTTTCACTAATTTACATCCATAAATTCGAAAATCTGTGGCTTTGTACCATTTATCAATTTCTTGATCCGATAGTTAAGTGAATTCGTGTGAATTGTTCAACTTGTTGAGCAGAGCCTCCATTTTTGTGTTTATTTAAAAGGAAAAAAATTATTAAAGAAAAAGATTTTTTAAATTCTCTTTATAAAATAATTTCTTAGTAAATAAAATGGAAAACATGATCGAAATGGAAAATAATACCATATCTAAACAATGTAAAAAATGTGGCGAAGAATTAAACATAGAAAGTTTTGCGCTATGTAAACACTCGATTTGCATTGTGAATATACATATGATTTTAATTCATAAGCACTAGTGTGAAAGTTTTTATTTAAGGATTTTATTAATGATTTCCCACATATATAATCCATAATTTTAATAACAAAGAGATTATATAGCTAAAACTAATTCCTCTCAAAGAAATATAAAATACAATTAAACATAGATGTCGACCAATAATTGAATTAAAGATCTGAACACGGTCACATTTTGTAATAAACATTGCCATTTTTGAAATAATTAATTAGCTTACTAGGAATATTGCCTCCAAATAAATCAAAATAGTAAACATCATTATTTTCTTTGAAATTGTCTTTTCCAATGTGTTCCGGGATTTGCCAAAATGTCGAAATTAACCACAGCACATTCATTTTTGTGCATATTTTTTGGTAATTCGTCAATCATTTAAACATTTATGAAATTTTTGATATTTAATACTTTTAAATATTTTTCAGTATCGATATTAGTGTAGCTAAACATTTTTTTGTCCTTCTCTTTTTAATCCACTTCCAGCGTTGTTTTCCATTGCTAAATTATGTCTGTTGTTCTTCTAATTGTTTATTATTTTTTCTAGTTTGTTCAACAACATCATAAATTATGCTTGCTCCACCAGCTAATGCACTAAGTGTACTTAAAGCAGCAGCTATAATAGGAATAATTCCACCATGATGTAAACCGCTGCCAGTTTTTTCTTTGGTCGTCTTTTTGACTGTTGGCATTTATAAAGTTAATTTGAAACTTTTACCTTCTTTATTTTTGTTATTTTTTTCTCTCAATTTTATCACTTGTTAAAAATTTATCTATGCCCAAATGTTTTAATTACTCGAAAAGAATATCGAAAGTTAAATTTTTCGTCTCTATATATATATATATATATATATATATATATATATATATATATATATATACATACATATATAATAAGATATTTTAATTCCCTCTCCTAATTTTTTTGTAAACATAGTTTAAGAAACTGCAGCAGAAGCAATTTTTACTCCATTTGGAGTATTTTTATCTAACATGATCTCTTTTGCTTCTTTTTGTAAAATTCTATTGACTTCATGTCTAGATTCAATATCTTTATGATTCCTTTAAGCAATATCATGATATTTGCATGCTTCATCTAATTTGTTTAATCGTGTATCACCTCTTTCCAACCTTTCATTTAATTTAGTAAATGGACTGCAATAATTGTAGCCTGGCAAATGCATTTCAGGAAGATTTTAATTGTTTAGTGCCCAATTTATTATACCCTTGCCGTGATGTTCAGAGCTCCAAAACGTTTGTGGAATTACATTTAAAACTCTTATAAGATAGGGTATTCCTTTTGGATTGTTTATAACACAATCAGACAATTTATTGTTTAGCATATTAATTATGCTTACTTTTTCATTGTAAAAAATTTATTTACAGCATTTTCTTCACCATGAATAACTAATAATTTATCAATCAAGTTTTTTACATTATTCATCCAAATGTGTTCTTTTGGTAAACTGTTGTATTTTTTATAACATCTCCAGATCTAGAAATTCTTGGAGACGTTGGTCTTTTAGGCGTGTTTGTCGCTGATTTTGAATTTGTTTCTTTTATATATAATGATACATTGCTCCAATTATTTTTCTATATTTCCAATTGCTATATGAGTTTATTGTCTTTTTTGAATTAAATTCTTGGACTGCGACATTGGTATCTAAAACAATTTTCGTGTAGTTTTCGTAGTCATTATCAGTGAAATTATCATTTAGATCTTCTTTTTGTTTTGTTAACAAATTAGAAAGCCCATCTGTTAATTCATATTCTTTATTTTTAACAGAAATTTTATCATCGTCTTATCTTCACTTTTGTATCCCAATGTGAAAATTATGTCCATCTCTCGTAAACAATATTGTGCATTGATAACATTAATTTTTTCAGAAATTTCTTTTCCAAGATTTATAGTAGAATCAGATGTGGTACGCGTTGAATCAAACACTGCAAGTGGTAAATTTTTCAATAGTACACTTCCCATTTGCTGTTACAAATTAGGAGATTTTAAGAATAATTCTCTTTTAAACGATGTTTCTTCTGGTGTTGGTGGATAATCTAAAATTTTTACTGCTACGAGAACTAGTGTTGTTATTAAATTTTTATTTTCTTCACTTAATTGTTCTACTTTTTTTCCAATATTTCGTAATTCGTCGATTAATGGTTGCCTTTTCTTATTTTTTTCATATTCTTTTTCGTAATGTATTTTAGATTTTTTATATATTTCAATGAGTAATTTAACTTGAGAAACTCCCTTCCATTCTGCCATTTATATATAAATTTTTAACTTATAAATGAGTTATAAAAATATTGAGAGAGTTTTGAGAGGCAAACTTTTCTTCCAACTGATCAAACTAGGGGGAATTTAAGGGCCTTATTCATAGTCAGAGCTTCGTCCAAGGATGATCTAGAGATGATCTTCCTCGGAGTTGGTCTGGAGTTAGTCCACTAAGGGTGGACTAACTATATCACATTCATAAACCTCGATTATAGCGAGACTAACTTTAGTCGAAGGATCATCGAAATACACTGTTGCCAAGTTTACCGCGCATGTGCATTACAGTTTATTCGTCTCAAATAAAACGTTAATTTCCACTTATGACAAAATAGGAACTAGATAGTGCTATATTCAATATAACTTATTTAAAATAAAAATGTTTTTTCTTTTCAAATTGAACAGTAATTTTCAATAAGCATTAATCTGCGCAATAACAAGCAAAATATATGTTATATTGTGTGCTTAATTGAAAATAAAAGTAGAAGTTTTGTGAATATACATATATCCTACAATGTAATTTTGGAAGCAAAAGGTTATATAACAGGTCTCGACTATTATCTGATTTTGATTATTTCCTTTCAAAAGTGATGTTCTCGATAGTATGCCGAGTATTTTCTGCCCAGCTCGTGTAAACAAATCACATTACTCATACAGTTTAATTTACAATCTCTTTTTACACTCGTCCACAGTATTTTGCTAAGCGAGAATGACAATTTCGTTATTTTCTACTACATTATAGTCACTTTATTTGATTTAACCTTGTTTTTATGACTCCCTATCATATATTGTAATATGGGCTGGGTTTATTTTATTATGCCAATATTGTCTTTATAATGATATTAAATGAGTATTGTAATGCTAAATACATTACAAAAAGACATCTAAAAATTCTATAACCCAGACAAGATTCTACTTTGCATCCTCCGGCATATCAACCCACGATGATACCACTAAGCTACCACTACATCCCACTTAAGATTAAATACTTTACTATATTTGTAAAGATTGGTTTGTACCAAAATTCTCTTTGAGTGTATTAATATCACGTCTCCTAAGAAAAGAATCTGTTTTCAGAGAAGGCATTTGATTGACACAAAAATAGAAAGGCTTTGCTGTAGCTATAACTCATGTTTTATTAAGCTTATAAGGTATATTTCCTTTGAATCATTATTCACGGAATATTTCATTCATTGGGTCAGCATATTTTTGCATACAGATTGACATAATCGGCTTTAAACATAATTCTTATGTTTCGTTAACTTTTACTAGCTTTCACTGACGTGCAATATTTACGAAACTGTCGTAATTTATTTTCGCCATGTTTCTTTTTAACCTTAATACCTCGTTAATCCTACCCTCAGTCCGGACTAAAAGTTAGGCCGTACTAAAACAAGATAATCCTCGAACTAGCAATAAAAATGCTTCCTTTTGATATTCCTATAGGAGATGGCTTTTCTTTCCTAAATGACAGTGACGTTTATGAGTAATTTAGTTTACTAAAGAGAGCTGAGGTTAGAGCTGAGGCAGACTACGATGGATCAGATAATATTAATGCTTGTTCAAACTTTTTCCTTTCCAATTTTGTAGAGTAGAAATCTCAAAACATGGAAATATTATTGAAGCTGTTGATAATCCGGGTATAACAACAACAATGATGAATGTTTTAATAAGATCACCAAGTGAACGAAATTATTTAGAATTTACTGGTGTTGGTCATCTATATCTAGATAAATCTGTTCCTAGTCATATTGCATATTAAGTTAAAACTGTTTCTTGTAATAAAACAAATGAAATAATTTATTCTCTTAAATATCTGTTTGGTTTTATTCTTTATAGCAATGAAGTTTATTGGAAAGGTGGCTATAAAATTACTTTTTTCTTGTAATTCATCTGATAACAACTGTTCATTTCTTCATGAAACTTTAGATAAAGATGACAAAGTTACGAAACATCGTCCTGATCCTGGTAAAATTGATACTTATATTAGAAATTATGGGGCCTATTGTTAAATATAAATCTAACATGGTCCTTGCAATTAAAGAAAAAATATGCAAAGATCCAAAAATACCTATTAGTTTTGATTATTGGCAATTTTTTGAAAAAGAAGTTCCCGCTAAATCAAATGTCATTAGCTTCGTTACAAAAGATCTGTTTAATAATTTACAATTTGATATGCATGATTTTTTAAAAAAATAAATATGGATACCTAGAGGTGATGCAAATTCACTTTCAAAAATTGACAAAGAAAAATTTGAAAGTTCGTTAAGAATATTTCAAGACTATCATAAAACTTCTTCAATCTATGGTAAACTCAATAAAGAAACAAGCCAAGATGTGGTGTTAAGAATGAGATAGTTGTTGACCTTTCATCAACCACAAAATGGACTAAAAACCCATTAAAATTGAATTTTGCATATGCAAATAAATCAATTACAAAGTTAGCTGAAGAGGCTTTTGGCATTAGGGAAAAACAAACAAATTTGAAATTTGTTCACGATACGAAATTTCCAGACGTAGTTATATCATACAAAGAACGTCAACATAGAAATCTGAAATTATCTGGACTTTGTCAGATTAGATTTTATTCACACGGTAGTTCACTAGCACATGCATTTTTTTCAAATCAGCAAAACAGTCTTATTGAAATTCATATCAATAGGCAGGAATATTGGGATAATGATGGAAAAAACACTCCTGGAAATAAAGTTAATTTACTGATTGTTTTGATACACGAAATCGGCCATGCATTAGGTTTTCAACGTGTATGTGATAAAAATGCAATCATGCATCCAATTCTTAACAATTATTTGTTTGATTTGCAACTAGAT
Organism: Dryococelus australis; assembly: GCA_029891345.1. Lineage (NCBI taxonomy): Eukaryota > Metazoa > Arthropoda > Insecta > Phasmatodea > Phasmatidae > Dryococelus > Dryococelus australis. The sequence goes on along the minus strand of CM056995.1, from coordinate 102,338,297 downwards.
GACATCCAAAGCATTCAAAACTTTTATGACTACCCCAACAAAATAATTTTAATGATGATGAGCCAATTGATTAGTGTAAAAACAAATACACGAAAACATTTTTAATTATTGATACGAAGCTTGTTATTTTTACAGTAAAAAACTTTGGACAAAAACTTTGAATGATAACAAAATAATCAATAAGCCATTTTGATAACAAAAATGTTTAAGTTTTTACCAAGTGATTTCGATGATTTTTTTTACATACGAAAGACCTTCTGGCGAGTTAGTTCTGTTTGTAGATGATCAGATTTATATGGTTGATTATCCTAGTTATAATCTTATTAGTAGTTGTGCGAGAGGATTTTCTTCATTTGTATTAATAGATGAATATAAAATTAATGCTGTTTTTAATTAATCTTCGGGAAAAACTTTTATCTTCTTTGAAAAGGTGTATTATGGTGTAATGAATTAATGTAGTTTCCAGGTAAAAGAGACTGGTCTAATTAACAAGAATTGTCCTCATTTACTAGATATGATAGAGTCTGCTTTTAGATATACAAATTGTTTACTGTATTTCTTCAGCAACGAAACTATTATGGAATATAACGAATTTACAAAGAAATTGACTAGAGTTGGTAAAAACAGCATTTCCATGTTTGGTATAAAGTGGGAATCTTATAACGAAATCATAAATAAAATGAAAGATATCGTTGATGACTTAGAAAATTTAACACCGTAAGAGCTATATAATTACAAATTATATTATAGATTTTTATATGATATTCCAGGGGGTGAAAATTCCCCATCTAGAAATTTTTCACAAATTAATGCATTTAAATAAAAATGTAATACTTACCAATGATTTTGGTCTATATTTTATACAATTATATTCTTCGATTTTTCATTTTCTTTATAGAAAGAATATATATAAAAAACACTTATTACAACTCACCAATTTCACTTGCACATAGTTTCGCATATAAAAATGGACTCAATTCTAGACATAATCAACAACAAACTTATTTACAATGGTAAACAAGTTTCTATGATTATTGATGAGGAAAATAATCCTTGGTTTAGAGGAACTGATGTAACTAGGTTTTAGAAATACAGAAAACCAAGAAATGCATTATATTATAATGTTGATAAAGATGATAAGAAGAAATTTACTGAACTTAGAACTGTCCCTATCATAGGGATACTTTCAAACATGAAACCAATTGCCTTATTTATCAATGAATCGGCTATGTTTAAGATAATATTTAAATCAAATATGCCTTTATCTGAAAAATTTACTAAATGGGCAACTAAAGAAGTTTTACCATCAATTATAAAACATGATGAATATAACATTAAAAAGACATAATGCAATTATAAAGGACAAATAGAGCACATTAAAAATGAACGAAATTAAAGATGACTGGCTTGATAATTTAAGATATATGAATAAAATTAAAGATAAATGTATAGAAAATTAAAAAGAATCAGTTCATATGGCATTAGATGGAATGGCTCTAAGAAATGAGGTAATCAGATAAATGACCCCTCATGATGTACCACAACCACAAGATAAAAATTTAAATCTAACTTTTGTTATTTTAAAATTATTTGATAATGATTATGAATATGATTACTGTGTCATAAGAACTTAAATAAAATATGTACAAGGACAATTGTATAGACTAGAAGATAGACATTCAAATTGCGAAGAATTATTGAGATTTGATTATGTTCCAAGTTCTATAAATTATACCAAAGAATGAAATAAACATTGAATGCTCACATTGAGTGTTATCATAACTATTTTTATATTGTTGGAATAATTATACTCAGCAATAATTGATTAATGACATAAATAATCTTTATGGAATTGAGTACAATTAATTCATCTTACCTATATTCTTTAATTTTATATAATAATATTATTTTATATAATAATATTGAAGAAAAATATCTAACAATATTTAAAGTAATAAGTGTCCACGAATCATGGGCACTAGATACAGATGATACTATTCCAAAATTCTAGAAGATTTGTTAATGAATTTGGTATATATTTTATATAATTATATTCTCTAATTTTTCATTTCCCTTATAAAAAAGAGTATATAAAAACAATTATTACAACTCACCAATTTCACTTGCGCTAGTTTCGTATATAAAAAATGGAGTCAATTCCAGGCATAATTAACAACAAACTTATTTACAATGGTCAACAAGTTTTTATGATTGTTGATGAGAATAATAATTCTGGGTTTAAAGCCAAATATGTTGCTGAAATACTAGAGTTTAAAAATACAATAGAAGCAATTAGAAACCATGTTAGAGAGAAACATAGAAAAAGTTATGTAGATATAGGGAGGAGCGAATCGCTCCCCCTTTAAAAAATATGCAACCACATACAATATTTTTCAATGAGCCTGGATTATATTCGTTAATTTTAAAATCAAATATGAAAAAAAGCTGAACAATTCTAAGATTGGGTAACTGAAGAAGTTTTGCATCAATTAGAAAACATGGCGAATATAAGATTAAAAAATAAACAAATAATTTATTCAAAGGCTAAATAGAGCATATAAAGAAATGAACAAAACTAAACTTAATCATTTGAAGGAAATAAATTAATTCAAGGTTATCATATTGAAAATTTAAACTATATAAATAGAATTCAATGTGAACATGTGGAAAATTTAAGAGAATCAGTTGATAGGGCATTGATGGAATAGCTCTCGGAAATGAGGCAATCAGATAAATGGCCTCACATGTTGTACCACAAACCCAAAATTAAAATTTAAATCGAACTTTTGTTCTTTTAAAGTTATATGATGGTGCTTGTGGATGTGATTATTATGTCATTAGAAATCAATGAAAAAATCTTCAAATAAGTTTGCATGGAATTAAAAATGAACATCCAAATTGTATACAAATATTGAGATATGATTATATTCCAAATTCTATCAATTTATATCACAGAATGAAAGAACCAATGAATGATCAGAGCAAGTGTTTTCATAACTATTTTAATATTGTCAGAAATAATTATTCTCAAGAACAATTTATAATTATATTAATATTCTTGGTCGATTTGAGTAAGAAGCAGTGCTATATTTATCAATGAATTTGGTCTATATTTTATAAATTTATTTTCCTTTAATTATTAATTTTCTTTTTAAAATATATATATATATAAATATATTTCCCTGTATGCAAAATGACCGAATCACTAGAAAAACAACTAGAGAACTTAAAACTAGAAGATAACAATGAATCGTTTACATTATTTGAATTAAATAATTTAATTTTCAACAACAAAAAAGCTAATGTTGTAATAGATGATGAGTCTTGGTTTAGAGGAAAAGATGTTGCAGAAATTTTACAACATAAAAACACAACAAACGCTATTATAGACCATGTTTGTGCAAACCATAAAAATGCTTATAAAACATAAAGAAAAATGAAAATACTGGTAATGAAGATAAAACATTTCTTGAAAACATTAAGAAATGCAATAATGGCACTACAGTTTATATAAACAAAAAAGGTTTAATACAACTACTGACAAACTCTAGAATAGCCAATAAATGATTGGTAAAACAAATTTCTATGCGGCTTAATTCAAACATAAATATTTTTGAAGGAAAAAAATAAACAAAATATATTTCCCACATTATTAAATGTTTTAAACATTTAAATTATATACAACAATATACTATAGACAATTATAGAATATATATATATATATTCCAGATATAAAATTAGCTATTGAGTGCGACGAATTTGACCACAGAGATAGAAATCTTAGTTATGAAATAGAAAGACAAAAGTATATAAAGACCCAATTAAGTTGCAAAGTTATAAGATTTAATCCAGACGAAATAGATTTTAATATAGCTGATGTGTTTAATCGTATTGTTGTGCATTTAAGTAAAATATAAATTTACAGTCATTTATAGGGTCTATTGAATAGACCCTTAAGAGGCATTGAAAAATCTTCGAAAAAATATTTAAAGTTCACAAAATATCTATTTTATTAATCCAAGAATTATGAGAGTTATCAAAATCTAACAATTTTATATAAATTTTACCGCCTTTTGTTTTTAAATCTTTTTCAACCAAATATTCATCAGGATACTTAGTTTTCATAATTTCGTATTCATAAAAGCTACCCTTCATTTCTTCTCCTTTGTCATATTTCAGTTTATAAGTAGGCACATCAAAATTTAAAGCTTCAAAAATGGTAAATAATTTTGTTGTCCAGTTAGATGTATAACACTTTTCAAAAAATGATTAACTCTTGCTCACGCGGACAATATCTCCAACTTTGTATTTCGGTTTAGTAATCATGTCAACAAAAAAACCTTGTTGTCTTAAATTTTTTCCATTTATCTTATTAACTTCAATTGGTTTCATGCCAATGGTACTGTGCTTTGTATGGTTATATTCTTTCACTAAATCTTCTAATAATATCACCCACTTGTAACTGCCATTCAAAACAAATTTATTCCACATTTTGTTTTTCATTGTACGATTAAATATTTCTACACAACTGGATTTTAGTTCACTGAATGTACAATAGTGATGTTATATTTTTGCATAAGTTCTCTAAATTTTTTATTATAAAATTCTAGGCCATTGTCGCTTTGCAAATGATTTGGTTTCCTCTTCACTAATATAGATTCTAAATAAATTGCTACATTCTTGGCTGTTTTATCTTTAATTGGTATTGCAAATGCGTATTTAAAAAAAAACATCGATAGTTGTCATAATATATTTATAACCATTATTTATATGCGATATGCCTTTTAAATTACCAGTATCCATTTCTACAAGATCAATTTGCCATAAATCATTTATTCCATATGATATTAGTTTTCTTCTTGGAAAATTTTTTCGTGCAAGTATATATAATTAATTTATTATGCCTTCTCTTACTTCAGGCAATTTTTTTTATGTTGATTTATTAGAATTACAAATAGAACACTTACTTTTCTGAACTAAGCGCCCATTTTTTGAATTTTCAGTTTTTACATTATTATTCTTAGTGATTTTTCTTGCACTTAAAACACCATATATATATATATATATATATATATATATATATATATATATATATATAATATAATCTTTTTATTTTCCGAATATTCCTATTGTAGTCAAAATTCCATCAACAAAATAATTAGATATTTTTTTCTTAATTTTAAAAGTTAAAAACTCACCTTTGTTAACATGAAAAGGATTACTATAATCTATTTTTTATAGTTTCCTTAATAACAGTTACAGTATCATCAGATACCTAAAGCTGCAAATAAAATTGGTAAAAATCCTCCATTGAAAAACCTAGTAAGAAGGTTTGCCTTCATTTAATTTTTAATTTTTTCGCTGAAGTTGATCTTTTGTTAAAAATTTATCTGTACCCAAACCTCTTAATTGATCAATGGGCATATTGAAGGGTAAGCTTTTTATCTTCATTTATAAGAAAAAAATATTAATAATTTAATGAATTGTAATGCCCCAGCCAACTTTTCTTTTTGTAAACATTTTTGAGGCAACAACAGCAGATGCAATTGTTTCTCTAATTGGAGTATATTTATCTAATATAATTTATTTAGCTTCTTTTTGAAAAATTTCATCAGCTTCATGTCTACATTCTAAATATTTACTATCTCTGTAAGATATCGTGATATTTGCAAGCTTAATCTAATTTGTCTATTCCTGAGTCTCTTCTTTCTAATCTTTCATTTAATTTTGTAAATGGACCACAATAATTACAAGCAGGCAAATGCATTTCGGGTAAATTTAAACTGTTTGATGCCCAATTTATCACACCTTTGCCATGGAGTTCAGAATTCCAAAATGAATGTGGAATTGCGTGTAAAACTCATGTTAGATATTGAATTCCTTTCCGATTATTAACAACAAAATCAGAAAATTTATTGTTCAACATATTCATAATGTTTACTTTTTCATTGTGATAATTTTTATTTCCAGCAGTTTCTTCACCATGAATGGCTGGCTAACAATCTATCAATTAAATTTCTAACATCATCAATCCAAATAAATTCTTTTGGCAAACTATTGTATTTTTTTTATGCCATCTCCAAATTTAAAATCATCTGTAAAATGATCAAATCCGCCTGTGCTAGATGCTGATTGAGGTTTTATATAGTTATTATAAATTGGTCTAGTTATATTATTCCACTTCCAATCAACCAATACTTGATCTTGGATTACTTCTATTCTCATTTGGTTTATATCTTTGAAATACAGCATTGGTTAATAAAATTATTTCTGTGTGATCTCCACAGTCATCGGCAGTGTATTTACCCTCAAGATCTCCTCACGAACTTTCTGTTAACAAATTACGAAGTCCTAGTGTTAATTTTATCCTTTGTCCTAAACAAATAGTGTATCATTATTTATCATTACTTGTGTATCACCAATGTAAAAATGTTCCCCAACTCCACTTAAACCAAATTTTTCATCAATAACATTTTTTATTTTTGCGATTTCTATTCCGAAATTTATAGTAGAATCACCTACTATAGGTGGTAAATCTTTTAATGGAGTAACACCCAAATTAGGTGATTTCGGGAATAATTCTCTTTCAAATGATGTTTCTTCAGGAGTTGGTGGATAGTATAGTTTTTTTTGCTGCAACAGGAACAAGTATGTTTATTAAATTTTTGTTTTCTTTACTAACTTGTTCTACTTTTTTGCCAATATTTCGTAATTCATCAATCAATGGCAGATCTTTTTTTCTTATTTCTTTCATATTCCACTTCATGGTGCTTTTTATAATCTTTGAACCTCTAGATGAGTAATTTAACTCAATAAATATCCTTCGATTCTTTCATTTATATATTTTTTTTCTTTTAAACGAGTTATAAAAGTATTGAGAGTTTTGAGAGACAAACTTTTCCCTAACTGATTGAACGAAGGGGAATTTAAATGTTTACAATAATAAAATTGAGTTTGATATTCCTGTAAGAGATGGCTTTTATTTTCCAAATTATGCTTATGTTTCTGAGGAATTTCATTTACTAAAGAGAGATAAAAGTTTGAGATGAGGCACAATATGAGAAATTAGATAGCATTGATGTTTGTTCAAACTTTTTTCCTTTTCAGTTTTCTAGAGTAGAAATTTCAAAACATGGAAATTTTATTGAAGCTATCGATAATCCAGGTATAACTTCGACAGTGATGAATACTTTGTTAAGATCGCCGGGTGAACAAAATTATTTAGAATTATCTTGTGTTGATGATTATTATCGAGTAAAGGCTACTTAGAGTCATAAAACAAATGAAATTATATATCCACTGAGATATCTGTTTGGTTTTATTCGAGATAACAATCAAATTTATTGGAATGGTGGTTATAAAATTACTTTTATTCGTAATTCATCTGATAACAACGTTTTATTTGTTTATGAAAATGAAAATGCTCCTGCTGGTGCTCCCAAAGATTCTGCTGATCCTGGTGAAATTCTTATTCAAAAATTGGAAATTATGTGGCCTATTGTAGAATACGAAGCTAACACGGCCATTGGGATTAAAGAAAAAAATATACAAAAAAACCCTAAAATACCTATTACTTTTGATTATTGGCAATTTTTAGAAAAAGAAGTTCCTACTGTTACGACTGTTTTTAACTTTGATATAAAAGATCAGTTTAATAATTTACAATTTGACATGCCCAATTTTGAAATTGTAGGATTTCAAAATAAAAGAAAAAATCGTGCTGATCAGGGAAAGCACACTTCTATGTTTGATCACTGTAATGTAAAAAAAAAAATGTTTATGTTAAAAATGTTATAAATGAAGTTTTTGCAAAAGAAAATTTGAATTTGGATATTGCCAATAATTTTTGTAATGAAGCATTTCTTGCTTATAGCGATTTTAGAACTTCTAAAATAAAATTAGATACTGTATACAGAAATAATGAACTTTATTATACGCCGACTCTAAACTTTGACGGTAAAACCAATTATTATTAATTTTGGGTTTAATACTATTGTATATTATTGATTGCTTATATAGAAAAACAAGTGTTGTTAAAGAAAAAACAAATATAAAAATTAGTGTTGATTTTAATAAAGCTTTTGAGGCACATGCAATTTGTAATGTTATTTTAACTAGCCAACGGAATTTAACTTATGATTATATGAAAGAACGGATTACTGAAGATATAATTTTTTAGATGTATTGCTAAGTTGTTTCATTGAATAAAACATTTCTTGTTAAACCTGAATGAGCTTTTTTCTTTCTCTTAATAATTTTTTCTTTTATAAAGATGCCTGTGTTGCCCTGCAGCAAGACAAAACTTTTTAAAGATGGTTGTAAAATTACGCCTTCCTATAAAATAGATAGTGCCTCTAACGAAATCAAAGACACTTAGTTTACAAATTTCATCGAAATCTAAAGAGTTTACAATTAACACTCTACGAAAACATTAACGATGAATTTATACTTCGATTAAAAGATGACGATTTTGGAAGATAGAAGAAATTTTTAAAAAGGCAGTAGAGCTTCGAGCATAACATCTTTGATAGTGTCAACTTTATTTGTGCCACTTTTATTTGAGAATTGTTGTAAAGGGGCATTGTGTTTATATGTAAATTTTTTTTTTTATAAATTCAGTAGAGGTCTATTGCAGATCCTAGCGCAACTCAATAATTATACTAAAATTCAAGCAATGTCAAGCCAAATTCAAGCTAATTTCTAATTTCCTGTAAACTATTTCAAAGCGCAACTCAAAATCAATTAAATTTAAGGCCAAAATCAAAATAAATTTTCAACTTGTGTTCACTCTTTGTGTGGGGTTTTTTAAAGCCTTATTTGCAAGCTAAATCATCATATTTGTGATGAAATTCCAAGAATATTCATAACTTTCTTTTGATATTTTTGTACTAAATTATTTGGCTTGTAAATGTAGAATAAATGTGGCCTTTTATTACCTAAATTTAGCCTCATCCACTCTAGAGAAGGACACGGATCGAAGAGTGAACGAAGCATGTTTTTAATAAAGGTGCGCCTGATTGAGAATACAGATTTGGATCAAATTTGCTTGATTTTGGGGATGAAATTGAAGAGATGAATCATGTTTCAAGAAGAAATTGAAAAAAAGTTGCTTGAAAGTGAAAAATTTGCTTGAATTTTAGTCTAATTATTGAGTTGCGCTAGGATCTGCAATAGGCATCTATTTATATGTAATAATTTTGTTAATACTGCATATCTATGAGAGTCATGGAAGGAAGGTGTTTATGTTTAAAAATAATACTGATTATTTGTAAAAATAGGTAACAAAAATTATTGTTATATTATTATATAGATGGAACGACACTATCCGAGCAGTTAAATATAATAATTTTAATGTATTGTAGTTTTCTACGATGGAATATTTTATTATGAGGTGCTAGAACTTAAATTAGCACAATTTAAACCTGAGAACAGGATATTTGAAAATATGAGAAGGAAAGATGTTTTTACTGCATCTACAACGACTGGGTTTTGCAGCTAAGTCCTTTTTCGGGTATATTCAAACGGAGTGCACCACTAGTCAAGATTTATATTTTTCAGAAGAAATTATTACTTTATTAATGAAAGGCTATTGTCATTTCTAAGTTAGCTCTGTTATAATTAGTTTTTTCTTTCAGAAATTAAAAATTGTATAATAATTTTGGACTTTCTCGTTTGAGACAAGTTTTCAATACAATTTTGCATATGAACAATATAATTCAAATTTTTAAATGAATAATAATTTGTCATTCAAGAAACCACTAATGTTGGCTAAACCTAATGATTTATTGTTACTATATCAGATTTAATCTTTCATTAATTTAATATCGTATTAAGAGATACTACTGTAGTTGGAGTAGTTAGAGGCTTATTTTGGATTCTTCAGTGTTGCTCCATGTTGTGCTTCAGAATTTAAATTACTTGTGGTAATTTTGCTGTTCTGGTGTCTTAGGGTATAATGAGAATGGTAAGTGTGAAAAAGTTTTAAGGCAATATCATAGCATAATACTAGTAGTTAGCCGAGGCAAGAATAAAAGGGAGCATAAAAATAAATATTTGTGCGAACGACATGTGATAGCTCGGTATTTACATTTCTATAGATTATGTTTCATTACACTAGTGTAGCTGATACTTCCGTGGCTTGAGTTTTCTCGGAGTACCTGCTCCTCTTCGTTTCTTTGGCACATGTCGACAAACCATGCCCGATAAGATTGTTCTCCATAACAATCAACGTAGATGACTTCAGTTAAGGCTAGTGCCATTTAAACTTTGCCTACTCTATACTTCTCGTGGGAGTCCGCCTATTAATTTTAGTTTTCGCAAAACGTTGATTATCAAAATCTCAACTATTAAGCACTTCTTAAATCTCTCACACTCTCTTACGCATAAAATACTGACTAAAAAGTTGTAACAGTAATGTGACTGACTTACCTCAATGAGTGGATAGGCGATCTCGTTGTATATCTGTTCGGTGGTTGAGTTGGTGTCGTAGACGCCGTCAAAAGTGAAGGACTTGGGTGGTGTAGAGCTGTCAGACGGGTTGACTATCGAGCAGGTGCACATGCCGTGATCCATGAACACCACGCACTGTTCCAAAAATACCCTGTATTTAATTTGTACACCCTTGCGCACACAGTGCCTAAACAACAAGTCTAATGATTATATCATGAAGGCATGCTATTTCCTAATAACAAATATCGTGATATAGCATTCTCGTATCCATACAACTAATTTAAGACCATTTCTCAAACATTTTTCACAAGCAGCTATTTTCAAAAACTCCTTTAAGCAACATCTGTACACCGAGAGGAAGGTATAATTGCAGGCATCGAATAAATCTACTTCAACAACATCTTTTTTTACATTCAACAATATTCAATATTTTACCCACAACAAATCTTCGCTTGCTCCAAAAATCTGCATTTGCTCCCTTTAACCAAATAAAGCAATTAAAAATAATTTGTTGAGCTCAATATATATTTAGTTGTCCCAACATCATTTATATGTATTCAGTACACCCAACAATTTTACAATTACGTTAAAATGATTGGTTTGGTTGTCGTAAAATTCATTAAAATCATGTTGAGCAAAATCTAAGTTTTGTTTGGAGTGAACAATAATGTGGTTAGCTGGAGCAACATTATATTTGGCCTACTATTGCGAAATTTGTGGCCGCAATAAAATCAGCCTGAGAGAATAACAGTATTTATTTCGTTTTCTGTAAAATATAATCGGGCTATGCGTCGGCTTGAACAAACAGTTCCCGAATTTATTTACAATTTTTGTCACAGGATAACAGAGGTGTTTGTAAATGTATTTATTGACGCCAAACATAGTGGCGCAAACAACCCAAATTAAATGATAAAATCAGAAAACCAGATGGTGAAAATATAAAACCTCAAAACAACTTGTCTGCGTAATTAGCGAGTGTTTGAGTCAATATAAACACAAAAACATCACTATCGCACAAATTGCCATTTTAACCTAGGTTGCTAAATGTATTATCCAGGTGTGAACGCCACGGGATCGGAGGTCGGCCCTCCCTTTAGTTATATTAAGATAAAACTAGACTGTGGTGGACGCACAGCCATAAAAACTTCAGGTCCACCAACGAAGTATTTAAATTTTGGGGACGTCAAAATGGGATAATAATTTGGTTTCAGGAACGAAATATTTAATAGCTCCTATTCAAACAAATTTTGGTTTATTCAACAAAACCATTTTTTTTTCCCCCAATGTACATAGGTGGTGCCAAGTAAAGTGAAGAAATTGATATATCAGTAGAACAAATGTGTCTTGACTCATCCTCAGTGACGTTCACGTTCAAAACCAGGAAGTATAGAATATGCAGCAAGTAGCATAACATTACACATCGGAAGCTACAGTAAACATAGCTACTCCTCCCAAAGTCTGAACCTGAGTTCTGCCGTATACTGGCACGCCAAGATTTACAAGGTGTTGCATTTTAAATATTGAACGGAACTTGGGTTTGCTTCTGAACATTGATTACTATACGATGTCGATAACATATTTTTAAGTCTGTGATAATACTTTCCTCTGGCCCAGTTCAATTAAACCTGTACACCGTTTTAAACTGGGCATTCTAAGCCGTATAAAGCGCCGATATCCCATCTTTTATAGTTTCCCTACATAAAACGCATTTTAAAGCGTGCCTGACATAAATATAGATAGTATATTAATTACAGGGTAAAATAATACATTTTACATTCCAGGTTGACGGTATAGAACAAGAGAACAATGGCAAATTTTGATAAGAATCATTCATTGAAGCAGACTGCATATTTTGTATCGAAACATTCATATACGTGTGAAATGCAACTGTGGATGTTTTGAACATCACACTCTACATGTGATAAATTAAAAATGCTGAAGTCATACGCTAGGGTTGCTCAGTTGGCAATATGGCGATTACATAAAGAAATATTCTTGACTTATAAAAAAATTTACAATATTTTTAATCTTTGTCGTGCCTAGCAGTAAGTAATGGAAAAAATTCTTGTTGTTTTAAAATTACCGAAGGGGTAGCTTGGTCATTCCCCTCCGCTGAACTTTCTTTATCGACATTCCCCCTTGTTACATGCTGTGGCAGCGAGATTTAGAATTCTTAATCATCCACTTAATATTTTAGCCTAACAAACTCCGTGGTTTGTAGCCTATTATAATTATTTTATAACCGTAGTTCGTGACACACATTTATAGTAATTTCTATCGTTTGCAGACCGCGAAGCGTTTTCTCTCTGAGTAACCCCACAAAGTCACTTGACCTTAAGCCGCCACAGTTAAATTCATGGCTTCGTGTCAAAAACCGGTTTTCTGTTGCTTCTAGCCGCATTTTGTAGGTCTGTAACATCTGAGCCTATCAGGTATGCGTGACCCGGTGTAGTAGTAATGGTATTTCGTGATAACAGTCGCGTCACGGTTATAAATAGCACAGTGGCCCTTGGCACCCATATTTTACTTCACTGGGCCATGCATCAAGGTCAGACTACGACCCAGATTACAGTAGAAACCCCTGACGTCAAAAATGATGTGCTGCAAAAAGGTCGTATGCTTGTTAATTCCTCTGTAATCTTGCATTATACCGCTATGCGTCACTTCCGTTTGCACCGTAGTTTCTTGCAAGAGTAAATATGCTGTAGTACATGAATATTTTTATCACCATACTTACTAGGACTCTTCGAGAAACTAAATAAACATAACCAAACTACAGCAAACGCGCTTGCCTCTGGTGTAGTGGGCTTCAGAATTTCTGTCTACTATGCGGCAATTCGTTGGTTCTGTACAAAATTAATACCAACTACTGCGAGAAAGTAGAACGCAGCATCATATTCGTACGAGAACACAGGAATCATCAATATCTACTTATTAAAATGAACCTGGTTATTGTAAGATATAGCACTTCGGAGAACATCAGAAATTATGTTTAAAACGTTTGTTGGGCTAACTCCTAGTTTTACGTTGTAAAATGATGAGATACGAAAATGATGAGATACTGGGTCGAAAATTTTATTTGGTGCAGTAAATATTTAGGGTGTCAAAATTAATGTTTATATATTTCATTTTTATTTCTGAATGATAATCGGGTAGATTACACATCAAAAGTTAAACAGAAAGCTTTCAATTAACTTTCACAGATTTTCATTTCTGATTTGCTTTTAATTTATAAATATAATAATTCAGGATTACTAATATAGCAGACAGGTAGCATTTGTATAATTACTAAAAAATTGTTGTAAAATAAAATTTTAATTATTTGGAAATTTTATTCTTATGAAATTTTGACTAAATTGATAAAGTAATCTCGACGAAAGAAAAAAGTCAACTTTTTGTCTTCTTAGAATAAACTTTAAACAAATACTACGGAGAAATGCTTTAACTGCTGATAAACTTTAAGGGAAAAGGACTGTTTTGTTGTGAGGAATTGCATGATGGCAAATATTTATTTATAATTTATAGAATAATTTATTCAGAATCAGTTAGGAATTAATTTCATATTCTTCACAATAATATATTGTATTCAAAATGTTATTTTCCAGCAATAATGTCATTTAAGGCGTATCTTCGTCAAAGTGATGTATTTTTGAGCTTTGGTTCAATTGTAACTGATATATTTTTCAAAATGTAGTTAAAGAATATTTGGTAAAAATGTTAAGAAAATATTTATAAAATATTTTAGTAATATTGTTAATAATCATTAGTAATAATGTTAACAAATCCCTTTCAAAAAAGTTTTTAGCAAAATATAAAATCAAGTAAAGAGAAATTTTTTAAGATAGGTGACAGGAAGGAATGCCTATATTTCCCCCGGCATGAGATTATTTAAATTTTGCCTTTAATCGTTTTCTGGTGGCTGAGAGAACTTCGAGACGGGTCTTTATTTGAAGATTACGGCAAGAAAGGAAGCGGCAAGCTGCCGCCCAGACGACTAGCCAGCTTCTCATCTTTGTCGTCACTTGCTCTCAGTCGGGGCTTCAAACTTATAATTTGTAACTGATGTTTGCAATTTAAAGGATCTCATTAGTGGTGAGGTTTGGTAACAGCAATTATTTTAGTATGTGCAAAGTTTAGTTTATATATCCCGGCATTAACTTGTGTAGATTCTAATTGTATCAGTAAATGCTTTTAATGCAAATTTTAATCTTACATATATTTTCATGATAATGCAAGACACTTCGAGCTGCAGTTATTAATACCACAAATTTATTTAATATTGTACATGTACAAATGCTTCTTAGTTACTAGTTTGATATTGTATTTATGATGTGTGAAGTAATCAATACAATTTATCTTGCACAAAAAGTTTTAAATGTTACTGACTTATTGCAATCTCTTCCACATACAATTCATCTACAATTTGCAGTCAATTTACTCAATACTTACTAAAACCCTAAGGTTTGACTTCTGTTGCACTACTTTTAATATGTACTAATACACGTCGAACACGAATCGTTGCATTATAAATAATCGATCCTGCCAAACTCGTGGCGATCATATTCGGGCGGTGCTGTCAGATGATAAACAGGCCGTTACTTATGTTGGTATATTATCTTCCGTATGTATACCCATTTCGATTATTACATATCAGAGGGATTCCTCGGGTAACTACTAGGTACATATCAAGCAGTACGCACCGTCTACTATGTATGTTAGTATCCTACATGAGAAGGAAAGGGAATGCAGAATGATTCTTAACTACACCAACAAATTTGTAACGAAAAATATGACTTATAGCCCGAAAGTAATTGTTGATGGAGTTAGGCCAATTTAATGAAAGGAGGTTTGGCTATGATTTAATGAACATAAATAAAAACTTCGCAATATTAAACACCAAATTTTGGTAGATCATTTATGTAATCAAATCTGTTAAATGTGCGCATATATCATCCCTCCTACATTAGTAAAATTGGGATGACATCTTTGTAATATTCGAAAATTTGTAACAATGCATTTTAATCAACAATTTTGAAAGATTAGTAACTACAGTGTTCAGATTAACAAAAATGGTTGCCTTGGTGTAACATTCTCACGTCATAAATTGTATTAAAATTTCCCTATTTTTGTCAAAGGTTGAATTATAACGCCTTGCTGTCATTCAACCTGCGAAACTTAAGTTAAGCAGCTTGTCTACCGCGCGGGCGCAGTACTAAACTAGCTAATCCAGTGCACTGTTGTTGAGTCGGCATTTACGTCTTGTATGCTGTTTAAAACACACATGCATCTAATGATAACTGCAAAATTGCACCAGTAATAATAATATCTAATCAATTATAAAAAATAACAAAATAAAATATTACATTGAGGACGGTTATTATGATTACTAGTCTTGCAGCAGTTTTCCTTACAGTCATAGTATTAATTTAACAGAACGTGTAACAGTAATTGTACAACGTGGATTAGTTGTTCTATAGCCGCCGTCGGTGACGGTTCGAATTCTCGGTGTCGGGAGTGTGACGTAATTTTTGTGTTCGCACCGTCTAGAATGTTCGAGAGTTTTCATGGTTTCCTTGTTGTGTTTTTTTTTTTTTAAATTATTTAAAGTATTTTTACCAATTGATTGATTTGGTGTTTGTTTCAATTCTATGATTCGCGGCAAAAGGTCATCTTGTCGTTTCAAACTCTTTGGATGGTTCCACAGTATAAGAATCACGGAGACTTAGGTCAAGTGAGCGCGTAGACCATTCGATAGGGCCGCGATAGTCAAAGCATTTGCTTTCAAACGTGTTCAGACGTGCCTTTGCAGTGGCGCTGCTATGTGCTGCAGCATCATCGTGCTGAAATCACATGTTACGTCTGACAAGTAGTACGTCTCCCAGTAACACGGGCAATGCCTCTGACAAAAAGTCACGGTACAGAGATTAGGTCAACCGATTAGGAAGTACAGTACGTTAGTCCTGTGAGGTGGTCGTCGATGATGTCACACCACACGTTGATTGAGAATATCACTTGAAGTGCTGTACGGATATTCCTCAGCTCATATGTGTGCTGAATGGCTGTCAAATGTTCCGTCCTGTGTAAAAGTAGCCTCGTCAGTGAAGAACGCCAGATTTTCGAAGTGAGGTATAGCGTACTTTTGCAAAAACCACACGCATAACTTAAGTCGTCTTTGGTAATCACTCAGAGACAAATATTTTACGCGTTGTAAGAGATAAGGAAGCAGCAACTGTTCATGGAAAGTACGCCATACTGTCGTATGACTCGCCATAGCAACATTTGCAATTGCACATGTACTAGTTGAAGGCGCATTACCCACAGCTTCGAAGACACCGTCTTCAAGTGTGGGTGTCTTCACGGACCGCATGTGTTTACTTTCTTCTTTGCCAGCAATGAACCAGTGTCTAGAAGCCGTTGGTGAAGTCGATGGAGCGTTTGGAGGCCGGGATGACGACGTCGAGGAAACATCTCTACGTACGGTCGCGCTGCTGACATACCGCTGTAGTTAGCAGCATCGTGAACTAAATGCGTGTCTGCAATCTCTGGTGAATTGTACTGTTTCATTGCATCTATCAGAACATACTGACACGCGCAGGCTACTCAATATGTACAACACAAGGTTATCGATGGGCGTACCGTCTGTCTGCAAACACACCAGCCATAGCTCAGTAGTCAGCCTAGTCAAAACAGGTTGCATAGCTAGGTGGCGGATGGTAATTGCTGTCTTTTTGCAAATGTCACACGATGAAAGGCGTACAGGGCCCAAATGCCGACTCACCAGCAGTGCACTGGATTAGTTACCTACCGCGCGGTAGACACACCACTCAGTTTAAGTACAACAGGTTGCACAGCGGCACGTCGTAGTACCTCAACATTTAAAAAAAAAAATGTATTTCAGAGAAAGCCGATGGCCTGAGAGCGTTACACCAAGGCAACATTTTTTGTTAATCAAAACACGGTAGTTATAATCTATCGAAAAATACCGATTAACATTCATGGTTACACATTTTCGAACATTACAATGATGTCACGCCAAATTTTACTAATGTCAGATGGATGATATTACCAAAAAAATATGCACACAGATATAACAGCTTCGTTCATGTAAACACTATACCACAGTGTATTGTTCAATGTGGTATATTTTCTTATTTCTGTTCATAAAAGCGTTCCCAAACATCTCGCATACCTCCCTCAATAATCACTTTCGGCTATAAGCCGTATTATGTTTTTCGTATAATTTTGCATAAAGAATCGCCTACGACGTTTGCAGCATTTGGTTTGAAACAACCTGTATATGTGTGTGTAAGTATATCATGTACAGTGCACACAAAATATTACATGATTGCAACACTCGTAAATTAATCTGCGACGAACGGGTTAAAACGTGGAACTATTTTTCTCAATTTACTGCAGTTAAAGAGTTTACATTAAAATATACACACAGTTGCGGTCAGGAATTTTTCTCCAGAGCTTTGTGTTAACATTGCTCAATTAACTGCAAAACAGCTAAGTGCTTGCTGCGAAGGAGAAAATAATGCCCTTCCTAGGCCCCCTTCCCCCTTCCGTCTTACACTCACACGTACGTCACGGTTGGTAACTGCAGTTTTTTTGTACAAAATGCTATTCGTTTACTGTTTTGTGCGTTACGGTGTCCCTCATGGAGTCAATATTAGCTCGAAAGTGAGCCATTAGCTAATGATTAGTATAAAAGTTAATATATTCTTGTGGCTGGAATTACGGCGTAGATTTGAAGTTTTGAGAGTGTGAAAAAATTTACATTCGTTTTAATTGTGATACCTTAAGAAAGCGTTCCATACTCTATGAAACATGAAAATTTGGTTGGAAATGCCGTGTTTTACTTTTTTTTAGACAGCAATTATCTTTGTCATTACAAAATAACTCAATCTCTAGGGTTTTCACGAAATCTAAATGCATTTAAAGACGAAAAAAAAATCGGGATCTGACAACAAAATCTAATACATCTGAACACATGAAACACTTATTTCGTTTTTGGTCGCGCGCTTATGTGATTCCACTTTGACATTTTATTCGAATTCTGAACTAGGCCTACATAAACGAGTGTAATTCCTACCCTACCTTTAAATAGCACTAACACTCAGAGTATTATTAAATACGAATATGTAGAATAAAAGTGTGATATTTACCTTGCAGGCAAGATTTCTTTCCCTGGTGTTCATGGGTCGACAACGGACAATCACCTTCACAGTCTCCGCCATTATAACAACTGGAACAGAAAATATGTAGGCTTATTACGTCCTGTTAATCTGTCGAAGTGTAGAATTAAACAATGTACAATAGGGCAGGGTCATTCTGCAGCAAGTATTTATTTATTATTGTTTACTAGCGCCCATCTGGAAATGGCAAACATTAAAATTTAAAGGTTATTTTACACGAGGCAAAATACATTTTAAAAAAACCCCGTTCAAAGATGCACTTTAATGAAGTTTATTACTAAATGTCGTGGAAGAATATCTCGTGCAAGGCAGATCTCGTGCGAAAGCAAGAGGTAGTGCATGCACTATTTCCAGGAGAGTTTCGCACGAAACGAATGATTCTATTGGTTGTTCTCTGCTAGCCATGTAACAACCTATATTAACCAGAGAGGCAGGAGAAAAGCAGAGAATATGGAAGAGTGAAGAGGAATCAGACGAAAAATTTCCATTGTGAATAACTTTTGAAAATTGTACACTATCGACCAAAAAGTAATTGGGCACCTGTCCACAATGTTTGCTCGGTGGTTGTCAACCCGTTAGAATTTCCCGCTATAACAGCAGCCACCCTGTCTGGCATGTTCTCTACGAGTGTTTGTAGGACATCCACGGGGATTCGTTGCCATTCCTCTTGCAACCATTAGATGAGTTGAGCAATGGATTTTGGCCACGCCTGACGAGCCCTCACCCGGCGATCCAATTCGTCCCAAAGATGTTCTATAGAGTTGAGGTCGGGGCTCTGGGCGGACCAGCCCAATTGGCGAACATTGTTGTCGGCGTACCACTGCATAGTAGTCCTTGAAACATGGCACCTGGCATTGTCACCCTAAAAGTAACACGGGTCTATTCCGTAAAAACGCCACAATGTTGGGAGCAATTCATTATCCAGAATGTTACAATAGGTCTCTGTGTTCATGCTACCATGGACAAACACCATCGGTCCTGCGCCGAAGGCTGTGAAACAACCCCACACCATCACTCCACCACCACCGAATTTCCTAGTTGGCACTATACACTCCTGCAGTAGCCGTTCCCCGGGTAGACGCCACACCCATACACGTCCATCGGGCCGCAATTATGTAAACCTCGACTCATCCCTCCACAGAACCGATTTCCTCTACTCCAGTGTCCATTGGCGACGGTCCAAACATCACCTGAGTCGCCGAACGTTATTGCTTGTCGTGATATGGGGCTTAGGTGCAGCTGTTCTTCCGAAATATCCAGGTCGATGGGCCTCTGTACGCAATGTTCCAATGAAAACCGATACTCCTGTTGCTGCATGAAACTCCTGTCGGATGGTAGCCATGGTTTGTGCCCTATTTTTGACAATTTCACGTTTAAGGGTTCTGCAATTTCTGCCGGTCAAGATTGGAGGTCGCCCAGAACGTGCAGCCTTGGCACAATGCCCATCGACCTTCCACTTACGCAGTACGAATGCGACAGTTGATTTGGGCCTGTTTTCCTTTCCGTGCAATCGCCCGGCTAGACAGTCCGCTGAGATGGCAACCCACAATCACGCCCTTATCGAAGCCCGATAGCTCTGTACCTCGTGCTATCTCCTTGTAAACTGGTTCTACACCAGCCTGCAACGTATGACGGCCACACAAGTCAACTGATGTAGTGAATTACCTATCTTCACGGGTGGCCAATCACTTTTTGGTCAATAGTGTATTTTGGAACGGAAGTGGAGTTCAGGCAGGGTTGAGATTGTTGGACGAGTACAAGAAATATATTCTTCTATTTCATATCCACTGTTCAGAACAGCTTGCGTTCATGATATTTAATTATAACAATTATGACTATTCCGAGGCCGTCAACTTTCCTCATGCAGGGAGATATTTTGCTGTAAGTTTGATCTGTGGATTAGTTCTTAATAGGATTTTCCCTGACGTTCCCGCATGAGATTTCTCATGCGAGGCCTCGTGCGGAAATAATTTTACGTCGTGTAAAATAAGCTTAGTCAGTCTCACACAAAATACGGCATGAATCGATGAAACATGTGGTACTCCAACCCATCTTCACTCTGTAGGCAGGCCTGCAACTGAGGGCTGTGCATGACTGTCGCTTAGGTTCAATCCTCTGCCATACACCAACTATAAGAAGGTTTCAGGAATGAACGTTTAACTTGTACTACGATTCTTCATAAGCTTGTAATATGATATAGCTCTAAACGGAGATTATCTAAAAAATTAGTGTCGAAGTTTAGTTGGATTCTATTGCATATTTCAGGGTTCTCAAGTAATTTTTACCCTAGTTGAAGCGTAGCCGTATAATGGAGAATATTTACAGATAAAAGCCAACCAGGTGTGCTCAGTTTCCATGATGGTATTTGTAAAAAAAAGCAATAGTAATTTACGGCAATCCAGAAACCCCCTTTCTTTATCGGTAAAGAAGATCCATTATATGTAATATCTGGCTATCCTTATGAAACAGAAGCCCCAGCATGCAAAATATGTAATCAAATTAAATTTTATTGGCATTATACCCAAATCCCTGTAACATCTCCATTTTACCAGTGTCATGATAATGTTATGAATATCCGTAATTTGATGTATATTTCGTAAGTGTTAGTTGTGTTAACTGTTTTGCATAGGCTAAGGATGTAAGAGGGTTTATTTTGACAGTTGTATTGTTTAATAGTGTGTGAAATTGTTAGCTTGATCTGTGGATTTTGTCAATGCAAATGAAAGCGTTTTGTTATTTGAATAGTTTGTTATAATGTTTTCGGTTAGTCACACTACACCTGTCAGAAATAACAACATCTTGTTTTGTTAGGAACATTTTGTAAATTAGAATATTCCAAGCGGTATTCTAAAAGAAGCTTTCTTGAGAGAAGGATGTAAAATACTAAGGGCTCCAGGATTATTTGAATATTCTATCTACAAATTTACGTATGTAAATAATTTGATACATCCAAGTACTAAAAGAAGAAACGTGAAATAATTTGATGAATTAATGCCTAGAAGAAATATTAATATGAAGAGAAACTATAACCCCAAAGAAGATAATCTCGTCAATGAAATTCGCTTAAGTCTGACGACAGGATAATGAAAGTGGAGCGACAGTTTCCAGAGACGACAGTTTGAGTACCAGCGGACGTCTCCAACCAAGTCGACTAAACTCTATGTTGTCTCGAAGTCGAAGGAGCATGTGCTTGCATCATCGACGTCCAGTGTTCCAGTCCTGAGTTTGACGGCATGGGTCCAGCTGTGCGGAACGACATCGGGATGTCTACCGCATACTGAATTGGATTCGATGCCTTGAGTCCTTGTGCACGGAGCGACGTCAGGACAACGATAGCCTGCAGGACTGTGCGCAGTGGAAAGGTGGTGCTACTCTACAGTTTAACAACAGCTAAGTCCTCGTTTGCACAATCAGCTAATAAGTGCTTATTCCTTTATATAATATTGCACTATTAACACTGGTAGTTTTTTGGCAGATGTGTAGAGGCTGTCTTTCTGACTGGTGTAGTGTTAGTTAAATTTTAATAATTAATCATAGGGTAATTTCAGTAATTCTAGTGTTCAGGTTTTAATTTATTTGTAGGATATTAATTGGTAATTTGTCTCACATAAGGATGATAGTTATTTTGTTCGAAGATCTGGGATTTTATTGAATATATTTCACATAGTTGAAACGAACCTTGTAATTATTCATAATTTGTCCTAATACTAAACTGTCATATGAAATTCTAAGGTGTTTTCCACATGGATTCTTAAGTGTTTAGTTGACTCTCTTTTGGAAGTTTTTTAAATAGAAATTATAATTCCCCATAACCGAGGCATCTACTCATATTCATATATTACACACCTAGTTGGGTAACATTGCATACTCCGACTTAAAAAATAAATCGTGTAGCAATATTCGATATCACATCCCTTTCCAAAAATAACGATTATATAAATATATGTATCTGTTTGATACCATTTATGTACAGGTAGCCTGATCATTATCAATGCACCCACTTTGGTATAGACTGTTATCTGATTGGTAAATAATACACTTTTATCTGTCTGCATCAAGTTTGTCATGTTCTTTCAACCGTGATCACTAATCTGAAAAGTTGCGCTATTATGAGCGTAGAAAATGCTAAATTTTCGCCGTCCTAATTCATGTGGATATTATGGAAATTCATAAATTTTCCGCATCGAGCACAACACCTTTAAAGGCTCTGTGGGGGACGGATTACACACCGACTTATTTCGCCTTTGAAAGTCTTGAAAAATTGTATCAATGCCGACATAGCCCAAGGAACTAAAATATTCTATTTTTATATATTACCCGAACAGTCCTTGACAATTTCTTTGCAAGACTAAAAAGTCTTATTTTTTGTTAGACCAAGAACAATGCATATTACTGAGGGGAAATGTTACTGCTAGAAAACTACGTATCGTACATTAAGTACATATCTGCTCCTACGGCTGACAGATCTTGCTCTTTCTTCTCCTCGCCCCACACCTGTCTCCAAACATGCAACCTTATAGCAATAAGCAGCCCGAAAGGCCTGTGGGACGTCTCGTTAAGCCTTTGCTATCGTCATTACGCATGCATGAGTATGGATTATCGGAAGGGCAAGGAGTGCTCGATATAGCTTGACGACAGAGGCGCAGTGGCCGGGGTCCGATTACGCCTCAAGGTCACAGCAGATTGCCGCGGCGGACGTTCAAGGCGCGACGCTGCCGCTCGGCTTTCCACCGCATTAACCCTGTATTCAGCTCAGTGTCGGGCGGCGTCCTTGCAAAGGCTGTTCACGATCAAATGAGCACTTTTGAAAGCCCTGCTTGAGATCTACTTGTATGTACATTGCATATTCTTCCACCTCATGTGAAGTTAACATTGCCGTGGACCTCGTTACTTTATTCATGCGTTGGTAAAGTGAAAATGTGAAATTATTATAAAAGTAAATATTTTACAAATATGGTTATTTTTAGACTTCCGGTGCATTAAAAGAGAGCGAAAGAAATAATTTTAAGCTATCACAAATAATTACCTAACACTTTTTATTCGACGTTAAATGTTAAATATGTAACTACTTTCCATCCATCGTTACCTACTTCACTGGGCGCATGTCACTTAGTGAGTTAGTTGAAGTATACGTTGGCAAGGGGGGGGGGTGACATTTTTATAAGGTTAATTTCAAAAGTGCTCGCTTTATTGTGAATAGCCTTCAAGTGAATATACTACGAGAAAACCTACACATGGACGACTCTTACTATCGATGAGAGGAACATACCTGGCAGATCTAAATATTCGCGAACACTTTACGAATACATACAAGTGAATAGTTGCAGTGCTAAAAAGTTCTCCCTATATGCTGTTCACGCTGAAGCAAGCAATTTTGAAGTCAACGTTTGAAAAAAAAGTGACTGCTCGTTAGCGGCTGACGTACACAGTGCTGCCTCCCAACTACGTTCGCAGCGAGTTAAGTAAAATAGTTGCAAGCCTTGACGTGTGCGAAAGTGAAGTTTGAATTTATAACAAATTGAGTTGCTGATATTTTGGTAGGGTGGGGCGGAATTCAGCCAACAATCTTTGAGAGATGATTATTTATGCGGAAACAAGTGGGAAATGTCCACGGCACTTTATAGCCAAACATAATATCGAAATAAATATGAGCCCTTGAAAATTGACATTTTAAGAAGAATTATTGCAAAATATAAAAAAAACAAGTGTAAATAAGTTACAATCATCTGGACATTGTTTTGTGTTGTTGGGTTCTCCATGCTAAAAGAAAAATATCATGAATACCTCCCCTCGTAATGATAATAACAGGGATGACAACCCACTATTTGCCGGAAACTTTTTTAATGTCAAATATTTTGAACATTTAATTCTAGTTTATTGAGATAATTACGTAACTAACAAAAATGGCCCTCTTATTGCAACTACCCAGGATAGAGTGCCTAGCACGTAGGCAATACTACATAGATGCGTATATGGAACACTGCACAGACGATGGCAGAGTACATTTTTAACACTCACTGTATACAGTATGAACCATGCGTTAAGAAGGAATTTTGCACGTCTGAGGTCTAAGAGTGTGGGAGCGCTAGGGGCGAACGAGACACGCGCATCAACTCTCTCATCGCCTCTACACGCAAAGCACTGAACTGGCGTGCAGTGTTGTCTTCCCGTCGATATCGTCCCTCTTTGAGACTTTCAGCACGACCTTACCATTTTATGACTTAATAATAAATATTAAGGTTTTATACACGTCCCTATTACTTTCTTAACGTTTTGTACGGGAATGTTTATACCAAATATGACCGTGAAAACACACGTTTGAGCCATTTTCACTATCACAAAAAAAAACATGCTATAGAGAGAAATGGAGGAACTGAAAGACAAATACAGACGCCGCACAGTGGGCTGGATTCACTCTTCATAGTGCCAAAAACCCTTCCTGACTCTCCTAATTGCAATACCTACTTAACATTTGACACACTTTTACATTATGTGAATAAAAACTAACTGAATTCACAATTTTGAGTAAATTCTAAAAGGGTTAGAATTTATTGGGAAGGGGCTGGGATTTGAAAATAACATAGGTGCTTTTCGTGCAATTTGTCACACATCCATGGAAGGAAATAAAAAAAATTAATGTTATCATCTAGTAACCGATAAAAAAAAAAAAAATTCAGAATCTCCAGAAAACCCTTCAGAGTTGCGGGTTACATGATGTGCACCGTAAGATTTATCAATAGGGTCCACTTTTATCGTCATTATATTTTACTTTCTATATTTATTACTTAAAATATTATTTTACAATTTATTAATTTAAAGTACATATTAAACAAACGAGATATAAATATTCCATTTAACAAATTATATATATATATGTATATGTTTTGACCTGTGGTATACATGTTAATTATTTTTACATAAATAACTAAAATCTAAATCCGTATTTGTATGAGGCACAAGTAAAAATTGTAAACTTTGTATTTAACAGCTTATTAACATGTATTGACATTTATGCATGATCCATTCTGTGAAGTTATAATGGTGATACAAACATTAAAGTAATAGGCCCATAAAAAGAGAAAAATATTTACACGATAATTAGAAAACTGTACCAGACGATTAGTCCTCACCGCTGTCTTCCAGGTCATTTTTATCGTCATATCCACTGTCACCTATGGATTCATCGGAAAATGAGTAAATATTCCAAGTCGCTTCTAATTTCAGGGTGAAGTTCCCGAACACTCTTTGTTGGTAATTTGCATACAGATGAAATTACTGAATATGATGATAATAAAAGGCGACAAAACAAATCACTGAAATTTAAACTTCTACTTGATTTCCGGTAGAAGAACTCACGATAATTTCTGACTTCTTTATTTCTTGCTTCCTGAGCCTCGTCAGACAACTGTCCCATTAGCAAAAGACAGTGTTTCATGATAACTGCACTATGCTCTAATACTTTATGCAAAGTCGGTGTTAGCTCATACCAACTGTACAGTTTCTTATAGTAGAGCAAATTTATTTTACAATAAGAATCAAATTTGTCAATACTGACCTCGTGACCACTAGCCAGAACCAATAATATAACAGAAAACATTTTTATCAATTCCTGGTCAACTCCTGTTGCTTAGGATGCTGTAGCTGGATCACAAAAAAAAAAAAACCTTCGTGCAGAGTTTCCGTCAGTCGTGGAGCCAAATACTTGTCTTGGGCAATCGGGATTAATGTGCATTAATAGCTTCAACTCCTGTAAAACAACCTCGTTGCGCTGATGGACTTCGGGGTCATTTTTTTCACCACGCCTTTTTGATTCAGAACTTGCAAAAAATGTCAGTCGGAATATTGCACCCACAAAAGTCATAACCCCTTATAGCACTACTTGAATACTTACCTAATCTGTAGGAAATCACCAAAAGGAATTCCAAAAATCTGATGTAGGCATGCAACTGTCTTCGTTTATGGGCTTTGAAACTGTCCACAAAGAAGAGCCTTTCGCAGTCTGCTTACAAATAGGACTCTGCAATGTAGAGGTGTCAGTCAACCCACAGAGAACTCTACCATCAATCATTGTCAGTAGCATATGATATTTTATTTGTAATCCTTCTTTCTTGAAATTACATAAATTGTTGATTTGATTTTGGAGGTAATCCTCTTCTTCTTTAATAACCATTTTTGACTCTTTAACGAACTGGAGTCGTATGGGACGATAAAAACGCGTGGAGCTCGGTCGAGGATTATTCCAAACATCACCATCTTTCCCTTTCAAAACAAGTGGGACTAAAGAACTAAGAAAACCACTTTCGTCACTAGCCTCCGTATTCTCTTCCCAAGCCTGCTTGTATGGAGACTGCCCAGATGAGCCATCGAACCCCCATTTACAAAGCAATGTAAATTCACCTTCAAGTTGGTTGTTCAATATCTGTAATGTTCGTATCGGCGTATGATCAAGTAAATTTTGAAATGGAACCTCACAACCAATTTCTGAGCACCGAATATTGCCTGGATAGCACAGCTTCTTCGCTTCGGCCAAATTCGAATAGGTGGGGTAAATATCCGCATTTCGCATCTTTGATGATAGTCTGATTAAATTTTATAATTGCTTCGACAATCTGGCTTCAATTAGTAGAGACAATGCTTCTTCGGGAGAGTAAGGAAAGCATGCTTTTTCATGTGTTGCTGTCGGTAATTCCCGAAGTAAATTTTTGAAGATGTTGGTGTACTGCCAGCCACAAGTTTTACTGCCGACACTCCAGCCCTGTTGCCTTTACCTCTTAGGCGAGAAGAGAGAATTCTGGCTGCTTCAGGAGTAGTAACAGCGTCGGATGCACGTTTTATGATCCTTTTATTTGGTCCGCTCGCTCGTCTCACTACGATTTTTGTGGCCGATCACGTTTTTTGGGTGTTTCATTTTTTGCTTCACTCTGTCCAGGCATTGAAACTGCGTGTTCAGGAGAATTCCCAATGTTATCAAGCCATTCAGAATACTTCCGTTCTAATGTTTTCGGATCGCGACAAGATATTTTCCACCTTGATATAAAATTTTTATATACGTTTTTCAACTTTGACTTCAGTGAGTCTGTTCTTATGTAAACCATAATTTTCCAAAGCACGAGCATAGAATTCGTCAAAGTCACTTGAATTATTTATAATGTCTCTTAATTGTCTTCTAGTTACCATTTTGATACCTGTAAAATGAAAACCGAGGTACTAAATCTATTGATCTGAGTACATCATACACATGTAATATAGTGAACGTTTTAATTGTGGAGTTGCGTAAATCTTATTAAAGTTCTTGAAGTTATAACAGAAAGTATATGAGTTTTTTTAGAGGATACGATATTACTAATGAAATTATTACCTCTAGCTACGATAAATATGAGTGACAAGAAAAATAAACATAAGGCTAATCACCTGAAATGACACATTCACAAGTACAGCAAAAGAGCGAGTGCACTCGACAGACTGTTGTTGCTCTTCCCTTGCGACTTAGACACCGACTGCCTAATACTCATAAAGCTAAGGTTTCAACCTGGATGCGACAGCTCTCGTAGCCTTACATGTAATGAGCCATGACTCACCGGAAATGTCTCTCCGTCTGCAGGCACGTCCAAGGAATACAAAGATGTTTACAAAAGTGTAGGCCTACTGTTCAATACGTGGGAGTTCTCGCTGTCGCCTTGTCTCACGAGCCTGCCGTAGCATCCTACTTAAATTTGATCTGTACCCCAAAGCCACAATTTGACGAAACCAAACGTTACATCCCTTGGTTCTCTGATATTTTATCTACAGTATAAGCTGAGAACTTCCGTGAGCCTCGGTAATCCTCGAATTGTACAATTTGATTTACATCGAAACGTAAGGAAAAAAAGGTAGTTTTTTTTTAAATAATTTATTCCTATTTTATTATTAATAAATTACTAAATTTTAAAATGCGATTTTATGTTGAATTCAATGCAGTTTTTTAAAATACCAAAGATAAATTTACCGCAACTTTCACAAATAGCTAAATTCTCACGTGAAAAAAAAAAAAAAAAAAAAAACTAAAATTGTCAATAAATCCTAGTGTGACATGACTCTCCACAAATTAGTAACTTTTCGTAAACATCGTGAGCTTACTAGTTCACCAAAATAAAAATATTTCTCTCGTTGTTAGTATGCATCCTGTAGAATATGTAATTATTTCAGTTCAAAATAAAAATGTTCGATTTTATTATTTTTTATTTTTGGCACTATTATGGTTGGATCCAGCCCACTGTGCACCGTAACGTTTCTTAAATGCTATTCACTCAAACACGTTGGGCGGTTTTTTAATAAAACTTTTCCTGCTGGATCTCTGCACACCGTTCAGCGGCATACCCAGGCGGCCAACTTAATAAGCTGCATTTTTTTCTGACGTCAGTGGATGTAAGATTCCCCGCAGGAAGTGTTTGTATTGCCTACGTGCCTGGTAGTGTAACGCTGTCGCCAAAAGATTTGTGTGCATGTTACACGAAAACGGCGAGTCCTGGGTAGTTGCAACAAGAGAGCCATTTTTGTTAATCAGGTCATAATGCTCAATCAACTAGCATCGAACGTTCGTAATTCCTGACGGTAAATATATTTCCAGCAAAAATATGGTGGAAGACCCTGTTATTTTCATTACGAGGGGAGGTATAAGTAAGAATTTACTTTTTGGTTGAAGATCCCGATAACAATTTTTGGAGAACTGTAATTTAATTTCACTCCGTCTCCGATATTTTGTAACGGTACGGTTTGGAATCTCGATCTTCGGGTGCTCATGTCGCACTTAATATTCAATTTAGGTATTCATTTTTCTGTACATTTTCCACTTGAATTTGCATAGAGAATCACCTCATGAAGTTTGTTGGTCTAAGTCTGCCGCATCCTGTATACACATTATAGTACGGATTGGTATATCAGTAAAGCTGGGCTCACAACCATCCGTCCCACATGTCAGTCGCCCGTCCGTCAGTCAGTCATCCGTCTGTTTTTTCGTCTGCCAGTTGAAAGCGACTACAACAATCCGTCGTCTGTCGATCCTTCTGCCCAGTTAAATTTCAGTAGGACAACTTAACATCACGATCTTTCTTACGTAGAAGATATATTTTGGTTCGAAATACGTTTTTAAGAGAGAAACATTTTGGGGAAATAAATTTTTTTACGTGATAAAATTTTATACTGAATTATTGTTTACTTTTAAAATTCCTGAGTTTACCACTAAGATAAATAAACATATATCCACCGCCTTGCATTTTATTTCAAAGTGTGTATTCACGTCTACGGAATATCGTCAGAAGAAAGTTACCCTGTGATTGGTCGAAGATCACGTGACCGCCTGACGGATGGACGACTGATGGATACGACGGATGGTTGTGAAACAACCTAAACACATTCAGTTTTCTAGCAATTCCACGTTTCCACTTGAATGGCGCATGAATGAAGTCTTTAGGCCCTTGGCAATGTAAACGATACATACTGTATGGCGGAAAGATACAGCAAAATGAGGAGGAATGTATATCTTAAGCGCTTTCAAAAGTGCAGCTCGATTTACAGCGAACAGCCAACCAAAATAGCCTCTCATTGCAACTTCCCAGGACACACCACTCTCGTGTAGAACGCACCGAAAACACTCGGCTGCAGGGATACTGTTCCGGGCGCGTAGGCAATACCAATATGTACTTCCTGCAGGGAATAACACGCCTACTGTCGCTGGAAACGAACAGGCAGTTTCACTTCTGCAAGATTATTGCCTAAAGCTAAAGGCCCAGGTCGAGTTCACTTGGAACTAATATTAATTACGTCCAAATAATTACTAAATATTAATAACTGGTAGGCCTACATCTCAGTTCCTCCGCGTCATCCATTGCATCAGAAACGAGAATGCTAAATGCAGATTGAAGTAGGTAA
Source organism: Dryococelus australis (assembly GCA_029891345.1). Classification (NCBI taxonomy): domain Eukaryota; kingdom Metazoa; phylum Arthropoda; class Insecta; order Phasmatodea; family Phasmatidae; genus Dryococelus; species Dryococelus australis. Next base: position 102,307,743 of record CM056995.1, on the reverse strand, counting down.
CAAAAGATAAATATTTATTTACTATTAAACCCCTGGTTTACAAACACCGGGGTGTCTGTATCGGGAACATTGCCACGAGTTTTACATGTATACGTCTGCGCTAGAGGGTAATGTTCCCTTCAAGATATTGCAACAAAATTAAAGCAACGAAACGAACACGTAATATATTTATTGCTTAAATCGACAGATCCAAAGACGATATATTTAGTTTAGCGCCAAAATCAGTGCGGTAGCACATCGGTGTCGTGAGATATACCGTCCAGAAATTTCCGTCCACTTCCCAACTGGACCTGTCGCCGCGGGCCCCCACACCTCGAGCGTGTGCGGAGCCAATCCAAGGTCACGCTCGTATCGTAGTCTGATAACCAATCGAAAGATACCACATTTATTTCCATAGTCTATTCACGGTTTCATCACACTTTTTGAATCAAACCTTTGAAAAATTACCCCTGTTAACATAAAAGTAACTTATTTTTCGTTGAAATTGTAGATTAACTATATTCTCTCTATTATTTAAAGTATTTCATTTATAATAAATATGGAAAAATAACAGTGAGAGAACACATGTGTTGGTAACACCTAGTAAGAAATAGTTCTCATGCAAAATATTTCAACTGATGGCGCGCGAATTCGGTGCGTTGTCCATTTAGTGTAGTTTTCTAGACTTAGCTAAGCTTAGTTTGCACGAGGCAGAGGAATACCCCAGTGGTAGAACTTCAGCAAGGCTTCAGAAAAGTATGAAGTAACCGTGAATGGCTTATAGTCACGAAGCTATAGTATTGCAATACTGGTACCTCATATGTCGGTCTGATTTTGAAGACGTGCTCATGTCAGAAGATTTTTAATCTGATGGTATTAAGGGATTCGTTTGAAAAATTCGGTTCAGTCATCTCTAAAAATAAAGTTAATAAACGTTTTAAAGCTCATATACTCAACGCATGAATACACTGCTAAATAACATTTCTCAAACACAATGTATTTAAATTTAAAGCAATCAAGGGAATATAATTTTGTGCACATAGTAATGAAAATAAATAACGATACAGGATTTTGTAGTAATTTCCGCAGCATATATCAGCACGTAAAAATAAAAGTAAATGTGAAGTCAAATGGTCTTAGTGTTTTTAAAATAAAGTTTGTATTTTATTATTTTAATTATAGGTATACAGTAGTAGATAATAGGTATACAGCATAATAGGCTTTATATTTTACGTGTACGTAAATAACTAAATTTTTAACTAGAGAAAAATTTTAACCGGGTGAAAAATACGGGCGTTTAATTTGGCATATCCTACGCCTATAAAATAAATGTGGCCACTAGGTCGCAGAAATAGCTAACCATGATTTTAGACTTTCCAGTATTGATTTGGTCCACCTTTAGGAATATCCAGAATTGAAGCCAGCAACCAAAAATCTCTCAAATCCTCATTTTAAAAAATCGAGTTTTTTCTCGTGATATATAAACCACAGGGTGTAAACGATAAGTGTTTACAACTGTACACAACAGCGTACATAGCTCCGAGACGAGCAATTTGATGTAGGACACTTGTGGTCCAGAGGGTCGGGAAATAGCCGTAAATCGCTTGACAAATGTATACTAAAACACATGCAGCGCACTGTTGTGGGCCCCGGCTTTAATCGACCTGCTGGTCAGCTGAAGCCTGTTTGTACCGAGGTCAAACCAGGGAGGAAACGTTTAGTAATAGCTTTTGTTTGAAACACATATTGCATTGTCACAATACTACAGACAAGTTACAGAAATCAGGAAAGACTGTAGCAGGGCACATTCATCGTTCTCGGAGTCTAAATAAGCATTATTAACTGAGTATAGAAAACTACATCAAAGGTACAACGCACCGCATTTGTGCGCATTCACTGCAGTGATATTTTGCTTGAGAACTGTTTCTTACTAAGCATTGCCAACGCACCTATTTTCTCTCTGTTTCAATTTGTATCAAATTTAATTTGTATGAAATACTGTAATACATAAATTAAATTAAATTTATCCCAGTTCACCAAAATAAGATATTTTTGTGTTAACAGAAAAAATAAAGCAGTTGGATACGTGTTATTTTTAGGTTTAGTAACAACCAAACGTGTCACATTTGGAGTAATTTTTCAAAGGTGGGATTCAAGGAAAACTAAAGCAAGCGAAAAAAGGGGACAACAGGTCAGTAAACAAATATTAAAAGTTAATATAATTTGTAGGTTGGTTGAATATAGTTAACATGAAAGTACGGGACGTTCATATTTAATTGAGCCTTTGAAAGCCCTTCTTAGGATCTACTTTTTCCTTGTCTTGTAGTCTTCCGCTTTATGTAAAATTTACATTGTCATAGGCCGTCCCACTTTATTCATACGTCGTCCAAGTGAAACCATGCATTTTTTAGGAAAGATGACGTGTTAATAGTATGCAGATTCGTGCTCCAAAGTTTACTGTGTGACTCTTTAAAACTTACACAGCAACTATTTCTGAAATGGGAGGTGCTATTGATCCGCTGGTTTCACGGAAGTGAAGTTTTGACAAGGGCACATAGTTGCAGCCTAGACGCAGGTCTTAATCATTATTAGAATGTGTATTTCTTGAACAAAGCTAAATTTTTTAAATGGTACAATACCTATTCACATTAAGAAAATAAAACTAGAGTCGGTTAGAATGTCAACGGTGTTTTACGCAGAATTCTGGTGCAATTAGTTTATGTGCTATCGTATTGTGACAATATTAAATATTTGCAGTGAAAGATTTAGGTGATTCACCTTGTATATGAAACAAGCAACGCTGGTTTTAGCAAGCATATTTACGTATTTCACTCGTAGAACAAAGTCACTTCTTGTAACTATTATTATTAATTCGCTGCCAGCTTGACCGGTAGCCTGTACGCCAGTGTACGCTGCAGCCCATGTCGTTATGGACAGTATTTTATTTTTCAAAGGTTGTTTTCAAAAATGCTTACTTTACCGTTATCAGCTTAGTGTTTACTTCACGCGAGCAAATCGTAATACTCGGATATAGTACGAGAAAGATTTCAAATAAGAAAGTTTGATCACTGTGCTAAGACGTGAAGTCCACTCATAAACACGAACGGCGTATGCCAGCTAGCTGGTCGTGTGACAGCTATCGACGTGTACAGAGTTTCGCTTCAAAGCAGCAGGAGGCCCGCACGAACTGCTCAATGATTCAGCACGTCAGCAGCACGCCAGTTTCGCGTGCCATCGCCAGCAGCGATGCAGCCACATACTGTAGGCATGGGGTTAGCTGCCAACTTCAAAAATCTCACAAGATCATAATTTTCCACACTCCGAGTTACATATTCAGGATTTTATTTCCACCACTGAATTACTTAATACCACTATTATTAAACACATAACATTTTCATTAATTGTTTTCTCTTTTTTACAATTTAATTGTGTTCGACTAATATAAGACATCGTCTGCAACATTTCTCCTTCACTATCTCTTTTGCTTTTCTAACCCTTTATACATTCTGGAGTGCAGTGGCACCACAATTCCCCCGATTCAACAAAATGTCAGTACTGGTACATGGGACGCCTGGGGAGTGTATCTGAGTTCGTGAGCGGCGGGTGTCCTAACAAAAAATAAAGGAAACTAAATTTGATTTCTAATTTTTTCACTCCGCTATAATTTATAGCATTAAATTATCTGTCTCCACTTTTATACTCATTTTATTTAAACGTGAGCGCAATATTTAATGTATATTTCAACTCTAGTTAACGCCCTTATTAATTGTCTCTGTTGATTACAGTCAATTAAATCAAAATCATGATTAACATGTGTTCAGTTTATATGTTGCCATCATTTATAATGTATTTCACTCACGCATCTAGTCCAATAGCCCAGCCTGCCAGCGGCGTCCTTCACTGTTTGATACTCGCAGTAGCAGGCTTCCCTTTCGCTGGTCACTTCTCTCGCCGCTCGTTATTCTATCGCTCGGAACTCAGCCCCTCATTCACTCGCCAACTCCAACTCAACTCTCGGCCGGAAGCCTGTCGCAATATTTATAGTGGTTGGCTGTGACTATCTGGAAGGTTCAACGAACCCCGAGTCACGCTGAGAGAACGAGATTAGCAATCCAGAGCACTCTTCAAATAAACGCATAAAACAATTCAACCAAGGTCAGCGGCGCGCGTCTGCAATTCGGAACACGTCATTGACTTGCTTCCACCATCGCTATCATATATAACGACTATCTGTCCTCTTCGCTCGCTCGCGCGGGCCGGGTGAAGCAGCGAGCGTGTTACAGTACTAAATATATTCAAGTAGTTTTTAAACTGAAAACGAAGTTATTTAAAATGAGTAAATATCTGAGGTACAGCATTAAATGTTACGACCAAGGTTCCATTATGCTGAGAGTGGCAGCAACGTAATGTTAAAGAATGCGTAAGAAAACGCAGTTTTTATTCCAGTCAAAATGTTGCTTTACGCCTTATGCCAGAATCACATAGCCCCGACGCGCACGACTCGACGGCAAACAGCCAATGAAATACAAGATAGATCGTCGTAAGCCCGACCGATTCTGTCGTCCGACCAGCAACTTTGGATTAGAAATTATTTCTATTCTTCGTCATGTTGTGTGGCACGACGCAGAGAATGTACAACATTGCAAAATAAAATTGAATTGCAAGCTTCCCCTACAATATTGAATACACAGCTTAAAAGAAAAGCAAATTGAAAACTATTGTATCTAATTCTTAAAAATAATAATTTTACCTTTGCATGCATTGGCGATACCAATTTATCATCATTATGTATTACAAATTTCTCTCTTGTTCACCGCCTTTGAAACTAGCATAGCCTATCAGCACCTTCTAAATAGTTAGGTTAAATGCCAAGACCGTGGTGTCGGTCGTGCTGTAAATTCAAGTAGTCACATTGAAATGTGTCGTGGTTGCGTTTTTGGTCGTGTCGTGCTGTGTTGGTCGGAGCTATGTGATTCCGGCATTAGAGATTTAAAAATTGTTAATCTCAAAAATTGCATACGTTATCTGACTGAATATTCTGCAAAAATAATACAGTGGGATAGTGCATCTGAGAAAAGATAGTGGAGTGACACACAATCGATTTTTGACTTGAACGTGGCCAAAAGACACAATTGACAGTTCAGAGACATGCTAATTGTTAAATAACCCGTCGACCAGGTGGCATTGCACATGGCAGAGAAGCAGGGGAGAAGGTAAGGTGACACACGTGCTTACGTGGAATGGTGCGTTAACTGTGTGCGCAAGACGCTGAATTAGCGAGTAGTTTATCCGCCGTGCAGAGTGGGCGGTTAGGTGGATTGGCTTACACATTAAGTTAACCTACAACCAGAGCTCAGCGGTAACTTGAATACGGAACCTCGCTGGTTGAAAGTAACACCGCAGCAACCGTGGCAGTAAATTTCCAAATATTATGTTTTAAGTCACCCGTGACATTTCCGAAATGTCCCTAGAGAGGTCTATCTACACACTTACAGTTCTACTGCACATTTCAAATGCGTGAGAAAACCTGAACGATAAATTGAACTTAAGGTGAGGAAGCACACGTCAATTTTGCATCAGTTTCCTCAGTTCTGTTGTCTCAGTTGGGTCAGTTTTTACGCGCTCTGCGTGTTGCTTTGGTGTAGACAGAAACAATGTGAGAGAAAAGGAAAGCAGTTATTTTTTGGCGTAATTGCCGCATCGTACATATAAGGTGAAGAACCTAGGGAATAGCAACGCAAATTTTGGGGTAAGGTGCGGTATCTACAGAGAATAATTTATCAAATGATTTGAAGTTTATGACTTCAAGAATTATATAAAACTGGAAAATAAAACATTTGAACCCCTTCTGAGTAAAGATGCTCCGCATATAAAAACCGAAGGGAGACGCTCGAGAAAAAGCAATAATTACTCCTCGAGTTAGGCTGACTAGACTGAAATTATAAACTGAGAGAGTTTTCAAGGATTTTAAGTTTTCTATGAGAGTATTCCTCCAGCCAAACGGAAACAAAATGTCTTTATAGAAACGTCGGTGACAATTGGGAAAGCACTGCTATATATATATATATATATATATATATATATATATATATATATATATATATATATATATATATATGAGTAGTTGCTTATTTATTTACTGTTTTTTACAAAATATAACTGTAAATTATTAGCTAAGTATAAAAATATATTGAAATGTACAAGGGTATAATATAAGGATAAGCATTTTCGGAATCGTGAATAGTGGAATTATTGAAAGAAAACATTTATAACAAATTTCTTGCGATTTGAAGTTCTCGAGAAGCATTAAAAGTCTGTGACGTTGTACAACTCCATTCTTCTTCGGTTGAGCCGAATGAGTATGAGTGAAGTTTATGGCTGTCCAGTGTGAATCAGACTGGTGATCATGGTCAAATGGCCCATTTAAGCTTGTAACACTGTTTTATGTATAACCCTATCTGCATACAGAAACTGCTGTGGCGTCAATTTCCTAATCTTGGTTGGAAAATCTTTCCCCAACGTTACAAACTTGTCTTCTTTTTCTAAGTGAAGTGTTGCCGCATATAGAATATAGTCTGCTGTAATAGTGCCAGAACTGAACTTTCTTTATTCTTTTTGTGGATAGAGAAGGCGAAGAGGTAGATTGTTCGGGGGGCATGTAAAAAGGGGAACATTTTAGAACAAAATCATGAAAGGCTATAGAGAATTTGTAAAATTTGACTGATTTGTTTGCAAAGTCTGTACAAACAAACGTTTTTAAATTACATTGAAAGGGATTCTTTCTAAAATTCAACCGAACTGTTTGTGAATCCGTATAAAATGGAATTTCCGTAATTTAATTTTAGCTTACTCGGGATGAAGCACAGTGGAAACAAATAGCCGGCGATTTCTACATGAAAAATGCAATATTCACTCTGCGCCAATGTACCATGGATGGCAAACACGTTCCAACAATAAAACTACTAAACTATGGGTCACGTTATTATAACTACAAGGCAACATTTAACGTCGTATTGATTGTTAATGTTTTGCAAATTACGAAATCATTTTATCTAATGTTGAGACAAATGGGACAATTTTCGCTGGTGATGTGATACAAAACACTACTTGTTATGATTTTCTCAACAACGGTAAACTGAACATTCCTGCTCCTTCTCAATTTACAGGGAGTGATAAGACTGTTACTTACATTTCTGTAAGGGACAAAGCATTTCAGTTAACGTATAATTTAATGAAACCCTATTTTATTTATGTACTGAGTGACGAAAAACGCAATTGCAACTAACGACTTTCTAGAACTAGAAGAGTTGTAAAATACTGTTGCGAAATTTTAACGTCGAGGTTCGTAATCTTTCAAAAGCCAATCAACTTATCGCTTCAAAACATGATACTGTAGTCCTGGCGTGTTGCTATTTGCACTTTTTTACGAAGATATTCAAGTGGTTATGGCAAAAAAAAAAACCATCCTTGGATTCCGTCCCATCCAGCAGTATACATCAAATTACAATGACTGCGTCATGGCATTCAATCAGTCAGCTGAACGAACGCGAGACACTTGCCGCGTTGAGTGGCAGGAGCGTGCGAATGACGCGTACTGCTCTCCTCTTGCCACAGGCTCGGTAAACTTTCGGAAGCTTGATACGTAAACATGACTTCCCAGTGTTTCAAATCTCCATAACGAACCTCAAAAGATCAGCCAATATTGTTCTGTAGTAGGGTGCAGTGCCACATTGAGAAACAATCCTTCAGTTATTAAATCATTAAGGTTTTTTACCGATAGGCACCATCATTTCAGAAGAAAGCTTGGTTTGCTGTAGGAAAGCGTGACACAAACGGAGAAACTTGGACTCCCATTTGCATAATTGTCTTTGTTCAAACAATGGAAAACATCTATTCTGAACAGAACTTCTATATTTTCGTTGTGTTATTTTCACATTAGCATAATAACATTGTTGTATCTCTGCAGGTAGCATAAGAATTAATGTAATCTGATGTAACAAGCAATATATTAACGCTGAACCCTTTATTAAGCAGATTTTCAATTTCTGTTTTTTTTTTCCCCAGTAGTATCATCTATCACTTTCTATACAATCAAAACGGCTATTACAAAATGTTCTCTCTCGCATTCCGCTTTCAACATGCTAGCTAAAGTTGACTCAACGTGTTTTATTTGTTCATACAAGAAAAATATATATATATACACACACACACATACTCACACATACGCTTAGAATTAACAGTTTTACTACCTGAGTTTCACTTAAAATAACGCAACACTTTTACTGAGACTTTAAAATAAATAAACAATTTTTGAAAAGTGTCACATTGAAACTTGTGGTACTTGTGATATGGCTCGACTTTAAAACCTCGATGTTAAACACTAAATCTCAAATTAATGTTAATTATATTGAAAGTTCACTACAATTTAAAAGTTGGGTTCTTCAATCAATTACTGCGTCTGTACTTAGCTCGTCAGTAGAACAGGACTACTGGTTTCTAATTTCCAAAAACATGTAAATTACAAGAAATCCTACGAGTAGGGTTACTTAAGTCTCTGTACAGCACCTTATTTTGAAATGGATCTCTTTACTTTTGAAATAAATGAACAGTTGACTTCAAAATGACGAAGGAGTCACCTGGATATAGGCCAGACCCTTAGCCTGTAACATGGCGTCGTTAAAGTTCATCGGCGCCGCATCTTAGGCCGGAATACACTAATAAGATAGCTAACAATTAAAGAGACTCAGCCCTCTTGATGACTTGGCTGGCTCTATAAAGTCGGAAAGGGTTAAACTTTGGCCAGCCATCTTATAGGTGACATACGTTTCCCTTATCCAGTGGTAATTTTCAGTAGGCAAGAAGAAAATCGCTTTCAGATTATTTATAACGTATTCTTGTCTTTTATATTTCCAACAGAGACTAAACAATGCATATTAAAAATAATTATCAAAATTACAACAATTATTTAATAATTCACGCAAGTGTAGAATAAATTATGTCAAAATTATGGCACAGATTATTCCCAATTGACGACACTTGAAAACTATCGACCATTGTATTGTAAAGGGTTTGTTAACGTCCCCTGATGTTATGTCAACTATCGACTAATTTGTCTCGTAATGAAAGGGGTAGAATAAAGACACCCATCGAAGTATATTGATCGAATGACTCAGCATTTTCTACTTCCCTATATTGAAATGTCTTGCAGAATGAAACGTTTTTCCAATATGCACATTTTATGTCACGCCCACGTGTATCTGAATTTTTCCTTCCACATAAAATATTTGACACCCTGCAAAGGGACCTCTGTATATTTATTGTTGTTAAATATTAACATATTAATCTTTCCGGTACCTCTTCTATTATAATAAGCCCTGATAAGCCTCGATACATGAAAATAAATAAAGATTATTGTTATTATCGTAATTTTTTTCGCCAAACGCAATGCCATTTTTTCGGACAGAAGTATTTTCATGATGCGGTTTTCTTACTGAAATGGCATAGGCGATGATAGCGAGAGAGCGAGGAGTATTTTTTGAGACGTGTTGAGAGCGTTGAACGTTATCTAAAGAGGTCACCGTGTCACCAAGTATGTGGCTCCAATGCACGTACAATGGACACAAACAGGATGAATAGTGAAGCGGTTCAAGGGAAGTGATCAATAGTCGATCGTACAAAAGGAAAGTCGAGGAGACTGGTTTTGCAAGAAACGTAGCGACCCGTAGTGGGTGGGGTAAAACAAAAATCCTGTTTTTCTTGCGGCAAATGCAAGCGAGTACCTACGTACCGGCATAGATATTATACAATTGCGGGCGCAGTTTCACGCTAGAAGTGGCCAACAAGTTTAACCATAGAGTGCAAAATACTGAGTGTCATTATTTTACTTTACCTTGCAGCAGCGGGGGCCAAACTTCTATACGACCAGGGGTAGCATTTGCAAGGAGATAGCTGAGGGTGTTTTAAAAACACACGTGGGAAAATTGAGATAAATAACAAGAAGTTACTGATACAAATAATTAACCTGATTTCCTCGACACGTATGTCAGCTACTTTCATGAGACACTCACAAGTTCAGATAGCGTGTTAAAAATTACCCAAGAGAAGTCTTTTCCAACCAGAGTTACGGGCAGTGAGTGGAATATTTCCTACACGATGTAGGCTTATAATAATAGGTAATTGGTAACATTGACTTCCAGAATGGTGAACGATCGAAACTATTAGTTAATTAATTTTGTTCACGGAGGACCTACGTACTTCAGGTTACCAAACTTGATTTATATCATTTTATTGGAACCACGGATATGGCATATGAAACAGAAGTTTTAGAAATATGAGGATACTTTATCATTTTAGGTAACGTTCCATAACACTACGTGTATGAAAAATGAGGTAGGAATCGGTTAATAAGTCACCGAGATAGTAAATTTAAGTTTAATTTTCCAGGTGAATTCTTTTAATAAGGTGAGCTTTAGAGTATATTTCGTCCACACAATGAAAGCTTCCAACTCACCAATTTATGTTAAAATCAGTTTAAATGTCTCAAAGATACAATCTGTAACACAAAGTACAACATGGCAGCAATTTGCAAAGATGTACATACCTTGCCGATTTAAAATTACTTAATTCAGGCTATCTTTAAGAGTACCATGAGAGTATAGAATTTGTTGAAATTCATTTTGTAGTACCTGAAGTATGCTTTTAAAGCTTCACTTAGGTATGCTAAGATTCCAAGTTTGGTTGGGAAAGTCATAATGTTCTGTGAGTAGGGTATACTATTCTAAAATATTTATTAGACAGCTATTCTGAAAATATTTTACTAATCTATATTTGTTTTATTGAGAGACAAATTCGACGGCAGTAGATTGAGTAGTTCCCGATGTCTAACGTAAAAGCTCTTCAGAAAAGTTTGAAGTAACCGTGAATGAGCTATATGTATTCATGTATGTATGTTTGTTCCTTAAACAATTTTACACAGTTTAAATGATCTTAACCATCGCATCCCTACTAGTTTCATCCAGATCCATCGAACGGTGTATAATTGAGATACCCGATCCCGTTTTAGGGGTTTCGGTGAGTTTGGACCCAAAGAGAGTCAGAGTCGATTTAGTTTTAGGGGTTTTCTGGTTTTCGGACTCAATTGGGGGCCAGAGCCGAAGTAGTATTTAAGATAGGTACTAAAGCGTTGATCTACACAATATGTTTATTTGGGTACTGAATTGAGCCCAAATCCTCCAAACCCCTTTAAACGAGGCCAGGTATCTCAATTCTACACCGTTCGATGGATCTGGACCAAGCAGGGATACACTTTAGTACTCAAATTAAATATTGCTCCGGCTGCGTACCCTCATTGGGTCCGAAAACCTGGAAACCCCTAAAATGTGGTCGTGTATCTCTTATTTCCCTATTATACCTGAGTAACACCACGTAGTTGCGCTAGTTATTTAGAAATAAGCGTCTGATATTATAAAATTGTGTATTTTTAGGTTGCCTAACTTACCACTGCAAATGTGCCAAATATCATGAGAATTGGCTCAATACATCCTCAGATACGACGTAAAAACTTTATTTACTTACGGAGCACTATTTGGCAGTATAAAATGGCGGAAACAAGATGCGATGATTTAGCATATTTAGAGCATGTAATATGTACTAATAGCAAACAAAGTATGTTTAAATAGGTATAGGCTGTTTACGGTAAACTGAGCATTTTTGAAAGCCCTGCTTAAAATATACTAGTATGTACATTGTGTATTCTTACACCATAAGGCAGATATAGCGTTGCTATGGAACTGATCATTTGATTAGTGCGTCGTTTAAGTAAAACTTAAAAATTATTATAATATTAAATATTTTACAAATTTGTTAATTTATACGCTTAAATGCACTAAAAAATCATAGAGCAAAATAAATAATTTAAGTATTCACAAATGTTACCATAACAGTTGTAATTCGAAGTTTAGACATAGAACTATTTCTCTTCTGTCATTACCAACTTTACTGGGCGCAGGCGAGTCAGTGAGCCCGTAAAACTATATGCAGGCAAGGAGCAGTGACATTTTCGAAAGGTTGACTTCAGAAGTGCTCACTTCATCGTGAACAGGCTTTATTAAGAGCGCTGGTCCTTTAAAAAATGCATTATTTAGTATTTGCACTGAATACTGGACATTACTAACAGATACTACTGTAAAGAATATTGGTGGAACTGGGGTGGGAATGTAGTTAGGGAGAGATAAATTCTGTAGTTGTGTGAGAATGATAGATAAAGGCTTAGACTGGACTTGTGTGTAGTATAGAAGAGTGTGTATAACATTTACCAATGGAACTTACTCTCCACTCCAGCTTTCGTAGACTGAGGAACTCTGCTAGGGTATTCACATACACTGGCATTCACAATACATAAAACCCTCAGTATTATTAAGAAGCACTTCATTTGGAAAAGAAAATTAAACAAGTGTGGTTCAACATTACAAATAAAAGAAAACTAAATAGTATTAATGATCATTACTTCAAAGCATAAAAAGAGATATTAAAATGAGAATAAAACTGTTTAACTATGTGGAGAAACTAAATCAACTAAATAAAAATTCTGTTCTGCAAGTAGACTAAAAATATTAAAATATTACCACCATTGAAACAAAAATATTACTTAAATTGGAAATAAAATAAAATAAAATGTCTTTAAAGCTGATTTCAAAATAATTAAATGTAATGTAGATTAATTGAACTGTTTCCAAATAAAAGTGTCTGTAATCTCAGTGCCTCCTAACAAAGTTTTATATTGTGAGTTCCATTAATATATCACGTTACAAGTTCAATTCACTGTCCCACATATCTAACTCAGGTTCGTAATCTCTTAAAAACTAGAAAAATTGCAGTATTCTCCAAACCAGTTTGAGTCCAAATCAAAAATAAGAAAATAGTTATTCACTCCAAATCATATTCAAATTAATGTAAGTTCAAAAATGTCTGCTTCGGTTACTAGCTCAATCGGGTAGCGTAGGACCACTGGGCTGATTTAATAAGTGACACTCAGTACTGCAACTAAATCTTTAAAAACTATTTAATCTGTCACTACTAATTCGGGAGCAATAATAAACTTGCATACAACGCTACCAGGCTAAAAAAATTAGGTGGCGTCACCTTTAACTGTAGGTAATGCTGACTTTCCCAGCATGGCATCGTGGCGTCGGTGTAGACTCCGCCTCGTTGACTGTGTCCACTAATAAATCCAAACTATTTTAGCTAGGCTTTGGCTTCTTCTTAACTTGCCAAGCTAGCCCTAAATTAAACCAACTTCGGGCCCTAAAAACTCTGACCTAGATTAGGTAGCTGCCGGGGATTTCGCGCACGGAATCCCGGCTATTAAAAACGCGTCCGTGGATCTACAGATCCGTACCCAGAAGCCCTTGACTTCCGGCAACTTCATCACCAAGTTCTATCAATGGAGCTCAGCTACATACGGTGTTGTAAGACAAATATAGCTTAACACAAAATAAAATATAAAACTGCAAATTAAAGAAAATAAGTAAGGTTAAAAATTAAAATAATAAATTCTGAGATTTGTAAAGCACGGAAAAATAATTAAGTAATATACTTAAATTAAGTAGCCAAATACTCAGAATAATGTACTTAATTGCCATAGAGGGACATAAATTTACAAACACGAATTGGAAAGAATGGTGGATCCTAACTCACACCACACATTTAAAATCATGAAATAAAATATGTAAAATTGTAGAAGGGTTCCAATTAAAATAATAAAGTACCTAAACATAAACAAAATATGTAAGCGTCATATGGTATAAGACATATACGTGTTAATCTGCATACTAGTTTCGGGATATGTAAACGAAAGTACATGGATATGTTACACTATTTCCTCGCATAAACATAAGTTCAACCTCCTACTGTCTGCATAACAGCATGTCAAAATCACAATTTTGATGTTTTTGGGGACACACCAATAATAAAACAACTCACCGAAATGAGATAATTCACATTGAAATTAGTCACCCCGAGTTACTGCAAGATATATTAGAAACGGCGTTATGAAGTATATTCGTAATTTTTAAAAATCGCTTTAAATAAGGACATTTTTGCATATTTTAAAATTGTAACAGTCTACGAATTTTCGTAAAATAAATATTGCTAGGCATGCATTTTCAATCACCGTTATTAATTTCCTGTAAACGTTATCTTTTATTTTATTTGAACATCCGAAAACACTAACATTGTGATTTTTACATGCCTAATTTCAATTCAAAGAAAGAGTATTTACAATTGATGTCTATAAGTTGAACGGTAATTTCTCAAAAAATAGACAGTTATGCGTTTCTTGGCGACCAACGTCCATAATATCACACGGGTACTATTATCAAATATCCAAATGTCTGATCAACTGGAAATAATATAAGTTATGGCTGATGCTGTCAAATTTGGCGAAAATTTGTTAGATAGTTTCTGAAATATGGCATAGTAACTTTACTAAGCATTATCATCATAAATGGCGGATATAAACCATTGAGCTCTTAATTATTAAGTATGTTCTGTGATTGAAGCAGGTACTGCCGGCTCACTAAGTTTGTTAAAACGTATTTATCGGTACGGTGGATATTATGTAATAACTTAAAAGAACATTAACACTGCCATTTTGGAAAAATAAGTATCTGATATATTGGAAATGATATAAGATTGGCGGCCTATCGCAGCACTCATTGTGAGTAGGGGAATCGCTATCTTTACAATCAGATCGGAGCAATGCTGCCATAAAACACATTTTATTAATATGCGAAACGGGTTCAGGAGGGTGTACGTCAAAGTGAAGGCATCTTTTAACCAGGGAATCTGTCACCAATCTCTTTCCCGCCTTTTCGGTGCTACGTCACTCGTTCTTACGAGTTAACGAAGCCAGAACAATCAGTGGTTCTTAAAAAATTTTGTAATAAACACACACGAACACGTCCGTTTTTGTTGTAGTGTAAGACACAAATTAAAGTAAGTAGGTCACCGCAACCAATGTGGCACTTAAGTCTCAAGGGAGCTCGTATTATTGGAAGTCTCGCCACCACCACAATCCACACTAGGCACGTCACAGTTCTGACGGCTGGCAGAAACGAACGATCGTTGCAGCTGTGCGTGTTGCTTGGGGTAAGTACTATGTTTTGTATATATATATATGTATGTATGTATTTCAGTATATATGTATATGTACATATATATGGCTGAAAAAATTTCCTCCCTTCCTATTAACTATGGGTTCAACCCATTTTTTGTATAATATATTAATTGTAATAACTGTCCTTTCAAATCCTTCGCAGTCATAATTTTATATTTCAATAACTGAGCAGTGATCGAATCTATTATAGCCTATTCACGATAACGTGAGCACTTTTGAAAACCCTCTCATTTGGAATAATAGTTAGTAAATATATTTTATTCTAGTCTTAGACGTTAATTTCCGAGTGCAGTGGAATATACACACTGTGTTTATTTCTTGCATGAAAATATTTTTTTAAAAAACGTGGTTAAAGGATAAATATTTCTGAAAGGAAAAAGTAAATATGGTTTTAAAGGTGCTCACTTTACTATGAACGGCCTGTACATAGAGTTATCATACATTTTTTGAACCGTATAATTATATGTATTACATCTAACGCAACGAATTTTATTAGGAAGTTTCTAGTGGAGATACTTGGAACAATTCTTACATATAGGTCCTATCGACTGGCCTCTGAAAAATGATCAATTGTATTTACCTCCATAACCCTATGTATCCTTATATATAGTTTTTTATTGTTTCATAGCATTTAATACAAATATATGCTAGCAATATTTTTTTAGGATGTGCTCTCCATACAGAGAGATTTACTGTCCTAACCATCACTGCACAATTTAAAAAATAGCGAAGTGTTCGAAGCCTCGCCCCAGAGAGCATTTTCAAAAAGATTGATATTTTATAAATAAAATGTTTCGAAATTCGTGTTAGAGCTCTCTAGAGCTGCCAGTACACGTTAACTGGAGCAACTTTTGCGTATAAACACGGCGTCGGAAATATGATACGTGCTTTGAGGCGTGTAATGTCGTTCGATAACTAACTGGAATGACATTGAAGTGAGCATTTGCAGTAATTGGCTTACATTTTTGGTGGTGTTTTAGTTTTGTGGTGTTTATTGGAACCTGGTGGTGGCTGTTGTTTACAAAATACTCACTCTTCACACGTTGTGGCGCTCTCTACGATCTTGTAGAACAGAACGACACAAGAAACGCCACGTAACCAAGAAACACAATCAACACCACCAGTTGTTTAAAACCAGCTGGCAAAATTTTGAAATCAGTTTAAACTCATACCATCTCTTGAAATTACAAACACGCACACTGTACGGGAAAAGCTTTATATTTGAAAACTATTTTCAAATAAAAACACGTTACAAAACCATGCAAAGCACCAAGATTCACAACACTATTTTTACTAAATAGAATTTTGCATACTGTTATTGTTACAATATTAAAACAGCCCTTAAAATATCCTGACACAACATGACAATTTAAACTTGGCATTCATTCAAATGTTTCCCATAAGGCTGAAATGATAAAATTTTGTTTTTAAACACGCCCTTAAAATATCTATCACGGCACAGTACGAAAATTTACATTTGGCATCCATTCAAGTGCATTGGTACCTTACTCAGTATGTTTTTGTTAAAGTCGTGTAAGATTACTATCAATTTTCCCCATAAGTATTCCCTATACTTAAAATACCTCTTATGTGACAATGCTGCTTTCTTTCAAGACGTTCCATTTAACGTGTACTACCAGCCCTAAGCATTGTAACACAAATTTTGAAACATTTGTATAATCACATCGTTCTTGCCTGTCGTTGTACATTGTCACAACGGTTATCCAGCATCGCATGTAAATATGAGAGCACTCAATTAAGATTCTTTGTAATGGGATTCTGAAGTTAAGTAAAGTAATCATTAATTGCTGTTTTTTTTTTTTTTTCATGAAGCGTTCTTAGGTAGGGCTTAAAATCTCACCGACAGCAAGACAGTTAGAGACAGAACAAGTTGTCCAGAGAAGCAGGAAGGTGGAAGATATAGCCTGGAACAACGCCAACATTTGCCTGGAGTGATTTCAGGAAACTGTGGGAAAAACCGTAACCAGGATGGTCGAGCCGGAATTATAACTCAGGTTTCCCCGAACGCAACTCCAAATGTTTCGGTGGTATGTGAAACAATCGATATAGGTTTGTGTTCCTTCCTATAATGTTATATTCTATTATTATAATGTTATAATTATTTACCGTAATTTATTTTATACTATTTCATATTTATTATACAGTTTCGCATAAATTCGGAAATAAATATGTACAACCAGTAAGCAAAAGTCCTCTTGGCAGAAATGATTCACTTAGGTACCAGATACGCTTATTTTACTACTTTCCTATATATTCATTGGGATGGGACAAGGACTTGAACTCGGGTCCTTCCGATTGCTAGACTGGTATGTTTGCACAATGTGTCACTGCGTAAAGAACAGCAACTTTAAATTTCATTTTACAGTCTACTATAATTTATTTGTTTTTGCAAACATTCATTTTTTTTCAGACGTATATATCAGGAGTATACACATTTATCGATATTACAAATATCTTTGCTATTTTCTTCTACATTCATGTTAACACCATATGCATCAGTTAGGTGTGTTATTTATGACTTTAATATAAAGGCTCAAACACAATTATAAATGGGTAGTTAATTATACTTATAAATAAGTGGTTACTCATATAACTAATAAGCTTACTTTCCTAAACATGGGTGCCATTCATTTTTAAACAAACTCTTAAAAGCTGAGTTGGTAGGTAGGACTTGACTTCTCTTTGAAAGCAATCCTATATAATAAGTAGACGATCTCTGTCTGTCTGTCCGTCTTTAATAATTCTAAGTCCCTTGAAACTAAACAGAAATTCTTCAAATTTTGCAGAGCGAATCCTCAGAGTAAAATACAGTTCAAGTTTGAATTTAAGCAAGATCATATTACGCAATCATTGCCTTTCACCCTAAAAACTCATTTTTTGATTACTTTTTCCCTATGAAAAGTTTTCTATTAATGCATAGAGAATACTGCATAGAGATATGCAGGTAATGGAATATCATTTTTGTTTACTTTAAACGTCTCGCTTCAATGTTGAGTTAATTAAGTAGGACCGCAGTGGCTCAGTGGATATAGCGATTCCAAGTGGAGCCGCAGTGGCTCAGTGGGTAGAGAGATCCCAAGTGGGACCGCAGTGACTCAGTAGGTAGAACTATATCAAGTGGGGCCTTAGTGGCGCAGTGGATAGAACCATGTTAAGTGGGGCCGCAGTGGCCAAGTGACTAGAGAAATATTAAATTGGACCGCAGTTGCTTCAATGTTGAGTTAATTTCACATCATTTCATTATTACTTACATATATCTATGCAATATTTTTTTCAGTCTTTGTATGATTACCAAATTGTTTAACATGTTAACTGTTCTAGCCCCGTGACAATGCAAAAAAAAAAGGTCACTGACTGGGTCCCATAGTAACATAAATGAAACGAGAAACGTATGGAACAGTAGTGAGATACGCGCCTTACCCGGGAATTGAAGACAGAGAACCTCGAACAATAAGCTAACATGCAATGCATTGCATTATGGAGGTCGGATTCGGAGAGTAAATTTCGGATTTAATAAGTCTGGTATTTCAAATCATAAGGTTTACTAACCTAAAATATTTATAGGGACGTCATTTGGAAAATAAGCGACCGAGCCTTACATGGCCTAACGTAACTCTACTTGTGTGAATAATTTCGTGGAAATCGGTTGTTTGGTCTCTGAGATATGGTATTATTTTCCTATTTGATTCTGTCGTACAAAAAAAAAAAAAAAAAAAAAAAAAAAAGGGGGATCTTCATACATACGATGCTGATGATGTATACTGTCTACGTACAAATTTTGGTTGAATTTGTTTAAAATGTGGCAAACTTACCTAAATTATTAACGACAGTACCATTTTGAACATCGTTGTCTGGTCCATTTAAATCATGAAAGTTTATATTGACTCCTGTAGCATTTATGGTGTGCAGAAAATTTTAAAAATTAGTTCAAGTGTTCCAGTGTAACATTTGGTGGGAAACAGTTGATTTGTCCTCGAGATAAAGCATGAAACTTCCATAATTTTCACATGGCGATCTTCATAAATGGAGGAAAAAATTGTAATAGGTATAGTAGCAATTTCGATGAGTGTATAATGCCAATATAAAAGTTTCGTTAAAATGGATTTCGTAGCTTCGTAGATATAGCACATAGAACTAAAATTATTTTATAACCGCAATTCTGAAAATAAGTGTGTCACGCTTAGAAAATAATAATAATAATAATAATATGGCCTACCGCAATAAATCTCCACCAAATTTTGTAAGAATGGGTTGACTGATTCCCGAGATATTAGATATTTTTTATTGCCGAGGCTATCATACAAAATGACAGAGTAATGAGGCTCTTCATACACATATTTGTTGGTTGTAATAGGCACTGGCAGCATACAAAGTTAAGTTGGAATTTGTTTCGTTGATAAAATGTACTTAGATAAAAAAATTTTGTAGCCACCATTTCGAAAATATGTCTGACCTACTTAAACCATACCAGATTACACCACCTGCTGCACTACTATCTGTTTGCCAAATTTGGTAGGAATCTGTCAATTGTTTCACGAGGTATAACACAAAAACTTGTTTTATTTGCATGTAACTATCTTACAAAATTAAGAACAAAAGATGCTCCTTGTAGATACTGTTGATAGTTGTAATATACAGCCAGCACACAAAGTTAAGTTGGAATTAATTACATGGTTTCGATAATATAGGCTGACATTCTTAAAACATGCCACTTATAATCTGTCTCAGTACTACTTGTTTGTAGAATATGAAATGAATCAGTCAAATGTTTCCTGAAATATTACAAAAAAAAAAATTATTCACATGGTGATATCTTGCAAAATAGCGGACAAAAGAAGATCCATTTATATACAGTTATCTTCTGCCAGTATAAAATGAGTTGGAAATGATTACATGGTTTCGACGATATAGTGTTTAGAGTTAAAATAACTAAATGTCCACCATTTTGAAAATAAGCATCTGATGTACTTAAAACATGTAAGTTTAAATCATCTGCAGCAGTACTAAATGTTTGCCAAATTCGAAGGGAATTGGTCAATTGTTTCCCGAGATATGGCATAAATATTTATTTATTCGCATGGTACTATCTTACGAAATGGTGGAAAATATACTCTGTTTAGATATAGTTGATAGTTGTAATATCTACTGGCAGTATACAAAGTTATGTTGTAATTGATTACACAATTTCGACGATATAGCATGGCACTATCTTCCAAAATGGCCTATAAAAGTGGTTGTGTGTTGGTATATATGATACTTGGAACAGATACTTTCGGCATACAATATAATTTGGTTGAAATTATTGAAATGGTATGGTAGATATACCAAATAAACCTAAAACATTAGTATGGCCGCCATTTTGAAAATAACCTATTCAAGTTTAACCACTTACGTTTATTTGTCTTATCATAGTATTACTTACTTGCCAAATTGGGTGAGAATTGATTTAATAGTTTTAAAGAGATAATTTAAAATATTTATTTCTTCATTTGGTGATATTTTCCAAAATGGCGGTACAACAATACTCATCTCAAAATTCAATGCTGACTTGATGCTCTGCTAGCACACAAAATTTGGTTTAGATCGGTATAATGGTTTCCGAGATATGACATATCACTCCAGATTTTTTAATGGCCGCCATTTTGAAATTAGTGCGCGACGTGGTCGAGAACTATAAAAGTCAGATGCTCTTACTAAGTATTATATGTGTACCAAGTTTAGTAAAATTTGGTTTGGAACATTCAGAAATTGAGAAGGGGAAGGGGGAGAAACACAGACACACATCTACACACACAGACAGGAAAGTGATCTTACAAACCATTCTTTCCCTCGGTATGTAGGCCAAAAAGGTTAAGGCGTAAAAGACCATATCGCCTCAATTACGGTAAAGAGTGTTAAATTTGATATAAATATTGTGGCAATAACTTTAGCTGATCGAAAATGACCACTAACTATTCTTATATGATGACTTAAGCCAATACTGATACATACCCCTTTGGTAGCAGTCATGAGTGTTAGCAATGGTATGAATTTTGTGGCTATAACTTCAATGGATAGAAAATTACAGCCAACTAAGCTTATAAAAAGATTTAAGACATAATGGCTATATCACCTTGGTGGTCATAAGTGTTGCTGATGGTATGAATTTCATACTATAATTTCAGTGGATTGAAAATAGTGGCCAGCCATGCTTATAAGAAGGCTATAGGCATAATAAATGTGTAATATAGATTGTAAGTGTATGTATAGTTTTAAGCATTTAGTTAGTGTTTTGTGATATTTCTAATATCTCGAAATTGGGGAAGACAAATAAATAAATGAATATATGAACCGTATCACCTTGATCGAAGTCAGAAATGGTACTTATAATATGAATTTAGTGGCTATAATTTTAATGGATCGGAAAAAGCAGCCAACAGTTGTTGGCATAAATGCTTATGAAGGTGTGAGACATAATGGCCTGTATTACCTGGATCGAAGTTAGGACCGATATCTACGATGTGAATTCAGTGGCTTAAGAATGCTTATAAGAAGCGTAAGGCAAACTGGACTGTATCGCAATGTTCGAAGTCAGAAACAGGAAATATGATATGAACTTGGCATATATAACTTCAATGGTTCGAAGATGGCAGAAAACTATGCGTATATGCAGACTCAAGACATAGTGGACTATATCAACTTGATAAAAATTGGGTTTGGCTGTGTTGGGGACACGGCCGTTTGTTTTGCATTGACGCGCTCGGACGCCTTGATGTATTTTTTACGTTCGTGGCACCACTTCACTCGATCATATG
The DNA here is from genome assembly GCA_029891345.1 of Dryococelus australis. NCBI lineage: Eukaryota > Metazoa > Arthropoda > Insecta > Phasmatodea > Phasmatidae > Dryococelus > Dryococelus australis. The sequence continues at coordinate 102,285,774 of CM056995.1, read as the reverse complement.
GTATTTTATGGGTATTGCTGGATTGCTTTTGAGATGCTCTTTCCAACCGTATAAGAGTTTTGTATTTAAACTTGATTTTTTTCACGAGTATAAGCCAAAATTCTGTTAAGTTTTCTTAATTTTTTACATTAAACTCATACAATTTCACTATAACCATGCCACACAAATGTTTTATATGCATAATCGATTAATCTTGACGAGAGTTGTCAATTTAAACCTAAACGAGCGTCGTATCTTCTCCTAGTCAAAAGTTATAATATGCGGAAGTTATGAGACGCGGCGAAACGAACTCAAAATTGCGGAGTCCTTCCCCCCCTCCCCCCCCACCCCCGACTAATAACGCCGCGCGTGATGCTTCGCAGTCCTCACTCAACGTAACATATTCTTTGATCCCTTGGCAATCAAGTGGTATAATTTAATTTTGAATGTAGACGATAGATTCGAAACTGCAATGCCAAACTTCCCCCCCCCCCCCAATTCTATCATCAGATTTTCTGGATTGCCTCCCACTATAGTTGCAAATTTAAAGACGTATTCACGTCAAAAGACAGCAGCGGTACTTATGATATGAATATGATAGAAGTTAGGATCTATATTTATGATATGGATTTGGCGGCCTCAGTAAAAGTGGCGATGATATTGCTGACAGTCCCATGTATGTTAAATGGAGCATCGTCATGCGGAAAAATATCTATATACAGGATGATCCACCTGACATGGACACCCCCAAAATTTCCGGAACGGTTGCAGATCACGTGTAGATGTACAACAAAAATAGAACATACAAACATAAGAAGAAATTCAATCGCATCCGCATGCACAGTACAAAAGTACACAGTATTGGTTGAAATGCTTTACATTAGGTCTTTTCACAGCATGTGCTCGATGTGTTTACCATCGACAGCAACACAAATCTGTAAACGCACATGTAGCGAGTGACGAGAGGCCTGAAGTGTTTCTGGTGAACTGCCTCTGCAAGCTGCTACAATGCGTTCCTGCATGTCATCTGGCATCGTAGGAACTGTGTTGTTCGCCCTATCGTTTAGCGTTCCCAAAAGGAAAAAAAATCGACAGGTGTGAGGTTGGGGGAGCGAGCTGGCCAGCACGTCCTAACCACCGGTTTGGAAATGTTTTCATTTAACAATTGCCTCGCCACCAAAGCCAAATGCGCAGGACAACCATTATGCTGAAACCACATATCACGACGTATGTCGAGCTCTATGTCTTCCAGAAATGCCGGTAAGGTTTCTCTCAGGAAATGGCTGTACATACAGCCGGTCATCGTTCCTTGAATGAAGTATGGCCTGATGACGTAGTCTCCAACGATTCCACACCATACATTCAATTTTCACTGTCGCTGGTACTCCATGTGCCGGACCCAATGAAGATTCTCCGTCACTTAGTAGTATATATTTCGTAAGTTTATGCGCCGATGGTTTGTGAACGTCACTTCATCGATAATTAGTATGTTCTTCAGAAAATTGCTGCCATCCCTTAGAGACATCAGAACAAACCTACAAAACTGAATTCGATGCTGGAAATCACCTTCATGTAATGCATGATGAAGAGCCACGTGATATGGATTCCCATCGGCGCAGTATCCATAACACACTTGTTTTACTTATTCTAACGAACCTGGAAAGTTTTCGCGCATCCGTGTGGGTGTTTGCATCGACACTTACCAACACATCGTGTTATTGTGTCTCGCCCGTAGCAGTCTTTCGTCGCACTCGTGTTGTGGAATTCCAACCACCTTGTGACAAAAGACATGCAAATTCTTCGTATCGTTTGGGTGTCCGATTAGGATACTTTCCACCATACATTTGGATGGCTTGCTTGTCATTTCTGCCACGCTTACCGTAAATAAGTAGAGCGTCTAGTTTTTCCTCATTTGTGAACTTCATTGCGTAAATACAGCGACAAACTGCAATACCACTTACCATAACAGATTATGGGGACTGGTTCTGCGCTGCTATTAGGAAGCAGTCCCGCCAGGATGTCACGGTGCGTGTTGCTTGCTTACAGCTGTGAGTACAATTCTGCTGCCCCATGCTACCGGCCCACCAAACTTAGTCATATTTGCACATTATTTCTTGGCATTCCTGTATTACTTTCCATTGCATATTCTATATCACTGAATTCCTCTTTGCAGGTACTTTCAGATGATGCTGAAATAAATGTATGTTTCCAGGATAAAAATCACATGTAGTTTAATTATTTCTGACCACGCACTTGTTACGAATATTCACTTTGAGGCAAATTACTTACCCCTGTGCGTAATTTCATGTAGCGAAAATCGTATTTCGTGATCTGCAACAAATCCAGAAAATTTTGGGGGTGTCTACGTTAGGCAGATAATCCTGTATATAAAATGAATATTTCGACTGACTGCATCTATGTACAGCCCCAACTGCTGGATGCAAACACATGAAAATTTAGGAACGGCCTTCCTTTAGAGTGCAGCCATCTACAAATAAATTATTTTACGAAATTCGACCCCTAAGAGGGTGAAAATGGACAAAATGTGTTGTTGAAGACTCCTCAATACCTTTTTATCCCGATGAGATATTGCTATGCTCATAGTTTCATAAAGGTGCCTATAAAAATGCTTAAGAATTAAATTTAGGACTTTTTGAAATTCAATGCTATATTGAATTTAGTAGGCATATGCATATTCTGAGGTTTTTTTTTTAAAGTAATTGTAAACATCCCCGAACCGCGAATACACCAGACAATGGTTATCTTAACTCAGGTCACATTTAAGTGTAATCTGTTTATGTCTAACACCGTAAACTTATAAGCATAGGGGGCTGTCATTTCCGAACCTTTGAAGTTATAGTCATCAAATTCATAGCACAGGTACTGTTCCTGATTTCGATTAGGATGATACGACTTAGGCCTTAAGCCTTTTAGTAAGCATTAGTTGAGTCATTTCCGAATCATTTAAGATTTATTAGTCATCAATATCTCCTGACTTCAATAAAGGTTTGGCTCTCAAGACCTCGCTGTTAAGAGACGCCTAAATCTCTTCACTCACCCACTCACTCGCTAGTTCAATCGAGGTTATAATGTATATTGTGCCTTAAGTCTTCATATAAGCACATTTGGCTGTAATTTTCTATCCATTGAAGTTACAGTTGCCAAATTAATATATTTGGTATCAAGGTCAAGGACATCCAGAATGACTGCCCCATGACACAATATGGCCGCCATCGATCCGTGGCTTCTTCCCCTGAATGGCGTACTTAGAGATACATAAACACTGTTGCTTCTATTTGGCGGCGAGCAGAGTGGTGGCAGATTCCTATGGCAAAAGTTGCCTACACTTCGACGTCCACCTCCCGAATCTGTTTACGTATTAATCAAACATGCTTTATGGGCAGCACTGCTCAAACAATACAGTTAAAGATAGGTGCTTCCCGTACACAGGAACCTTATTTAGTTATTCATGTGATGCTTTCTTCCGAAATGGCAGATTATGAGGACCTAAGTTTCAAAATTTAATGTCGACAGCAAGAACTTTCAACATGCCAATTTCGGTTCAGTCAGGTTTCTGATATACAGCATAAAAAGAAACCTTTAAACGGCCGCCATTTTGAAAACAAGTACATCGATTGTCGGTAACTAAGTTAGGCGTACTAACTAAATACTGTATGTGTGGACACTCATGCAAGCACACACTCCCACACACAAACAGGAAGGTAATCTCATAAGTCTATTGATCTATTTCCTTCGGAAAGTAGACTGTTTCAGAACATTTAATGTTTGTCATCCAAGTGTCATTATCTTTTGGTCAAAAAGTAGAACCCTTGAGTTCGGAGTCCTGCACTGGTGAGAATTGACGCCACTAAGCTTTTCTCACAAAAACATTCGGCATAACACCCAATACTACATATAACTGCGAGGTATGCATATATATACAGAGCAGATTTTTTTGTTTAAACAACACGGAACCGTTAGTGAAAATGTGCATGAAATTAGTCATTTCCAATTTCACAGTTCCATGCTCTGTCTTGACAACTGAATGGTAGCTATCTTGGATTTCTCAATCCAAACACTCATTTCACTAAAAGGACAGCCATCTGGATTTTTTTGTTAATGCTCTGTTAATCCAGCTTTCCCGGAATCATTCTCAATTTCACTGATAAAGTTAATGCCATTTCACATGAGCGGCAGTCAGCAAGGATTTGCTGATATTTGACTATAACCTTGGCCTCGGAAGTCCCCAAAACTATACGATAAAAATTACAAAATTAATTTAATAAAAACCGAAACTATTTGCACCCAAAAAATCATCTTGGTAAATAATCTCCCCACCAATATAAGGACATAAAACATCTTGTGTTTCCTATCACCTCTCAATTGTCTGTATTACTCTAAATATTTAAATTAATGCAGTGAAATATTTTTCGTGTCAACAAATTTTATTTCGACATTTTTGTACAGACCAAAGTACTAGGGGCGTGCCGGTCCTAGGCCACTTTTGAATAATCGGATTATCGATTTGATATCAAAGGGTTAATTAAATGGATTGAAAGGGTTAATCCTATTTTAATCCTTCCCGAGTTTGTTAATCCGATCTTAACCCGATTAAAATTTTCTTAATCCGATCAAAAAGGGAAAGGGTTAATAGTTGTACTTCTTTCTTTCTTTCTTGGGGGGGGGGGGGGAGTTGCAGGATCTCTGACACGTCCTCACGTTTGGAGCTTTGGCAGTCGACTGACCAGAGTAGTGGGTTGTAATGTCTTAAATAGGCGTAGAGTTGAGTGCAAGAGTGGGCTAAGAGTCATTAAAAAAATGTTTCTAATTTAGAGATGTTTGGAGGGATATTGGTGGTAGATAGACGATTTTTATGAATATATTTATCATACAAGAGAAATTCAGAGTGTTCTATGTATGAATAAATTACCTTCATCGAATCGCAAATTTTCAAAAGAGTACATGAATCATAATATGTGTAATTGAGTGAGTCTTAAACGTAACGTGAGTCTCGAGCTTAGAAATATAATTTACATGAGAGAGAATTTTAACTATGTGAATAACATCTGATGTCGACAAGTGCAAACTCACTGAACAGAATCCAGCTAGTCAGTATGAATAAATAAAGATCTCCAAATTCGCATTTAAATTTTGTATAGACACAATAGCATTACGGGAATGCATGTACACTACTTAGCGCCTCTCGCACATACCTTGAGTATTTTTTAAAACATGTCCATTTGATGTGGAGTCCAGCATAGCAATTACGTTGTCTTAAAGCTGTGTGTGTGGAGAGCCTGATTATATATGTGTAGCGAAGCCAATAGATAAATGAGTTGAAATTTAAGAGAAAAACTCAGCATTCGTCCTACAACAGACAACAAAACAATAATTTTTTAACTAAAGTTTCACTATTTTCAGAATAATTCACTTTTAACAGAAATTATTTCCATCTAAGCATAGGGACACTCGGATAACGTGAAGAAATACTTAAGCCCACAAAGTGTAGTACTGTAACACTTAATAGAGTCATACTACAAATTTCTGTTAAATCTGTGAAATTCATGTCACTTGGTAACAAAAAATATGAGTTGTTAATGCAAACAGTATTTTCGTCTACCGAACACAGAAATCGATTACTTATCACAAACACAGTATATAGATCCTAAAAAAATAAGTCAACACAAGAAAATTTATATTTTCCCACTAAAATACTACGTAAAGCATGGCTATCACTAGAGATGGAGGTAGGTGCGATGCTCGCTGGTGTGGTAACACCCTGTCATAAGCTCATCGGCTGCCAAGTGTGTAGAAGTGCAGTGTTTATAAAGGAGATGACAAGTAGCACGTATGTCTCCTCTAAGTGTATATGAGCGACTGAAGATGGTGCCGAGTGGGATAGCTGAGTTCACTTCACTCCCTTCACCCCCTCCTTGCCCCTCGCCATGGCATGCTGCCCTGAGCTGGCCACGATCATCAAATGTTTTTGGCACTAAGGCAAGATGGCGACCACTGATTAGTTGTGTAACTATCAGAGGAGACCTGTCTGCCACACCCCTGCCATACACCCCTCACCCTGACTCCACGATGCCAACCACCCCCTAACACCACTCCTCTGCAAGGTCCTGGGGGTTAGTCACCTGTCTGTCCTCGATTCTCAATTGTCACAACTGATTCAAGATGGTGTCATCTGCCTACTTGTGCTCCGATCGGGTCCTGCTCACTTGTAGCCACCCCCTCCCACACTACCCTGTGCCCCTTATCCAGAGGAACTTACCCAGAGGCAAAGAACCCAGAACATCCTTCCCGCCCTTAGCCACAAAGCTGTCTTTTTGCGAAAAGTAAGCTCTTCTCCAAGAACAATGCCACATACTCCTCCCCCACCACACTATTCAGAAAGTGTATTTTCTAATGTTGACTCCCCTGCTTCGACTTGCTGGACCTTCACCCCCAGAGTGCTTCCTTGGTTTTGAAAGAAGCTTGCTTCAAGGCCAAAGTGACAGTTTCCCTAGGGAGGTAGCTCTCCTCTACCTAGTGGTACTTTCGCTTGGTCACTGAAACTTCCTCCTATATTTCGGAAAGTAAGAGCCTGGCACAGTCCTAGCTAAATAAAATTACACAAATATCACCAATAAAACTTTATTTGTCCTTATCACTAAAAAATATGCTCCAAATGTTTTTAACACAATAAATTCAATTTAAAATATAAACCACTTTAAGTAAAAATTTAAGTTTGGTCCTGTAAACTTACAAAACATTTTAAACTTTATAACGTTTCCAGCAAACTTTATGCCATTTTCAAACAACTTTTAACTAATCACTGATTAATTTTTATATTAACACAGCTATAAGACATACTTTTAACTCACTAAGATTTTAAACATTGAAAGATCACCGGTTTTCAACCACATATTTTTATTTAAGTTTAACTGTTATGTTGTAAGCAAATTCTCAAGTTAAATTTTATTTTCAACTATTGTAAACATACATAAAACAATCATATTGGAAAAGATGTCTTAGTTTCAATCTGGTGTATATTTATTCGTCTAGCAGACAAATATATGTATTTCACGTGTCGACTTCTCTGCAACACTGAAAATTTGACTATACGATCGTATAGGAAAATATAATATCACTAAAGTTTATTATTCTATGTTGAGTAAAAATCAGTTCCAAATTTATTTGGGAAAGGAAGTCGACTACAACAACGCGTTTTTACAAAATATATGAGTACGAGCAATTTTAAAACCTTGCGTGCAGTACCAGCTAATGGATAGCCGAGAATCGAATGTATGGGGAGCAAACAAAATTTAGATCTCGAGAGCTGATAAGGGGGAAACAAGGCGAGAAGCACAGAACTGGACCGGGTCGCATCTGGGCAGGAGATATGCATGTGGGCCATCGGACAAAGGAATGGTTCAGAAAGATGCCACAGCCCATGCTACGCACCACTATCGATACCCGCTTGCTTCCATATGCTTGACAACTTTCCCTTCATGCAGAGTCTGATGCTCAGCAATGCTGCCTATACAATAGGGATAGGAGGGAGAACTTTCCCTGTCCCTCTGCTTTCCACCGCACCCCGAACGTCACTCCATGATGCGCATTGCCCTGGCTGCAGCTCACGGAACTAAACACTGCACTTTGCGACTTGACTCGCCTAGCCTTGCCTATTTTTCCCAGCTACACATTTGGAGTGCGCTGCTTTTGTTTAGAATATAACAGTGACATTTAAACTCGCACTAATACATTTCAGTTTAAGTCCACTTTAAACATTACTTTTGTGAGAAAAAAATTTGAAATTTTTAAATCTTACACCATAAAATTTCTATGTCAAAAAGTTTTAGGTAGTTTTGCACCATTAAATAGTTTTAAGTAGTTTCACATCGTCAAAAAGTTTTTTAGTGTGGGGAATATTATCTTGCTTGCCTAAGACTAACCAATTTACAAGAACTGTATCGATACAAGCAAAGAAATATAACATAAACAATTATGAAGCCCAGAAATGTATTCCAATAAACTAATGATGAATTACATCACATATAAATATTAAAAGAACGAAATACTATAGAAATCTAATTCCAAGAAACAATATTCAAATTCCAATAAATATAGTATGCTAAAAATACATTCAAAATAACATTAAAATGGAATCGCATCCCAAATGCCTTTAGGTTGAAAAATTCAGTGAAAGAAATATTTGAATTCCAGGAAATTAGAACCATGAATTAAACAAATCACATATCAAATGTCTTTAAGCTGTAAAATTCCACAATATTTTATCGTGATTCCAAGAAATGTATCATAAACTCAGTCAAATACGTCGCATTTAAAAAGAATCTATTGCAATGGAGTACCGGCTTAATACATTGAATTACAATGCATACCAAACACTCAATTATCACCTAAATGTTAATAACATCACAATTAAAAGGATTTAATCACAAGGGATTATCGCTCAAATGCTAATTCAGTAAAACAAAAATTCCAATAAAAAGGTATTGATTACACAATAAATTATACAGTCAATCCCAGTCCAGAGTTTTATTAAATCAAATAACATAAATATAATTAATGATCTTTTATTTAGTAAAAAAAATTTGCAAATATTGCATTACAATATTTTAAGATCGAGATTCTTTACCCAGAAGTCGTGTGCTATTGAGAATCATCTCCATCGAACTAAGGACATATCTTTCTTCTTTTTAATGATTATCTCTACCAAACATTAATTTGGAGACATGACTTTTTGCAGTTCATGTTCATAGAATCCACCTTTTTAATTGTTTTTCCATCATATGTTTCTATGTAATACATTCTGGGATGTGTTTGTCTAATTGAAATAATTTTAAAGATTTCAAAAGACCAATTCACCGTAAATTATTTCTCAAATATCCCTTTCTACTTCGAGATACGTATAAATTCCCCAACTTTGAACTTCGGTTTTCTTTCATCGATGACTTTAAAATTGTTATAAATAGTTTTCATTAAACTATTATATGTAACTTCTTTGGGAGCCATCTTGATAGTTCTATGATATCTGGAATCATAAAATTTAACTATTTTATGCAAAACATCAACCCATTTGTAAGTCCCCTCGATGTGAAATGTTTATATATTAATTGCTTAATCGATTTGTTGTAATGTTCCACAAGACTAGCTTTTAGCTCCGAATACATTGCATAGTGATTAATACCATACTCAATCATTAGTTTCTGGAAAGGTACAGAAAAAATTCAGTTCCTCTGTCAGTTTGGAGCGAATTGGGCTTTCTCTCAATCAAAACAATCTTCATTGCATCGGTAATGTGTTTCCCAGTTTTGTTTTTCATAGGTATACACCAACCATATTTCGAATAAATGTCTATTACAGTTAAAATATACTTGTACCCCTTATTGTATTTAGAAAGCAATATCATTTAACACAAATTGGCTTGAAATAGATAATTCAAACCATGAGTTATAACTCTTCGTCTAGGATATATTATCCTTGCAGGGGTGCGAAACTCTTTAGCAATCTTACTAAAATTCATTTGTAATATAACCATGCTCTGTTAAATGATCAATAATAGAAACAATTTCGTTTGTATTTTAATTATTCCCAGATTCTCTCGAAGCGATGAGAAGTTTTAATCTATCGACCAATTCATTAGGATTGTTCCCATATACAGGTGAAAAACGGTTTCATCTTAATATATTCCACTTCCCACTATATCTCCTATTAAATGTATCTTCGGATGGTTTTCATCTCCTGAACGAATATTAACATTCGCTGGACGAATAAGTTCTTTATGTTTCAGCTAATCGGTGTCAGAATATCCATTTGGAAAGATTTTAAACAATAATTCAAATAATCCTTCAGAAACATCAGTTATGCTTTGATATTTTGATTTTATTCTCAGGCAAAAAAAAATTAATTGCCAAATGTCCCAGGAACCAATTGTTTTCATGTCGATAAACACCAAAGATAGTATCGCGCGTAGACATAGATAGTTTTAAAGATAAATAATGTCGCATTAATTGAGAAAGGGATTTCTTTCTCTTTGTTAAAGCTTCATTTTCCATTTTAATTTCCAAAGCTGCTTTTTTAGATTTATTCAACACAGATTGCAATGTATCCATTCTAGTCATAATAGGTTTTAATATTTCTTCGATTAAAACATCCCGTTCCATATGGGCTCGTTTCACTTCCAAATATTTCTCTTTCACAGTAGATATAACATTATGTAAATCCGAAACAGAGGCAGGCATGTTTGATTAATGTACATTACATTCAATATACTTATGTATGAATTAAGTTGATGCTTTTCTAACTGTTGTAGTAGATCGATTACTTTGCGCTTTTTCAATCTTATCGATTTTACTTAAAACAACATATAATTTTGTTAAAGTATTAGCTTTCAATTAATTAATAAGATAATTGATTTGTGTTTCCAAATCATTATTTGGTTTTCTCAAATCTGTTTGCATAACTAAACGAAATCTTTTTTAACTAATTAATCTTTAATATATTGCATTATTTGTTCCATTCATGTTTCAAGTTGTTTTGCAAAAGTAGCATTACTACTTCATTAATTACAACTCTTAGATTTTCTTGCATTTCTGTAAGTTGTGTTGTAAATACTATGTTTGTCATATCGCTAAAATCCTTACTAAATCCATTTAAACATTCTTCTATTCTAAATTCATTACTCTGTAAATCAGTGCTAATATTGCTTAAAATGTTTGTGATTACACTCGTGTTTTTATTAACATCATCATTCATATCAACTAACTTTATTAAATTTTCTTGAATATCGTTTGATTGCGATTTAAATACATTTAGGTTAATAGTGTTTCAGTCGTCCACATAAGGTTTATTTACCGCATAGATATCTTTCACAGCCATGCCCATATTAAGTAATATATGTCCGTTCAAACCACAATTCCCATCGCGATTTCTGTTTAACAGCTATTGTAATGATTGTGTTTTATACCGCTATGTCCAAACTTTGAAATACTCATTGTTCTTTGCCTGGACTTAAAAAAAACTGTCAAAACCAGACATATATCTGCCTTTATATAGGGGAAGTGTTGGTATCATTACCAAAAACTGTATTTTTCTTCCCAACAGTAAAAGCACATATCTTTAAACTTTGTAAATATCATATTGCTTAAAACATTATTATTATAAATATGTTGCAGATTCATACTATCCATTTTAAACACAATTACCATATTTGCATTATCATGTAAATTATGTTTCGGTATACATGCGTAACTTTGCAATAGATAAAAACAATCAACATTTGACTGGCAGCTACAACTAAAGTATTACTGTATTTCACCCAGCGGCTCACACAAAACATTGCATAAAAGAAATACAGAATTGGGTAATGCTTCCTTCGGAGGCACTACATCTTCTTTATTTGTAAAAGGTAAATATCGCATTCCTTCAATTAACGATAACATGATCGCTAAACATTGATATTTCTTTTGTTGTATTGTTTTAGAAAACACATATACATTTTCAAATTTAAGTCTATTCGGAACGACAAAAAAAACACGTTTTTCCTCATGAAGAAGGACAGTTTATTATACAACGTATATATTATGGTAAAAGTATACCATGTTTCTGTTCAATTACGTTTTTCTTTTGTATTTACAATTTCCGGATGATGTACATTTTGTTTTATAACCTTCATTTCTATTAAATTACACAGTATTACGTAACATTGTAAAGTTAAACTATAAATGTAGATCTACATATAGGCTACCATTGAAAACAAAGCCTCGTACTAAACATATCAAAAAAGGATGCGGTATATTGAATACATTGCTTAATAAATTACCATTTGAATTAGATTATCCAAAATACAATTATCGCGGACCAGATTCTAAACTTGCAAAACATTTAGCTCGGAACGATCAAGGAGTAAACGTTTTGGATAACGCTAGTAAAGAACACGATATAGTTTACGATCGAACAAACAATTTGAAAGAAAGACATATAGCAGATACAATTCTAGCCAATAAGGCAGCAAATATAAGGAAGAATTCAGCTACATCTACAGGTGAAAAGCTAGGTGCATGGGTTGTTGATAAAGTCATGTGCTCGAAGGTGAAGAGAGGCATGGGCTTAAAATGCAAAACCAAACGAAAAACAAAGAAAGGAAGAATTATTTCATTCATATTTCCAGCATTAACAGCTCTTGGACCAATCCTCGGAGGGGTTTCGGCAATTAGTAGAGCAGTTGAATCAAAAGGTAAAGGAATGTATTTGAAACCCTATAACGTTGGACAAGGACGAAAAACTCCAAATGTGAAAAAAACCGCAGAAAGCCTTAAATAGTCTTCCAAAACGTGCATTAACAAACAAGATATTAATGTATTTGTAAAGAAACTGGATATTCCCTATTTCCGAGGTGTGTATATGAGAGACGATTTACCAAGAGAAACCAAATATTTGTGAATGTATAATTGTTAAAATAGATTCGAAACAAAATGAAGGAATGCATTGGGTTGCATTAATTAAAAACGTTAATCAATCATTGTATTACAACAGTTTTGGTGGTTTATGTCCTCCAATTAAAATACATAATTATTTAAAAAAAACACACGACTAAGATACAATTACAAAATGGAACATTTACCAAATACAATCAATTGCGGAAATTTATGTTTACGTTTTTTGGCTATAAATAGGGTATATAAGTAATTGTATCAGTAAATCATATCAGTAATATGTCAATTACGTTGATATTAAGCGGAAATGCATCACAGTTGCTTGCAGTATATTTCCCTGCATTAGAGTTAGATGGAGAATGGCAAATAAGTCTAATCGAATTCGTTTCTTACAACAGCATACCAAACATTGGTTTGCATAACCAATTATTTACGGCTAATATTGGTGAAAAACTTACAAGATTGTAATACGGGTAGGATCTTATGAGTTGGTAGACCTTGAAACATTCATTATAGCGGCATTGCCTGAGGATGTACATTTCCGATTACGTGGAAATCCAAATACATTAACTAGTGCAATGTATAGTAACGTCGATATTGATTTCTCAGAAGACAATTAAATTGCAAATATGTTGTATTATGAAGGGAGACTATATCCAGCTAATCAGTTACACAAATCATCAAAACAGGTTAATATATTGTTGATGAATGTATGTCGTATACATTTTAATATTGTAGGTGGTTCATAATTGAATGGAAAACTGACAAATACAATACATGAACTCACATGTGCTGTAGCTTTAGGATATAAAATAATTGAAAAACCTAATGCATTGATATATCTTCCATTAATAGTGAATCGTGTTGATGAAATAGTTGTTACAAATGTCGATCAAGACTGTAAACTTATTAATTTTAGAAACAAATAAATTACTTTTCATTTACATTTTTAAAAAATGTATATAAACACCTGCATTCCACTGCACATTAAAATTATAATGGGTATTGTGTACAATAGTAAATTTGAACGTAAAAAAGGCGGTTATTTTAAGAACTATATGAATAAGGAACATATCCCGAAGATAACATAAGGCAACCCATAAAGATAACATAAGTCAACGAATTGTATTTAAAAGAATTAAGATATACTGTTAATAGAAATGGAAGACGTACTTAATGTTGAAGAACCTATCAGCTATGAAAATGCAATCACCAATACGGAAACACATGTGTATGAACCATTCCGAGCAGGTCCGTACACGTTTCCTTCGGAAATAAGGATTTCAATACAAAATCATGATATTTACACAATACCATTGAAGTCGAATTTAAGGTTCAGAGGAACAATTAGAAAGGCAGCCGATGCAAGTAATCCAGCAACTACAAAAAATAGTAAGAAATGGAATACTTCATTTAATCGACAGAATTACATATCTGCTAAATGGAGTGGAAATCGATCAAACACGGGATGTTGGAATTACTTCCACGATAAATAAATATCTCTCAGGAACTGTAAACGATATTTATACAGGGCTTATGGCTAGGTGGAACAAGGTTAGTGATTACTCACTGCAAATAAACCCAGGTGGAAAATACGAAATTGTTATACCATTAAATATGGTTTTAGGCTTTGCTGAAGACTAAAAACAAGTCATATTAAATACTAGACAAGAATTAGTTATTCTATTCGGCAATACTCATTTAAATGGTATATACAATATAGCTAATAACGAGGAAGGCATAACATTTTAATTAAGCAGTGTGGAATAGTTAATGTAGCATATTGAAATTAACACTTGTGAACGTGTAAAATTTTTCAAATTTATCGGGAAAGGGAAGAATCTAGACATTCCATTCAGATTGTAGGCTTTACAGGTTTTTCTAACACTGCCTACATCGCAAAAAGTAATTTGGAATGTGAAATCAAGTTTTTCGTAGGAAAAACCGAGATATGTTGTCATTGGTTTTAAAACAAATCGATAAAACTATTTAAAAGCTGATAGGTCAATATTCGATAATTGTGATATGAAAAATATTAAACTATGTGGATTTAAATATGAAGTTTGCCAATCGGGAATTCTTTATTTTATATAATACGTACACAAAGTTTCAGGAAACATATTATAACAAAAAAAGTTCACCCATCCTAGAACTCGATTCATTTAAAACCAGAGGAACGTTATTTGTGAGTAATGTAAGCAAACAAGGCGACAGAATTACCATTGGCGTAATTGATTCACAAATTTAAATTATTGCAAATATGCCAATTACAGAAAATATGCAAGCTTACGCTCTTATAATTCATGACAGATTAGCAAGTTACAATGTAAGAGATAAGCTGGTGAAAATAATGAATTGAGTCAGTATGTGACAAACCATGGCTGAGACGAGATGTCTTGTAATGTACAAGGATTTCAGCCTTCAGAAAAAAATTATCATTAAAGAATTAGCTATCACTGATGTGGAAGAACAAACAAGTGTATTCAGCTTCAAATCACCGTTTGACTGGAAATATCTAACTTCTAAATACAAGAAAACGAATAGATGGGTTACTAACCATCACCATGGTTTAAAATGGGAGAGTGGGTATATAGAGTATGAGAACGTTGTAGATATATGCAAACATTACCTAAATAATTGTGAAATATACGTAAGTGGAGTTGAGCAAAAATGTGTTTTAGAAAGTGTATATAACAGGAAAGTAATAGATATTCAAAAGGAATATAATTGTCTTCTTTCAAACAGTTATGTAAAACATATGGATCTAATTCAACACTTTTCTCTGCAGAGGAAAACTCAAAATAAATGTTAAGTTCGGCAATAAGGACTGACTGGGGTGAAACATACTCTGATGATACTTCTTCCGAATCACCTGTGGATATTAGTTGAGTCGTATGATGTTATTTAGGATGAGTAAAATCAAATATAAAAAGTATTTGCATATATGATAGACACTAGTATTAAAGTTGGATCAACCAGATAATGAAATCACCTGTTCTTGCATACAGAAATTAAAATTTAAAGTGAATATTAGCAAATTATTAGCATGTTGGAACAAACGATTTCGACATTGTTTTGGAAAGAAATAGTTTAGACAATTTTTTTAATAGCTTGTGTTTTTTAACATGCTAATGTTTGGAGAAAATGCTACTTGATAGTGTTTTGAGACAGCTTGTACTTGATTGTGTTGAAACAAGTATGTGTAATTTGTGTATGCTTGAAGCAACATTTATCTACTTGCTTAAATATGTTACTTCAGTGACAAAATGTGGTACATAAATCTTGGATCATTCTGTGTTTGTATGTATTTTGTAAATAAATATGATGCAAAATAAATCCATTTCTTAGAATTTATTTACCCTATTCCTTTTTTAAAAGTGAACTTGTTTTAGTAAGAAAAATATTTTCTCCACAGAGGGGGAAAAGTTCTGGAAGCAAGCAATCTAACTGCTTTTCCATAACTAGAAATATAATATACCATCCCGCCTAAGGCTTAGTTGGTATAAGTTGGGTACTAGTCTTGGGTATGTATGATTGTAATCATGTAAACATAAAAATAATAAAGAACGAATCACTGTTAATAAAAATAATATGAATTTGTTCATGTATATGACAATATTGTAGATTTGTTCTATTTTATAGATGTTTAAACTTAAATCGATTGTGTGTAATATTTCAGATTAAATAATATTAACCATGGATTTTATACTCGCTTCAAAATTTTAGAAGTAAAGTATTTGCTACTGTCTCAAAAAACCATTACATTTAGATATCTGAGATCTTAGCAGTGTGACCATTCTTTCAACATTTTTCCCAATACTGCCAACTACAGAAACTGAGATTTCAGAGGTTGGCAGTCCAATAAACCCCCTCAGAACGCATTCTAGTTTTATTCTACCCTGGAGATAACCCCAGCACCTAGCTTTTCAAGAAGGAAGCGACCAAGGACATCCCCGTCCCTGGAGGGGAGGGCATTTCAGGTCAACGATTTTTCTACCATCGAGACTACCAAGGTCAAAATGTCTTCCTAGCTGTTTGGAATCTCTTGAGCAAAAATATTTTATCCTCTACTTGATAAACAAACTAATATTCACTTTGAAAACTCCATTATGCAGGAAAATATACAGAAATTAAAAAAAAAATTACAAGACTTATATAGAAATGAACAAATATTAATGAAAACAAGTTTTACTCCCACATACTAACCTGCATTAAAAGAAAAAAATTCAATGGAAATATTGTATAAAATAGAATTTTAACCAAATTTTTAAACATGTTCGGATACATTGACAGAAAAAAAATATCCGTATATGTTTAACGTAAATATGATTCTCAATATACGAATTAAGAAAAACGGGAACATATTTACTAAAATTGAATCATGAGTCAAGAGATGTGAATCTCTTGACTTAGATAAGATATTTTGCGAATAAGATAAAAATAATATTTCCTTTAAAATATTAAAGTAATCTTAGAAAAGATTAAAGGGGATTATAACAAAGTTTTATTTGAGGATAATATTACTTTCTTTCTTCCTATAAATTATATATCTTTTTATTAAATACCTTAATCTCTATTACATTGCTAATCGTTTTTAATGGATTATTAAATACATTTTATTTATTTGTTATGATTCAGAAGTTATTTTACAGATAAATAAATGTTATTCATTTCTTTGGCCAAAAAATTTAGCAGAGAGGTTTATCTCTGAGGTTGGGGGTGCTGGTTTGAAGATATTTGAAAGTCGGGGGTGCGGGAAGAGAGGGGAATGGGTGTTTGAACTTCTGACTTCTGGTTTGAGGGGAGAAATCAGGCTTCTCAAAGGTTTGACCTGGGAATTTGAAACTTTTATAAATAGGGCTTCAACCTCTACGCTCCTTCCACTTTCTCCAGTTGTCTGTCAGTTCGGTTCGCTTTGGGAATTCGATGTTGTATGAAGACTATTTTATTGGCTTATCTACGTAATATTTTAACAAAGAGCTTGATGATTCTGATAGGGACTATTTCAATAGACTAATCAACAGTTCTGATGATTTAGTAAGTGGTTTCTTAACTCCTTTAGAGGAAGAGGAGTTAACCTTCACATTGCAACCAGTGATGGCATCATTATCACAATCTATGAGAGTGCCCACAGCGCCATCAGCTACTATGTCCACATCTTTCAAGTTTGCAGCTCCATACGCCATGGTGCCAATGTCCACAGTGCCATCAGCTACTGCACATCTTCCAAGTTTGCAGCACCGTCCGCCACGATGCCAATGTCCAAGGGAGTGGCCACAGCACCATCAGCTACTGCGTCCACATCTTCCAAGTTTACAGCACCGTCCGCCACGGTGCCCCTGTCTAAGAAAGTGCCCACAGCGCTGTCAGCCACAGCATCCACATCTTCCAAGTTTGCAGCTCCGTCCGCCACGGTGCTCCCACCTACAGAGTTTGGACTTTTAGACTTAAAAAGAAGAAATTTAGGTGAGCAATGACTGCCAACACCTAAGATTTGTTCCTGTTGTAAACAGTTAGATTTAACATCTTCCCTCTAAACGTCTCTCCGAAAGATTTATTTACCAATGATAATTTGTTGCAGGAATTAGACGAATTTTTACATTTTAATTCTGTTGTATCGCATGATCCAAGTCAGACGTCTATTGAAATATTGTTACCTGAAACACCGCGAGATAAATTAATTTTTCCGTCTCTGCCTATATTCAATCTGTCGCTGCAATAAATAATTAATAGCCCAATCTCCAGTTAAGAAACGCAAATTATATTAGGTCTTAACCCTACATGTAGATTGTATTGAAAATTCACCTTTTTCAGTGATGAATGATTCTGTCCACGGTATAATTCCACCAATTTTTTCATTATTGAAATTTTGTAATGGTTTTTTTACTTGTAATAGTGTGGAAAGTTTTTACAGTTTAATGATGAAAATATAAAGTTCTGACGATTTATAAAAAAAATCATTGATTTGCAACGATTTTAAATAAATTTCATTCTGGTATAAAACATTTTTTTAAAGATCAATCATTCAGTTGTAACGATTTTTTTTAAAGTTTAATGAAATTAGTTAAAATGTTTGACAGTTTAAAGACTAATCATTCAGTTTGATAAAAATTCCATTCAGGTGTAACGATTTTAATGAAATTTCATTTAGTGTAACGATTTTCAAAGAAAAATAATTCGGGTGTAACGAAAAGGTGTGTAAAGGTTGTAAAGTAAAATAATTCTTTATGGAAAGTACATAAAAATACTTTAGTATTATTTCAATCATATAATGATGTAATTTTTTTTTCACTCTAAACACCTTTTGACATCGTAATGGTTAATGGGGAGTTTTTTGGTTTAAAAAAAGCCTGTTTGGCTTGTACATTAAATTTTTTGAAGTTGTATCACGATATGGTACAATTAATATTTTTACAGTTTTAATGATGTAAGATTATGTGTTTTTGGTTAAAAAATAAAAAAAGCCTGTTTGGCATGTACATGTAAATGTTAATATGATGAACAAAAAAAATTTTTTTTTTTTTGTAACTCGTGATGCAATATACATTAACAATTTCGGTGTGTAACATTTGTAAGAAGTTAGAGCGAAACAATGTTTGCATTTTATTTAATGCTGTGATTTACCATGAAGTAATGATTTTTAAGTTGTGATGTTTTTCAGAAGCCAATGGTAAAAAATGATTGTATTTCATTTAAAGTTGTGATGTAGTATTTTAAATACCAAGATGTATAATTTATTCTGTCTTGAAAGTGACTATGAATTTATTTAAATAAAACATTTTCTTTCAATTTAAAATAAATAATGTGAGTTATTATTTACTTTTTAATACCTTACATCACTAATTATTTTTTTCAATAATATTTTATGAAACATGAGTGATGGTTATTAGTAGTGAAGAGAAATGAGTGGGTGTCTATCAGTATTGGTAAGCTGATCACTTGTATTTAAAAATTCAGGATAACTTTTTGCTTGCTTTCATGAAGAAGAAAATGTACTTTTGTTTACTTACAATACTTAGATAGACGTTGAAGGGCTGAGGGGAAATTACAAAAAAAAAAAAAAATAGAGAAAATCAAACATAGCTGAATGAAGTTTTATGCAAAGGAATGAAGAAGTAGGTTAGTACCTTGAGAGAACCATAGTCGACTCTGGCTATTCAATTTGAAAGTTGGATCAGGACACAATAGTCTGCTGGCCAACTTTTGTGACATCTCAGGGGAATCTATTGAAAGTGAAGCAGCGCAGATGTAGATAGCAAAAACCTCTGTCACTCCTTGTCTACAATCTATGTCTACATCAAATACAGTCCAGCAACAAATTAAAAAAAAAATCATTTTACATACAAACACACAAATTACAAGAGTTCCTTTTTTTTCTAAACCACCTTATTATAAGTGTTAAGTGTAAGTTAGGAGGTAGGGTCGGGTTCTAATTGCATCTGAGGGCTGAGCCCCTTATGCCTAAAGGGGATGGAATCGAATACAAAGGAGGCAGGCATCGCGGCCCAGAGGGAATGGGTAGGCATGGCCATCACTTTAGGGCCATGCCTATCTCCCTAAGTATAGTGTAGTTAAATCTACATTAAGAAGGGGCATGGTAAAACACACACAGTCACTGTAAAACCCATACCGACAGAATAGGAGTTAAACTTGTGAGAGCACTAGTGAAAATGCTAAAGGAGATAGAGTCCATGCTGTTTAATATTGGAGTAAAGAATCTAATAGAGAGGTGGCGGGTTTTGGGCCAGCATGTTAAAGGCACATGCACCCTTGAGGTGGAACTGCCATCCATGTTCCTGCACGGGCAGCCTGACTACCTGCACAGCAACACCAGCAGAAGTGACTTCAGGCAGGGTCCTTAAGCTTCCAGCCGAAGGCACAAGAAATCTGGGCAGCTCAGTCATGGCACCTACTCCATCTTCGCTCTTCTCCATCGACATCAGGATCTCCACATCGTTAGTGAAGGTGGAGAGTAATAGATAGGGTAGCTACCCCCTCCCCCTCCTCCAAAATCTCCCTCGGTCATAGGTGAGCAGTGCTCAGCAGGACATCTAGGAGCTACCAGTTGTGGAGGCGAATCCGCCTGCCCATGAGTGAAGGCTGACGCAATTGCCTCCAAGTTCCGATGCTGTTCCATTCCATTCCGCACACATCTACAGTTGACAGCCTGCAGAATCCAGCAGTGGAGTGGTTCGCCAAACTTCGCAGGTTTCAGCACCTTGGGTTACCCCCAACATCCTCTGCCGTGATCGTTGGGCCGTCCCCAGCAGATGCGCGTAGCCATCAACAACTGAGCCACCCAGGCTCCCGACAAACATGACAATCCCCTATGAAGGCTGCCGCCCGAGTCACAAGAGTTCCTGTTCAAGATACAACATGATGATGTATGGAGAAGAAGATAAACATAATATATTTTCACTCGTTTTTAAATAAAATTCACCTCAAGTTATGTAATAATACCTGTTACTAAAAAAGTACAAATAATGCTGTAATGGCTATTTTCCAACTCCAAAAAACTTGATTTCCACCTGTATTCATAGTGTTTCATTAAACTTATGTCAGAATCTGTTAAAATATTAAATAAATTCAAATATATACATTTTATGTTATATGGAAAAATTTTGGTTTTGGAAAGTTTTTGGTTAGACGTAAAGAAAGGGGAAACATTGGTTAGCATGCTCGCCTCCTCGAGTGGGTCACAACATAAAAACAAATTATTTCACAATGTGTGGATGTCATGTTAGACGTTGCTGTTGATAGAAGGGTTTTTTATAGGAGATCTCTCTCTCTCATTTCCCTAGTCTCATGTGTTCGCATGAGACTCGGTGCTTCTCCCCTCATCGGTTTTCAAGACATCGATGTTAAGAGTCGTCTAATTCTCTCCCAATATTTTTTCTTTTTCTCTCCTATACATTGAATTCATTGTAAAAACATTTCTTAAGAAGTGAATAAAATCTATCTTGTTTTAATACTTGTAAAAACAGTTGTTTTAACGAGTAAATGCAATAAATCTTGTGTGATTTTACAAATCATAGTTTGCTTGATTCATAAAACAAATTTGTTGTTGGAATGTTAAATTTAGAGCTTATATTGCAAACATTAATTCAGTGATTTGTTATATTTTTTACATTGTTCTTATAATAAGCCTGTTGTGTAAAGTTGAAGGGGCAGTGAGTTGGGCCAAATATCTTGGGGCATGCATTCGGAGTGCTGCTGCTCAAAGCAGAGGAACCAACATTAGAAAAAATGTGTTCTTAATACTATAGTGAGGAGGGCGCATTGTTTTGAAACTGGCACTGCAGGGATGCCAACTCAAGCTCAATCGACAGTGGAGGTCTTCAGAAAATGTCGCCTTCAAAAGTGGGGGTGGTAGGGGCTACATCCCTATGGACATGTCTTGGAGGGGAGGGGGTGGTTGTCATTGTGGAATCGGAGCAGGCCTGAAGACGAGTGTGGGAGGTGCAGGGGTGTTTGGACGGGGTCACGTACCTCCGGACTCTGATCAGTTTATAATGGCACAGGGTGGGGTGGGAGGGGGTGGCTACAAGATAGCAGGGCCCGATCGGAGCACAAGTAGGCAGATTACACCATCTTGAATCAGTTGCACCAGTTGTGAATCGAAGACAGACGGGTGACTGATCCCCAGGATCTTGCCGAGGAGGGGTGGTAGGGGTGGTTGGCATCGTGGAGTCGTGGTGAGGGGTGCAGGGTAGGGGTGTCGCAAACAGGTCGCTTTCGATCGGAACACAACTAATCAATTGTCGCCATCTTGCCTTAGTGCCAAAAACATTTGACGATCACGGCCAGCTCGGGGCAGAGTGCACAGGCGATGGGCAAAGAGGGGGCGAAGGAAGCAAGTGACCTCAGCTATCCCACTTGGTGCCATCTTCAGTCGCTCATGTATGCTTGGATAAGACGGACATGCTACCTGTCATCTCCTTTATAAACACCACGCCTCTACACACTTGGTGGCTCATAAGCTTACGATAGGGGATTACCGCAACGGCGACCATCTCACCTACCTTGATCTCTAGTGACAGCCATGATTTACATAGTATTTTATAAGGAAAATATAAATTTTTGTGTGTTAACTTATTTTTTAGGATCGATATACTGTGTTTGTGATAAGTAATTGATTTCTGTGTTCGGTAGATGAAAATACCATTTGTGTTAACAACTCAAGTTTTTTGTTACCAAGTGACGTGAATTTCACAGATTTAACGAAAATTTGTAGTATGTCTCTATAAAGTGTTGCACAATTATGCTTTGTGGGCTTAAGTACTTCTTCACGTCATTCGAGTGTCCCTATGCTTCGAAGGAAATAATTTCAGTTAAAAGTTAATTATTCTGAAAATAGTGAAACTTTAGTTAAAAAAATTATTGTTTCGTTGTCTGTTGTAGGACGAATGCTGAGTTTTTCTCTTAAATTTCAACTCATTGGTCTATCGGTATCGCTACACATATATAATTAGGCTCTCCACATACACACAGCTGGACTACACATCAAATGGACGTGTTTTAAAAAATGCTAAATTTATGTGTGAGAGGCTTTAAGTAGTGTACATGTAGTTCCATTACACTATTGTGTCTGTTTAAAATTTTAATGCGAGTTTGGAAATCTTTATTTAATCATACTGACTAGCTGGATTTCGTTTAATGAGTTTGCACTTGTCGACATCAGACGTTATTCATGTATTTAAAATTCTCTCTCATGTAAATTATATATCTAAGCTCAAGACTCACATAATTCCACTATTATTATTATTCACATTGTCGTTTGAAAATTAGCAATTCGATGCGTGTAATTTATTCATATGTAGAACACTCTGAAATTCTCTCGTGTTAAATGTATTCGTAAAAATCGCTTATATACCACTAACATCCCTCCAAACACCTATAAATTAGAAAAATTAGAAAAAATGACCCTTCGCCCTCTCTTGCACTCAATTCTACACTTATATAAGACATTGCAACCCACCACTCTGGTTAGTCGACTGCCAGAGCTCCAAGGGCGAGGACGTTCCAGAGTTCCTGATCCCCCCTCCCTCCATATAAAAAAGAAAGTAAGAAAGAATTACAACAAAAAATATTAATCCTTCAAATTTAACCCTTTCCATTTTGATCAAATTAAGAAATTTTTCATTGTATTAAGATCGGATCAACAATTTTTGATCGGATTAAAATCGGATTAACCCTTCCCATCAATTTAATTAACCCTTTGGTATCAAACCGATAATCCGTTTAATTAAACGTGGCCTACGACCGGCACGCACCTACTACTCAGCGATGTATATACACGACGTCTTGCATTCTGATTGACTGGTGTAAAAGCCTATAGTAAGAAAGTGAAATATTGCCATTTTTAACGCCCCGCCTCTTTATGTACAGACGTGTGTTTATTCTGAATAATGATTGTAGCCGCTACCACTCTACAGATATTGAATGTCATTCTATAATGCAATATTTTAACGCCATGCCAATTGTAGATGGGCTCTTAGGGTCCGACAACGTGCTATGGAGGGTAAGTACGGGCTGCTGGTTTGGTTAGACAATATAATTCAAAAGCTGATCCCATTCCCGCTTGCTGACCATTACGTAAAGAACGAACCACGCTGTATATTGCAAAACCAACATTACGATTTATGAATTTTCACCTGCTCCAATCACAGAATATAATCACGTCTGTGCCAATAATACATGGCTGCTACCATCAAAATTCACTTTTAATTCATGTTTATTATGAGTCAGTAGAAATCTTTCGCGAATCCCACCAGTATTGACACAGGAACACAGACTTTGGAAGTTACTCCATCGTGAATAGGAACTGATATGTCATCTTCGATTCTTCAGATCGGATTTTGGCGATGTTGAGAGTACGAATGGTAGAGATAATTTTCAACATTGGTTATTTTACACAATCTCTCCTCTTTTATTATGATTTTATTAGTGTGATACTGAGACACTTCATCACCAGTACTGTCGCTCAGCACCATCTTTAATCCCTCCCAATCCCATTTGTTGGTTGCGCCTTCTCTGTGTATTTCTCTAACTCTGACTTGTTGCTATTCTGGACCCATGCACAAGGTTCCCTCCTGCGTGATCGACGAGCGGCGAAGATACCCTCGCGTGGCAGTGCCATACACTTTGCTCGCCAAGTTACGACGCACTGCATACTGTTCTGTTTATCCCCTTCAGGGAGCTTCACACGTCCCTACTTCATCTGTGACAGGAACAGGAAATTATTTTGATTTTGAAAAAACTAGCACTTACTTTTAAAATCGTGATTTTGGATAGAAGGTGTCTATTCCCTTCGCTTCACCAGCGTTTCTTCAGGCACCTTTATTTATGCCCGTGTGATTTGTAATATATTGGCTTATTAGTTTTGTTTTCTACGCGGTTAACAACAACGTTTGTATGTTGAGGATGTGAAACTATGCTGCTGCTGTGAAAGTTTGTTAATTGGAATTATTTTACGTGTATGTATTTGCAACGCCATTTTACAGAATTTTTAAGTAAACTCGATTTCCAAGGCTGCCGCCTAGTGAGAGGTGTGTTTGTGTGAGTGAGGCAAAATCTACGAAGCGCTACGGGCCACGCCGACCGGCGCGTGTAAAGCGGTATCGCATCTACGTACAAAGTTGAGAACTCACGTGCAACGTTCCCGCCTTACCGCTGGAACTATGGAACTACGGGACTGGCCCTATAATTTTATTGGACGCGACAATGAAGTAAAGTCCAATGTATTCCTCTACCGTAGTTTCGCATGAATCCGATTCGTATATTTCTAGAAAAATCAGTCTGAACATATAGTTTACAGATATGTTATAGGGCATTAAAATAATGTTTCCAGTGTGCGTGATGTCATTAAACTATAGCCTATTCGCGGTTTCTTCACACTTTTTGAATCAAACCTTTGAAAAATCACCCTTGTATAACGTGTTTAGTTATTTCCTAAATATGGGATGTATCACAAGCATTTTATACACCTGTCAACATACAAGGTGGTATCTTATTTTTCGTTAAATTGAAGTTTTACCTATATTTTATTTATAAATTGTATTGCATTAATAATAAATATCGATAATACAGTGAGAAAACATGAGTGTTTGTAGCGCTTAGTAAGAAACAGTTCTCATGCAAAATATGATTACAACCGAGTGCTCCCGAATTCGGTGCGTTGTCCTCTGATGTAATTTTCTAGACTTAGTTAAGCTCTGGTTGCAGGAGGCGGAGGAATATCCTGGAATCATAACTTTAGCAAGGCTTCAGAACAGTGCGAAGTAACCGCGAATGGATTATACCATACACGATCAGTGCTTTACATGTATAAGCAATTTGAGCGCACGTATACTTGTTTCCTCGAATAACCGAGGTTTCAAACACACGGAAATGCAATTCAAGCTCCATTCAGGTAGGTGGCCACCTTTTACAGCATTGACCATCAAAAAAATGTATTATTTTATATTGAGGAAATGTTGTTAAAATTGTACGCGACACTTCTCACGAGTACTGTTTCTCGCATAAACATATTTAGACGTCACATTTTCCACGCAATCGCCTCGCAAAATCGCAATTTTGGTGTTTTGAGAATTTACAGATAATTTAATGAGATAATTCGCATTTAAAGAAGACACAATGTGTTACTTCGGGGAATGTCTTCGTAATATTTCATAACTGCTCGAAATAAGGAAGTTTTTACACATATTTGATTTGTGGCAGACTATGATCTGTTTTGTAAAATAAGTTTTGCCTACCATGCCTTAAAATTATATAAGACATAGTCTTTCAGTCTTCCTTGGTAAATGTTCTGTGAATGCTTTTTTATTTTATTTTAATTGCACGTTTCAGAAACTCCAAAGTTGCGATTTTGACATGCCGTGATGCAATGCAAATCTAAATTAGTTACGCGAGGAAAGAGTAGGGCTTATCAGCAATGTCGACAATTAGAACGGTGTTTTTTACAAGTATAAAATAATTAGTTTTTTTCGGTGACCAGTGCACCCTCAAGACGGACTCAATAATGCCGCAGTAGTGGGAGAGTGGCCGCGGGGTAAACACAATTTCTGCGAGACTCGGCTGAGTTTTTCGTGCCGTGCCTTTTTTTTTTTTTTTGTTTCGCAGACCAGTAACTTTGTTCCGTTAGATAGGTAGGTAGTGAGCTTGACGTCTCGTCGACAGCGAGGTCATTAGAGACGGTGCAAGTTGCACAGGAAGAGGGATTGGGGAAGGAATGGGAAGGAATCGGCCATGGCCTTTGTTAGGGACACATCCCAGCATTCGCCTGGAGAGATTTCGGGGAACCATTCAAAAGCCCGAAATCAGGATGACCGTACCGGGAATCGAACCCGGATCCTCCCGAATGCGAGTCCAGTGAGTTACCATTGCGACACCTCGCTCGGTTGTTCCGTTAGAGTGTAGGAGTAATTCCCGATGATTTTCATACGAGTGTATCGGCATTTTTAGCAACAAATTTTAAGAACCGCTTGTTTGGTTTACACAACACGAACACGCACGTGCTAGAAGCCTCTGTGGTGCAGCGGCCAGGCCACTCGACTCCCTCTGCGGCGAACCAGTTTGATTCGTGATGGGATCGACCCCGCGTTTCCACAAGTGGTAAACGTTGAGGATGTTGACGCTGACCCTTGTCTTCTATTCTCGCAGTACTGCCCCCCCCCCCCCCCCGGCCAATCTCCCACACCACCAAAGTTTCATTCCGTCGCCGCCACAACTTTGCCTCACCTCTTCCACTATCGGCGCTGAAGACGCGTGTTTTTACGCGCCACCCAAGTATCTCTCTCTTTCTCTCTTTCTCTCTCTCTCACACACAAACACATACACACCTACACACACGCACACCTACACACACAGAAACACGTACATCTACACACACTTGCACACACACACATTACTGACGATGACTCGTCACTTCTGCTGAAGTTGTTCACTGTATAAGGCCTACTCTTAAAATTCGCGCTGGGGTGTGCATAATATACCATATTATAACATTTATACAACAAAAAATAGTATTACAGTCACCAACAAACGTGAAAATGCTGTTCAAAATTTTATACAAGGAGGCAGAATGTGTCCTCTCCCTTCGGCATCGCCACACTCGATTGTGATGGACAATCAAGGTAATGGGGTGAAGGTCAACGTTACCTGAACCCAATATGGTGGTAATAGTCAGTAATGTAATATGCTTGCTGACTTTTATGATTTTATTCTCGATTTATTGTTTTCGTGGTCATTCAAGGTCATATGGTCAAGTTTAAGGTCACTTGTTTTCTGACTTTAATAGATTTTTTTTTTTTTTTTTTTTACGAAAATTTCAAAGGAAAAATGGTAATTGTAAGGCAAAAAATTTTATTGGAAAAGGGGAAATTTTAGGGAAAAAAGGGAAATTGTTGGGGAAAATGGCCGCTCGGAGACTTTAATTTTTAAATAATTTGTGAGTGGTTTTTAATAGTTAATAATACATTTTTTGGAGGTTTTTTTTTTATTTTTTCGATTTGTTTGGATATTTGAGGTGAAAGATCACCCAGCTCAAGATCAAAGGTCAAGGTTACTGGCTACCAAGATGGCCGCCGGTGACCGGATTGACAGAGCAGATCAGCTCTGGCGTTCCGAATCCGGAAACCGTTATTCCAGTACATACATTTCCCTTCTACTCACTATAATAAT
This sequence comes from Dryococelus australis, assembly GCA_029891345.1. NCBI lineage: Eukaryota > Metazoa > Arthropoda > Insecta > Phasmatodea > Phasmatidae > Dryococelus > Dryococelus australis. The sequence goes on along the minus strand of CM056995.1, from coordinate 102,257,671 downwards.
TCACAGTTGTTTGTTTCATTTATGCAGATTTATGATAGTAATATTTGTAAGAGTGCATTCAATTTATTCTGTATATGCGAAAGATTGCATAGAAATGAATGTTATGTAGTGTGTCTGGGGTAACGCTGTATTAATATATATTAACAAAACAACTCTAAAATTACTTTGATGACATTACATTGTTAGGGTATATTGAAAACCTACAAAAGCGCCTCATTCAGCGCTATTTAATAATTTTTCACAAACGAATCATTTTATAAGAGTTTTTTTTTTTTTTTTTTTACTAGTTTGCTGGTTGCAGGGTACCAAATTGTATAATTTGAACATATTGTATTATTTTTCGATAAATATTTGTGAGCGCGATTCACTTTTTCTTGCTTATCTCAAAACTATGTTCCAATGACTGAAGCCCTTTTTGTTGGGACCGATTCTACAGATAACATAAGGTGTGACACCAATAAATAGTGAATTTTATTGCCAACATACACAGTGACGAACAAGAACCAAATATGGTAGAAGGACAATATGCTACAACAGCGCTCCTAGCGACTTGTGCTGACGAATACCCAGGAAATTCAAATTTGCATGGCTCGGCATGTGCGATTTAAGTGCAGTTGTCGTCTCGTAGTATTAAAACGTGTTGTTTGGCCTAATGTAATATAATAGTTGCTTATTCCTATTACTATGCCGTATTTAAAAAAGGCCTTTAAAGCATAAATATTATCACTTGAAACAAGGACAATCAGGTGTAACAGAATCATGTTACTGGGCACAGAGCTAGATATTGCAAGTTACAAAGGACAAATGTTAATCAAATATAAGTAAGACAATGAAATGCTAAACAGTATTTCATTTGTCAGACACATAACTGACCGCATTTATTCAATAAATTCTTGAGAATGGAGCTGTCACCAAACTTAAATTTCTGCAAAAAAATCGGGAATGAACATAACCAAACATTTTTTTGGACAGCAAAATCTCCACAACTTATCTGTGGTTTATTAACGCAATATTAATTAAAAATATCTCTACTACAATTACTTATTTAACATTGTGGCTTTTATTAGCTTTATAAGCAGTAATATCTTATAGATATTAAGATTAACCTCGCAACATAATTAGTTGCCGAATTAACTTACTGCTTTTTGGAGCTATTATCATTAAATTAGCAACCAAATGAAGTGTTCACAAATTTATATTCTTAACAGATATGGTTTTTGTTCTGCTTTCTTATTTCGTAGAATGTGTATTCATTTTCAAGAGAGAAACTTTTGGGGAAATAATTTTTTCACGTGATTAAAATGTATACTGAATTATTAAGTTGTAATTGCTGAATTTACCACCAAGATCAATAAACACATATCTAGTACCTTGAATTTTATTTCAAAGTGCGTATTTGTGTCTACAGAATGTCGTCAGTAGGCGGTGGCCCATCCGTCGGTCCGTCGAAAGTTAAAGTTTGGTATATATTTGACGGATAGGAAAACGTTACCCTGCGATTCGTCTAAGATCACGCGACTGCCTGACAGGTGCGATGGATAGTTGAGAGTCCACCTTTACGCATATAAATCGGTTTTTTTGTGTAGTTATGCCACAACTACACTGCCTCAAGTGAAACCCAGGCAGCTATGGCTAACCCACTGGCAGCCATGCTTCAACCATAAGTAATAAATATTTGAAACCTCAGTCACTTCTTCATAATCCGATTGAACCAGTTATGAAATTTTGGGGCTGTAACCAAAAATTATAAACAAAGGACTATTCGGTAGCTTGGCAATATTTAGTGCATATTATTCAACAAAACATCTTTGTGGCACTGAGCAACTTGGGATTGGACTTTTTTTTATTGAATTGAGCATAGTCTAATTTGTAATTGTACTGAAGGCACAGTCGAGTACAGAAGGGGCAAGAGCATCACCTCCTCCCCCCGCTCATTTCCAAATGCTGGCTTGATAGACGCTAAGTGACCACTTCATCATTTAGCAAGTTTTTATCAATTATGGTAAACTGCTCACCTCACGCTTTTTAAAATGTTTTATTTCTACGTATTTATGTAAAAATAAACAGCAACACCCAAACATACCACACATAGTGAGACTGTGTTCAAAGTTACCATTTAGTACAACAGTATTTTATATGTAGTAGCGTTCAATTCAGACGCTATTTATTCAAGTGTTCAGAAGTGGTTGCGATTTGGTAACTTAGAATTTTAATATGTTTCGTTCTATGGTAAATGATCAAATACGTCAGTATTTTACTCGACTAATTCAAACACCACACATGGTGTGTTCATATAGTACATACATGTATTGGAACACAACTTTCTACTTAAGACATCCATTTTCTTGGCTAGTGTAGATAATACATGGAGGAAGCAGCAACATTGACTGCAAAATTCTTACAGTTTTCAACAACCCAATGGTACTCCTATACCAAATGGAAAATGTAGCATTGTCTCTGATATCATGCTACTTAAGTGATATTTGAGATATTAAAGATGAGATACCCATACCCCCTTAAAAACTTATCCTAATGCGATTTATGCATTACAGCTGGCGCTAGGATGAAAATGCAATGGGTCAAAATATTTTATAGTACGTACAACATATGTACTCAAGCTATTAAGCCAATTTACTCTAACTAAGTTTTTCATGCATTAAGCACATTTAATTTTGTAATTCACTTTCAATAACAAAGCTTATTTCCATCATGAACAAGTCACTTCTAATAACCAACCTGAATACATGCTTTTTACAATAAATTTTACCACAGATTTTCATATGCTTTATGGCGAGAAGACTGTAAAATATGTTGCAGAATTCAAAAGCAGCTGAACTGAAAATAACTTACCTTGATCATGATTTTAACGTACTTTCTGTTAAAATTTAAGGACACTTGTTATTGTAATGCATATTTGCAAGTACTTTCTCCAATACTGCGATCCCCGCAAACAAAACTGTGTAAACACGCTAACAGGCCAAAATAAATGGTGCATATCACCATCATTCCCTTACCTGCATTGCAGAATGTGGGAAAAAAAAATTCATTCAAAAACACCTCATTTATGTTAATTCCATAGATATATGCACAAAGTTAAAATATTGCGTACTTCAGGGAGTAAATAAGAGGAATTGAAATAGAAAAAAAAATTGTTTATTTATTTGTAAAAATTTATAGTGAAATGTAACTATGGCTCTCAGGAGTGAAATATTATTGTTTGAAAGTTTTGTACACAGTTGTGTAAACAATTGTGAGTATAATGATGAATTTTGGGGGGGGGGGATGTTGCTACTACTTTTGATTGGTTTCGACGGTAACCCTCACTCGACAGCTGCTTCACACTCTGCAATACATACACTGACTTACCAACTGTAGACTACCTGATGACATCTCCACTACTGCAATTAAAGTGGTGTCTGGTGTGTGGTGTCAGTACATGGTGTTTAGCACACACAATTAACTTTGGTACACTGACTGGAGAAGAATTATTCTCGCCACCAAAAGTTGTACTCAGAATCTCTCCACTCATTCAAATGAAAATTACTCGCAAACAAGTATGTAGAGAAATTAAAATATTTGCACAGTAAAACAATAATGATATGCAGACCTCTGAGGGTGTAAAGGATAAGCGACTACCTAGAAAGGAAATTATTACAGTTCTCATTCAGGTGTTTATTTAATAATTCTTAGAAAATATTTGGTAATTAGTGCAAACATAACCCAAATAAAGTACAAATTAATATTCAAATGCATGGTATCCCAAATGTAAACAATAACATTCGAAAGTATGAAAATGCAATGTGAAGTACCAATATAAACACTGTGACTTGGCACACCACACATTTTTTGGACAATAAACTTATACAATGGTCAGCAAGGTACAGCGCTGCTTAGTACATACACATCATACGTTCCTCGACAGAAAATTTTATAAATTTGGCCCCAGGCACCAACCAGTTTAATAAACCAATAAGTAAACATTGTACGAATAATCACTGACATAGGCCTAAATATGAAAACAACTATTTAGAAGCAATTAATCAATGTTATCATTAGCTCAACTTACTTAACTATACACACACTTAAACAAGAGGCGCCAGACAGTTTAATACACTATCACTGAATATGTAAACATTGTTTGCTTTTATTTTTCAAAGGTGTCGCTCCAGTAAAAACAAACCTGCACCTTTCTCGTTCAGGGCTATCAAACTTCGCACGACCCTTCTGTGTACAAGATTAGAAATAGCAGCTGTGACACTTAACTGACTGTGTTGTTGTCCCGGTAAATGCAAATTTGGGTTGCGAAAATCCTCTTTTCTGAAATAGTTGGAACACACTTCGCGTGTATAAACAGCCAGGCCCTTATTTCTTTGTTACATCCAAGTCTGCTCTCGTACATTTCTGCATCCATTTATTGCACCTCCGAAATGACAAAACAGGATTTAAGTAAATTAAAGTATTGTGTGATCAGAATTTGCAACAAAAACACACTGACAATAATAAGAAAATGGAAAAAGTTATTTACTACATCTCGTGTACTTACCGACTTGCATCCTTTGGAAATCTAAAAAAGGGCTTGCTGTAGTTCGCAACGTTGTAATTATTGCAGATAAAAACTGCACAAATCTTTCCTGCCATAATAAATAATCACGCAAGCGAGAAAATTTGAATTGAAACGCATCCTAAATACTCAAACTACCCATTCAATGTACAGCTTATCATCGTACGAACAGCACAAACCGCTAGTAGCGCTGGCATCGGTGTCTCGCGTTTTTTTTTCCGGCTACTTTCCCATTTTGCCCTTCTACCATATTTGCCAGAACCTTGGAACTTATCAAAAGAATAACTTATCTAAAGGAATGTTCATAATACAGGTTACCATCAGATTGCTTGTCTATGGAATAGCTATTCCACACAATTATCTAGAGGTCGTAATACAGGCACTAAGGTTAACTGTTTAGCTTGCAACTCATAGTAAAATTCAGTAATGCGTTTCATATTCATTTAAATATTTTCTATTTCCATGATTTCAGAGGCAATAAACGGCAGCATTGTATTATTGACTGTAGTCATGAAAATTAGGACGGGAGCAAATACCTGTGTTGTTCCACCCTAACATTATAGGGGAGGAACAGTATCCCCCTGTCCTTCCCCCTTTCTCCGCCGCCACTGGATGTACAAGGAAAACTGAGGATAAGCAAATATTTGCAACATACATATCAGCCGCTCCTTGCATGTGAGATTTTGCTTTCGCTAGCTACGCATGTAAAGAGACAGCTCATAAGGCTACTTGCGCCGTGAGGATGGTAGGTTACAATGACTTAAGCGACTTTAAGTGCTGTTTTGCAGTAGGAGCTAATGAGATGGGTCACAGACTTAAGTTCCGATTTTCACTGTCAACCAGTTGAGGATTGTTACTCGATTACAAGAATTCAAGTACAACATTCGACGTATGACAGCACTGTGGCCGTCGTAAGTCGGCTGTTTAGCAGCGTTCCAAAACGAGCAACACGCAGTAACTAGCGTAGTAATTTAATTCTGACATCTCGAGGAACGTCAGTGTGAGAACTGAGCAATGCAGTTCCTGATACGGCCTTTAGTAACCGACGCCGAACCTGAGTACTATTGTCAACCGCACGACATGTAGCAGCTGTACCATTCGCATGTGCTTGGGAACACTGCCACTGGACACTTGATGATTGTAAACGCATAACGTAGTCTGAAGAGTGGCGTTTCCTACTGTTTCGGTCAGATAGACGAGTTTGCGTGTGGAGATAACCATATAAATCCACGTATTCTACACGTCAACAAGGTATTGCGCTGAATGGTGGGGACTTCGTATCGATATGGGATGTGTTCAACTGGCAGGCATTAGGACCCCTCGTATGTCTTACAAATTCTGTGACTGGTGAACGTTTTGTATATCATTTTGGACGTCTCGCACTCATCTACATCCTCTTCCTACAAAGCATTGCTCGCCACACATGTTCACAGTCGCCAAGTTATGGTTGGAGGAACATATATCCAAGTTTGGGATAAAACCATGGTTCTCTCATTCCTCTTATCTTAATGTTGGCGAGCATATCTGGGATGCTCTCCGAAGTATTAATGAAATTAAAGACCCGCCACATCTTAATAATAAATAATTGTGCACCGTTACTAAGGAGATTTGGTGCTAAACAAACCACTTCATAAAGTTTGTACAACCCATGCCCGCTTGTGCTTATTAAGGTGCCGAGACTGTCCTTCATGACAGTAAATGGGTGTTCCAATTTATAGGTGTCTACAGCGAATAAATCACGGATATTTCATGTGATTCAGATGGCTAAAATATCTTACTGGAACTATTGTGATATAGAAATCCATTTCAAATTTGTATGTTTACTATAAATAGAGCATCGTCTCATTGGACATTTAGAATAACAATAACGAATTCACATGCATGCTGTTTATATTGTAAATTGGTTGTGCGTGAATTATCCCCAGAAATGTTTGCTTGCATACTACTATAGTTACATGTTCATTTGCAGTTTGACACAACAATATTTTACCACGCCCCCGATGTATTTCACAAAGCTAGTTTCTTCCTACTGCTCCACGATACTGGAGTCTTGCAGATTTCGTGGCCAAGCCTTTTGTAGGGCTTGGTCCCCAGATTGTTTAACTTGAATCTCGGAATGTACAATTCAAAGGGAACTTTGTTTCAAGCGAGCCACAAACCTCATAACCTCATTTCGATTGAATGCCCGTCATGCATATAATGGATTACTGTATTACTAACTATAAACTTGAAACTATATTGCTTGTGACCTTGGTTCAGTATCATATATACCAATAGTCTTTCTGCCCGTGTTGCGGCAGTATTTACATACTCTAAGGTAATAAAATATTTGTTTTTAAAAGCGTATCCTTACTTCAAGTCTTTATAACGGGCAAAATACTGGTACTTGTATCGAATTCTGTGGTTATTCAAATACGTAAAAATTTTTCCATGCAGTGACAATGGGAATGTTGGGCAAAAATGCAAATACGACCTCATTTCACATTCATTTTCAATAATGTAGAATGTGAGAAACAAGCGTTTATTTACGTGTGTTTTACCATGGGAAGACCCATGGAAATAGACTGATTTTACTGGTGACAGACTTATCCTCATATACTAAAAAAAAAAAAAAAAAGTGAGGTGTGACAGTGTTAGCATACTAATTTTTCTGGGTGTAAAGGGAGGGTTATTGACACACTGAATGTGTTCGTGACGATCATGTTATTATGGGAGTGACTTTCACAAATAGTTATTTTTGAAAGAAAAGTAATGATTTACAGTGTTTCAGAAAGGTCTTTAAAAAGTAGCAGGGACAGCCAGTGTTTATGTAAATTCGCTTTTACAATGCAATTATTAACAACAGTGTTTCCAAATTCAATATAATCAGCTGTAGCCACAAACCGGATTTTAAAGGTGATGCGTTTTTTGAGTCTGCGCATAACCATGCTGAATGGCTATATCTCAAAAATTCTCAAGTACCTGTCTAAACACTAATGAAAAATGCAGACTGTGAAAACTCAGGTAGGAAGTAACTTTATGGAAATATAGTAGCACATTGATGATAAAAATGCGAAATACACGATGCAATTAATATATTGGTTATATTAAGAGAGGTCACTGAAAACTGCCATTTTTTCACACAGTATGTATCACTTTGCCCCTGGCTGTTAAACTGAAAATACTGTCGGAGAACATTCCCTACTTGAAGTGTACAAAAAAAAAGAAAGTCCAAACAACTAGTTACGACGCTCCCGAAAAAGTACGTCTACAGATTATGATGAACTAAATAAAGCAAACTGAAACATAACTGACTTTTGGCGTGCAGATACATTGGACAGTCACGACGGTTTGATGTGTTCTCGTACTTGTATGTCTGTGGTTGGCCGACAATGACGTCTTCACTCAATGTATTCTCTACCACAGACACTGGTTCAGAAGTTAAGCTCTCCTATACTGTATAAATGGGTTTGAAGCCAATTTGTTACATAAAACGTTATGAAAATTATAATTGTTCACGTGCTGGTTATCTTTCTCTGCATGCTGCATGCACCCCTCATATCTAATCTAACTTCGTTTCCCCCTAATGGTGGTGTCATGTCGTTTTGCCAACGTATGTTCGGTAGTGTATTTAGTTTCGATAAATGTTAAGATAATAACTTAACGAACTAATATTATGCTGTGACTGGGTCAGGCACATTTAAAAAATAGTGGCTCTATAAACATTTTTATTTCTGTACCATATCTACGAAACTAGGTTACCAATTTCAACCGAATGCTGGCAGATAACTGATGTTATACAGAATGAGTCGTCAAGGTATGCTAACCCGGCATTAGCGGAATCCTTAGGACAAATAAATAAGGAAACATATATATACGAAATATGGTCTGAAGTGATTTCTGAGGGTCGTAGAGGCCCTGGAACATTGCGTTTAGAAATGTGGTGTGCAACGATAAATTGGAAACCACTTACAGGCAAACGTTTACAAGGCAGGTTACCGCCAAAAATGGCTTTGCAGAGAGTACGCCCCTTCATACATTAAATAAGGGTTGGCATCCTCCAGTTGCTTAGAACTTTGTAACCCTGCGCTTGAAGCAGTTTATCATGACATGCTAATAATCGCGCATTAAAAAAGTAATAAAAAGGTCGCCTTGGTAGTATCCGTTAATCCCTGCCGTTTCCTGAGAAATCGCATATTTAGTTGGACGGCAGATTAATTGTTGCCTGTGATTTAGGCAGCCTGCAACACTGTTATGTATGACATGTCAGCTGATACCCTGGCTAATATCCCTGTCCTATTGTAATCGGTTTTTAAGATTGTAGATGGTCGAGAAGTTAGTGCGGGCAAGTGCCCCATTACATTGGTTTCTGTTGTCGTATCAAGTGGCAACGAGATTGCCTGCTAGAAGTGTATTGGTAGTTTACACAGCAGGCAGTGCTTCACAACGTTTGTGATGGAGTGCAGTAACGAGTAACTGACGGACATGCAGCTCACGTATGATGAAATGTCATTTAATGCATCAGCTGCACGTCGTTGACACGCCGAAAAGTTTCCAGCTTGACATTTACCAGTTGCACGTGCGTTCTCTTCAGTACGCCGGTGTTTGAAAGACCTGCCACAGCTACTTTAAGTTGTACCACATGTCTTCGGGAAGACATTTGGCACCTGCACGATGGTGCACGAGCGCACTAGTCGTACGGCAAGGCAGTACGTTGATGCGCGATACTTAGCGCGATGGACTGGCCGAGGTGGGCTAGTGGGTCGGCCACGCAGATTACCGGACCTAAACCCAGTCGACTTCTACTTGTGGGAGTCACTTGAAGGCACAGGTGTATGCAACTGACGTGAACAATATGGAGAATATCTGGCAGCGTATTCAATATGTATGCCGTAGCGTAAAGGCTAATCTTGGAATGTTGAAACATGTGCAACAGTCATATGAGCATCGTATTCGTGGGTGTACGGAGATGGGTGGCTCGTATTTCGACCACGTGCTGTAACCATGCAAACTCTCCGCATTCCAAATAAATCACTGATACTCTAAACCGGTGTTAGATTTTTCGACTATCTACACTGCTACCATTTATTAAGGGGTCATTTACCTGCATTAGAGCAAAACCATGAACCAGGTTGTCAGTTGGTATGTCTTTTTTTACCATAATGAGTGGTGCAAGTTACCATCCTCCCAGACAACCATTAATCTGCCGTCCATCTAAAGATGTGATTTCTGCTTTAACGGTCGGGATTAGCAGATACTAACAAGGCGACCTTTTTTTAATGCTTTTTGCGTACTGATTAATAACGTGTCATGTCAAACTGCTTCAAGCGCAGGGTTACAAAATTCTAAGCGATTGGAGGGTGCTAACCCCTGTTTGTGTGTGATATCCTGCCTCCTTAACACTTGCCTGTGTGCCAATTTTCGTTGCTTAGTCGCAAGTGGTTTTCAATCTATCGTTGCATAACACATTTCCAATCGCAAAGTTACAGACCTTCTACCCCCTCAGAAATCACTTTAGGCCCTATGTTGTATGTATGTTCCCCTATTCAATTGTCCTGAGAATTCCGCTCACGCCGGGTTGGCAGACATTAACTACTCGCCCTGTACAATATCATGCTACAATATGTAATTTAAATGGAAGAGGTACTTATTTAAAATATTGGTTCAATATAAATATTTTAGTTTAATTATACATATAATACCATTTAACCAATTTGACCAAACTTAGTACTGAGAGTATCAATTACAAACATGAAATATGCTGATGCATTAGCTCTTTTGTTAACCATTTTTTTAAATGGTACCACGTGAAAATTAAGGGTTTTTGTGCTGCATCTCGGGAAACAATAAACTGATTCCTATCAAATTTGGTAAACAAGAAATATTACGGTACGCCAGATAAACTGATATGTTTTAAAAGGGTCAATCACTTATTCCAAACTGGTGGCTATATCAATATTTTCGATTACTAAGTTACATCTTTGTATACTGGCAGTAGCCCATATTACAACCATCATATGTGTCTCCGCAGAGCCTCTTTTGTCCACCATTTGGTAAGTTAGCGTTACTTTTATGTCCTACTTCGGGGAACAATAAACCGATTTCAACCAAATTTTACAAAGCAAGTATAAGTGCGGTAGGCCATCTAAACTGAAGTGTTTTAAGTGAATCAGACACTTATTTTCAAAATGATAGTAATACAAATATATTTTAACACACATGTTCCATTTATGTCAGGCCGTGTCTCAATTGACCCACAGAGCGCCGTCTTGTGCTCTCACTCTCACAACCACGTCATTATGACGCCAGAGAGAACGCTCTCTGGTTGTTTCAATTCGTCGGAGAGAGCGCGAAAGTACGAGAAACACGAAGTTAAACGCTTGCTGTCAGTCCCTCGCACTCTCTGAACACACACCATATTTGTTTAGATTGTTTCGGTGTCAGAATAAGATTATAGTTGCTTTCTGGGCCAAAATCACGCCACCTTTGAACTGAAAGTGAATAATTTCATCTGTTTTACTCAATGAAATAACTACGTAACTCGTATTTATAAATATATAAATAAGAATTTCTGATAAAGTCTTGTATTCTTTGTCACTTTGCTGCAACATGGCGGTACTACATAAAACAAAAGTTATGGTATTTTATGCGCTAGCAATTTTTCCGGTACTGCTATAATTACTTGTGAATTTTTGAACATGTATAAATTCCTTCCAGTAGCGTAAACGATTATTTTAGTTTGACATAATTTCGCGCCTTTTTGGCATCAGCTGTCTGCGTGACGTCGGAGAGAAACGGAAGAGTGGTTGTCTCAATTCCACAGAGCGAGAGCGAAGACAGCCCGAAGCAGTGCTTTCGCTAAGTTGTGCGAAAGAGTGTTCTCACAAGAGTATTCTTTAAATTGAGGCATGGCCCCAGTCTTAGCGGATGGCCCATTCCATCAAGTTTACTCGCATACATATGTAGAGAAAAGTAGGTTGTAGAGTTAGTGATTTTTCGCGAAAAAATATGAGTATACGGTCGACTTCAATACTATAAGCACCCGACAGCAGTTTGCCAGTTTGCCATTGGTTGCTCTCTGCTTGAGAAGGCCTTTTCGTATTTGACCGGGCCACTCAGAATTCGGCAACATCGACACGGCACCTACGTGATTCGTGTGCAAACAGTTAACACGTGCCATAAAGGAATTCATCGAATCAATATAAGTACATGACCCTGCAGTGTGTTGAAATATAAACTGTCTTGAAATCTTTTCGCGAAATTTTCACTACCCCTACGTAATAAGTTATATTGGTTACTTGTTTTACGAATCAATATTCTTTCGTTCATAAACACAATTAACCGTCGCATATATTAAGCGGAAACGAAATTAAACCGTGGGAAAACAGACATTCGTCTTCACAGGTATTTTGAGCGATTGCTTAACATGCATATCTTGACTACTCTAGCAAAGGAAAAACTTTTAAATATGTAAATTCATCCGTTCTTGTGGGGAAGTCGGGTAACATTTCTTTGCGTGCATTGCGCACAGAGGCTGTGGTCAGGCGAACTGTTATAGCACGGCTCCGTTGCGAGGAAAGAGCGCCAGCTGTGTTGGGGGGGCGGGGCGGGGCGGGGTGTGTTGCTGGCCAGCACAGGGTCACGGGTAACAGGTAAGGTCACGACAGCTTCCTGCCCGGGAGTGCGGCAATGACCTCCGCTTGGCCTTTCCTTCGGAGATGGAAGCGATATACAACTGCGGTCGATATAGTCGCGTGGGGCAGCGCGCTCAATGTACTTGAGCATACGCCACAACTCCTCCACAAGCCGGTCTCTCGTGCAGCAGTTCTCTGGACGAGAACTGGCCGTGCCGCTGGGATGTCATCATTGCTCTAATTAAGGCGAAACCTGTGTTTTCTAATGTTGGGTAGATAGGCGGGTTGGTTGTTAGGGCTTGACGTCTAGTCGATAGCGAGGTCGTTGGTGACGTCTAGTCGATAGCGATTCACCTAGAGAGATTACGGGAAACCATGATAAACCGGAATCAGGATTACCGGGCCGGGATTCGAACCAAGGTCCACCCGAATGCGAGTCTAAAGGTTTACCCCTTAGTTTTATAACGGGCGTTGTCGTGCTTTAGTAAATAGGACATTAATCTGTTTCCAAGTACAAATAATTACCATAAACAGGTCTGCTGTAAGACAGGCTCAACAGAACTACTCATTTGTTCGCAGGAATCCTTCTTTACTGATCTTTCAAATTGCTTAATTCATTGCAACCTCTATCATGTGAAAACATCCATACCGTATTTAGGATCATCACCTTGTTGCCTTCTGGCTTTTAAAAAAAACCAGGTTCCACAGAAAAATCATCAGAAATTTCCCGTGTGCTGCAGTGGACAGTAAACAGAAAGGAAGTATTTGCTAACCATCGCAGTAGTTAATCAAACATGGTTTTGTATATCGGTATTTCGAAGTAATCATATAGTCGTCAAGTGTATAACAACAATTTTTAAAATAAAAAATGCTAAGAAAATTTGTACCGATCGGACAAAAAAGTCACAATTTCAGTGAAAACATTTACTGCAAGCTTCCACTTTGAGAGTACACAAAAAATACAGCGTATCTTTTACAATTACTAGCTAAGTGTCTACAGAAATAAAGGTAGTCGATACAAGGTACTTTCCTAACCAAATTAAATTTCGTACGGAAATATTTTTGATGTGAATGAGAAATTATTACATTACTGTGTTAACTTCAATTTGAATCGAAATTTTAATTAGGATACTTGACGAATGGAAGATGAGTTAAAAGTTCTCCCCTGTCGTCGTATGTAAAACAAACTTAAAATGTTTGGCTTTCAATTGCTTACAGAATTCACGTAGTAGATTCAGAAGCTCAAGAAGCAAACTTTATTAAAACGAAAATTGCATTGAGAAATATTTACAGCTCTTTCATTTCCAATTTTATACGATATTAATCACAACTTGGTTAGCTACAGTTAGAAGACCAACGGCTCTAACATCGCGAACTACTTGGAATCCATGTCTGTAGGCAGTTAAAAAATCGCAAGGATGTTACTCTATGAAGATCCTACGCAGTCGTGAATTTATGTTTGAAAGATCGCCGTTTCACGCCACTGGACAAAGGCGATGACTAAGCTCAGAATCAAGTTCAAGATGAATGAACATGAATGACTATACAATTATTATCACTCGGTACACTTCTCACAGTGAGTTTTTCAAAGCAGATTATAGGACGTCTCAGCCAGTGAAAATATAAGTTCAACATAATTATCGAAAGGAACAAGACGCGTACATACGAATATGGAAGAGTTTACTTAAAGCCTGTTCACGATATAAATCACTTTTGAAATCCCTGATTAAGATCTGTTTGTATACACGTTGCGCATTCTTCCACGATATGTAAAATTAATATTGCCGTGGGCCTGACGACTTACTCATGTATCGACCACAGGAATCTAAAAAAGTTAAAAAAATATATATTAAAAAAAAAAAGTGATCATTTTTATACTTGCACGCATTAAAAAAACACAGAAAGCAAAAGAAAGCATTTCATTATTAACGACTGTTTGCCTAACACTTTTAGTTCAATGTTAAAAGATAGAATTACTATCCCTCCATCGCTACCAACCTTACCGGGTGCATGCCAGCCCACGTGGCCGTTACAATATCTGCAGCTAGGGGCGGTGACATTTTTCAAATGTTGGTTTCAAATGTGCTCAGTTAAGTGTGAACAGCTTGTAAAATACTGTTCACATTCTATCCTATACGTGTAGTGTGAGTTCTGACGTATGCACTATACGAAATTGCTATATTTTAATTCGTGTCGTGTGCACAAGGCTTTCGCCAATATCACAGCAAGAGAAAAGAACGAAAAGTAGTAGTTTATTTTCATTCATTTGCAAAAAGCTATTGTAACATTTGAAATTGTTAAAAAAAAAATGGACTGTGAATACTTTAAAAATCTCTAATTGGAGTAAATAATATTAATTTGGATTCGTATGTGAACGGCTGAACACAAGACAAGTACTTTCACTGTGAAGACGATTTTCTTTCTTGAATGTATACGTTATCGTGCAGACGAACTACAAGAAAACGGAACGGTTCGTGAGCCGACCTTAGGGTAGAACGCGTGCCGGACTTACCGATGAAACAAACTGGTTAACGGTTTGCCGAAAACATTTCAAATCAATTTAAGACACTTGCAAATATACCTTATATCCCAGTACCAGGCATTGTCTGTTTATCGTTGCAAACTTGGAACCCATCTTCCCTGGCACTACTTAGCACGAATTGTTTGACAACATAGCGGACATTCACGTTTCTGTTTCGTACGGAACATTCGCACGGATGCGATGTGGCGCCGATCTCTGTGAATGTCTTCGTATTTTTAGAACGCAAAACACAACCCGCAACGTTCGCTTATTATAAAGTGCAAACGCAATAACTACGATAAGGGATGGTATTTTGGGAATGGGCGGGGGGAGGGAGAGGAAGGAGAGTCTTGAGAGCCGATGTGGATGAACTGAGGCGAGTATGAAGCAGCGTCCGAATGCAGGGGCAGGAGAAACGGGAGATATCCGAGAAAACCCACCAGTCAGCGACCTCGTCTGCACGATTCCCACGTGCGAAAATCCGGGAGCGACCCCGCCTGGAATCGAACCCGTTTCGCCTATGTGGGAGGCGAGTAGTCTGACCGCGGCCTCCAAGGTGTTGGGGGGGGGGGGAGAGTATACATTGTGCGTCCCTAAATTAAGTAAAGGGCAACAAAATGATAGTAAATGGACACCCAAACTGTTTTTGTTCACCAAGATGAGTTGATATGATATATAATATCTTTTCTAATGAATTATTATAGTATGTTTTTGACAACAGTATACATATTCACAGTGGTATCAAAAGATCTCATTTAAAACGGAACTAACCACAGGCAGCGTGTCTCTCAATCTCAGTACGGAGCTGCCATGCCCGCCTGAGGCAGAACGAACAAAAAAGTCTGAAGCTGCGTTAAAAATTAGCGTCTTGTTAAGCATACGAGTGTAAGCTACACGCTTGTAACGGCACATCTCAATCCACGTCTGACAACAAAGTATATAAATACAGCTTCATGCCAGTATTGTAAAAAAAAAAAAAAATAGTATTTGATACAACAGAAACTAACCGGAAAACATTAATATTTACAAAATTAAAATTTTTTTGTGGCGAGAGCATTACGTTACACACGTTGCGATGGGATTAGCGGGCAATAATAGCAATGTTATAAATATAAACAAAATATAGATAATGCTTTCAGCTCAGAATTTAAATAGTACACTAGATCTTTTTTTCTAATATGCAAATATTATGGAAGTAAGTAAGGTGACAGCTAGATCGTGTGATGATTGTGCGAGAACGGAAAATATGCATTCCGTCGGGTGGTTGTATCACCGCATGAGACAAACTTAAATCACCTAAACAATCCGCTGCAGATATTCACAGTGACCAACTGTTACTCTGTGGGATAAGAAATTTCGGGTTTTCGTTCTTGGCTGAAACGAAACAGTATGCTATGTTTCAGTATTCAATCTTGAAAATTTTTTTCGTATGCTATAATTTGCAGAAAACACGACGTGTTAATAATCGCGCAGTAGCCGGGTGATATCTAGTACAATTTATAAGGAGCGTCTTGACTAACTAAATGACCCGTTAAGTTCAACTGAGGCGTGGAATATTAGTTATCTAAAAGAAAATTCTTAAAAATATGAAACCAAATGCTTTTCAAAATCTTAAGGTCTTCTTTAAAGTGGCGAGAAAAATTTCACATGCACATATAGGGGGGATTAAAGTTTCTAAGGTCTCTGAAAATGTGTAACCAAGAGCAGTAGATTAATATATATTTTAACATTTTTCATACCGGCGGAAGGAAAAAACAGATCACCAGAACTAACATAAAAACCGAAGTGCTAACCGAAATAAATTCTGTCTCTAATTTTGTCATCGTTAATATTCAGTAATGCGAAATTCGAAATACACTAAAAATAATAATTGCGCAAATAAAGCAACCACATTGAGGCATCATTAAAGTAACGTTGGTCAAAGCTACTATTTAAATAATTTTAAGAATGATTATGATAAACGTTATTGATCCAAATCACGCCGTTTTAAAAAAATACATTCGTTTTGATGGGAAATCATAGAATGTAAAGAAGGGAGTACGGCATATACTAAGATTTTCATTTTTAATCTATCGAAAGATTGTGGGAAAAAATGTTTATCAAAAACTAAATCAAGAATGAGCATTAAAAGCAACAAAGTAGTAACGGTCCTCTGTCTCTCTCTAGTAAAGAAGAAACTCACTGGTTAATGTTCGGTCAAGTTCTAGTTATCCATAACACGACTATGATGAATTATAGACAGGAGGAGTTCAAGTAAACCAAAAAATGGCTGTCTTGAAATTACTAAAATGAAGTGTAGATAACTATAAATACAGTAACTATTAAAATGTTGTATACTTCGAGAAATACAGCTAGTAATATTTTGCAACTTAAGAATCACATATTTGTAAATAATAAACTCTTTTAAAGACAGTAAACAGTGACAGGAATAAGGAATAAGCCATGAATATTCCATGAGCAGGCAACCATTCAGGATCTTAAAAAATAATTACAGAGTCAGAGATATAAGGATTTCATACATAAATACACTGTATTTATGTGTGTGTTAGGTATGGAAATCTTTCTTAAGTTAGCGGATATACTGTGGTAGCATTCCAAAGTGAAGAGGCCTGCCAAGATTACCACACCAATCTCTCTTAAGGCTAAATAGTACAATAATAGTTCTTGCAGCTAATTAATTAAATGTAAGCTTATTACCAACGACTAAATAGTAGAAATAATTTCATCAAATATTTAGGAAAATAAAACGTTTGCAAAACAAGGTGTGATGGCTGTGGTTCGAACACAACCCATCATAACAGCAAGAATTTCAGATGGCTGATAGTAAAAAACTATGAATTAAGAAATTGATAGTAGCAACAAAACCTGCATTTGACCAATTATAAAATACACGGTGAAAACCAAGAGTGACACATTCTTATTTCTTCCTGTCACTCTCACTCCCATGCCTGTTCGCTCTCGCTCGTGCTATCCTTTGGTTTTCTCCCTTATTTTTTTTCTCTCTCTCTCTCTCTCTCTCATTTTACGACCTCCGTCTTGAATGTTCGTCTTGAATCGTCTGCTGTAGGCCGCCATCTTTAATTCTCGCACCTGTTTATCGCAGCCACCAGTCGGCTGCTTTAGACAGCCATATTTATTTCTTGTTCCCGCCCTCAAAGTGTGCTAAGTTCAACTATTCGCAGCTAGGAGCGTTGGTATCGATGTGTGTTAGTGATCGTGTCGCCTGCAGGGTCATGCTAGCGTCGGGGAGTGTAGTTCAAATGGTGGCCGCTAGGAGCACTGGGTTTTATTTTTAATAGGTCGTTGTTTGGGAACTCAAGAACGCCGGAGGCATGCGGGATCGTTCCGACACTCCTTGGGTCGACAGTGGAGTATCTTAACCACAAGACCACTGCGACATCTAGGAAAGGAGGATATTTGATGTCGAATATGTATATACCTTCTTATTGCCATCCTGATATTCGGCAAAAATAATGTGGGCAGGCCCTGACCTTATATAAAAATCGTTATTGCATGGTTAGGAGAAGATATAAAGTAAATACTCGCATCGGCCTACGCACACCGAGACAATAAACTTGTCATCGCAAAAGAGGATGTTTAATGACGTATTCACATAAGCAAAAACTGTAGGCACCGCACGTGCGCGCACACACTGTTTTTATATGTGTAAAAGTACACAAAAAATTAATAGCTCCTTAGTCCTACGTTAAGGGGGATCAGTCCCCACGATCTTGGATTTGTGGAATTTTCGCCGTAAATTGCATCACAGATTTTGTATTTTTATTTTGGACTTCGAGAAAGCGTAGGGCATTACGTTTCACACGTTTTAAAACATGCATTGTTAGACTGCTGTTGCCAGGATCATTTCTGTAACAGAAAGCAAGAAAAAATTATTTATTTCTTGCCTGCGATCACAAGTCAAAAAATAATCATTTCTGCAGTGATGTAATATGTAATTTTATTAAGGTTAAGGAGCAATTATTTTTGTCATGTCGTGCGAAATATTTCACTAAACGATATTAAATGGAACTAATGGCAAAAATAGTGCATATCTAAGATGGCGAGAACTGTACCCCTTAACAGCAAGGCCATCTAGGTATACGCTTAAGCCTGGTCACAAATACGTCTATCACGTCTTCTGTGCATGTATCGAACACTGACCAACCCCAAGGGAACACAACTGTCAAAGTCACTTGGTCAACAGTGATGAACGTGTTTGTATCTTAATTTTAAAAAGACAAGCACTTATATGAATTAAATACTTTCCTTAATTTGAATTTAATCTAACTGAATTCCAAATCGGTTAGAAGATGCTGTATACAAAGATCTCAAAGCAATACCCCTTAAGTGGAACACTCAATTTTCACTTTCATGTTAAAGTGTTATGTCTAGTCCATGTGACATCGTCGTAGCAGCAAATGCAATATTAAACTAAGTATTTTACGTATGTTGATATTAGTACCACGTGTTTAAATGCCTATTTCTTCCCAGATGTAATTTGTGGTTCGTTTCGGAGCACTTTGCACTATTTCCTTAGCATTAGAACAGATCTTCGGTTAATGACTGTATAGTTGGCTGCCCTTTTAGTTGCTTTATTAATCAGCATATCTTAACACTTGTTTTTAGCATCGCGGTCACAACACTTAATCATACGTGTTACTCATTTATTTTCATTGCTACGATCAATGATTTTATATCACCGGCATCCATTGAAAATTCTACAGCTGAAATGTTTTCAGGTCGGATGCTACACAGCAGGAAATGCTCAGTTATTTCCCATATCCCCGGCCAACCCTCGTTTCCCCACTCAAACAAGTGTACCAACACGTCTGACACAGGCAGTACGCATTCGCGAAGCAGACTGACACGCACCAGATTTACAGGAGAATCTGGAGGGTGAAAAAAAGGGGGGGTGGAGATGAGCACCTCAGCAGTACCTGAGCTACTTTATCGATAAATGTACCCAAAGCGGAATCACGCTTGTCACAGCGAAATCATTGCTAGGCAGACGGAAGTTGCGGGAGTTGGGGCATTCGTAATCAAAGATTCAACGTCCGCGATTACTGAATTGTGCACGGGTGATACCTGCTGCGGAGACGCCTTCAACGAATTCAAGTGATATTGGCGCATGCAGTAGACACGAGCCACATGAGTGGTAAACGCTTGGATGAGCTTATCCAAGCGCTTGAGCAGCACTCACCAGAGTAACGACACTATCCAGATGTCATCCCTGAAAAGAGACATAAAATAAAGAAGCGATAGAACACAGATACCCAGAGGAAATCCAAACGACATCGGCAACATCCGTAACTTTTTCACATAGGAAACAATGTGCCGGGATCTGCGCAGGATTGCGCCTGGGTGACCTTGTTAGGGGAAGGCATGCGGTATAACCGCACGGCAGCCAAAGACTATTATAAGGGCTTGGTTGGGGGAGGAGGGGGGCGAATTATAAACTGCTGCCAAGTACCGCCATGACAATGTTATGGGTCCTCTTCGCTCATTGGTTCGACTTGTGTTAGCGGTTCCTTTCGGTAATGCATTATTTCAATAGCTTTTTCAGAAATGTGCTGGATAATTTTGAATAATGTTTTCACCACAGATGGCATGCTGAATCTGTCATGTGTTGGAAGAAGCGAAAAAAATATATCTGTAAACGATATCCATGACTCGAACCTTCTGCCAACTCTCTGATGGATTGCAGTTCCCGACACGCAAATGGTCGCAGTTAGTGGAGGACGTATATTTGACTGCTTGCAAGTGTGTGTGGCATCTACGCCACAATAAGGTACTGACCCATTTTTCCCGGGATGTTAACGATTAATAACTAGGAAATCATTCCTCCTCACTAGAATAGCAGAGTAAACATGTGGCCATTATGATTCCCTCACTTGAATGCTATGGATTTAGTACTATACGACCACATGAAAACTGTCGTTTACGAAATCTAATACCTGATAGAGGATGATGTGCTAACCACGATTTTTAAACATGCCATATCGTGAAGAAAACTAGGGAATCTGCAAAGTTGTAACATGTGGAATAAATAAATACTTTAAGACGACCTATTGTGTTTGTTAAATGTGGAATTCCGGCAAGTCTGCATAATCATAAGTATGTTTTGCTTCAGCGCAAGGCACACGCGAGAGAATTTGATTAAAAATACATTATTTTGTTTGATACGGAAGCTTATTTATTAATTAATCTTCATACTTCGTTGATAATAATGTCTGCTCAGAAGATTACCACTGCATCGAGCAGCTACAATGAGTTGAAGTTGTAGCTCACGACGTCGAAATTCGTCGGTACC
This sequence comes from Dryococelus australis, assembly GCA_029891345.1. Lineage (NCBI taxonomy): Eukaryota > Metazoa > Arthropoda > Insecta > Phasmatodea > Phasmatidae > Dryococelus > Dryococelus australis. Next base: position 102,236,666 of record CM056995.1, on the reverse strand, counting down.
AACGATGGGCTTACTGTTATAATGTAACATATGAGGGGATGACGCTTAAACCTAGCATAATTATTTGAAATGAACTAGTAGAAAATTCTGTGAACAGTTCTTTCAATACAGACTTCTGCAGCCCTTATTTATGTTATATTTTCATCCGCATAATAAACATGCTATACATGAATTACCTTAATTGCATATGTTGCAGTAGGTCCAGGAGTGTTCAACGCAGATATTAAAAACAGGTTATTATTTAGCAGACGAGAATATGTAAATTTCATTGTATCAAATTACGTAAATTTCTGGTAGACTATTAACATGGCGGAGAATGTAAGTAACCTGGATAGTAGCACGACATTCATATCCATGACTCCCGAGTAGACAAGCAAATAAAATTTCATGGTTCCTCCCTTCTCAGTTCCATTCTATTCTAACAAATAATAATCTGTACGACTACTTTCGTCTTTCAGCACAGATAATTGAAATCGGCATGTATTTATGTAACATTCGGCAATTTTCCCTGGCATCAATCGAATAATAGATATTTGATAAATCGCTGTATTTTTTTTTAGACAGATAGTTTTCATGGCTTTTTACAAGTATCTGCATAATGACGCGTGATCAGGGTTAAACAATTTTCCCAGTATAATCTTCTTCGTTTATAGATGCACGACCAACGAGGCATTCTGCCGGTATTGTTCATTACGAAGAAGCAGTAGGCCTATGGTAGCGAAATGACCTTGTAAGGTCGGAGGTCGTCATCCATCACAGCCATTATCGACTCTCGTGTTCTACATATCGACCCTGAAGCCTGGTGTTTGTTGCCGTATGCGGTCACCAGGCAACGCTGACGGTACTAACACACATTGACTCGCAACAGTGTGACGAGTAGGCTTACTCAGGTTGTGACACACGCTAATGACAATTCTTACATCACGCGTAACTGCACTTATATTTTAAAAAATTCTGTATCTTAACTGCTAGGGTGACAAATAACTTAGTTTATTTGTAAAAAGATAAGGTAATAAGTTCATTTTCAGTCCCAGACATTGAAAATTTTTGGATTTTTACCCGGTCTTGTCTATTCAATAAAGCATCCAGGCCGCCTTAGTCTTCTTTCGGAAAATTTAATTTTGAGTTCTACGTAGTAAGGTTATGCACAGAGAGGCAAACCGCGACTGTGCCTATTGATAATAGTGAGCACTAAACCACTTGTTAAACTGATTCACTGAGTAGTATACATTGGCCCCTTATACTGCAATGCATAGAGACTGGGAGAATCCGAGTCAACTCTACAGTGCTCGAGAGTTTCGGTAAGATCTCTAGTCGTTTACCTTCGGATCACGCTGACGTTTTACCGACAGTTTCATGCTGAGAGAGTATCTTTCCATGTTCTGACAAGTCCATTGTCGGCCAGGGGGAGTGCAAGGTAGTTCAAACTGAACACATCAAGGTCCTGCCTATTCTGAGAGGAGGAATTTCCTTTAGAAATTATTTAATTTCACTTCAATCAACGCTGGTTCTATAATTCAAGCCTCGGGATTTTTGTTTCTTTATAGTTTATTTTCCCTTTTGTAACATCAAACTAACGAGTAGCCTACTTCCCCCTATTTTTTTTCGAGAACGTTTTTTCGTATTGATTTACCTTTTCTGCATATATCCAGACATTTTGCCATCACTCAGCCACAATAGAAATACTTTATAAGTTGCTATAAATTATAAAAAATGTTTTTCTTTTTCTTTTTTCTTTTATTTACTTTTTTACTTTTCCACGTTTCGGACTCGGTACCCTTCGTTGATGTGGACATACCTTGACATTAATACTAGTTTGAAATATTATAATAATTGCTCATACGCACATATGCGATCAGGAATTCACGCAAACACATCGCTAAAGAAGGGTTCCAAAATACGCAATTTATCGATCAAGAGTTCGAACTGAGGAACTTCTTGTGGTAATCCAACATTTATATTAATCGTCTACAACTTATATTTAGTCATTATTCATTATTCTAAAAATCATTTTAACACAAAATCCAATCAAGGTGATGAATCTGTTAGTATATTCACTGAATTATTTCAAGAGAACAAAAAGTTCGAAATATTGTACAATTTTTTAATTTGTAAGGTATGTTATATTTAAGAGTATGCTATAACTTGAGGAACGCCAGTGTTAGTGTGATTGGGATTCAGTGTGAAGTTAAAAGTACTGCCTATATTTTATGCAAACATGCTGCAATAGTCATTCAAACAATTAATGTCAGACACAATAATAAAATTATTTGGCCTAAAATTCACCGAAAATTAAAATATTTTTTATATATGACAACAAAACCACAAAAATTAAAATTGTTTTAAAAAGTTTGGTTCAACCTTTAACACAAAACACTGGAGTTTTCCTTAGTTAATAAAGTTGTAGACTTTAATACCAGCCAAAGTAAATGTAATCCTAAAAAGTAACTGAAAAACAAAGTTTAACATTTTTATCTCACACTTTTCAAAGAGCAAAAATGAAGGGAAATTATTAGAAAACGGTTGCACCCGAGCTTATATAAGGTGCTTTCAGAAAGACTTGAGAGTTGGTTCTCCTTAAAAAAAAAAAAAAAAAAAACAAAGAATTATATTAAAAGCAAATATTATTGACGCTCATTGGCGTGTAAAATATATTATAATATTCTCTATAACGACGGCTTTCTTCTTTGGGCGTTAATGACATTTAACTGAATATAAAGTCTACAGTAACATCGTAACAAATGAGGTAGGTAACTGAAGGCGCGTCCAGTAGGCAGCCCTAATAGATAAGTCATGAATCTCGTTATTGAGTAAAGAATAACTTTTATTTTCGCTCGTGAGCCTTATTTAGTTTGCACATTCTGCAAAGTTGAGAGACGCGCAAGTAAGGTAGAAAAAAACACATAATGTATTATTTTCACATTGATATTCGTTATGTCTCAAGAAACGAAATAATAATAATAATAATAATAATAATAATAATAATAATAATAAACATGTACAAGTGTTTTGAAAAGGTGGAGAGGGCGGATCCCATTCTTTCTGCAGAGTGATGCGCCTTTGCGTATATGTGCGGACTGAAATATCTGTTTCCACTTGCCACGGAGTTTTATCAAGATGGCCAGACCGGGAATCGAATCAGGATCCTCCCGAATGCGAGTACAGTGAGCCGAAACCTTGGCGGACGTGAAATTTGAACCGAGATAACGGATTTCATATACCCATGTCACCATTCGCAAAAAACACTTCTCGTATTTGATTAGGTTAGACACTAGTTGTTTCATCGTTGTAACTCGCGTACAGGCCGTTCATTGTAATTTGAGCACTTTTGAAACAAACATTTGAATAAAATCATTGCTCATAACTACATACAGTATATGCTATAGTACACACTAGCATGCAGGTTCATGGTAAAGTTAATAAATAATGAAAATAGTTCTATGATTTGACACTGTATTGAGAGTCTAATCTAATGTTTAAATATATGGCCATTGAAGTTAGTGTTTCTTGTTTTATACGAATTAGCTTGTGGATATGTGTATTACTAACACATTTACATGCACATCAATTCCAAAATTTCACTTGTATGACGCATGAGTAAAGGTTATTAGGCGTATGGCAATTTTAACTTTACATGTGGCGGAAGAATACAAAATGAGAAGAAAAGTAGACCCTGCGCAGGGCTTTCCAAAGTGCTCAATTGACCGTGAACAGGCTATACCAACATTAACGGCTACTTACTAAACAGTTGCTGTAAACTGAGGGTATAGGTTGTTCATGGTAAAGTGAGAACTTTTTAAGGCCCTCCCACCAGGCGTTAGTGACTAATAAGTATGTTCCATTACAGACTCAGACATTACGTTTTGAGAGTGGCGAAAGTATACACCATATTTATGAGTCACATGGCAATGTTGTTAAAATGTGATGGAAAGATAAAAATTGACTAAAAGGAGAATTTTAGAAGGGCCTTGAAAAGTGCTCACTTTAAAGTGAATATTCTATAACTACATATCCTCACACAGGCGTCCTGCAGCCATAACATAGCGACCAGTAAGAATTGGATACAGTTCCTCAGTCAGGATGGTAGGTACTTGGTTATCTATATCGGCCCTTGTCAAGATTAGTGGTATCCATATATTTTTTTTTTTTTTTTTTTTTTTTTTTTGTGTAATGTGTTGTTGTTGTGAGCCCTGGAGTGTTCGTGTGGGAAAAGCCCCTCCGACCGGGAGGTACATATGGGCTTGAATGAGGATGAGGTAGCGAGAAGTGTAAGGGCGGGGCTGCTGGGGAGGAAAAATCTTACCAAGTTATTGGGGAGCGTGCTTACCTTGGAGACTGGGCACGCATGAGGGGGAGATTATTTCGTTTTGAATTCGGGGCGGAAATGTATGTCAGTTAATTGGGGGAGAAAAGTTGATGGGACGTCAAGTGGGGCGAAGAAAGTGACGGGGGTGATGGGGGCAGCGCTAAGTCAGCCTTGGCCTTGGCCTTCGTCAGGTGTCCGGCGGTGGTCCATGGTCCTCGGCGTCCTCTTCGTCCTCGGCGGCGGGAACCAAGTGCTGCGTTGAGAGGAGAGGACGACGAGGATACGGGGTAGGCGGTAGCGGGTTGGAAAGTTGACCGATGAGGGGGTTGGTGCGGTGGCGGGTGCAGGAACGCCGGAAACGGTCGGTGAGGGTGGCGAGGATGGTGTGGAAGTGCGGGACGCGGGCGGTGGCGAGGACCTGGTCTCGGGTGACGGGGAGGGGGAGGCGGTGGATGAGGCGAAGGGATCGGAAGAAGATGTGGGTGGGCGGGCGGAGCGCGTGGGTGGTGACGTGGGACCAGGCTGGGCAGGCGTAGGTGAGAATGGGGATGACGAAGGTGCGGAAGACGGTCGTGCGGACGGAGGACGGGGTTCCTGCGGAAGGGCGGAGGACGGGGGCGAGGTGGATCATGGCGGTGCGGGCTTTGGTGGTGACGGAGTCGAGGTGGGAGATGAAGTTGAAACGGGAATCGAAAAGGACGCCGAGGTAGCGGGCTTGGGGTTTCCAAGGAATGACGGAGGCGGAAAGGCGGGGTGGGTGATCCTCGGCGGGGTGGAGGCGGGAGAAGAGGACGGCCTCGGACTTGGAAGGATTGAGTCCGATGCCGTGGGCTAGGAGCTGGGTCTGGATGGAGGTGAGGCCGCGGCTGAGACGGTCCCCGAGCATGTGCTCGTGGACGGAGGAGGAGAGGAGGCAGGTGTCGTCAGCGTACTGGATCATGTGGGTACCGGGAGGGACTTTGAGGTCGGAAATGTGGAGTGAGAAGAGGAGGGGGCTGAGAATGGAGCCTTGCGGGACCCCGGCGGGAATGCGCCGGGGGGCGGAAAGGGAGCCCTCCACCCGCACCCGGTAGGAGCGATCTCCCAGGAACGAGCAGAGGAGGCGGGTGAGGTGAGGCGGGATGGCCATGGAGGAGAAAAAATCCTTTTAGATACCTTATATTTGTTGCAAGTGATAATTTGCACAACACCGAACTTGCGTTGCCATTTTATTCTACCGACACAGATTTCATACGTGGAAATAACAGTTATACTAATTCTTGCAAATTAACGGCAAGAATAAATCTCTCTATAATTTAACAGTTATTGTCCCATTTTTACGTTTTAGTAGTGTATATTATTGTTTTGAAAAAACGACCAGATTCAAATAAAATTGAACGTGATTACCTTTAACTGATATTTGTAGCTTAATACGCAATACATTGAAGACAGGTTGCATAAATTACTGTTCCCTTTTCTTACACGCTAACAGATCCATACACCAACTTCAGACAAGAGGTGAAGTCAGTGATTTAGAATTGATTGCGGATTGGCTGGTTGTGTTACAAAATTGATTGTGACGCACAGTATATGCAAATTACTTCATTGTGATTTAAAAACGCATTGTAGATAGCGATTTTGCCTCTTCCCTTTTAATAAAATTGTTTTGAAATAGATGTGTTCTAAAATATTTGTAGAGTTTAAACGTTTTGAAGTATTTCTACTTTGTTTATCGATAGAATAGTCTCTTGAATTGTAATCTTAGTGTGCCTAATACTTCCCAATTAAGAAACGATTTCCTGTGGGCAAACCTGCTGCAGGATAATACCGGCGTTTGTTTGATTCCATACGCGAACATACCGATATATGATGCATCCAAGCACGAGACTGTCCGACGAGATACTGAAGGTGTCCTGCATTATTCTGCGTATGAACGAAACATTGCTCTTATGCAATGATTTTTTATCACTTCTTTATTTGTCTATACTGTTACATGTGAAAACGCTTGAGGGACATATCTGAGTTCTTGACGGATGGAGGTCTTAATAAAAATATAAAGAAACTAAATTTGATTTCTAATTTATTCACTCTGCTTATCAACAGCATTAATTAGTTTTCTCCAGTTCTTTTTATTTAATAGTGAGCCCAATATTTGATGTCCTTCTAGATTGTCTCTGTTGGTTACAGTCAATTAACTCATTATCAAATACGTGTTCAGTCTATTTGTTGCCATCATTTATAATGTCTTTCACTCACGCATTTAGTCAAATAGTCCAGCCTGCCAGTCGCATACTCCACTGCTTGGTACTAGCAGTCGCAAACTCCCCTTCCACTAGTTACTGGTCGCCGTCTATCGCTCGGAACTCAGCCACTCATTCATTCATCCACTCCAACTCAAACTCGCGACCCGGAGGCCTGCCGCGGAATTTATAGAGCTGCTCGTCGCATCTGGAAGGTTTAACGTACCCCGAGTCACGCTGAGAGAACAAGGTCAGTAATCCAGAATATTATTCAGATATCAGCCGAAAACAATACGACCAGAGTTCGCGGCACGCGTCTGTAATTCGAAACCCTTCATTGCCTGGCCTTCCACCATCACTATCGTATGACAACTCTCTTTCCTTCCCTTCCACTCGCCCGTGCACGATGCGGAGCAGTGAGCACGCAGCAATGGCATCACACTAATAAAACTTAGTTCGAATACAACTGTATCTTCTTGGTGAGCAAGTTTTCATTGCAATGTATGCGTATACGTTTGTGTGTATTATATAACACGTATACACACGTTTTTACATACATTGCTTCCGTTTAATATTACGTGTTTTATATTTGCATGTTTTCGAAGAAAAAACTGAGTTGGCCCCTATAGTTCACTTATTAACATTCAAATTGAAGCTAGAAAAAACCCATAAGTAAACTAAATAAGTATGCCCAGTTTTTTTGCCAACTTAAAATGAACAGACAGGCTAAACAAAACGATTCCGCAAAATTTTGACGCCCATGCACATGACTCTACATTTACTTTTATAGTGTTTATTTTAAATTTTTTGACATATCTCTTCACTAAAAACAAAGTTATATGGGTGATGAACATAATATAACCCGGCAATGTGTCAATATGTGTAATCATAGCACGCTGCCTTCAAACATTCTCAATGGCTTCGCGGACCGCAGCCAGCTATAACATACAAATATGTACACCGATCTCTCTAGACCTGTTCTAAGGCCTCCCCCACCTTCAGACGTACGTTTTGAATTTTAATTTCTATAGACTTGCTGCCTTTAAGACTTTATTTTGACCTTACAAATCAGAATTTTGATATACGGCTATCATTCAATATCAAAAGTGACAAAAACTATCTCAATTAATGCTATAAATAAATAGATAATATATATAAATAGTTTGATATTGTAATACATGTTGAAACAAAAAATCTGACCAGGTGAATGAAAACAGCTATCGGAGTACAACTATTCCTTTTCTATGTTAAATGTGACCGTATACTGCTACTATTATTTTGTTAACCTCTGGTGTGGTATTTTAGATCCACTCTGTCCATCTATCCTTAATAAATTATTACCAAATACATAACTTACAGATGGGTGTGTTCTGCGCTAGATTTAATCTTGGGTCTTGGTCTTGGACGTCGTGTCAATGGTTTTCGGCATAAAAATAAAAAAATAGCAAGCTAAAAATATTGTAAGCATGGGTACTGCAACTATCACTACAAATTTGCTACTTGTAATTATTCACTCTAAGCAAAAGGTGGATAGTAATTTACAGATGTTTTATGTTTTAATGTATCTGTGTACATGTATCCATAAGGTGTCTAAAATAAGTGTTTGCAAGACAAGCCAAAAAAAGCAATCTTGAACCGCAGTTGTAAAGAAATTGATCGTTTCCTCCGCACAGGATTCAGATACTAATAAATAATTAACTGTATGAAAAAAAAAAAAAAAAAAAAAAAAACAATGTATAAGACTATTGATCCAAAAAGAACATTTTTCATTCTTAGATGTTTGCACTTCGGCGTTGTACGCGATCACGATTTGTAATCGTGGATAGGGCATCAAAGTGTATGCGCAATCGTTTAGGATTAGAACAGTATTTAAGCCAACCTCCCCTCCATGAGATGAAGGTAGGTTTGATGGTCGCCAGTACATAGTTGAGGTAACCCACGATCATAACCTCAATATCTGCCAAGTTTCTAGAGGTGCTGTGAAGAAGAGAGAGAAAGCTGGTGAGGTATACATCCATCTAGTCCAAGCATTGATGACCAACTGAAGATGGCGCCGAGTGTCCAAAGAGCTTCAGATTGGGAGGGGCTGCCTGCTTGTAGCCACACCCTCCCACCCTCACCCCTTGCCAAACTACGAACCCAGGCTGCCAGCGATTGTCAAATTTTTGGCAATGTAGCAAAATGAAGTCAACTGTCTACTTGCGTTCAGATCTGGGGCCCTGCCTGCTTGTAGCTACCCCTACCACCCCAACCTACCACCCCTAACATGCACCCCTCGTCCTCAGAACTGGCCAAAGTCAAGGATGCCAGCCACCCCCTACACCCTCTCCAAAGTATGCCATGTATGCGCGGCCTTGAGGGTCATTCTGCCATCTGCTCATGATTGTCATTTTTCTCACTGACTCAAGATGGCAACAACTGAGTAGATGCGCTCATATCGGGGGCTGTCTTCTTATAACCACCCCCTCCTAACCCTCAGAACCAGCCAGAGTCCAGGATGCCAGCCACTCCTACACCCCTCCCCCAAGCCATGTCTGTGAGGTCCTGAGGGTCAAGAACCACTCCGACCCCTAGTCCTGAAGGTAACTGTCTTTGAAATTCTGGTTTTCTGAAGAGCTCCACTATCGATCGAGCTTGGTGTTCGCAAAAAACTGTTTTACACACCCCATATTCTGCCCTGAGAAATCTTTTTCACTCCTGCAATATCTGTTTCATGACAATGCACCCCTCCCCTGCTACAGTATTCAGAATGTGTTTTTCTAGTGTTGGCTTCCCTGCTTCAGCTCGCTGGCTTGTAGCCCCCTGAATGCATACCCCAAGAGATTTCACATGACTTGCTGTCGTTTCAACCTTACGAAACAGGTTGACTATATGAGCAGCAAAATTAAAAAAAAAAAGTTTACAAGTCCCTGAAATTAAGTTCCTAATATAAGCCCCAAGTTTTTTTAAATTCAAACTTCAACTGTTAACTATAATCCAGGAAACATACAAATTAAAAAAAAACATACAGAAATACAAGACTTATTTTATTCACTCATTAAAACAGAACTGTTTTTACAAGTATTCAAACAAGATATATTTTATTCACTCGTTAAGAAATGTTTTTTACTATCAATTCGGCGTATACTTATTCATATAGGAGAGAAAATATATTGGGAGAGAATTGCCCATCTCTTTTAACGAGATCTCAAGAGTCAATGAGGATGAAACGAGGCGAGAAGGGAGAAGATATGTATGTATTTGAATTTATTTAATATTTTAACAATTTCCGACTTGAGTTTAATGAAACAGTACGTAAAAAGGTGGGAATCATGTTTTTCGGAGTTGGAATATAGTAATCTTCAGCGTTATTATACTTTTTTACTAAAAGGTCCAAATTCTTGTAAATTTAAGGAAAATGGTGGCCATTTTGAATCCTTACAGAATTTAAGGAGGAAAAGATTTATTTTTCTCAGTCTTAACCGATAGCAGACATCTACAACATCTACTACAACCTCGCTACATCTAGATCATCATCAATGCACAATCTGCAAGAGATTTCTTCTCTGCATCAGCTCGCAAAAGTAATAATGCATCAAGGTCACTGCTGTGACAATTGCGACTCTTAATGTGTTGAAATGTTCAATGTGATTTTAGCTTATGGGAAGGCGAAAACCTTATCGAGTTTAGAGTTTTCCCAGCTGCGAGTTTTGCCGAAAGAATTTATCATTTGTTTTTTGGATCACAAAATAAAATTAGTGTATCTGTTCCTAGCTGAACATTTAAAAGCTGATGAGGATATTGTATCCTATTTGCCACGTGAAGACTGTCCTTACAGTATGCTTGCCTTTGCTAATGATGGGATCTTGCAACATATGCAGAGGGATTGTATGTCACACAGGCTGGAACAGCTACTACAAGCTATAATAACTTCAGATATAGCAATGGACTCATCCAGAGTCCATGACGTAGATTCAGAGGCGAGTACTGTCATTTTATAAGATTTTATATGAGAGAGAGACTTCTTTTGTAAATAGTGTATAAAGAAATAATATAACAATTATGTGCTATGGTCATGGTTTCCAAAACTACCAAGACAACTCCATTGTGATTAAGGATTTTGCTATTTCTTGTGTAACCAATGCTAATGACTCTAAAGTATTATGCTTTAAACCTCCCAAACCTTGGTACAATTTAAAACTTGAAGATAAAATGATGTTTTGGAAATAGACTTATGAGATACATAACCTGCAATGGGATTCTGGTGACATAGCTTACAAAAAATGTTTTCGATATGTAAATGATGCATTACTCGAAGACCATTCCACATATGTTCTTGGAAAAATGCAGAAGGAAAATTTAAAAACTTTAACCACAGCAGAATTAATAAATATCAGAAGATACCACGACTGTTCGAGTATTAATTCAATAGTCAAATGCTATAATACAAATCACTGTGAAGAAAAAACATTCTGCTCACAATGTAAAAGCGGAGCTTTAAGAGAATATTTGTACCAACATCCTACCTATGTGTAGAGATATTAATTTTCAAAAAAATTGTTTGTTCCAAGTAGCATAAGATTTCGAAAAAAAATGGAGAAATTTGATCCAGAGAAGACGTACTCCACTATTTTTTGAGGACACAAGAAAGTATGGTTCCGCTCTCTAGGTAACATATCATTTCAAACACAGATGTGTAATGGAAATGAACACTGGAATTGTGCAAAAATTTCTGAAAAAGCCTGTATACAGAACTGGTGCTCTATGATGAAGAAGAAGACTGTCCTGTTTTTAATATGCAGCCTGGCAACGAACTGCCCTGTTCCTCTTGGGACCAATGTTGTAAAAATCGCAGTACAGAAATAACCAAAGAACCAGGTTTTCATCAAATAAAATATAAATTCATTAGAGAATTTCACGACTCCACCACCACTTCATGGACTGAAACATGAAATAATAAGGAGCACATCACGAAAATACAAGATAGTAGCACACTTCTACTAGTGACATATGGAATGTGGGACTATGAGGTTTGGAACAGCATTGTTTGTGTCTGTAAATTTGATCTAACAAAGTTATTGCTGAAGAACTAATTTTAAATGGAAGAAAATCTGTGTATATAAAGAGAGAGAGAATCGTACACCAGTGCTTCAGTTACAATGGAGAGGTTCGATTCATCACTTCAGTACACTAGTGTTACTCATGGATTCAGGCGAGTGCAGTTTCGAATTGAAGATGAAGTTAGTCCACTACAGATATAGATGTGCAACGAAGATGAACATTGGCGTTTCTTGTTAATCAGTCCAACAGAAACTTTTAACGTTTTCGATGTATGTTATGGGCGACATTAGTGTCCTTTATATAATTTACATCCTAACAGCAAGCTACCTTGTAACAAAGGTAAACTAGAATTTGGAACTAACAGTGGATACATCACCAAACACAAGTCCTGTGAGAAAATCAAATACATAATGCAGAAGGAGTTTAGTTGCTGTTGTCTTACTACAGTTTGGACAGAACAATGCAACAACAAGCAACATTATATGTATATTGGTGACCAAGAATTAACTTCTCCCTGTGGCATGTGGCAATGCAATGTTTTTCAAAGCAATAACATCTGATATACTATATAAAGGAGTGTGCCTAGTATAAAATCGCCAGTCATGGCTATGATATTCAACCCTATAGATGTATATGAGGTCCTACAAATTGGATATAGAAGAGTGTTCTTTAAACTGTATGAGGGTATTCTACAAGTTCATGATTGCAATGATATAGAACATTAGTGCTACACTTTCGATAACAGTCTCTGCATTTGCTTTGGTGATGGAATAACATGCAACAATTGTGCTGTAAGATATCTTCACCCCAACAGTGACTTGCCATCAACATTAGAAGATTTGATGATTGTCAGTCTTAGTGAAGAGATTGCAGAGGAACAGGGATATGGAGTAATCGACTATCAACTCAACAGACCTCACCAAGGAATTGCCATTCCTTGGAAGGACACCTGTGATGGGGACATCCATATCTTTATTTTCAAACAATGAGGATTAGTTTTTCCCTCTATGTATAATTTATATGTCTGTGAAGTGGCTAATTCAAAATAATGATCCCAATGTTACCATTGTGCCCAATGAAATACAAGTATGCATTTTGTCCAAAAGGTTTGCATTCTGTAACTTAGAGCTTATTATATCCGTATTATGTTGTTAAGGATATGTGTGAGTTAGACATTAATTTCAAATGTACATATTCCTCTCAAGCTTTTACAGCACATAGTAAACCAAATACTTATGATGCCACTTTAACTAACTGCAGCAGTTCTAAATGTCTTGTAAACCAGTACAGACTGCCCAGAGTAGATTGTAAGCATAAACTTAAGGGTGAACACATTGTAACATTGAAAAATTAGGAAAAATAAAATTTAGCCCTAAAACATTTCAACTCCCAAATTTAGAGAATGAATTCATCAATATACATAAATTGTTCCTTGCTACATCTTCTTAATCGAGTGTTGGATGTCATAGTAGCAACATGACTGAGGTATTTTCATCCTGCAAATCATTATGTCAGTGTCAAACAAGTAAAGTCCAACATAGCTTATGCCCTATGGTGCAATGGAATTTTGAGAGCATTTACAGAAACCTGTGACAATATTTTTCGTTATTTACATTCCTCTACGAGAAGAAGAGTCATGAACTCATGCAGTGTGGTCACAATATGAAATGTCCAGTGTTTCATATGGCAGTAAAAACACATCTCTTCCATCTAGTATTGAAGATGTGTACTCTAATTGTGTTGATTCATATCAATATTTGGTTGAAATAATAGTTTTACATGCCCCTACTTGTAAAGACAGATTAAAACCAGGGAGTAAGAAATGATTCACTCCTTGAAAACAGAGGTCAAGAAGGGGATCTGGATCCAATTTTAAGAAACTGCATGAAAACATTGTTCACCGAAGTTGCTAACAGTTTATAAAATATTTGTTTTAAAGAAAAATTATGTATTTATTTTGCCAGTTTTAATTGTTTTGTGTTGCCTTATACTTGTTTCGGAGCAAGGTTTAATTGTTATACATTAAGTTTTGGATCAATCTGTATTTTTTAAATAATTTGTGTGCCATCCTGTATTTGCTAGTGTTAAAAAATATTGAAAATGTATTGTGAATTCACTTCTGTTTGTTTAGCATTGAAATGTTTACAGCAAATTCTACTTGGTAGTATTAAAATGTTTTGTGTCATACTATACTTGATAGTGCTGAAATTATTGAAACCAGTGTGTAATTTGTATATGTTTTGGAGCAAAATTTTCTACTGGCTTAAATATGTTTTTGAACATAGTATAGTGCTTTAGTGTTAAAATGATTATTTTTAAACAGCTTGTGTTTGTATATATTTTGTAAATAAATATGATGTGAAATGGATCTCTTTCATACATTTATTTAACCTATTCCTTATTAAAAGTGAACTTGTTTTAGTAGGAAAAATATTTTCTCCCCAGAGACATTTGAGAGAAAAGTAATTAATTTGTCTCTAATACACACATAGAAAAAAGAGAGAGAGAGAGAGAGAGAGAGAGAGAGAGAGAGAGAGAGAGAGAGAGAGAGAGAGAGAGAGAAAGAGAGATTCTTAAAACATTCTATTAAAAGTCTGTTGCATTAACAAGAAAGAGTCTTGTAGAGAAAAAAATAAATAAATCAGATAACAAATAGACTATTAGTTCGCCAAAAAAAAAAATACTATTCAACTAAAGATATAATTGAATCTGACAAAAGAAGTCTGCTGGAAAAATTATAAATACACATAAAAGAGTTTATTCTTTCGCCAGCCTCCGTATGTAGAGTAATTAGATTATACAAGGAGGCTCTGGGTTCGAATCCTGGATAAGGTATGGTAAATTGTAATATATATACACACACACTTTGCAAATTCGATTCCTGGGTAAGACATGGTTGATATAAGCTGGGTTCAAATCCCGCTTAAATCATGTACAATTGTAATCTACTTTCTCACTTTCAGTGCCTGGTGTATATATATATATATATAGATTGTGGGTTTGATTCCCGGCTAGGTCATGTATGATATTACCTAGTTTGTAAGTTAGTAATATTTAACTAAAAGGATTAATCAATTAAGTATATAAAATTAGAAATAAATGATAGTAAAAAAACAAGAATTTGTTTGTAAAAGTGTTACACCTTGTAATGCAAAAAAGTTCGTTTTGCAATGACAATTGTTCGTGTAAGAAATCATTAAATAAGAATGTAATTTAAACCTAATGGCTTAGAACCAAACAAATACACATTAAATTCAGATATAAATGCTAAAATTCAGCATATCCATCTTAAAATCCCTAAAATGCATTAAAAAATACTTTAAATTTGCATTGAAATAGGTTAAAATTTAATTTAAATGTCTTGAAAAGTGTTATTTAAATTGTTACAAAAAGGGAGGGTGATAGGCTACAAATAGGGCTACACAACCACTGGAGCTCATTTGTTCTGGGACTTCATGGAAGTAACATCTCCCACCCTCTCATGCTCGGATAGCCAATGAACCAGTCCGTGGTGCTAGGGTGACTAGTTCAAGGATATCTGTTGCTCGTCCTCTAGCCGCTACCAGGACTTAACGTGACAGGGTTGTGTCATGAATGAACCTCTCGCTTTCAGTCCTACCACCCACTTTTTTGGTCGACCGCATGTTTGCTGGAGCAAATCCCTAGGACTTTCACCTGCCTGGACAGGGTAGGCTCCCACGGAGCTCTCGAGGGGTTGCGAGCACCTGGCTGCCCGCCTGCCCCAAAGTTACCTGGTGGAGTGGCCAACCTTCCAACCTGACTGACCTGGGTTCGGGTCTTGTTCCACAACCAATATATTCGCTACAAGTGAATAATTGTAAATATAAAAAGTTAGGGTTTTTGTTAAACTTTTAACAAATTTGTTATAACTTTTAACAAAATCTTTAGAATTTGAATGAAATTTCTTTAAAAATCGTTACAACTGAATAAAATTTCTTTAAAAATCATTATAACTGAATGAAATTTATTAAAAGTCATTATGGCTGAATTAAATTTCTTTAAAAATCGTTACAACTGAATAAACTCGGTTTAAATTGTTAAAACTTGAATGATATTGTTATTAAATAATAAAATAAGTATTTGAAATAAAATGAAATCATTTCACACTTCAGAATATTTAAGTTAAGTATTATTGAGATCTTGAGGGTGTTTGGCGATGTTTAATGGTTTTTAATGATGTTTAAGGGTGGGTTTTGGCAATAATTGGGTGTAAGTAAGTGTGGATGACTGAGTGTGTGTTTCTGAGTGAGTGAGAATGCAGGAGAAAGGTGAGAAAAAAATGAAGTCCAAATGAATTTTTTTAAATGTATATTTGCGTTTATTTAGCAGAGTTGAGAGGACAGGTGAACTGCCAGTAGTAGCATGTTGCACTACATGGAATAAGGTTGTGTCAATAACACATACCTACCCCTATTTTCACTGTTTAAATATTCGCAAACTATGTGAAAATCACCTTGAATTTATTGCCAAGTACTATAAGAAAAAAATTGTTTAGGTAGTTGTGAGTGAGTGAGAATGCAGGGGAAAATGAGAAAATATTTAATTCCAGTTGAATTTTTTTTATGTATATTTGAGTTTATTTTGCAGAATTGAGATGACAGGTGAACCACCCGTAGTAGCATGGTGCACTATATGGAATGAGGTTGTGTCAATAACATGTACTTACCCCTCTCTTCGCTGTTTAAATATTCACAAAGTATGCGAAAATCATATAGAATTTATTGCCAAATACTCTGAGAAAAAATTTTGTTCTGGTAGGTATGAGTGAGAGTGTATGACAGGGTGTGTGAATGCAGGGAACTAGTTCTATGCGTATGAGTGAGTGAGTGACAGAGAGAGGTTCTGCAAGTAATTTTTTAAAGTTTCAGTAAATTTTACTTGTAAAATATGAGTATGCAGATTTGTATAGTTCTAAGAGTATTATATGACTTGAATGTATATGTAGGTTAGTATAGTTGCAAAAGTATTACAAGTTTGAATTTAAGTAAATTTACTGGAGTGTGTATGTAGGTTTTTATATTTGTAAAAGTATTTCATGTTTAGTTCTATAGTGCAAAATGTTTGAATTTTAAGTATTTTTTAAGAAGTTTATTAAAATGTTTAGTTTATAGCATAAAATGTTTGAATTTTAGACAAGTTTTTTTAATGCTTTGAGTGTAACAGAGTAATTCCAATTGCTCAAACTTTCATTATTAAACTTATTTTCGAGAAATTTATAAAAATGTTTCGATGGTGTACATCCGTAAAAAAAATTTAGGGTGTAAAACCATAAAATTTTTAATAGTGTTAATTACTTTAATGTTAACAGTACTGAATTAATAAATTTTTGTATCACTACTTAAATGTTTTTGATGGTGTAGATATTTGAATTTTTTGATGGTGTAGAAATTTGAATTTTTTGATGGTGTAGAAATTCGAATTTTTTGAGAGTGTATAAATTTGAATTTTTTTACAATGTAGTAATTAATAAATTTGTTACTGTGTCGAGTACTGAACATTATTAAAAAAATATAAAATCACATTTTAAAATGTAAAGTTTTTGCTATTCCAAACTGGGTTAAAAATTTAAATGCAATATCACCTATGTAAAACAAATTGTTTTGCTAGTCACAGTCCACACACTCCCAAAGTTTGTGAAAGGTAGATGAGGTGAGGCGAGGCAGGTTGTAAAGCACTGCCAATTCTATACTGGAGACGGCTTCCTTGAAAAGAAATTTTGCGTCGGAGAGACACGGTGGAGGGACGGGGCTGGAGGGGAAGTGGCAAGTTTCTCCTTTTCCCCTCCCTCGGCTAAAACACAGACACATACAGGGTCTATGCTATGAGTCGTTGAAGGGGAAAGGGAGAATGCCGAGCGGGCGGAGGTTGTCGGATAGGCGCAGTAGGGTGAGAGTGACCGTACAGTGATGCATCCGAGCGCTAGCGGCAGCTTAGTGTACTAGACTTACCAGTCTCTCGTCTAGTCACCTTTGCACGCGAATCGGCCTGGCTTGTCCACACTTTCGTCGTTCACTGTTCACCCTCGCAATGCACATGGCCCATCGGGTTGGCGAGACCTTGGCTCGTCTATTCCCTATTGTGTTTCGTTTCTCCTCGCCTGCTAGCTAGCTGCCTCTCATCCACATTTAAAGTATTTTGAACTCCCTAACATTTTAGTCACAATTCTCGATCCTGTCTTTCCCCAACAAACATAAATTTTAAAATTAAGAAAAACCTTTTTGCCCTTTTGTCTAGGATGTTAGTAATAAAATTATGTTTTCCGTTATATTGTGTGTGTTATTAATAGTGTTTTCTTTTTATCAGAAGCACGAGACAGCTACAAATATTTTACTGTGGTTTTTTAACTTTTATATCGGGGAAACTAATGAAAAATTAACTTAGTTTAAATGACTGAGCGTAAGCAATCCTATATCGACATCTTGCTTGAAAATCTTTACGTAAGCGATTCCGATTCGGAATCACAGACGAAAAGACAAACAAGCTGTCGAGGCAGTGTGCCTTTACCTAAGCAGACACGATTTAATCTCTTGGAGGATGATCTCTACTTAAGTAATTCGAGCACGGATTCGCTTATGGAGACATTGTCAAAACCAAAAGGTCAAAACGTGTCTGCTTCCCCCAAACATGAGAAGGTTGATCTTTTGAATGACGACAAAATTCTATCAGAATCGGAATATTCTTGTGGTTCGGAGAGTGTTCCAATCATTTCACAACCGACTTTCGAGTCAATTAAAGATATTTCGCCAGGGGAGGCGGAAAATAATTCCTTTTCCGATTCCCAAGCCTCAATGGAAGTTTTGCCAGACCTGACATATTAGCTATTGGCTACGGCATTCGAGGGAAGACTAAATGACGTGCTGATAAGTAATGATAAATTAGAGTCTGATGCGAATTTTTCACGTTTTTTTCCAGAGGTGTGAAGTCCCTTTATTAAGCTTATTAAATGGCATCACCCCGGCCAGTTAGATTATCCATTTCTGTAGCGGGTAAGTACTTGAAATCCCTCATGGCAGAGGAAGGCGCTACAGAGACTTTTTATTTTCAAAGCAAAGCACTCCTTGTCCTCCATTCATCCGATGTGGGTTTAATCAATGCTGATGATGATATGGTTCCTTATCTCACTAACAAACTTGATGAGTTTAGTGTGCTTGTTTCTGGCTGGAGTCTCCAAATATTGACATACATGGATGTACATGTGAGCCAATATCAGTCGTTCACCATCGGTGCTGCGCACACTAAACTGCCCAAGTTTATTGCTGATACAAAAGCTTGTGTCACTGTATACTGCCTGGAGTGAATGTGTTTCCACTACGCCATTGTAGCATATTTGTTTCTTGTCACATGGCATGCCGAGAGAATTACTTCATATCCTAAACCTCCCCAGGTTTTTAATATCGAAGGACTGTCGGCACCTGTAGTCATATATGATAATCGTAAGTTCTAGGACAACTATTATATTTTTATCAATGTCTACTGTGTGGTAGACAAAGATAGCAATATAACTGACGCAACTTGCGAAAAGGGTGGGGTTGTAGTACCCATGTGTATTTCCCCTGTACGCCATGACAATCACGTAAATATTTTGGCGATTCGTGCGGGTGGAAATGTCGCTCATTTGCATTTCGTATGCACTAGAAATTTGTCACAGCTGGTTGGTAGTCAGTTGAGTACAAGGGCCAATAAGAAATTTGTTTGCGAGCATTGTCTTCAGTTTTCCAAACTGAGGAGAAACTCACAAATCACACTATTCTTTGCTAGCAACAAAAAGGTGTTTGCAGTACCTTCCCCACTGGGAATGACAAGTACTTTGAATTTAAAGATTACAGCAAACAGCAGAGATTGTGTTTCATCGCCTATTGCGACATAGAAAGATGCCTGAAACCCATGTCCACTTACTTGCCTAATGATGGAATAAATAATACAACTACCATCAACCAACATGTTCCATATGCATCTAGCATTTTGTTGGTTTGTTCATACATTCTGGCTTTATCTCAGTATTTCGAGGTTGTGGGTGCTGATTGTATGTACAAATTAGTTGATAAATTAGTTGAACTTACAAAGTGAGTTGCAGGAATCTACAGTGTGATTGTTCCGGTGAAGCCAAAACCCCCTGATGATCAAGATAGGTTGATGGCTCAGAAAAGTTGTCACATTTGTAAAGGAAAGCTCGATACTGATGGTATTGTGGTCGACCATGACCATCTGGTGGCGAAATCAGAGGCTGCACAATAATAAGTTCAACTTGAATTTCAGACTACCCAAAAGACAACTTGTTGCTGTTTTTTATAACCTGCAGAATTACGATGCTTACTTTCTTATAAAGCCCTTGGCTGAACATCACGTAATGTTACTCGATGGAACAGTGGTAATTGAAAATCCTGGAAAAACTCAAGTGATGGAATGACCTTAGAGAAATACAAATGTATCACAAAACAGATTTCCAATGGGATTGATTGCAATGAAAAGATTTAAGATTCATTGATTCATTCCAGTTCATGAGCGCCTCTCTGGAAACTTTGGCAGGTAATTTACTACCTGCACAATTGAGTATCACCCGCTCGATGTTTCCAAACAACACCCAATTATAGTTGGCAAAACGGAAGGGAGTTTTTCCGTATGACTTTGTTAAGTCGTCAGACAGTCTGATGTGCAAGTCACTCCCACCAAAGGACGCATTTCATAATGTGATGAGAGGCGAAGGCATTAGCGATGTGGGTTACATTCATGCCCAAGCCGCATGGGATGCATTCAACTGCATAAACTTGCTGCAGTATGCCATTCATTACTTACGTCCTGACAATTGTTTGCTGGCTGATGTTTTTGAGAATTTCAGGACCGTATGTTTGGCTCATTACGGTCGTGACCCCTCCATGTACGTCACAGCTCCGTCTCTTTCATGGGAAGCTTAATTGTCAATTACACATACGTGGCTAGCACTGTTGACTGATCCCGACATGTTTCTTTTTGTAGAACGCGGGGTTAGAGGCGGCATTACCCAGGTTTCAAAAAGACGTGTGGAAGCCAACAATATTTACATGGGTGAGGACTACTACCCCAGTGTGGCATCGAAATATATTTGCTATTTCGATGCCAACGGGCTGTACTGTCATACGATGTGGTCCATGCTTCCAGTTGGATTAAGGATGATGTGTTCTCTTCGTGGGATTTTGCAAACACTGTGAATGACGGAGACATTTATTTTTTTCGTGGAAGTTGATCTGTCTTTCCCGGAGGAGTGTCATGATAAACTATCTGATCTGCCTTTGGCCCCAGAAAATGGTGTACCCCCGAATGGCTCGCATGAGAAACTTCTTTTAACACTTGCGCCATATAATAATTATGTTATACACTGGGAAATACTGAGGCAGAACTTGATGTATGGAGCCAAACTTGACTCTGTTCATCGCGTTTTACGCTTTAAGCAGAAGGTATGGATGGCTCCATACATTAAGTTTAACATTGATAAACGTGCTCAGGCTGTGAACACATTCGAAAAATCGTTTTTCAAGGTGATAAATAATTATGTTGATGGAAAATCCTATCAGAATGTCTGACGGGAAAGGGACATCAGAGTCGTTTTGAGGTATGACACGAATTATGGGGGTGCAGAGCTGATAGGATGTCCGACATTCCAGGTGTGGCAGATTATCGATGAAAATTTAGTCCTTATCGAGACGTCAAACAGTTCTGTTGCATTCAACAAACCTTTATACACTGGTGTTGCCATTCTCGACCTTTCAAAATTAACTCTATACGAATTTCACTATCAGTACATATGAAGAAAAAAAATTTTCTTCCGTTGGCTTTGCACCTCCTCTATTGTAACACAGATTCCCTCGTCTATTCTGTTGCTTGTGACAATATCAATAAAGTAATTACCCCAGATTTAAAGGTGTGGTTTGATACATCCAACTATGCATAACCCGCAAGGATCCCCTCACAGAAACAAAGGCTGTACCGGGTGATGAAAGATGAATGTGCTGGGCGCATAATAACACACTTTTTTGGTTTACATCCTAAGCTTCACACAACGATGTTGCGAATGAGGAATGTATTCGTAAGGCAAAGGGTGTAAAACCCAATGTGTTGCAATCACTCAGGTACTAGGATTATCGAGATTGCCTCGAAGATTGCACAGGGGTAATGGGAACCCAATATCAGTTCTGTTCGCATGTTCATCAAGTCTACATCCTACGTGTAACAAAGATAGCGTTGTTATGTATGGATGATAAGTGGTACATTGAGGCAGATGGAGTATCAACCTTACCCTGGGGACACTATCGAATGCCTGAGTAATTTTTTTTATATTCCTCCATATATTAATTTCAGCACTACAATAAATTAATAGACCTCCGAACACCACACACCCTCAAGAACATATGTCTGCTGCCACCACATGCACCCCCTGTTCCACACTCATCGCAGCTGACTACAGCTGTTTACATCATCATCGCAACTGATTTAACCAAATACAAACATAATTGCAGTTAACTACACCAACTACAAATATCTAGAACTAATTTCATCACTTCTGTTGCATTAAAATCCAATGCTGCTGTCATCTGTTTGTCTAAGTATAGTATAACGAATAAATCTATCTTCGATATCTTTACACCTCGACAAAGAAGAAAATAAAATTCACAGTGGAAACTGTGTGCGTGTGAGTGTGTTGTGAACAGTCATTTGGCGTGTGTGAGTGCTTGAAAAAAATACCAGATGCGATACCTTAAAAGAACACTCCACAGCAAGCGTTTTTTTTTAACTCCTCAAGAGATTGTAAATATTGTATGTAGTTAGGAAAGAGACATCCACCTAAATGTTCTGAAAATTGTTTTTTTTTTTTTTTTATAATTTAGAAGATTGTTTGTTGTACATTAATCTCTTAAATTGTTTTTAGTGTGTGTACACATTAACTTGATTTGATGGAAAATAATGTCTTTTTTGAAAAAGAGAAAAATATTTAAATATGTAAACTCAATGTTTGTTGTTAATAGTTGTTGTTGTTGTTGTTCCTTATTTTGTATATAAATCTGTTAAGTTGTGTTTTAGTGTGTGTATATATGTATATATAATGTTTGTTCGATGACAAAATAATGTATTATTAAGATTTTTTTTAGTTAATATCAATAACTTGCTGTGACTCATAATGTCAGAGAATAATAATGTTTAATAATAATTTTTTTTGAAATAATCTTGTTTTATCCTAATGCGAATAATTTGGTAAAATAAATTTGTGAATAATGAATTGTTTGCTGTAGAGTGAATATTTTTGTGTGATATAGTAAATACTTAGATTTAAGGATCATTTTCGAATAGAATTTAAATAATAAAATATCAAAATGGAATAGTGTGTGTATTTTCATTTTTTTAAATACCTCATGCCACTAACTTTTTTTCAATAATAACTAGGGCCTTGATGCGCAACGCAGTGCCATGCTTGTCACACCTCCCTGCACATCACGGCCTCGAACGCCTTAGAAAGCCCCAGCTAATCGCGATAAAATGAGTACTTTCGAAAGCCCTACTTATGAACTACTTTTAGACATATAGTGTATTCTTCCGCCTTATGTAAATTTAATATTAATAGTAGGGGGTCATGTTTTCACCCCACTTTTGATTACTCGCATTAACCCTTTGATATCAAATTGATTGAAAGGGTTATTCCTTAATCCGATCTTAATCCGATGAAAGATTGAAAGGGTTTATCCTTAATCCGCTCTCAATTCGATGAAAATAGAAAGGGTTAATCAAAAAGGGTTAAATTTATTGAAAGAATTGTTTGCCTTGATTTGTACTTCTTTCTTTCTTTTTGTGGGGAGGAGCTCTATACGATGTTGACAATGTGGTGCCCTTGAGGCGATTGACCAGAGTGGTGGGTTACAATGTGTTATTTAGGTGTTGAGTTGAGTGCAAGAGTGTGCTAAGTGTCATTATTTTATATATTTTTCTAGTTTTGATGTGTTTGTACGGATGTTTATGGGAGAGAGGCGATTTTTACGAATATATTTAACACACAAGAGAGATTAAGAGTCTTTAAAGGAGTACTATGTATGAATAAATTACACACATCGAATCGCAAATTTCAAACAACTACATGTATAATATGTGCAATTACCCCAGTATGATATTTAACATAACATGAGTCCAAAGCTTAGAAATACAATTTATACAAGAGAGGATTTTAAATATGTGAATAACAACTGGTGTCGACAAGTGCAAACTCACTAAACAATGACAATTACATAAGTGTGGAATTAACAATCTACAACAAAATGACCCTATAAATTAAACGAACAAGATATATATGATGACTCACGCGCATACCTTACACGTCCATATGCCTGTGAGACAGGCGAGGAGGAATGTAATACACACATTAAAATAAATTAATTGATTAACACGCATAATTAAATCGCACCTCTCCAAAAACAAGTCTGTCCGGCTGGGTGATTAGTGAAGCACTTAGTCAATCTAACATTGAGAGCCTGACAATATATACGTGGAGCGTGTTTGGAGGCTAACAAACAACTCGGAAATAGATGTGAATGCGAATTATGTGACAAATGTATAAAAATTATGTCTACGATGCACATACTAATATATAAATTAGACTGGTTGAATTCTAAACAGACACAATAGAAAAAAAAGCATGTAATGAAATGGCAGCAGGAGCTCCCCGACAACACATCCATCCAGTTCGGAGGCATGCTTATATACGTGTAGTGCGGCCGATAGGTAACTGAGTAGAAATTTACGACTGCCAGAAAATCTACCAAGCTGATACTAACGATTTGATTCGTCCTACAAGTACGCGAATGTATAAAAGTTAATTATTTAAAAAATAACACATGTACTACACATTTTTTTATGTAAAGTCTGGTAAATAGACCACACTTGCTAACACAAATGCGAGTTGAAAATCATTCCAAGTTTCGTCTACCGAACACAGAAACAGGATATACACGATAAACGCACTATCACACAAAAATCTATATTTTTTTTCGCAATAAATTAAAAAAAAAATTATATTAAAACAAGAAACCCGCTAGCCGCCGCACCCTGTGGTGTTCACTGTCGCGTTACGAACCCCGCTGATCGCCGTGCCCAGTGTATTTGAAGGAGCTGTTAAGGTATACATCCATGTAGTCCAAGATTCTATTAGCAACTGAAGATGGCGGAAGCCCTCGAGAAACCTCCGCGCCGCTCTGCCCAAGGTCAAATGCTCCCTACAAACCCACCTCCACCCCTCACAAGAGCAACGTGTCCTGGGTTTACTCACCCCTCAACCCTTAACCTAAGATTGGCAATTTTTCGGCACTCAGGTAAGATGGCGATGACTGAATACAGGGGTGCAGATGGCTCCTGAGGTCCCTGCACCCCCATCACCACCTCCCACCTCAACCCCTTACCAGAGCGAGATGTCCTGGGGTCATTCGCCCGTCTTCCCCGGCTGTCAATTTTTCGACACTGAGGCAAAATGGCGACAACTGGCAAGAGATCTTCACATCGCCCCCACTCGACTGTAGACATCCCCTACCCTCCACCCCTTGTCCAGTGGGACATTCCCTTGTCAAAGCATCCCCACCCCTTCCCTCCCCATGAGCCCAGAATGCATTTTTAGGATATATCGAGAATTGCTCAGTCTCCCTCTCCCTGTCGATCCAAGGTCACGCTAAATCCTGGCGTATTCCGAGAGAAATAATAATTTCACAAGTCCTGCCACAGATAGAATTCCAACAAATTTGATATCTTAATCCAAGAAATGTATATTAATCCAATAAACGTTTTCCCTTTTCCAGCAAACTTATTAAAGCATTTCAAGATCACTAAGTATATTTTTCGTACAAGATTTATTTTCACACGCTAAATTTTTTAAAACATTGACAGACCACCGTTTTTCAAACGTGTATCATTCCATTTACCTAAGTTTCAACTATTACGATGGAAGACACGACGCATGCATACATAATCAAACTTTCAATCTGTTTTGAAATTTATGTGTATAACAGAGAAAAATACGTATTTGATGCGTAGACTTGTCTAAAACATTAAAATTTACTTATAATCAAAGTTTCAATTCAAACATTCCCAATCGGGATTTTAGATACACTATCTACCATATATACTCAAACTTATTTACAAATTGATTTCCCTAGAAAACAAATTTGGATGTAATATTAAAGAAATAGCATGAATGAAGGTTGAAATGGCTTCTATCGGAGTTGAAATTATATCAATTACCGCGATATTTCAATATGTTTAAATAAAACTTTAAGGAAAATGGCGGCCATTTTGCAATCTTATAACCCATCTTTAAGGATAATACGTTCCGACTATCAACAAATTATTTACATGGTAAAGAGATATCCGAGACAAATAACTTTATTCCATACAACTTAGGAATCGACGTAACGAATTATCACACAAAAGTTTGTGGGAAAAACGAAAAACGTATAACATATGCACGTTTAAAACAGAAGACCGTTAAGACAAGCACAGCAAATGCTTTACTCAACAGACTAACCTTCTACTAACACAATCGTTTAGTAAACAAAGTCTTTAAAATTTCCCTATTAAATAATTCTAAACCCACCTCTCCCTTCTACATTCCTGAAATTAAATTATTATTTATTCTTTTTAATCGAATACCAAGTAAAGACGTATTCCATCCAACATACGTAGATTTTATCACATGGTGAATTAGTAAGTACGCATACCCCTGCAATTAACATACAAATATTAGAACGGAAGTCATTTTATCGTCATTAATGAAACCTGATACTGTTTAAAACAGTTCATTCATACAGAAGCAAGTTAGTTGTCATTCTGACATTGTGAGGTGACCATCTATTCGCAAGTAAACTTTCTCCTCACACCGAAGATTATTCATTTAATCTACATTGATGAGAATGGATACATCACCGAATAAACTACACTGCAAATACTGTTGCGTAATTTATACTTTCGCCTACAATGTTCACATACATGAGAGGAGCGAATATTTGAAGAATTCACTCGTACGATTCTTAACTGTGAATACTGTTTTCGTCAGTTCGCACGAACGGATAACTTGAGTCGTCACGTCAAGAGCAGTGTGTATATATATATATATATATATATATATATATATATATATATACAGATGGTGATGGAAATAACGCTATTACAAGGAACGACATAGAATCGGACTGTATGAAATATATAATAACACGTGAACGTAACGATTTTCGACATAGCCTACCGCAACTAGCTGCGAAGACCAGTGTCGGTGACTATAAACTTTGTCTTTTTAAGCAAAGTAAAGTCGATATTTATGATGAAACATCAGGTGAAAACAGTAGTGAGGATGTCAGTGATACTGTCGAAGACATTCGTTCAACAAGTTTTGTGAAGAAGGCAGAAGGCGTCAACAACGTTCGTTACATATTACCCAAAGACCCAAATGAACTTGTTAATAAACTTAGATATTTATTGGAGATATAAAACACGATGAATATTACGGAATATAATATATGGTTTTCACTATAACAACACTTAAGGAACAAGGTTACATCGAATGAAGTAATATCAGCAAACACCCGAAAAGTATGATATTACATTTTCGTTGACCCAATTACTTAACAGAAAAAATTAACTATTTCAAGTAAACATTGCGCGATAGGAATATATTTCAATTTGAAATATTATGTCTTCCTCAAACCAATTAAGTCATTTGAATTTTCTTGGAGTGTTAATTAGGTTAGTGGAATCCAAAAGTCTTATTTGAGGAATAAAAATGCCCTATTTGAATACCAAATAAACTTATTTGTGGAATAAAGTATGATTCGAGGAATGGTTTTGAAGAATATGGAACTGACCAACACCCTATAACATATAAGCAGTATTAAAATGTTTGGTATTTATGTTTGTGAAGTGCCCTATACTTACTGGTGCTATGATTTTTGTAACCTCCTGTACTTGGTTGTGTTAAAATGTTGTACATAATTTTTGGATCATTCTGAATTTGTATATATTTTGACACCATTGTCTATGTCCTATGTTTTGTGGAATCCTGTAGTTCCCTAATTTTGTAAATAAATTAATGTTTTAAAATGAATTTTTCCATTTATCTAACCTATTCCTTATTAAAAGTGAACTTGTTTTGTTACGAAAAATATTTTCTTGACAGAGAGAGAGAGAGAGAGTGTGTGTGGAGAGGAAAGTAATTAAAATGTAACAGAGAGGGAGAGATGCTTACATTTTATATTAAAAGTATGTTGCAACGAGTTAAAAGTCTATGAGTTCTATAAAAAAACAAACTATGTTCTTACTAACACGAAATACTTTTATACTGAAAAAAATCTAGAGGGAATGTCCTGGAAGCGAGCACCCTGATCACTTTTCTATAAATAAGTAAATAATTTACAATATCGGCTAAGCCATGGTTGATATAAGCTGGGTTCGAGTCTGTGTTAGGTCATGTACGAATGTAAATTAGTTTCTGACTTTCAGTGCTGGGTAGCTATGTTTGTAATACATAGATTCTGGGTTCGAGTCTGTGTTAGGTCATGTACGAATGTAACTTAGTTTCTGACTTTCAGTGCTGGGTAGCTATGTTTGTAATACATAGATTCTGGGTTCGAGTCTCGAGTTAGGTACGAATGTAATCTAGTTTCCCTTTTAAGGGTTCAAACATAAGACGATACGTAATAGACATTACTATACGTTACAATACATTACGTTGGTACATCACAATATGTTACGTTGGTACGTCACGATATGTTTCGTTAGTACATTACGATATGTTACATTAGTACATTACGACACGTTACGATACGCATTACCAAAACATTCTTTCACGGAAAAATGAACGAAACATGTCATTAATAAAATATACAATAGCTTGATATCGTTTGTTCGTGATATGGTGTAAAAACGTAGATATGCTCAATTTTATAGATGTTTATACTTAAATGAATAGCGTGGAATTTTTCCGATTAAACGTTATTAACTGTGTAATTTATACTCGCTTCGAAATCTTATACTTGTAGCGTTTGTCAATATCACAAGACGTGTAAATCACCTTTAAGTTTAGAGATCTGAGGTCTTAGCAGTGTGGCCGTTCCCTGTCCAGAATCATGAACCTTTAAGGTTAAATTTCAACAGTTTTTCCTACAGTAACAACTACAGAAACCGAGATTTCAGAGGTTGCTAGCTTGAGTCCAACATATCCCTGCAGAACGCATTTCTGTTTTTAATACCCTAGGGAAAGTCTCTATTTTCACAAAGCAAACTGTCAAGGTCCGTCCTGGTGGGGATGAGACTTCAGGTCAACGATTTTAACCGATTTTAACCGTTAAGAGTAGCAAGGTCAAAACGTTTTGTGTGAATAGACATTTGGCTTTGTTAAATTCCATAGAGTTCTTGCCCAACAGTACAGTAAATGTTTCTCCAGATATTCAAGCCTGTTCCTTTTCTTCCCTTTCAAAAATTCATTCTGACATGTTTGTTTCTCTCCAGCATTTGTGCGAGTTTTCCTCAGCTCTTCAGACTGTGTTTGTTTGTTTTATTACATTTTAATTGAAATGTTAGTTGTTTTTTTTCTCCCTCATAACACTAATACTCACCAAGAATTTTTCTTTTGGTTAAGTAATAAACACAAAGTAATAACACTGGAAATTTTTCAGACTAATAAATAACAACTCACATTATTCAAATTTAATATAGAAAACATTTTACTATAAAATATTAATTTCAAAATGCGTCCTTAACATCTAAAGAATTTACAACTGGTTGACAACAAACATTGACACAGTAAAATACATTTTCAATCACAATTTTTTTTATAAATTAAACAAATACATACATAAACATTTCTCGACATACTTTAAAACAAACATCATACAAACTAAAGTAGCAAACATTATAAACAACAAGAAGACATTTAATCAAAAACAAGACATTTTACAATTTAAACTTCCAAACATTTCATCACACTTATTTACATCTGGAACCTACTTCTATTACAACTATTATTACTACTACTAGTACTATGATTACTACTAATATTATTACAAAATTGTCTGACAGATTACAAGATTTAAAAAAATTTACAAAATTGATTAAAAATTAAGAAGTAACTTAATCACTATGGATGTACATTGATTATGTACAACAGCATGTCACATTCAGAATATTTTCCAGGCACCTACACACGTCGACGACAGGGTGAAACACACACTCACACGTAGCACTTTGTAATCGTAGATTTTAATTAATGTGTAATCCCACACTGCGAATTTCTTCTTATTGAGAATGGGACAATTTATCGAAGACAATTGTATTCTTGATACAGATAGGCAAACAGGGAGCAGCAACATTGAATGGTGATGCAATTTGTAGTTGGTGTAGTCAGCTGCGATGATGATTGTAGACAGCTGTAGTCAGCTGCGATGAGTGTGGAACAAGAGGTTGCATGTGGTGGCGGCAGATACTCATCATTGGCAGTTGTGATGTTGTAGATGACAAGGCAGAAGATATTATGACACTAACTGCAGTATTGAAGGAAAACATTTTAGACAGATATTATTTAATAGACACCGTCCGATTTATGGATTTCTAATTGTATTAAAACCTTGTAGCAAAAATTTTTTTACCTGTAATTTGGAGCAATTGAAGAGATTTTAGCGGTTCTCGAAACCAGGCGTCTGGAGAGCCGATGGGGGTGAAGCGAGGTGAGTAATGAAGCAGCGTCAGAATGCCAGCCTTCTTACCACTAATAACTTTCATTATTTACCACCAGCTATGAATAGCCTGTACTGAAACATATGGATGTCCCTATCCGAGCCAGTGTTACTCCTATCGTTAATTATCCGCGCATCATGTTAACCTGGCGGCGAATGCGCTGGCCACTATCTCGTATTTGAGACTAAATAATGAAGTCTTCACTTAGGCTGGGGAATCGATTTACTTTTTGAAAATAATGAAATAGGTACGGCAGGAAATCTTAAGTGTTTTGCAGTAGGTGGACTATGGGGAGCTAACTGAGGAGCTAACCGAGGAGGTAACTGAGGAGCTGTCTGAGGAGCAGATTGTGGAGCAGATTATGGAACTAACTAAGGAGGTGGTGCTGTTTGCATAGAATCACTCTTGCAAGTTTTACAATGTCTCATTAAATTATCACTCCGAGAACATTGTTTCTGACAGAATTCACACTGAAACTGATTTTTTAAAGATTTCATCCCACAGCTACTTCTTTCATGTCTTCGTAAGTTACGCAGAACTGTAAATTCTTTACTCCAGAAGCCACACAGCAAAGACATCATTCCATCCGTACTATTCCAGTTTATAATGAAACATCATAGTTATAATTAATGCTAACAATATTTATTATTATTATTTTGAGGGGACTTTAATTTATTTGTGAAAAATCAGTCGAATATAGTGACGTGTTTTTACAAAAGATACTGGAACGAGTCATTCTGAAACCTCGTGGACAATACCGGGTAACGGATAGCCGAGAATCGAGTGTGTTTGGGGAGCAAGCGAAATTTAGGTCTCGAGAGCCGATGTGGGTGAAATGTTTTGGAGTTGGAGCAGCGAACGAACTTCGCACGGGTGGGCCGGAGCTGAGGACGAAGGAGCGGACGCGAGAATGTTTAAGAAAACTTACAACTCCTATGTTCCAACTACCTTGTTTGCGACCTATCTCGCCCTCGTCTTTTACAAGATTTACTTTTCGGCCCAGGCGTGAGGCTTTCGTTTAGAATATAACCCTGAAATCTAAGCTCACGCCATTGCATTTCAGTTTAAGCATAGTTTAAACGTTATTTTTTGAGAAAAAAAATTTACGTTTTAAAATGCACCTTTTTTTTTATTACATCAATATTACACCGTCAAAACTAGTATACACCATTAAAATATTTTAATTACTTTCCTCTCACACACACTCTCTCTCTCTCTCTCTGTCAAGAAAATATTTTTCGTAACAAAACAAGTTCACTTTTAATAAGGAATAGGTTAGATAAATGGAAAAATTCATTTTAAAACATTAATTTATTTACAAAATTAGGGAACTACAGGATTCCACAAAACATAGGACATAGACAATGGTGTCAAAATATATACAAATACAGAATGATCCAAAAATTATGTACAACATTTTAACACAACCAAGTACAGGAGGTTACAAAAATCATAGCACCAGTAAGTATAGGGCACTTCACAAACATAAATACCAAACATTTTAATACTGCTTATATGTTATAGGGTGTTGGTCAGTTCCATATTCTTCAAAACCATTCCTCGAATCATACTTTATTCCACAAATAAGTTTATTTGGTATTCAAATAGGGCATTTTTATTCCTCAAATAAGACTTTTGGATTCCACTAACCTAATTAACACTCCAAGAAAATTCAAATGACTTAATTGGTTTGAGGAAGACATAATATTTCAAATTGAAATATATTCCTATCGCGCAATGTTTACTTGAAATAGTTAATTTTTTCTGTTAAGTAATTGGGTCAACGAAAATGTAATATCATACTTTTCGGGTGTTTGCTGATATTACTTCATTCGATGTAACCTTGTTCCTTAAGTGTTGTTATAGTGAAAACCATATATTATATTCCGTAATATTCATCGTGTTTTATATCTCCAATAAATATCTAAGTTTATTAACAAGTTCATTTGGGTCTTTGGGTAATATGTAACGAACGTTGTTGACGCCTTCTGCCTTCTTCACAAAACTTGTTGAACGAATGTCTTCGACAGTATCACTGACATCCTCACTACTGTTTTCACCTGATGTTTCATCATAAATATCGACTTTACTTTGCTTAAAAAGACAAAGTTTATCGTCACCGACACTGGTCTTCGCAGCTAGTTGCGGTAGGCTATGTCGAAAATCGTTACGTTCACGTGTTATTATATATTTCATACAGTCCGATTCTATGTCGTTCCTTGTAATAGCGTTATTTCCATCACCATCTGTATATATATATATATATATATATATATATATATATATATATATACACACTGCTCTTGACGTGACGACTCAAGTTATCCGTTCGTGCGAACTGACGAAAACAGTATTCACAGTTAAGAATCGTACGAGTGAATTCTTCAAATATTCGCTCCTCTCATGTATGTGAACATTGTAGGCGAAAGTATAAATTACGCAACAGTATTTGCAGTGTAGTTTATTCGGTGATGTATCCATTCTCATCAATGTAGATTAAATGAATAATCTTCGGTGTGAGGAGAAAGTTTACTTGCGAATAGATGGTCACCTCACAATGTCAGAATGACAACTAACTTGCTTCTGTATGAATGAACTGTTTTAAACAGTATCAGGTTTCATTAATGACGATAAAATGACTTCCGTTCTAATATTTGTATGTTAATTGCAGGGGTATGCGTACTTACTAATTCACCATGTGATAAAATCTACGTATGTTGGATGGAATACGTCTTTACTTGGTATTCGATTAAAAAGAATAAATAATAATTTAATTTCAGGAATGTAGAAGGGAGAGGTGGGTTTAGAATTATTTAATAGGGAAATTTTAAAGACTTTGTTTACTAAACGATTGTGTTAGTAGAAGGTTAGTCTGTTGAGTAAAGCATTTGCTGTGCTTGTCTTAACGGTCTTCTGTTTTAAACGTGCATATGTTATACGTTTTTCGTTTTTCCCACAAACTTTTGTGTGATAATTCGTTACGTCGATTCCTAAGTTGTATGGAATAAAGTTATTTGTCTCGGATATCTCTTTACCATGTAAATAATTTGTTGATAGTCGGAACGTATTATCCTTAAAGATGGGTTATAAGATTGCAAAATGGCCGCCATTTTCCTTAAAGTTTTATTTAAACATATTGAAATATCGCGGTAATTGATATAATTTCAACTCCGATAGAAGCCATTTCAACCTTCATTCATGCTATTTCTTTAATATTACATCCAAATTTGTTTTCTAGGGAAATCAATTTGTAAATAAGTTTGAGTATATATGGTAGATAGTGTATCTAAAATCCCGATTGGGAATGTTTGAATTGAAACTTTGATTATAAGTAAATTTTAATGTTTTAGACAAGTCTACGCATCAAATACGTATTTTTCTCTGTTATACACATAAATTTCAAAACAGATTGAAAGTTTGATTATGTATGCATGCGTCGTGTCTTCCATCGTAATAGTTGAAACTTAGGTAAATGGAATGATACACGTTTGAAAAACGGTGGTCTGTCAATGTTTTAAAAAATTTAGCGTGTGAAAATAAATCTTGTACGAAAAATATACTTAGTGATCTTGAAATGCTTTAATAAGTTTGCTGGAAAAGGGAAAACGTTTATTGGATTAATATACATTTCTTGGATTAAGATATCAAATTTGTTGGAATTCTATCTGTGGCAGGACTTGTGAAATTATTATTTCTCTCGGAATACGCCAGGATTTAGCGTGACCTTGGATCGACAGGGAGAGGGAGACTGAGCAATTCTCGATATATCCTAAAAATGCATTCTGGGCTCATGGGGAGGGAAGGGGTGGGGATGCTTTGACAAGGGAATGTCCCACTGGACAAGGGGTGGAGGGTAGGGGATGTCTACAGTCGAGTGGGGGCGATGTGAAGATCTCTTGCCAGTTGTCGCCATTTTGCCTCAGTGTCGAAAAATTGACAGCCGGGGAAGACGGGCGAATGACCCCAGGACATCTCGCTCTGGTAAGGGGTTGAGGTGGGAGGTGGTGATGGGGGTGCAGGGACCTCAGGAGCCATCTGCACCCCTGTATTCAGTCATCGCCATCTTACCTGAGTGCCGAAAAATTGCCAATCTTAGGTTAAGGGTTGAGGGGTGAGTAAACCCAGGACACGTTGCTCTTGTGAGGGGTGGAGGTGGGTTTGTAGGGAGCATTTGACCTTGGGCAGAGCGGCGCGGAGGTTTCTCGAGGGCTTCCGCCATCTTCAGTTGCTAATAGAATCTTGGACTACATGGATGTATACCTTAACAGCTCCTTCAAATACACTGGGCACGGCGATCAGCGGGGTTCGTAACGCGACAGTGAACACCACAGGGTGCGGCGGCTAGCGGGTTTCTTGTTTTAATATAATTTTTTTTTTAATTTATTGCGAAAAAAAATATAGATTTTTGTGTGATAGTGCGTTTATCGTGTATATCCTGTTTCTGTGTTCGGTAGACGAAACTTGGAATGATTTTCAACTCGCATTTGTGTTAGCAAGTGTGGTCTATTTACCAGACTTTACATAAAAAAATGTGTAGTACATGTGTTATTTTTTAAATAATTAACTTTTATACATTCGCGTACTTGTAGGACGAATCAAATCGTTAGTATCAGCTTGGTAGATTTTCTGGCAGTCGTAAATTTCTACTCAGTTACCTATCGGGCACGCTACACGTATATAAGCAGGTGCACCTCATACGATACACTCATAAGCTAAGCTGTCGTGGGAGGAACGTCACGCTTGAGAACCCACGAAGGCGAGGTGCATCTGCTAGTGCGATGGGACCCTGGCAGCTTGGGTGCGGCGACTATCTGCAACTCGTCACGTTCCCAGGTGGTGGATAGGGGATCCGCAAGCTCTGGAGTGGCTGGAAATAATCAAATACCAGCCCGCGAACCAACTGACCGGTGTGAGAGGGCGCAGTCGTCGTGGACGTCGGGAACCTGGACATCTCAGTACGAGATGGCGAAGTGCACCTCCTAGAGGTGACCCAATGATCAAGGTGGGGAGGGGGATCTCGAGGTGCTGAAAAATGCGAAGTGTAGCGATCCTCACTGCTGGATTCTGCGGGCTGCCGGCTGTGGGTGCGTGATGAATGGATTGGAATGCATTGGACCTTGGAAGTACCCTGATGTCAGCCTTCACTCCTGGGCCAGCGGATTTGCCACCGCTGGAAGGGTGGAAGGGGAGGGGTTGGCTTCCCAAAGAACTCTCCCCACCATCACCCATGGCGTGGAGATTCTGGCATCGGTGCAGAAGGGCGAAGATGGAGTCGTTGTCATAGCTGAGCTGTCCGGTTTTCCGACGCACTCGACGAGAAGCAGGGGGGCCCTGCATCCTCAGTTACTGTCGGTACTGCAGTGCTCGTTCGCCTACATGGCAGTATTAACAGTAGTTCAACTTCAAGTGCGACTGCACGCATACGATGACTGGAATCGGCGAGGGAGCTGTTATTTCTCCCGCAAATACACCAGCTGCGATCTCATGTCATTTCAACCCACATCAAACCAACAGAAGTCTTTCTTCCCGAACTAACAAATACCCTACTTTATCCAGCTCTAATCCAGTTAAAAGGAATTATTTAATACTCTGCGACTGTTGCATAGATTTTCCACTGCCCTCTCCGCTTTGCCTGGTTTGCTATGCTCTTCCATCTAGACACTTCTTCTTTCGGGGTGTGCACATCGCTACAATTGCGGCCATGGCACTATAACCCTGCTTAGCCGCGATGCATCGCCCAATATATAATTAAACTCGACCTAAGGCGTAAAGGGCTTGCCATGAGACGCATCCCATTCTCCAACTGACTTAGCTACTAACATGCATGCCGGAGGGCACACAGAACTGTTAAGGTGTTCATGCTGGCATAGCGAGATTTGGAGGCTCACCAGAAAAAAAACCATACACTCATTCATGGAATGACCTCCGAGGTTGATTAATGTGTTGTCGGGGAGCTCCTGCTGCCATTTCATTACGTGCTTTTTTTCTATTGTGTCTGTTTAGAATTCAATCAACTAGTCTAATTCATATATTAGGATGTGCATTGTAAACATAATTTTTATCCATTTGTCACGTAATTAGCATTCACATCTATTTCCGAGTAGCTATAACCTTAGTCGTTTGTCAGCCTCCGAACTCCTCCATGTATATATTGTCAGGCTCTCGACATAAGATCGGCTCAATGCTTCACTAAGCTCCCGGCCAGACAGACTTGTTTTGGGAGAGGTACGATTTCATTACGCATGTTAATCAATTAATTTCTTTTAACGCGTGGATTGCGTTCCTACTCACCTGTTTCACAGGCAGACAGACGTGTAAGGAATGCACGTGAGACATAATATATATCTTGTTAGTTTAATTTATAGGGACATTTTGTTTTAGATCGTTAATTCCATACTCATGTAATTGTCATCGTTTAGTGAGTTTGCACTTGTCGACACAAGTTGTTATTAACGTAGTTAAAATTCTCTCTTGTGAAAATTATATTTCTAAGCTCGAGACTCACTTTATGTTAAATTCCATACTGGAGTAATTGCACTAATTATTCATGTAGTTGTTTGAAATTTGCTATTCGATGCATGTAATTTATTTATATATACATAGAACTCCTTTAAAGACTCTGAATTTCTCTCGTGTGATAAATATATTCGTAAAATCGCCTATCTACCACAAACATCCCTACAAACACATCAAAACTAGGAAAAATATAGAAATGACACTTAGCACACTCTTGCACTCATCTCAATACCTATATAACACATTGTAACCCACCACTCTGGTCAGTTGCCTCAAGAACACCACACTGTCAACATCGTACAGAGCTCCTCCCCACAAAAAGAAAGAAGTACAAAATCAAGGCAAAAAATTCAGCCTTTCAATTCATTTAATCCTTTTAATTCATTTAACCCTTTCAATAAATTTAACCCTTTTTGATTGACCCTTTCAATTTTTCATCTAATTAAGAGCGGATTAAGGTTTAACCCTTTCAATTTTATCGGATTAAGGTTTAAACCTTTCAATTGATTTGATATCAAAGGGTTAATCCGATTAATCAAAAGTGGGGGGAAACCATAACCCCCCTACTAACATTGACACAGGATTCATCACTTTTTAATGCGTCGGTGAAATGAAACTGTGGAATTATTAAGAAAGTTAAAACTTCACAGATCTCCTCAATGTTACACTTAGAGGCATTAAAAAGACAGAAAGTGAAACAAATAATTTAAGTTGTCAGAAATGGTTACCTAACACTTTTTATTCGCTGTTAAGATATGTAAATACTTTCCATCCAACGTTACCAACTTTACTGGGCGAATGTCGCTCAGTGCGCCCATTAAAGTATATGCATTCAGGGGCAGTAAGTTTTTTTCTTAGGTTCATTTCTAAAGTACTCACTTTATCGTGAACAGCTTTTCATCCGGTAAAGTACAGAATTGCACAATATGTCGAAATTGTGTAGGTTAAATTTTCTAAAGAAGAGGTACAAAATAAAATTATCTAAAAATAAGTTCTTTAAGAAAATGTGCTTGGAAAGGGAGGATGCTCGACTCATCCCTCCTCCAACTTTGATGAATTACTCAAAGATTAAATTATTTGATTGATTTACCACTATCGCGTCTATAATTTTATTAAAGATACAGCGAAAGAGTCAGGTAAATAAATTTATGTGAAAAAAATAATTTATAATTTGATTACGAAAGAAGAGAAGATGCTTATGTAATGTGCTCGGTGGAAGAAGACAAATCCTGGAAATACTTTGGTTCCTTCGCCAAGTATTTTTTTATATTTCCCAACCTAGTAGACCTTTTTAAGGAATGGCGAGATATCAGCTAATACACAACGTACAGTATTTTGAAAGCTTCTTGTCATGTCGGTGTGTTTGTAAACGTGGATAGCGTATGTAGTGGGAGTCGGCTTCGGAAAGTAAGTCTTTGCCTTCTGGGGGTTCTGTTTCCGAAAACGGCCCTGAAATAGAACACAGTGAAGAACGTAATCCAAAAAGGTGGGTTGCTGATCTTAGAATAATTAAGAGAAACGAAGGCAGCGCTTATGTTATTAAGTCAGGAAAGTTTACCACTCTCCCACTTAATACCAACATTGAGTGTAGAAAACATTATTTCAACAAAGTGCCCGCTGAGACGAAGGCTAAAAGGCGGTCAAATAAATCCAATAGCAATTTGTATGTGGATTTTGACGGTACGCAATATAGTTGGAACAAGTAAAAAAATCTGGTTCCGGTATATTTTGGGACAACGTCCACATGTACGAGGTAGTACGCCAATGATGAAGTGTTACACGTTAAAAACACTTTTCATTGCCTCACAGCGAAACATGGTGACGCTGTTTACTGTATTTTACAGTAGTTAACTTTTCAATATTTTTCCGTTTGCTGATACAAGAGTACGGAAAACTATATTTTACGATTTGTGTGGAATTGACAAATCATTTGGCGCAAAATATGACAAGTATGCATAAATTGCAAGGAAAGAGACCAAACGCTGTTCAATAAATCCTAGTAGCTATAATTTCCTTGCAGGATATCCCATTTAACTCATCACGTATGAATGTGAAGTACTTTTTCTTCCGAGAATTATGAACTGGAACGTTTTAAGCTGCAATCAAGATTGAAGATGATAAAAAACGTAACTTGCGACTTAAACTGCGAAACATTTTTGTGACAATCTCTGTTATAAGCTGATATTATATTAGTATTATTATTGTGTTTTTTCTCCAGATATAGTCTATACGAACTATTCTTCTCTTGAAACAGTAAACACCATCATATCACGTGAACTTCATCATATGTAGCAGACGTCTAATTCTCTTTTCGCCACTTTATTACATACTAGTGTGCTGCCCGCGGCTCTCCCCACATATACTACACGAAGTAGCTATTAATTTATTTTACCGAAGGAAGTCTTTGTATAGCACATAAGGGGCTATAACCCCAGTTACTAGGATTGTCCAGTTGGTAGTTGGTTGAAAGTCTCGTCGACAGTGAGGTCATTAGAGACGGTGATTATCCTGTTGCTAGGTGAACCTGTTCTGAAGCAGGCTACGTAAAGTTGCAAATGTGTGAAGCAGTACTCCGTCAGATCTCTCGTAGGCGCGTATTTAGCAACTTTCCCTGATCCTTATTTAGAACCATATCAAAGCATGGGAACTTGAGGGAAAATTGCAGTTTCTTTAATCAAAAATGGCACTCTTATGGAATGAGTGGCACACGCGGTATGAAAACTTATAAGACCACCTTCCCCCCGCCCGGAATATCCAGCGAAGACCGTGGTCTCGATTACATCTTTTTTTCAAGCATCCACTTGCTACCTGATGCTATTGCAGCGTTTTGGAGGTAACAAAATTGGAGCCCCTACCTCGAGGAGAAGGTTGTGTGGTGATAGGCCAGGAGGGTTGATGCTGATTAATGAACTCCACTGGGCAATTGACTGCATCATCTATATCCACAGGTTTGTACTCCTCTTCTACCCCTTCCAACAACCTACTGTACGTAAACTACGCTAGTAATTTGTAATGTTATTATTTCGTTATAGTTGCTTACTACTAGCAAAATAATTTTCTATGGTTTTTTTTTACTGTTGGTAGATTCACTTCAAAACAACAGAATAAAAATTGTATAACTGATTTTTCACTGAGCATATTTAGTTGTAATGCTCTGATTTATCTTTGCGACAGCAAGGAAATTTAACTTTTCTTCTCGATAAGGGACATATTGTATTCTATTCGTTCTTTTTTTCATATTACAAGTTTTTATAAAACATGTTGATTTGGAAGTTACATGTATAAAAATAATCAATTTATATGCAGGTTACATATAATTGAAATCACATTCGAACCTTTTTCACCCTTAGGGGTTTGAGTTTAGGAAAATCCTGAAATTAATTTTTAGGTCTTGTATTATATTACCAACATTTTAAAGCAAAGATTATAGTGCAATATCATTGGATTACTGCGCTATTGATGAGTCTTATAAACACCTATCTCTTTTCGCCCACTAAAGTGTTGAATTTAAAAAAAAAATATTGGAATATGTATTTAGTAATTTATATAGATAGGTTTATGAAGCAAAGATAATAACGATATTGCGTTAATGTGCTAATAAAGAGGCCTCGTAAAACAAATTTTATCACGTTTCATCCTCATAAAAAAAATGGGGAGGGGGGTTAAGTTTCCAAAAATCCAGAAATTGGTTTTTAGGCATTGTATAGGGTCCTTTTTGAAGCTACATCCACTTTAACCTTGTTAAGGGTTAGATTAAAAAGAAATCATTAAATAAGTTTTCAGATATTTGCATACGATATCTTTTGAAGTAATGGAGGCATGTTGCAAGACCATCTTCGATTGTTGTTGTAGTTGAATAGCCGTCCACCACTCTGAAGTGGAAAAACTACCTCTAACGTTCGTATGGCGTTATGGTACATAGAGTGGAGAAGCCAGTTACCAATTTAGTTTACAGGTGGTAATATTTTCCTACTTTTCTGAATGGTTAGCAGGCGGATTTCTTAAAATACGAACAGACATACGTACAAAGAGATAGCGTGTCACCAGGCGTGGCAGTCAGTGGAACTGTGGTCCCACCTGCGGCACGTGACTCGGGAGAGGCTGTCAGCCGGCACCAGTGCGCTCCATAATGGCAGTCGTGTTGTTGTCACGCCAGAGCTGGGGAACGGGTGGTCGCCGCAACGTGCGCCCTGAGCTATAGGCAGCCCGCTTCTGAGCCTCGCCGAGCGGGCAGGCGTGCTGGTCGACCAGGCGACGCGACGCGCATGCGCACCGCACCTACACCGTCCACGCCGCGCCGTGCTGCAGTTGAATAACCGTCACCACGACCAGTGTTGCCAGATTTAGTGAAATTTTACTATATCTAGTGATTTTTGAGTGCATCTGGGATTTAGTGAAAACTTTTGGCAATTTCTAAAAATCTAGTGATTTTTGCAGTTTTCATTTTATACATAAAATTGTCACCCTTCTAGGAAAAAGTAGTTTCTTTCTTATGTTTTTATTTATTTACTTCATTTGTTTAATCGACCCATCGCGAGTTTTCATTGTTTAGTTTGTAGATTTTCGATTTAAAGAATTTTGCTGATGTCTTGATATATTGTTCTTTTGAAATCATTGCTTTTGGCAGTGGGCAGGAAAAAAAAATGCATTCCTTGCTTATGGCCGTTTGGGAAACTGAGACCAGTCAAACAAGCGCTTGCCTTATTTTGCTTTTTCGGTTTTTAGAAAAAGCGTGTAAAATTTTTTATTTCAGTAAGTGTTGTACTATATGTAAACATGTATGTAAACATTTTAACTGTGTA
This sequence comes from Dryococelus australis, assembly GCA_029891345.1. Taxonomy (NCBI): domain Eukaryota; kingdom Metazoa; phylum Arthropoda; class Insecta; order Phasmatodea; family Phasmatidae; genus Dryococelus; species Dryococelus australis. The sequence goes on along the minus strand of CM056995.1, from coordinate 102,195,036 downwards.
CAATTTAGTGTACATTTACATCAGATTGGTGTAGTAAAAGAAAGCCGCGATAGATCATATACAAACTGTGTTGTTCTGATTAATTTGTTTATGTTTATAGAAAGTATTGAAATACTAGTGAAAATTTAGTGAAACTTGATGAAATTCTGGTGAAAAATATGGGCTAAACCTAAATAATATTCAATTTTATCTGGCAACACTGGCACCGACCACTAAAGAAACTCCTTTGCTACTACAGCTAAACTTCTTCGTTTCTTAACCAGTCACATTTCACAAAAGAAAACTTGTCGGGAGCTGCATAGTTTATACGGCACTATTTTTGGAGATGTCAAGTTGAGTTGAAAGGTTTGGTCGTCACATAACAGCGAGGTCTGTATGCCGGTGAGGAGGAAGTGAGGTGAAGAAAGAGAAGCTGCGAAGCGGAAGTGCTCCGAGAAACTCGCCGGCCGACGGCAGCGTCCGTTACGTTTCCCACGTGCAAAGATCCGGGTGACCTCACTAGGAATAGAACTCGTTTCACCCTTGGTGGGAGGCGAGTAGTCTGACCACTCCACCACTGCGGCGCCAGACACGTCAGGAGTGACGCGGCATGATCCATTCCCTTCCGGCGTGAATCGGACATTTCATGGTGACTTTACAACTACGGGAAAAATAAACTCGAAAAGGAAACAAATATTAAATAAGTACAGATCGTTTTGCTGGCAGCAGCACTGAGGAATAAGGTTCGTTCAGTTGCCAACCTTACAAGGTCGCAGCACTACATTGATTCTCTCAACCACTAGCCTCGAGTAGTCATCCTCTCACTGTACTACATTACTGTCTGTTTTGAAATGTAAAAATTTGCCTAAATAAATCATTAAGAATAACAGGCGGATGCAATTATGGCATTTGCTCAGGTAAATACATTTTATGTTGAATAAAGGGTGCTGCCTACCAAGTCTGCAGCCATGCAGTTGAAATGGTGAATACATGTGAATAAATTCCTTATCACTGCATTAGTTTTAAAGACAACTGTTTCAAACAAAAAAATACCCAACGCAACTTTTTCAGGGAATACTACTAACTGCAAAAATTTTCCAAAAAAAACTATAATTTTTTTTTAAAACAATTAATTAATTATTTTTAATAACATTTAATTTTATCTCTAAATTATATAAACAATATTATATTAAACATAAAAATTGGCAGTATTTCTTAACGTACCAATATTCCTTAAAAACTGTCATGTAAAATACATTTTGCTTGAAGCGGTTAACATTAAAATTGGTGCATTGAGAAGGAATTCCTTGATCAATGATTTCTCATGTAAACTTTGTGGCCGCGGGATTGGCAGGCAGTGCCCTTAACTATGTGATTTTTTTTAAATCTTGATGTATGGGCATAATTCCACAAAATTTTGCCACTTTTTTAAACATTTAACAATCCAGTTTCAAAAGCTGCAGTGTTTTTAAAACTCGTGTACGTTTAATTGCAACGGATCTAGGTAGCAACGAACTAAGAAGGTCGTTAAATAAATTCCTTAACAAATAAGAACGAATGATTTATGAAACTACGAGTTAACGTTGTTGAGTTAACGAGTTGAGTGAGCAGTTGGCCTTGTGAAAACAGCAAAACTTGGTATCCTTGTTAAGTGTGCTGCTTATGTATTTGTGACGTGGTGTAATTTTTAAATATAACTACAGCTTTATTACCACAATTTGGCTGACTGACTTTTCACAGGTGAAGGCAAGCCTAAGAGAGATATTAATTATAAAAATTCCCAATTTTACTTTTGACAAAATCTACTGTAATTTACGCACTTTCACAGCCTACTAGAATTAACCGGAAGTTCATCAGTAGGTAAACTAAGACGTGCCAGCTTGTTACCATGGAGTCACGGAAGTTGACTGGGGTAAAGGGTACCAGGGTCATGGAGTAGGTTTACCTTGGCCACAGAGTTGCGGTCAACAGGTGTGGTTGAAGAAAGCTGTTTGCAAACTGTTGGAGGCTGCAGTCTTCACAGTCTGCGGTGTGGATGGTGCGCTGTGTTGCAGGTCGCAGAGAGGAGAGAGTCCTCATAGACTGAAACGAGCCTTGTACAAGCTGAGAAAGTCTTAGCAGACTAGAGAGTCCTTGCGAACTGAGGATGGAGAGTCTTTGCAGACTGAGGTAGGGAAGTCTTTACAGACTGACAAGAGTCTTCGCAGACTACGAGGGGCTCGCGTCCTCTTCGGCTGGTGAGCCAGGCATCTCTGCTGGTGAAGGGTGCTGGACTTCTATTTATACGAAAATTTCTCCGATAAGTAGTTCTTCGGGATGCGGGGCGTAGTGTAACCTTCCAACACAGGGGTGTGTTATCTGGGGCGCTGGAGTGCCGTTCATTTCTTATTGCCCCGTGTGGAGGCAACGACAAATTAAAATGCCTGTTCCTGAGGCCGGCCGGTCGTGACGTCACAAGGCCATGGGATGCTGCCATCTCTGGGATTGATGAGAACTTCTTCCAGGGCTAAGCGACGAGTAGTAGAATATTACAAATATTTTATTCATGGGGGTGACTCTTGCATGCAGGTTTCCGGGTGGGCAATGCAAATTGTAATTATGTAGGTAATTTACAATTATGTATTCGGCATTCCAGGCTTGTGGAATCTCCTTGCTCAATACATTTATATCATTTTGCCGCTTATATATCTTTCCCCTGAGTGCGGGTGGCTCGTAGATGGGGCAAAGTCACCAGTAGTGTGTGCAATCACACAGCGCAGCATGTTGGCATGCATCAAGACCTATTCGTTCATTTGGACTAATAATTAGATGATGCCTTTAAGCCAAGTACTTGGTTCCATGCACAAGCTGTGCTTGATTAGATATTGCAATACTCGCATATATTGTGCATGTTCTTTTGTCCAAGACTTGCATAGTTTGAATGAGCTTAAATAAACAGGATTAGTATTTTAACTAGATTACTTTAAGAGATTCCGTAACATAAGTATTTTCCCATGTGACCATCCACAAAATACCACTATGATGATGAATTCTGTTTTGCATGGGATTACTCTTGTACTAAACTAGTGGAAATGTATTACCTTACTAATTTACAACACAAACGGTTTGTGTAGAAGGCACTCTAATGGTAAGTGGAAGGGCACCACTCGCCTGCTTTGATCTGCAGCCATTAGACAAAGAGTCTTATTGTAGGTTGTCTGACACACGAGTGCAGATGGCTGTGTGATTCTATTGCGTGGGTATCAGAGAGTGTTTCTATAATGCCTGGAAGACAACTTGGGCACCAACTGAATAGATAAATGACTCTTGAGAATGGCTATACAATAGGACTTAAGATAGCTGGCTGTTCCACAGAGTTGCCATTCACTTGGTGCGTAACATGTCGGTGGTCTATCAGTGGTGGAGAAGATGAGTGACAGAAGATTCCCACAGACACATCTCCCCATCAGTGTCACCTCACTGCACTGATGAGCACCTGGACAGAAGAATCGTTTATGCCACTCTGACCGACAGAACAGCAACCACACATGCAATCAGAGCCTATGTGGCCCCTGCTTCTGCACTAACAATAAACAATACATTTTAAAGGTAGGTTTATGTTATTATGTTTCTCTGGCACATTTACTCCTGACACCTGCTCATCACCGTGAATATCTCTGGTGGTATCTGGAGAGAGTGTTGGAGAGATGAATGGAGAGTAGTGGTGTTCAGTGATGAGTGTCACTTCAGCCTTGGACAGAATGATGTCCACATTCACAATAAGTACATGTGCAAGTGAGCGGAATGACCAAATGTGTATTCGCAATACTGGACCCACACCACAAATTATAGTATGGGGGGACATAAGCGACATCCTAATGACCTCTGGTATTTAATCAGGGGAGAATGATGAGTGTGACGTACATCCATGGCGTTAATTGTATCCTCCAACCATATCTCAACACACTGCAGAAACCAATCTTCCAGCATGTTAATAAGACAACAGAGCATACTGAACACAATGTACGCATGCTACCCTGGCTTGCTAGATCTCCAGACCTCAACCCCATCGAACATGTGAAAGACATGATGGGATGGCACTAGACATCCAGCCCAGCCCCGGCAACAACCATTACCCAGCTACACCAAGAAGTAAGAGTGCGGGATACCAAACCCCAGAGAGATATTCAGCAATTGTACAACAGGTTACATACCAGAATTGTTGCACGTGTGTTCATTCAGGATGGTTACACTCCTTAGTCATGTGTCTGCTGTATGTGTTGCCTCTAATGTTCTGATGTTTCACAGACTTGGATATTTTGATCACTCCCACACACCACCCTGTTCTTGTGTACAAACTTTTAAGCAAATATATGTATTCCTTCAGGATGTTCTCTTAGAAATGAATCAAATACACATTATTCTAAAACATTTCTGAACTGTACTTTCTTTTCCACACTTCCATGTTTGTAGGAGGCTACACCAACTCATCTTAGATTTGCAGTGTCTCTTGTTTGCACTACTAAAAGCCACTCCTACTTTCTGAAATAATAAAAAAATTTAGGTCATCCAGTTTTGATGTACGTATTTACTCTGTGTGACCTTTTCCCCCCCAAAATAAAGGAAAACATTTCTGGGTGCCCGCTATACATGGAAAAAAAGAGGAAGGGAGAGTAGTAGCCATAAATTGTGCGGGAATGTTGGGGAAAGTGATGGAACTGTGTTGTCTCATCTCTCGTTCTTATGTCACTCCTCTCCCTTCTCTCTCAGCGACCCTTCAGTTGTGTGTAGGCCGAACCTCCCCCATGCAACCTTTAACACCCTTTTTTTTACAGAAGGGTAGTGTGGCATTCTAGCATGGCAAAAAAGGAGAGTGGTTACTGCTAAAAGAAGAAAGGCAAAAAAAATAAAAACTAAGCTGGAAATGCTGAGTAGTAGGAGCATAAGGATTCCGGAATTTTTTTTTTTATTTTGGCTTTTGCACCCACGTTATTTAAAGTATCTTCCAAACATATCACAATCACCACACATTAATGTAAAAAAGTATCAATTGTTCCATACTTACTAACAGAGTGCCACAAATTTTTGGTGCAATTCTATGAAAAAAATTTTTTTTTCCCCCTGGAATTCGTAGCAAAAATCATGGTGCGCGCTATACACGAGTAAATACGTATATATTTATCATCTTTCTCCTTGTAATGAATATATATTATCTCTTATAATAAGTACATTTTGTTAAAGACATCACTGGGATAAATACATACTATAAAATACACACTATCACATTCCGTGTAACATGAGGACATTTTGTCACATTTATTATGGTGCTAATTTCAAGTTTACGAAACAGAAATCACTTTTAAAAATAGTGTATTTTAATTAATTTCTACTTATAAAAATTAGTTCTGTGAAACACTTATTTTCATCACATTGCTAAGAACAGAAAACAATTGGGAGTTGAATAAAATTTTTTCCTGTTTTATTTTTTGAGTAATTATGATGTGTTAATCCCATACAGACAATTTCACCATGTACAGTATGTGGAACAATTTCCCAAATACTACTCTGTCATTATATAAATATCATAAGTTGGTTTGATAAAGTTTAGTCTGAAGTTTGCTTTAAATTATTAAGTGGGAAAAGTTGGCGCAGATTTCAGGAGGTAAACAGTTGTTATGGGATAACCAGTGTCTAACAATGTCTCCATCCTAGAGGAAAACATGTACATAAAAGTTAGCTTACAATAATATTGTTAGCTAACCTTTTTATATATTATATTAAAGTAATTGATTCTTGATTTCAATTTGTTTTTTCAACAATGCCGATGGAATGATATTCCACTTTCCATTTTATTCATAAAGTACTTACCTACAAAAGAAATGAATACAATAAAAAGTTTTCATATATAACAAAACCCATTTATTTATGTAACACTTTATATTTTAAATAAACACATGCAACAAATCAGACTTGAAACACTATTATTCTAACAACCACAATTGTTGATGTTTCTTTAAATCTCTGTATAAAATAACTAATAATAGATATGTTACATACAATATTCTTCACTGTGCCTATATAATAGTACTATGTCTAGAAGATATATATTAAAGACACAATAAGAGGAAAAACTAAAGACTAATTTGTTCCCAAAAATAAATTACAAGTGATACATACATCTTTTCTTGCATCCATGTAGTGCATAAACAGCCAAAGAGCCTTCAAGACCTGTTTTGAGAGATACCCTGAGAAAACCTACTTCATGACTGGGTCAAAACATACCATACTAACACATGATCAGCATCAACTTTCGCACAAACTTGAAATGGCGCCATAAAAAATTTGAGCATTTACAAACATGAATATTTATCATTGTGAGATGCTTTTTAAAGCCAGTAGTTGCAACTTCTTACATCACTGCTGTCGCTAACAAACACCAACCCAATGTTACCACATAAATTACATGATGCTCCGATTCTGATGATGACAAAGATCTTACCAGCTCTGTTCTACAAAACCATAAACAAAAGCAAGTTATGTTTTGGGTTTTGCTTCATTTATAAGAACAATTACTGAATTAAAAGATTTGAACATTAGTTTAATATATAGTTGAGGGCAGAAAATTGAATTAACTAGTGGAGCAGAAAATATTTCCGCATTCTGTCTGTTTATGCTGTGCAGGCTAAATCTTGCAGAGCTTAAAGGCAGAAATGAGACAAAATGCAAGTGGACTAATATGTGTGATCATACAACAATATTGCAATTAAAGTGGACAAGAATTAAAGTTAAGAAAAAATTAAATTATATGAAACAGCCTCAAAAATTAGTTATATTATTCAATTTTAAAAAACAACTATAAAATATGGATACAAACTTCTAAATTACTTGCACCATAAAATATTACAGAACACTCAATAGCTTCAACAAGTAGGTACAACCTTCATTAATATATTTTTATTTTTAAACTACAGATAACTAAATCTATCACATGTTTGCCACCAATAACTTAAATCGCGCAATGAACAAGGCAATGCAGATTCTATCACATACAGTTTATAATTCATTCATGGTTCGTTCACATTTTTCTGAAGCCCTGCCTAAGTTCCGCTTCCACGATATTGTGACAACCCTGGAAAATGACCATAAAATTTTTTGCTTTTTTCTCTTGATTGATAGGTACTCCATTCTTTTTTTTTGTTAAGATATAGAGTTAAAGTTGAGTCTCCTCCTTCCCCTGTTAACTCTACATATTCTTGCTGTTGAAAACAGCCCATAATTTTTTTTTTTAACCTCTAATTTTTGTAATTTTGTTGATGTCCTTTCTTTGTTAGGATGCTCATTTAAACTTAAGGTTAGTCAGCACAGACAGTCCCGTTATTCGGTTGAGGTTTAAACTGGATGCCTCTTGTTGCTGTAGTTAACCAAAGTAGGATGTTTAGAAATGCGAGACGCATATGTATATATATTTTTTTGTGAGTTACATACAGTTCACAATAAATCGTTGTTTGAGGATCTATTTTACTCAGCCTTTGCTAGGTTAGTTTATTGTTTATTTATGAAAGCATGTATATCGGCTAGATTGTTTGTTTGGATTATTTTATTTTTTTATTTCATTCTTTTTAAATTTCTTTTAACACATCTATACTTGACTATGTTTTTATTATTTTTCTTATTTACTTTTTGGTGGTACAGTAGTTCTTATTGATTCCAGGATTTTAGTTTTGTACACTTCAAAATTTTTCAGTTGAAGTTAACTTCAAATTCTTCTTACTTTAACTCAAGTTCATTCACTTCTTTACCAGTTACAGCCAGGCCCGTTATTTTTCTTTCTCTGACGGCTTGCATACGCCGAAACAGGCCGTGTTTTTCGCCGTTTAGCCCGTCCTATACTCAGCAGTTCTTCCTGCATTGACTAAGCACAGATGTTCGTGTTTGCCCCCCAGCACTGCTAGTTTATGCCAAATTTAGCATTTTTCCTTTTCTGTAGTGTAGCACACGTGGGCCCAGTACTTCTTGGAGTGGGTACAGTAAACTCTAAGCTTGTAGGCTCTTTCGGGGTGCAGGGAGTGGAAATGAGTTGCTCAGCTCGACAAAAAGTAGGTATCTGCAGGGAAGAGGGGAAACGGTAATGGGAACAGTCAGGTCGCGCAAACAGCCACCACGCCCGAGTGTCGGACGCTGATTGACCGACTCGGTGGCATGGTCGACGTGACGTCAAAAGTAGGCAGGTGTGCAGCGAGTGGTTGTAGCCCAGCTGTCGCCAAGAGCGGACATGCATTGAACGTCGGTCCGGAGGAGACCGGGAGATTCCAGCACCTTGGGATAAGCAGCTAAGCAAACTGTAAACTGTGGGGAATTCTGCTGGGTCGGGGCATAAATGTTCTGGTCCATAAGTTTTAAATACTTGTTTTAGTAGAGTAGAGAGAAGTAGTAGAGTGTGAGCGTCCATAGGCGTAAGACCACAGAGAGGGAGAGTGGAACTTTAGAGGTATGGAAGCTGGTAGGTGTGTAAATAGTTACGATGCATATGTTTCATTGGCCAGTTTTTTTGTTTGTTGTTAAAATTAAAGTGGTAGTTTAAGGGACAGATAATTAAACATGAAATATGAAGGAAATTTATGTTGATGACCTAAAAGATAGGCACGGATGAGCATCGGTAGGTTGGCTAGACTGAGGTGTTTTGCACGTTTTGCCCTTTTATGCATCCTGTTTGTAAACATTTTGATTTCATTCTTTTCATTTTAGAAATACATTATATTCTGGTATAAGTCCTATTCTAGCACCAACTAAATTTATTATTTTCATTGTTTCGTAAGATATGCAATTTATATAATTGGTAATTAAAAAAAACTAATTCACCATGTTGAATAAAGGAGCCGTATGTTATTTAAGATGCTCGTTACCCGGTGTACATTGCAGCTTACGACACGTAGTTTTCAGGAGAAAGAGATCCCATGGTTTTTCATACAAGCTCACTAAGCACAGAAAAACTGTTTGAGAAATTGTAACTTAGATTCCTAACATTTAAAACTGTGCGGCTGTATATTTTGATGTTTTAACAGAAAGTGCAGACAAATTATTGTAAATCCTTATTAGTACACATTTTGGAATTAGGTCTGATTGCCCCGTTATATTCATTTAAATTATATATATTATTATTGTTTTTGTTTTTAATGAGAAACTGTGAAACTCTGAAGGCTCTACATTAATTTCGATGTAGTCTACACTCAACTATTATTACTTTCTTTTATTGCTGTTTTATTATTAGTTCAGTTACAGTTGTTTATTGTTGTGTTACCTGGAGAATACTCTCGTAGCTCTAAGAGGTTAAACAAATCAACCAGGCATAAACAAATGGAATTTGTCTTCATGTAATACTCAAACCTCTAGATTTTGCTCAGATATTGAACATTTAACTTTTGAGGTTATACCTACCTTATGTTAGCAAGACCAGTACAGAAGATAGTACTCAGACAGCTACATTAATAATTTTTTTATATATAGTTTTTTTTGTACCTATTGTGCATTAATACTCTCTTTTTTTTTCCATATTGTCAATTCTTTACTTAATTTACATGCTATTGTTGAATATTCTGGTTTACTAATATTTATATTTGTGCTGGTGGAAATTTCCTTGCAGCAGTGAACTGTGTAAGCTAAGTGTAACTTGCATTTCCAGTTTTAATGCCTTATACTGTAAACTACCTGATTTGTTTTAAAATTATGCTGAAATGATAAATTAAGCAATACTTTGATAAAACAATCATTTTCTCTAAGCAACACATGCGTTTTAGAGTTATTTTTGTTGAAACTATTTAATGGTACTGCTACTAAGTTTGTTTTAATTCCGAATAAATATTCAGTGTTAATTTAAACTTCTGGTATTTCAATTATTTAACTTTCGTAAATTATTCCTACATTTGCACCAACTGAAGCTGAATTCAGTAGGAACCCTCCCCTCTGTGATAGAGTAGCACATACAAAGTGGATTAGTTTTAAGTATATGGTTTTGTTGATCATTCACTCTGTGTTAAGGGCTATTACAGTAGACCCAATGGTAAAACTAGTTCATAGAATACTCTGCAATGCTCTGAACACACCTCGCAGCTGACTTAACTGACATGAAGCGTTTCCAGTGTACACCTATTGATTTGGCAAAGATAATAGTGCTCTACCCCACAGTGTCTTTCAGTGACTACCTAGATTATTCTATTGAGTCAATTCAGGGTTATTTTTTAATCTGAGCAACAAGTCAGCTAGTTTTGTTTTATATATATATATATATATATATATATATATATATATATGCTTCCGTATAGCCCAAGTTTTTCTTGAATAATCCGGTGGTGAATCACCCCCCCCCCCTTTTTTTTTTTTTTATTTCCTTCCCCCCGCTGTAACAATATTCCTCTGCCTCGTGCAAACTACGCTTAAAAAAAATCAAGAAAATTACACCAAAGGACAATGCATCGAATTCGTGTGCACTCAGTTGTACTAATATTTTGTATGAGAACTATTTCTTACTAGGCACTACCAACAACACATGTTTTCTCACTGTTTATATAAATATTTATTATAAATAAAATATTATAATTTGTAAATTAAATATTGGCAAAACTTCAATGTAACAAAATATTAGATCCTTTTATGTTAACAGAGGTATATAGCACTTGTAATACATGACATATTTAGTAAACAACCAAACACGTCATACATGGGGTGATTTTCCAAAGGTTGCAGTCGAATCTCATTAGTAAAAACCCGATAAATATGAAGTTCCCATTTACACAAAGCAATTTTGTGGTCCCTAAAAATATACTACACTTTTTAATACTGTGTAATTCATTGGTCTTGGCAGGGCAAAGTACAGGTATGAGCTTTGCTACTGTTAAAATATGGTTAATTTTTTTTCAGCTACCAATGTTATTTTGTGAGTTTCATTTCGGTATTACCTAAAGCTTAGAGGTGTCCAATGAATTCCTGAGAAATATGTACCTGGTATTTTTAAATATAAGCATATGTTATTTAGTTTTCTGGCAATTGAGACTAGTTTTCTGGCAATTGAGACAACAGTAGTTTTCCTCAAAATGAGTTTTAAGGTTGCATGTTTAAGAGGAAAGGTTAGTTGGTTCCTACTGTTCAGCCTTTGTTTCATTACAATTGAAAACTTTTTGTTGACTTTGGGAATACATATTTTTAAACACTGACTTGTTATTACTGCTGTAACTGAAATGCTCACACTCTCACACAAATATATAGAAAACTAATTTGCCAACACAGGTTTGAACTTAACGGGGCTGTTTGTAACTGTTGTTCATACTTGCAGGATATGGTGTACAGTATAACACTAGACAGTATGAAAATGACCAAATAAAATATCAACCAGTCTGTATAATTAGTTCAAAATGACTACAAATAAGCTTATCTGCAGTTTAAGATTTTTACTGTAAATTTCCTAAGTCACGCAAAACAAAAAGTTAAATAACTATTAAGTCCTTAAATTCCAAGATCATTCTGACCAACAAGCCATTTTCAGAATTTAAAAATTTTCAGATGTCGTCACTACAAAAAATTCACTTGGTATGAAAATAGTGTAACTACTAAACTGCTTTACAATTACTACCCAAATATTTCAAACAAATCAGATTATACCGTATTTTTGTAACACATATTCCAACTTTGAAGATGAATGATAGCCCGCTTCAGAAATATTAGTAAGCAATAGCTTATAAAAAACTATCACAGCTATTTATTTATTTAATTTTGGCCTTCCTTGTAGCATATATGTTTACGAAAATTGCTTACGTTGCCCTGTTCTTGCACCACACGTCATATCACCACAGTTCATTAGAAAATACATTAGAAAATACACAAACTTTATGCATGATTTCTGAATGACACACTGGTCATATCAACAGGTAGAAAGTCACACTTTAAAACAAAAAAGCTGTATGCATAAACACCAATAAAATATTTTAATCAAACTGAAATTCCCTTTGAAAATATGAAGTACTACAATTGTGTCATTGTGATTTCGTATCATATTAGAAATCCTCACAACGGGTAACAGTGTCATTAAGTACAATGTTTGGAAACAAATATTTCTGTTTCTAAAGAAAACACACACTACAAAAATACCTGCATTCATGTGGCAAATGGGTGACAATCACCTTTAATAGTTTGTGCGATATGAAACTAGATGCTTTGCATCTACTAAGAGTTCCTAAAGGAATAACATACAATAGACTTACAAAGGTGATAATATACATACAAAGAACATTTAAATATGCTAAGTCTGGCACTATGTTGGTCCACACATGTACTTCAGTCATATTAAAAACAAAGATTATCTTTTATTGGGAACAAAATCAAGTCCATGGAAACTAAGTACCTGTACTTAATGTTTTCTTTTCCATTAAAATGTAAGTAATTCAGTAATTCCCTCACGTGATGACATGGTGCATAAATCTATGTACTAAATATCAAACACTAACAGATTTAACACCCTTTAAAGTATAGTCTACCACTATAATGCTGTCTGTTAGTCAAAAAACATTCAACATACCCTGTATCATAATGTAAAAACAACCTTCTCCATGAAACAATACAAAACCACCACAACCCAAACTAACACACGTGGCTAATGTCAGAACATTCTGCAAAATTTCACATCACATGGTGATGAAACAAGAAATTTCTGTGAACGTGAATGACTATTCCTATGCGATTGGCTGAATACACAGTGTAGTATAACATCACAATATAAATCTCTGGTGTATTACAAATAAGTTCCACTGAGATAACCACACCAAAATTATAAAAATTAACGAGGCAAAAAAAATCCATAAATGTAGGTATAAAAATATTTTCAACTTAGACTTATGTACATAAATTTTCTTATTTATGCATAACTTTGGTAAAGCATGGAATATCTATTGTAATGGAAAAAGTCAATGTACATCTGCCAAAAGCTTACATATAACTTCAACAACCAGCAAAATATAAAATTGTCTTTCTCAGTTTAACATGAAATATAACACAAAGGATACCCAAATCTACAAAATTTCAGTAAGAAGACTAGATTGTCATTAAATAAATACTGTAATTTTTCATATTACAAAGCATATTTATTGCACATAATAAACTTAAACCACAATCATACCCAACTTACATGCATAAAATAATTTCACGCCTGATCAATTTAAAAAAAGTTTTCTGTGCCCAAGACTCCTGGTTTTACTACACAAGAGCCTAGTTTTAAATAATTTGTTTATTTTGTATGGTTATACATAATTTTTCCCAAAGCTGAATTAACGGTAAAATGTTAATTGTATAATCGCTATACAGTATGCCATAGATATACAGTAATCTGAGGAACTAAAATAAGGTTTACCGATACCACATGTTTCAAATAACACTTCTCCATTAGAAACTTTAATATCCACCACTGAACTACACACAGTTTATTACAACTGCTAACACAAAAGTCTACAGCAAGCAAGCTGGCAGATATAATGCTGAAAATCAAGCTACTAGTCCTTTTTGGCCCTAATATCAATTTGTGTTGTTCCTGTGATATGTAGTACTAAAATTCACATTACATGTCCCAACTGGCAATGCTGATGGGGAAGAACAATTGCACATTTTGGTCATCATCACAATACTAGCATACTAGAAAAATTTATAAACAGAACAGTTTTAGTGATGAGACTGTGCTTTAATAAAAAAACATTAGCTAATGATTTTGGTTAAAGTAAATGTCTCTGCTTGCAGGGAGATATGGAATGTAAAAACTAACAAAATAATAATCAAAAAGGGGCAATTGCATACACATATTATCATCAATCAGTTATTTTGACAAAACTGATTCTTTCATTCTCACAAACATTTAATGTACACAGTTATACATAAATGACACACTTTCTAACTTGCAACATAATATGAACGTCCTTAAATCTTGTTCGACAAAAATCAAATTAATTCAATTTGGTTCTTAGAGACTATTTTCTCTGATAACATGTGTAACATATGAAAACTTCAGCAGAGATAGCAAAAACTAAAGGTGGAAAAAACAAGTATGATTTTCTAAAGTCCATTTTACATTTGCTATTACATGCTAATTAAATAAATTCTCCAACACTAACAACTTAATTTTAAACTTACTAATTAATTATCTACAGATTTATTTATAAAAATTTAATGATGATAACATTTTTTAACATAAAAAAATTCCCCATCTTAAAATGTTTATATAACAAAGCACAGGTTTGCAAATGGACACACAAAACAATACCAAGTCATTGTGTTTAAAAACTATAAGCGTACATAGCTGCTGTACATACAAATTCATCATTATTTCACTGTTACTTGCCTTCATTAGTTGCAATAAAATGCATTCAATGGGTACCGTCCAGTGAATCAAAGATACAACTCCTCATACATCTGTCACTTAATTTCAATAAATACAGATTTCAAATATATTTTAAGCACAATTAAATTAGCGGTATTCAGCAGCACTAGTAACAATTTTGACTATGTATTCTCTTGCTCTGAAAAGGTTATACAACCACAACAATGCCATAAATATATAAAAATGTAAAATTTGCAAGAAATTTTTTTTTTTGTGATATCAGTTGCTTCTGACCTCATACCATAATTATGGGTAAGATAATACAATTAGGACAGTTTGAAAAATAAAAATAAGAAAAACTGTACGAAAACTAGGATTTAATCCCAAAATTCTGAACTATAAAAATCATACTACATAAGGAAAATTTTTTTTTGCATATATAATTATTCAGAAAAATCAGCCAGGCTTTTAAAATAAGAATAAGCTTTATTGAATTTCAAAATGTAGCAACAAATTTTTAATGCTTGTCTCACATTACGAAGTTAATTGACAATTGCAAAACAATAAAAAGGGGGAATGACACAGCAATAATAACCTAGTGTTTATAAGTGTAAAATAAGTATTACGGTAAATAAACTGCAGAAACAATATGCCGTCCTTGTTTAATAAATCGGTTGGGCACTAATATATATCATTAAGAAAATTAAGAAATAAACACCTGCCATCACAAACATGAGTACATCAGATCTCACCCTTACCCTACTTAGCATATCAACACTACATCAACCAACTTTACAACATCTACACCAATAATTTTACAACAGCAAGCAAAACTTCAACACTCACATCCCCTACCATGGAATGTTATGCTGACAAATCCCATTGAACTATTCACCATAAAAAGGTAAATTCACAGAAGTGATAGTTTTAAAAAAAAATTACAATATAAAATGAATAACTTACATTAGTGTGGTTTTCTACATATATGTACATTCACAAGAAATTTTGCAGTAATTTTGAACAGAATGTGAACAGTTTTTTGTGAGACTGTACTTACACACAGTTAATGCAATTTTGTGACAGATATTTAAGATTAAATAACCTGTCCTTGGGCTCACAGAAATGACTTCACAAATTTTCAGAGATATGAATTATGGACACACAGAAAATCACAAATTCAGGATAAATTCAAATTACCATGCTCTGTAGGCTCTTTTGAGTGAGTTTATATGGCAACCAAAAGTAGACGGCAGGACTCTAGATGAAATGGGATTCAAACTCAACTGCATTGAGAATTGCCATATTTAGAAAACTGCCATCCAAGACAAGAGGTACTCAGTGTTCCCTATCGCTGCTCCTGACATTGTGATTCTGTTCTTTTGCAAGATCATACACTTGAGAGAGAGGAATCCCATCCTATCTCCACTTCCTTGCATGATTAAAAAGGTACATGAAGGGATAATATAACAAATAAAGTTTTTCGTGGTCCTGAATTCTTAACAGTAAGAAGCTCCACAGCTGATGTCAAATTGGAACACCCACAGTGCACATAAGTTAATTCAAGAGTACCATTATGCACAGCGAGACAGAAGCCCACCTTGAGCACAGGTAGCTCAGTGCTGTGGCAAGTGCACAGCCTATTTGTATTATCAGCTTGGCTGGACACTGGCATGTCACTATTCTAGAATACATCACAACTGACAAATGAGCATTATTCCTGAGGAATGCAATAACATTAATTGTGTCTCTATTTAGGTATTCACCCAAAAGGAGTGTCAAACCTGTGTCAGAAGAGTTACACAGCCATGCTCCAAGGGCAATCTGGGTCAGCAACCCTGAATATTACAAACCTTTCCTATCAGCTAGAGGGACTAATTAAGGCAATAATCAGAAGTGACTCTGGTGGAAAGCCCAAACCCATGGAGAGATTCTTAGGGGAACGATGTACCAATACGAACATCTTTTTCCCAGTCTATATCCTTGTAAAACATGTGCAGGATGTGTGTATGGTAGCCACATGTAGAGCAGAGGCAATGATAACCGTGAGATGAAGCAATAGGCTAAGGAGACCTGTCCAACAATCTTGCCGACCTACACCAAAATGGGAAACTTTGGCCTGACTGCCACAAATGACATAACCACCGCCCACCACCAAAATACCAGAGCCCTTAGGGTCCTCCCCCATGTACACAGGTGCTAAACTTATGAACCATACGGTTCAGTGCCAGTTCTCCCAGGTCTTGATGAACCCATGCCCTTCAGAAGAAACAGAGGTATATAAAAGTCTTTTCCACATAGCCCCCCCCCCCCCCCAATGACATGCGGTTAATCAATGATCTTCGGCAGATATATTGTCACTACCTAGTACTACTCAGGTCGAAGTTAGCACAAAACAAGTGCTGTGCCCAGTTATCTACCTTGGTCACTGACAAGCCTTCCAAAATGTGCTTCGAGCCCAGTACCAGTGCTGTATGCATGTGGCACTAGTATTTGTCAAATTATAGCAAGTATCCAAAAATTAATTTCTTATGAGGTCATCTACAATAGTTCACATATATCATTTTTAGGTATTAAAATATTACAATTTTTCTGCACCCATATCGATGCTGAAAAAAAAATCACTTCCTTCGCTGCACATTGTGAGTTTAAAAAAAATGAGGGCAAGAGATAAATACAGTGAAATAATGAATTTAACACATCATGACATCAAAAGTATGAGTACATACAACAACTGAATATTTTAAGTGCTGGATGATTAAAGTATAAATTCTTCCACTGCTATGGCTGAATAGGAAAACTGCAGCTCAGCAATCTAATGATTGTACAGGCCATAAGGATAAAAGTGATGTGCAGCTAGGAAATGGTGGGAAATGGCAAGTACGTACATAAATATTAGAGAAACAAAACAATAAACAAAAAAAAATTATATGCAGTTGAAAGCATTTATGGTCACTATTTAAGCTAGTAAGACCAGATAGATTTGTCTTTACAATACAAAAGATTAGATTTTAAATGTTATATAGGACATTTATGGATGCAATAATGCTGATGAATAGGAACTAAAACCTCACACTTGCTGGATTCTTACGCTGAGAAATGAGTGAATGAATAAGGCTTATTATAATGCAGTATCAAAACTGTACCATGACCATCAAAAACCATTTACAATCAATCTGCAATTAGCATATTTTCAGAAAATTAATTTAAAAAAAAAATAGAGCATTAAAAATATTATTTACATAAAATTCTCACAACTATATCAAACTGCTTATGAAAACCAAAAACAAAATTTTTAATTCTAAGAACACATTAACAACTAGTACAATGCAAAATTATAAGACAATAGGCCTATTCTCTGCAGGTACAGCTCACTAAATCCTGCTGCACATCACTATTTGTTTGAGGTATATGGCATTCTGAGTTCACAGCCTATATAGTCTTCATTATGACATTCATACTGAAACAAATATGAAAATAAGAAAACAAAAAACTTACTGCAAAGACTGGTGAGTGGTATATGACCATGAAGTTTCCTTGCACCAGGAAAGTAATACACAATGATCTGATGATCCTAATTAATTTAAATAACGGCTGAATTTTAATACTCAACAACACGCAAACAAGAGCTATAACAGGTCAACATTACAGTGGTTCATCCATACTACTGTCAGCATGGGCAGTCTCAACATGCCTTTTAAGCAGTTTCTTTTTGGAGAAGTTAATTCCACAAGTGACACACTCATGGTGGTAGCCATATGCCCTCTTACGAGTTGCGTTCCTGCCTGAAGTAGATGACCTGGTCATCTTGGGCCGTACAACCTCTTCCAATGACCTCGTATCTCGTGTTGCAGCTTCTACAGAGACCTTATCATCTGCTTCTGCACTGTCTCTTGGTGACCCACCATCCATATTTCTCCCAAGCACTGTTTTGTCTCTAGCAAGCTCACCATTAACGTTCGCTATCCGATTCTCCTTGGAGGTCTCAGCACTGTCTGGAGCACCCTGAAGCACAGATGCTATCTTGCCATTGCAGACATGTGACTGGAAGTGAGAGCGGTCTGAGAATGACTGCTTACATGTAGAGCAATGGAACGACGGCACCTCACCAGTCATGTGCAGCTTCATGTGACGAATTAAATGGTACCGTCGACCAAATATTTTGCCACAGATCCTGTACGAAATAAAAACAATGTTCAATACAGGTTGCACAACTTATTTGAACCTTTCTCGTGTTCACTACTTATATTACAGCTGCTACAGAATATCAACATTTAACTTTCCTAATGTTTACAGGTTTTTTGATGAAAACAGAGAAATCTCCAATCTTTATAAGAATTCATAGCGAAAAATTAGACACAAAGGAATAAAATGAAACATGCAGAACTTACTGTTTCTGGAAATAAGAAGTACCATAAGAAGTACAATTGTTTACTTGCAAGAAAATTTTTTCACTATGTGAAATTTTTTGGTAACCAATATTTTTTACACAAATTTATTGGGCTGCTAATAAGAATGTGTTGACTGAATAGAATATCTGTTACCTTAAACCATATTGAGATTTCAATTTCCAAAATCAGTTACCAGGTGTTCACTGACCATTTTCAAATACCCTAACTTTTCCAGGTTTTTAAACTTTTCTAGACCTGTAGCACCACCCGCATATGAAAATTGAAAATGAGAGAGTCTAGCACAAATCTGTCACACTGTGAGAAAAATGGGATTACATTATATATTCAAAAACAGTCTAAATACTAAATGACTGTAAATTATATAGTGCATGTGAAAGTGGAAATTGGGACACTATTGAAATTACACTGTTTACTCTTCAACTGTATAATTGAAAAAGTTGTATTTCAAGAAAGCAATATCCCAGAAAAAACATATGTTGCCCATTAGCAATAACAAAGAGGGTGTGTATGTGATCTTGGTGACATACAAATTGTACCGAAAGCTTCTGAAATGTCACTCAAGAAGAGAGAAAATGTTACTGCATACATACTGAAAGCAGACCACACAAAATAGAGTAAAACATAAGAATATAAATAAATGAATCAATGTATGTATACTGGTCCTTTCAGACATGAAACTACACAAATAAATAACAACAGTACTAAACACAAAAAAAATTAAACAATTTAAAAAAAGTTTTTACTTATGGCTATTTTTGTCATGTTTGTAATTGTGCTGTTTGTAGATTTGAGACGTTCCTTACCTGAATGGATTGCATTTTTTGACCTGTATGTCTAGAATCTAGTGTTGTTCTAGATTGTGTAAAACTTCCATTTTAGTTCATATCTGTGATGTTCTCCTATGCATATTTGACATATACTCTGCGCTAAACACCATGATTGTTGAAATATTTTCTGCTATATAATGTGTATTGTATTTCCTCCACCTAAAATTATTTTTGTTAAATTGGATAAGTAGGTTTCTTTCCTCTTTTCAGTATGAGTAAAAGAAGGCCATTTCAATATCACAAAATATATCTTCGGCTCTTTCAGATTCTTTCCAAGTAACCATCTGTACATATTACTTTACAAACATTTTTAACCTAATTAATTTGATATCAAATTGATTGAAAGAGTCCATTATATTGACTGAAAGGGATAAATGTAAAGAAAGGGTTAAATATACTGAAGGGTTTATTTTTTGTGTTTGGTGCACGAGTGTACTAAGGGCCAATTTTATTAGTTTCTTTCCTTTTGTGGGGAGGAGCTCTGGTACGTCCTCACCCTTGGAGCTCTGGCAGACGAAGGTGTGGGGTGTTGGTAACTCTGTGTGTGTGTGTGTGTGTGTGTGTGTATATATATATATATATATATATATATATACACACACACACATACACACTTATATAAAAATTTACACTTATACCACTCTTGCACAAAACTCACCATATATATATATGGTGAGTTTTGTGCAAGAGTGGTATAAGTGTAAATTTTTTTTTACTCATAGACGGTGCCGGTAGATAAGCAACTTTGAAAGATAGTATTATTACGAATGCAATTAAATGTTCAGTGTGTTTAAACGAGTTCTACGTATGAATAAATAACACGAGAGAGAAGTATAACTACCTGGTCTCATAAAGAAACAAGTGCAATTACATGAATCTCCAGGTGTACTAAAGAAATTATTACGTAATGAAAATCAATTAAACGCAAAGAGATGAATACGTCTACAACGTGATTTACTACCCCGACCAGTATGCTGGCACTATAATTTACACGTGAGAAGTATAACAAATGAACACAACCACGGGAATATAATCTGGTGTCGACCAGTGCTAAACTATCATAATAACGTGACTCGCCAGTATGGAATTAATTAATGATCTACAGCAATTCAAAAATATCCCTATAAATTAAACCGCAGTCTTCCTAAACACAAGATATATGTGACACTACTTGACGTCTCTCGCATATACCAGACAATATTTTAAAACATGTCCGTCCGTCTGTGAGAGTGGTGAGGAACTTCTGAAAGGGAATTCACACGTAAAAATAAATTTATTTATTAACACGCGTAAAAAGAAAAACGTTTAATATACGTCCATTCGCTCGGGAGCTCGCTGCAGCACTGACTTGAATATAGGACTTATGTCAACTTATAACCTACGTTTGATTATAGACTAAGGTGAAAAATCAGAAATTTGAATGAAAATACAAAATGGCTAACGAACACAAGTACATGAAAATGACTAAACACATAATGAAATTGCAGCAAAAGGAGTTCCACCAAAACACATCCTTCCGCCTCGGAGGCTGGTGAATCAATAAAGCGAGCTTACGAGAGCCTGACTATATATACGTGGAGTGCAGTCGGTGGCTAACAGGCAACTGAATACACTATTCATCCTACAACAGACAACGAAACAATAATTTTTTAACGAAAGTTTCACTAGTGTAAGAATAATTCACTTTTTAACACAAATTAGTTCCGTCGAAGCGTAGGACACTCCAATAACGTGAAGAAGTAATTAATCCCGCAAAGCATAACCATGTAACACTATAGAAACATACTATATATATATATATATTTTTTTTTTATTTTAATAACTGTAACGGACTTACAATTTTTTTCCCGTTAAGTCTGTGGAATTCACGGCACTAGTTACCAAAACGACAGTTGAAAATCATTCCAAGTTTCGCAGACTGAACACAGAAACGTAGTTTACACGAACATTATTTTATTCCGGATAAATTAAATTTTTTTAAAAATATTAATACGAGAATCGCTGTTATAACTCTCCAAAGCCCTCTGGTCGACACCGCAAATTGGGGACCTCACTACCCCTTGGTCGCGTCACGAAGCCCGCCATGCCTAGTGAAGTCGAGAGAGCCGATGCATATGTGTATCCTGGCCAAGTGTTGTGAAACTAACATGACAGCGGACAGCTATAACTGTTCATGTCGCTCCTCATTGCACCTCCTACCCCCCACGCCTTGTCCAGAAGATGACTTTGCGGGAAAAGACAGCTTCTATCCAAGGTCATGGAACAACACCCCAGAGCGCATTTTCGGCTATCTGTCTCCCTTCCCCTCCAACGCAGAGTTCGTTTTCAGAGGGCTGCCCTTTTGAAGGCCACGCACCCTGCCATAGATCCAACACTGCAAAAACATGTTTAGCGCCAACCCCCCCCCCCCCCCCCCGCCTACACCATTCCAAAGTTTGTTTCCAGAAGACTGGCCCCTTCCAACGCAACGCTTCGAAAAACCTGCCCTCTCAAGGTCAGAATGCGTTTTCGGATGACTGTTTTGTCCACGGAGGGTGCTGCAGAGCCTCCGCTATTGATTCAAGTCCACGCATCTCCTCCCCTTACACCACTCAAGAACGTATTTTTTGGATATCTTGAGAACTGGCCGGTTCACGCAATCCAGGCCCCCCTCCCTTCACCCCCACCACAGAGCACACGTTTTACAACACGAGAGCTGTCTCAGCGAGGAAAGGAGGTTTGTTTCAATGCCAAAACCAGTCTTTTGTGCAAAATGTTGTGAAGGCACCATCCCTCGGGTAGCAGCGGATTTTGAACTGACCTGGGCTAGCCGACTACCTCTCTCCCTACAAACTGCTATGTTCACTCGAACACTAAATCTTCCTCCTATTTTTCAAGATGCAAGAGCTTGGTGTATTCCCAACAAAATAAAAATAAAATTTCACAAGTCCCGCTGATTAAAATTTATATCCCTGAAGCTAAAAATTACCCGAAATCTTAATCCCCAAGTAAAATTCCAACAAATTTTATATCATAATCCAAGAAATGAATTTCAATCCAATAAACTTTATACCATTTTCCAGCAAACTTATTAAAGTATTTCCAGGAAACTAAGTATATTTTCGTACAAGATATATTTTCACCTGCTTAATTTTTTTTTTTTTATTGAAAGCACACCATTTTTCAAACAAGTATCATTCCATTTACCTAAGTTTGAACTATTACGATGGAAGACACAACACATGCATACATATTCAAACTTTCAATCTGTTTTTTTTTTTTATATATGTGTATAGCAGAGAACAATATGTATTTTACGTGGAGACTTGTCTACTACACTAAAATTTACTTATAACCAAAGTTTCAATTCAAAAGCTTCCTAATATTGATTTTGAGATACACTATCTACCATAAAATGTGTATATATTTGAATTTATTTAAAATTGTTTTCCTTAGAAAATAAACTTTGACACTTTCAAGTTATGGGATGTACCACTTCACGGAACTCATTGAAGCAGAAGTGTGTCAGTTTGTCTTCTACAGAAGCGGAGTACACTGCATTAAGCAGTGGAGTTAGTGAAGCCTGCTGGATCAAAAATGTACTTCAAGACATCGGTGTGAAGAACAACTGTCCTATAATCATCCACGAAGACAACCAGGCTGTTATTTATGTGGCCGGAAATTCAGCCTCCCATCGTCGAATGAAGCATACAGACACAAGATTTAATTTTGTACGGGAGAAAGTGGACAGTGGAGTGATTAGTCTAAAATATATTAGTACTAACAACCAGATTGCTGAAAGTTTAATTAAGGCAGTATTTAAAGTCTCTCTTGAAAGATTCTGTCGAGATGAAGGATTGATTAAAAACTATTTTGTTTCTTTATTTCTGGAATTGTAATTTTTTCATTGATGGAGGGTGTTAAATAACAATGAAAGTTTTTCATGTGGGACAACTTTAATAATTACGTAGTTTTGTAACTTGAGAAAATTATTAACTTGTTTCTAGCACTTTCTTTTATAGTGCATTAGTTGGCAACACTGCCTTAATCGATAACGCTGTTAGATGTTGTTGTCTGGTAGTACTTAACTTTTAACAGTCATGACATGACCAACTCTTAAAATATACTGTTTTTAACGAGTTCCTCAAGGTTTGTGTTACTTCTACGGTTATAAATTTTACAATATCAAGTCTTAAACTTTGTTGAAAACTGTATCTTAGTCGAATAAAACCGAACTCTGAGAATTTACAGATTTGAGAAAATATATTCTCATTTAATTGAAAATGTTAAACATTTTTTCAAGAACTTTTTTTAAAACAGACTTAAAGTATCAAAGGTTTTTGTATTCTTTTATTAATAAATTCTGGGCAACACATAATCTTATGTAATGCCTAGCTTGAGCTATCTTGATTTATGCACCTTTAGAATGCATAGAAGTCATCTCTCATATTAATCCAACTTACATCATTCATGTAACAAAATCTATCTTTTATACCTGATATCCTTAAATGTGCACAAATTGCAATGAACTGTTTTTAAATTTTTATTTTAAATGTTGATACTGTACATACTACTAGACCGAGCCAAGTGTGTTGCTGGGGAGCGGCGAGACTCGAGTGTTAATGTATCTGTTGAGAGAGGGGAAGAAAAACGGTGAACGCAGGGAATCTCATACTGTTAGCTGTCTGTGTGAATGTGTGTGTATACACTTGTCAACATGACTTCAAGGACTCTGCCTTCCAAGCTAGCAGACATGGAGTTTACATGGGAGATTGATGAAGAAATTCCTTCTCAGTACATCACTTTTAAGGATAACCATTTCAAACAAAAATCATTCTAGGTGACAATTTTTTAAGTAATACTGGCACATTAAGAAATCTTGCAAACTCTTGTTTAATTTTTTTAATTTAACAACAAAACTAACACATTACAAAAAAATATTCATGAATAATTTTTTATTTTTTATTTATTGACGTGGCAATATTTTATGAGAAAATCATGTTGCATATTTTTTTGTTTGAAACAGTCATCTTTAAAATATTTGTTGTAATGATGCTGTTCATAATAATTAAATTAGAAAATTTGGTTAGTTTTCTTTTGTTTTTCAAGGAATTATACTTACTTAACAGTATTTGAAGTTTTGGCAGAGTTAGAATGTTTATCTGTCATGCATTTGCTTTTGCGAAAATCACAGTTTAGGTCGCATCATCGTTCTGAGATAAAAAGATTTTACCACTTCTGTAGACATTTTTTTCCTTCAAGAATGTTCTAGAAATTCAATTATTTTATTATGACTCAGTTCGGATTGGCAAGGGGAAGTGTTTGCGACAGGGGTAGCACTGTATTCCAAAGGGATTCCATACCATTCCATGGCCTTATTTGGTTAGGTTTTTGGCACCCTGGTGCGAGGAGTGGGGGTAAAGCACATGGAGACTTTAGCTCCGAGTGCCTGCCACCTGTTAACAATCAACAACCAGCTCTAGCAGAAGACACGTCGAGTGTGGCAAATTTGCCCACAATGCCAAGCACCCATAACCTTCACTTCTGTTATTGTTTGAACTTCAATTTTTTGGACAAATTTAATTCTACTAGATTATTTCCGCCAGTGTGGGACATTGCTAAGGTGCGTGATGCAAGTATTTAAGTGACGTGAATAATAAATGAACTACTGCGATGCTGTTATGTTCTCATCTGTCTCGTTAGGCTAATTGTTCGTAACTCTGCATTAATAAAAGATTGTGAACTGTTTATTTTTAACTTGAAATAAAAATACTGAGGAGATAATCCAAGACTTAAATTCTTTATTATATTTTTAGTGTAGCGCCTTTATTTAAGTTTCATGTATCTACCAAGTGAGTAAAAGTGAGCTGTGATTCCAGTAACCAATTCTGACGACTGCGAAATTACAATGTGTTGAGAAAGAATTTCTTCAACGCTGATTCTCCATGTGAACTGCACTGCTACAGGCAGGCTTGGTAGGCAAGGAGTGCCTTTAAAGCGACTATTACGGAAACTTCTTGTCAAAGTATTCTTTTGGCCACGAAATTTTACCTCCTCCTTTAATACTGTTTTAAGTTTCTTGAATGTTAGAATATCTCCTTTAACCATATAAAAATCTGTACAGCATGCTAAATTTAAAAAAATCAAAATTATCTATAAATATCCTTTTATAATTTTGTATCCTCTTCTCTCCAGGCATGCACAATTCACTTATGTCACCTTGTTTTCCTTCTTTTTGTTTTGCACATGGTTCATTCCGATTTTCCCGCCACGGCTGCCAGGCGTTTAGTAGCATGACATATTGGGTGAGAAAACATTTTCCTTACCACGTTCCTAATAGTTTCTCTGCAATTACTGTGTTTTATTTGGTTACTTATGTTCCTTTTTGAACTTTCTGATGACATTTTGCAAAATACTGAAAATTACAGCCACTTCCAGTTGAACCCTGCTTTTAAACTGTGAACATGTGCTGGTCTGCTGGTGTAAGTACAGTAATTCACAGCACAAACAATGGGAACAACTTCAACCTACACGGAAGCATTGACACGGTAACGTGAACAATGTGCCACAACTTATGGTCACTGAACACCTGACACCCACAGCAGAGTGCTTTTATCTCATCCAGAAGGGAGAAGGGATGAGTAAGAGGAAAGGGAGAGAACCGTGTCACTTTGTGTAGTACACATATTTTCTAGATGCACACTTCGCTTTGTCAGGTAGTACTTGTATTTATTAATAAGTTTACACATTCAAATTTTAATGAACATATTTCTGTTGGTACCTTTATTTTCCTGTAGCCATATAATGTGTTTTGTTCCTTAAAATCCTGTGTGTGAAGTGAAAGAAAGCATATTATAGAAAAGCATGATAAACTATATCTGTCCTCAATGGGACTCTGTGCAAGCATGTACACATCTCATCTTGACTAACACATCCTCCTAGATGTTTTGATCCGAATCCAAACATTACAGGCAGGGATTCAGACATTATTCTAGAGCCTTTTACATGGCCCCCACAATTAAACGTTCTTGAGATGTGTATGTCTAAAAGAATACCTGCAGAATCCTATTATGCTGACTGCCTGTTCAGGATGAAAACTTTCCTGTAGAGGTGTGCATCTTCTGAGAATTGTGAGCACAAAACTTTACACTAATAGTGGTCACGATGGAGGGTTGGGGTACTACAACAAAGAGAGAAACTTGTCGCCTACTGGGATGGTGTTCCTTCTCAAGCTATGTAGTGCAGGAGGAGACTGTTTTTCTTCTACAATGTGTACCATGATTATATATGTGTAATATCATTACAGCAGTAAAATAGTAAAACGTATACAGAAATCCAGTGATTGAACTAGCATCTATGGCAACCTCCACATTATCCATAGTGACAACGATGTTCGTTAGCAGGCAAAATCACTTCCAATTAAACATTCTGGTCCTCCAGGCATTGATTTCTGTGATGCGTGGCGAATACACAGGTTGTGTTTTTTACGTGCTGTAAATGATGGACATTCTTCAGTAGAGGAGTAGCGTCAGTTGTGAAACACTTCTCAGCACTGGCAGTAGATGGACAAGCAACGAGGGAGCTGCAAAGTGAGCTACGTCTATTTTCTTTTTCTCTCCTTCCCTGTCAGCATGGAACCTAAACAAATAGCCTTCTTGTATAATCTAGAGGTCTGGTTAAGGCAAAATTGAAAGAAATGCAAACATTTGTACAGAAGCATGTAACAGGTTCCAGTGTATCTGAAATGAGAGTGAGGTTAGAAGGTCTACCTCAATTAATGCACGAATATGACAAGGTGCAAAAACAGCTTGAATTGTACAATGAAGACTCAGAACATCACGAACATGATAAAGAATAGTTAGAAAACACATACTATGAAATTTTAGGACGGTCTACAGCCACTGTTAAAAAATATACAGAATCCACAAACACTGCGAACAAAGAGTGTTCACCTTCGATACATTCAAATTCTAACAGATACATTAAAACATTAAATTGTCTGCAATCAAATTACCCAGATTCAGTGGAAATGTCACAGAGTTTAGACACTTTCAAGACACATGTACGAGTTTGGTGATCAATAACAATTCATTAGATGACATCCAGAAACATCAGTATTTACTGCCATGTTTTAGACAAAGCACATAAAATAATAGGAAACTTGCCAACTACAGCCAATAATTTTGAAGTTTCATGGGGAATCTTGTGCAAGGCGTACCACAACCCGAAACTCATTGTGACCGCACAGTTAAGCAACTATTGTCTTTACTAGTTGTTACCAGGCACTCGGCATCCAATTTAAGAAATTTGTTGAGCCAGTTAGCAAGCAACCTCAAGGCTATTGTAGATTTAGAGTTAAAGATACCATTCCATGAGGTAATATAGTCACAGCTAGTTCTTGACAAACTTGATGAACAAAGTTGCAGGGAATGAAAATTAAGCTCATCAAGCAACAAGGTTTAACTATTAAAGGACTTAATGTGAGTTCCTCGAAATTAGATGTAGGCTTTAGAGCTTAGAAAACCTAGCATACTTCCAGAAGCATCTAGCTCAGTTTACAAAGTAGGTTAAGATTATTACACAAGCTTATGTAACTACTGATGATAGTTGCATGAAATATCATGAGATGCATGCTTTGCATAGGTGTACTCAGTTTTTAAATGGGAATTTCCAAAAACATACTGAATTTCCGCCTCAGAACAGACTGTGTTTTAATTGCTTGCAAGTAGGGTATATAGTAAGACAATGAACATTTGGTTCTTGTCGTAAATGTGGAAGCATAATACATTATTGCACAGAGAAGCTACATCTCCCCAGGTAAAAGATCAAGAGAAAACAGCACAAAAATAATGTGGCAGAGAAAGGGATGTCAGTGAACATGATAGTGACAATCGAAGCAGCAGTGCTCAGTATTGTTCTTTAAATGTGAAACTGCACACACATAATGGTAGCTACTGCCTCAGTGAGTGTGCGTGATAACACAGGAATGTTACATACTTGTAGAGTACTGTTGAACGCCTGTTCACAAGCACGCTTTGTCAATGTCTTTGGTTCAGAGACTAGCATTGAAGAAATTTCCAAATTGTATACCACTATATGGGATAAGCACTGTTAGGGCAGAAGTAAAATATAGTAGCACAGTACAAATTCTGTCTATGATTACAAATTACTCTGCAACTATTGACTGTGCGGTATTAACAAAAATATCGGGGAATATCCCTAGTGTCAGGACAGAACCATACCTAACCTCAAGTACAGTTCAAACGGATCAACAAGCATTTCTTATCAGGACTGATGACAGTCTGGAGCATCAGTTTCAAAGTTTCCAGGAACTGAAAGAGCTTCATCATTCTCCGAGGAATGCTACAGGAAGATTTATAGTGCATTTACCATTCAAACTAATTTCCAGATAACTTGGTAATTCCCACCAGATGGCAGAAATGGGATTTCAACGTATATTGAAAAATCCAAGTTTACGGACACAGTACATAAATTTCTTGGAGGAATATGAATCATTAGATCATACGAAGGTGGTTGATGGTTCAAAGGATGAGGTAAAATCAGTTTATTATTTACCCCAACATCCTGTGATAAAAGAGTCTAGCACTATAACGAAAACCACAGTTGTATTTGATGCTTCAGCTTAAACTACAAATGGAAAATCATTTGATGACATTCTTAAGGTTGGGCCGACAATAAAACAGGACCTATATTCGATAACTTCACAGTTTCATTCTTATAAGGAGTGCTTCACTGCAGACATCAAAAAGCTGTATCATCAGATCTGAGTCAACCAAAAGACTGTTACCTTCAAAGAATATTGTGGAGGAATCCACCTGAAGAAGCTATACAGGAATATGAGTTGGAAACAGTGACATATGGTACTTAATGTTCCCCATTTTTAGCTACAAGAGCACTGCATCAGCTGGCGCTGGAGGAGAAGAAACAGTTCCCTTTAGGATCTGAGGTGGTTATTTGAGACTTCTATGTTGATGATTGTATGTCAGGTGCACACACAGTAAGCAAAGCCTTGGTAATTCAGGAACAACTAATAAACTTACTAAGCAAGACTTCTCTAACTTACTCTCCAAAAATGGTGCTCAAACCATCCACAGCTACTTGAAGCAGTACCTCCTGAGTTTCGGGAATTTGAAAACCAAAGATGCAAAGACATTAGAATTTGTTTGGAATCCAGCATCTGATCATCTTCAGATTGTCAGCAGAGTTCATCTTCTATCAGACTGTCTGAAGCACTGGTGTTTACTAAGAGAACAGTCCTGGCAACAATAGCATCTATATTTGACCCTTTGGGTTTGATTAGCCCTATTGTCATTTAATGCAAAATTTTGTTACAATAATTGTGGCAGGCAAAACTTGGCTGGGATGAGGTTCTCTCTTCAGAGTTCTTGCACAAGTGGAAGGGTTTGTATGAGCAACTTCCTCAAGTTAACCATATACACATTTACAGATATGTTTTAGGTAATGGTATTATAGTCGACCTCCAGCTACATGGGTTTGCAGATGCACCTGAGAGAGACTATGGTGCATGTATATACATTAGATCCACAGAGGAATCTGGCAATATCACTGTCAAACTCCTTTGTGCAAAATCCAAGGTGGCTCCAGTAAAAATGGTTTCATTTCCACGATTAGAGTTGTGTGGAGCTCTACTGTTATCCAGACTACTCAAAAGGGTCCTTGCGGTTCTACATCTGACTTTCTCTCAAGTATGCTTGTGGACAGACACTATGGATTTCAGCTACTCCTACTCGATGGAAAACATTTGTAGCCAATCGAGTCGCCGAAATTCAGCAAAGTTCATCAAATACTGATTGGAGACATGTACCTTCAAAGGAAAATCCTGTTGATATAAATTCTAGAGGTATTAGTCCATGTGATCTCTTAACAAGCTCTCTTTGGTGGAATGAACAATCCTGATTGCAAGAAGACTTAACTATATGACCATCAGCAAGTGTGAGCATGAACCAAGATAGCATACCATATGGCAAAATGGAAAGGCTTGTTCTAATGGCTAATTTCTATGCAAGACAAAATAATCTCAAGATTCTCAATACTAATCAGGTCGAAAAAAGTGGTCACCTGCTGCATACATTACACTTCAAATACCAGGAATCACATAGAAGAATGGAAATCTAGGTTGTCTGTACAAGAACTCAAACATGCTCTCACCACATTCATCAGAATTGCTCACATGTCTGAATATTCTGCAGAGATGGAGAGTTTGATAGCTACAAATAGATGTGACTAAGAGTAAACTGAAGACATTAAATCCTTTTATATGAAAGGACAAAATTATTTGTGTGGGTGGGCAACTTCAACATGCAGTCTTATAGTTCGATCAAAAGCCTCAAATGACACTCCTGCGTAAACATCAGTTAACCAGACTTATTATTGAGGAACATCGGCATTTACTGCATGCTGGAGGTCAGTTATTGCTTTCCTCACAGCAAAAACATGATTGGATAGTAAATGGCAAAGATTTCATTTGGCGCACCATTCATAACTGTATAGTATGTCTCAGACTTAAGGCTATAAGTGCACAGAAATTTATGGGTCAGTTTCCACGTGTCCGAGTAAACCCTGCCAACCCATGCATTAATGTTGGAATTGAATATGCTGAACCATTGTACATCAAATCTGGTTCTCAATGAATTAAAATTAATATAAAATGCCACATTGCAATATTTATTTGTCTAGATGCAAAGGCAGTACATCTTGAAGTAGTGAGTGACCTTAGCAGTCAAGCTTTCATTGCAGAACTCAAGAGATTCATATCTCACAGTGGATGAGTCAATCAAATCTATTCTCTTAATGCCAGCAATTTCGTCAGAGCTAACAAGGATCTGCATGAATTGGAACTTCTCTTTCAAACCACAGATCATCAAACTGTAGTAAATACATTCACTTCAATGGAGGAAATACAGTGGCATTTTATTCCTTTTAGAGCTCCCCTCTTTGGTGAGTTATGGAAAGCAGGGGTAAAGTAATTTCAACATAGTCTCTGATGAGTAATGGGGTCAGCATTTCTAGCCTATGAAGAATTATTGATATTAACATTAAAAATAGAAGGATGCCTTAATTCCAGACCTCTGACAACCTTGAGCAATTATCCCAATGATCCTTCCGTCCTAACACCTGGTCACTTCCTAACTGATCGACCAAAAGACTGGTCCCCTTAACCAGACATTACCCCATAAAGTCTTAGCTTGTTTTCCAGGTGGCAATGGATCCAACAGCAGTTACAACCATTTTAGAAGAGGTACTCCGCTGACTACTTATCACAGTTACAACAAAGGAATAAGTGGCCAACAGGAACCAGCAACATTCAGCCTGGCAATCTAGTCATTCTTCGAGAGGATGATCTATCTCCTTTTATGTTGAAGATTGGCATCATAGAGCAGGCGCACCCTAGGTCTGATGAATTAACTCATGCAGTAACCATCCGTACTACACAAGGAACAGTCAAACGATCCATCACCAAGTTGTGTTCTCTTCCAAACTCCAAACAGTGAATAGTGTGTGCGACGATTAAAACATTTTTTTTTGTTAGACTATCTTGTAATATGACTTATGACACAGTTTTGTTTTAAAAAAAAAAAGGGTTGGACCTTTTTTGGAGGGTGATATTATGTTCAGAATGAAAACTTTCTGTAGAGGTGTGCATCTTCTGAGAATTGTGAGCTCAAAACTTTACACTAATAGTGGTCATGTTGGAGCACGACACCAAGCGAGGTATGGACAACCTTGACAGGACCCATTCCCTGCTACCTGGGCAGTGCCGCATAAGGGCTCACAATGTGCGGACGGAGTATTAGGAGAGAAACTTGTCGCCTACTAAAACAATGTTCCTTCTCAAGCTATGTAGTGTATGCAGCAGATTGTTCTACAATGTGTGCCGTGATTACGTATGTGTAATATCATTACAGTAGTAAAATAGTAAAACATATAAAGAAATCCAGTGATTGAACTAGCATCTATGGCAACCTCACATTACCCATAGTGACAGGCGAAATCACATCCAATTAAACACTGCCTCCTTCCAACTGTTATGCGATAGTGTAGAGCATGTTAGCTTGAAGTGATCTGGGACAACTTGAATATTCCATGCCAGATACTGTGAACTTGAGTAAAGTCACAAGGAAAGAGGAGTGTCACAGAAGATTCCTGGAGTCCATTAGCAGTGCATGAGGGATGGGAGATTGACCAAGCAATTTAAACCCTGCCACATAATGTAAACAATAGAAAATATTGGCAATAGTGCCCACTTTTGATTATACAGCTTAAGATTTCCAAAGCCAACTACTTCTACCACAAAATTAAAGGGAAGACCACTGCAGCAGAGAAGCAACTGCAGGAATTTCTTCAGCAATGGAATTTCACTATCGCCACACCAGCAACCGACAAAAGGCCAGCAGATCTACGGCATTGGTGTCGTGCAACCAGGTGTGGGGAAAGGGGTTTCATTTAAGCCAGCCCCTTATGATGGTCAGATTTTTTGGCGTGAGTATCAACACCAGTTTGAAATTGTTGCCATCTTGAATGGCTGGTAAGACAAACTGCAGGCTTGCTTACTACAACGTCTCTGTACTAAGAGGTCCTGCTGAGCATACTACACTCCCTGCCAGAGAGACATTGACTGGAGTACACTATACTGGTGTCAGCATTGGAGTTACATTTTGGCGTCCGGTACCTGACACATGTTCTTACATGTACGGTCGGTGAAACAGGATTTAGATGCAATATTGGTGAAGGGGAACCTGAATGATGATCCTTACCAGATGGCCATTGACACTAGGGCGACCACAACAGCAGTAAGACCAGACATCCTCGGACCTTCCCCCCAGTGATTGCACAACGGTATGGAACTACACTATTTGAATACAGTAACAGGCGAGACCACACCAGTTAGAGGTATGAGCAAAATTAAATTTGAAGCTTGCTGACATAAGCCTAAAGCACCGTATATACATAGCAGAAATAGAGGATGAACGTCTTTTGGGGCTTGATGTACTATGCAAGCTGGGGTACTGTATTGATACTCAACTTAGTGTAAAGTGTACTATGGGTAGGCAGTACAGAGTTAGTGGTGTCAACACTGCATGGTTTGTCCTTTCAATCAACTGCCCAGTAGTACAGTGTCAACCTACTGTGCTGCCTGCTTATAGTGAAATTGTCATTACAGGCAGATGTCAAGAAAATTTGTCAGGCGTTTGTGCCTAATTGAGCCAGCAGAGAGGGTTGGCATCCCACCAAGTAAAGTCATTGTAGCAAAGACTTTGGTCTCTTCTAATTCTGACAGTTTTCCAGTTAGAATGATAAATTTGTCAGACAGTGCCATTTGTCTTGAGTGGAACATGATAGGCATTTACAAGCAGGTCGCACAGGTACTTTCAAATGTTCCAGAAGATTCTACACTATAGAACGCTATCTATCCAAAGTACTGGATGAACTGTTTGTACCAACAAATGAAAATTTTTACTAATGCCAGGAAAAGGCTGTCTCTGAATTACTGCAGAGAAATAGGGATGCCTTCTTGTGTGGACCAAATGACCTTGGAAGGACTAATGTGACCTGCCACCATATTGATATAGGAGATGCCAGGCCCATAAATAGCCACAAAGATGACTACTACTAGCTTCACATGAGGCAATTGAGAGAATTCTGATGGAGAATTATATGTGATAGAACCACAGGTTAGTATGCAGTCGTTACCCTTTGTACTTGTTAAGAAAAAGGACGGCTCACTGAGATTTAGTGTAGATTATCGCCAGTTTAATGCGACAAAGACTTGTAGTGCTATGGGGCTACGAGCCTTTGAGAGCAGAGAGGGAACATTTTTAAAAGTTATTTTTCATGGATTATCATATTCTGTACTTCCCGCAGCGGAACCTGTTTCCATTCCGATACGGCCAGCCATGATTTCAGCACCACGACTGTGATTTCAAACCACTTTCGACAGGAAACACACCCTGTTTTTCATGATATTTCAGTCACATGACTTGAGTCACATGCTCTATCAAGCCACACTTTTTCCAGTTATATGATTTCAGTATCACGCCACATGCAAAGAATCAACTTATTTGATGATGCCCTGACCTCGTACTCTTATTAGAGGAAGACTTTCCCCCTCTACAATCAAGTCACTATATTATGCCTCACCCAGCCAGGAGATGCCCTACTTCTTCGAGGATGCCAGAGGACTTCACTTCTTCACCACTGCAATAGTATTCCTTATGAATTGATTTCAAGCTTACTTAGTATGTTTCGTATTGTTATCCACATCAGCTCTCTCCACTTCCCCACAAGTAAGTAAACTAAAAATGTCATGTATAGATTTCAGTGAAATAATTGATTTAAATGTGAAGAGTGTTTGTGCTCAGCCCTTGACCGCTCAGGCATCACAAACTGGTGGCAGCGTTTTGGATTGTTACGCCAGATGGCTGTAACTGAAACCCACTCGGAAGGGTTATAGATTATAGGAGATAGGTGTTATGTCGCTGAAAACTGTGTTAGGTATTTATCTGACAGGTTACATTAATTAATTATTGTTGTAGTAGCAAAGTATGTTATGAATGTGAATCTTGAAGTTGTGATTCAGTTGAGCACTGATGCAGAGTGGCAATTTTTAACGTGTCCTGAAGCATTTAGAATTGTTTGTATTTCAGTTGATGATTCCAATACAATAGTTTGTGAAAGAGGAGATTTGCAAGATTATAATGAGCATGTCTATTCGATGGAGAGATTTGGGCAGCTCTCAACATTGAGGTCTTCAAAGAAGATGAAGGTGATTGAGGTATGGAGCAGCGCTGGAATGAAGGGGCAAGGGAAACGGGAGATCCCAGAGAAAACCTGCTGACCAATGGCATCGTCCGGCACGGTTCCCATATGCGAAAGCATGTCTATTTCCACAAATCATCTCTCTTTGAAGTTGAGTATGTACACGGACCTATGAATAACAGAATAACTGGTAGCGTTGATTGTCACGTAGATCTGGAAGATTTAACACCACATACATGGATTAGTGTTTAATTTTGCAGATATTATTTAGATTCTGCCCCACTTCTTTGCTGCATTCTGCAAAAGCATTAAAGCATTATGCTGAGATGCTTATTATTTCAAAGGCAGAAACGAAAAGCAGTTTACAGTTGTAACTATCTACATTATTTCAACAAGTAGTACTGAAGCATTGAAAGACTTGGAAGATTAATCTTACCACTTAATACAGAAATTCTTTCAGAAACATACGTCTTTTGATCTGTCATAAGTAGAGCCATTTCGCATTAAATTAAATGCGATAACTATCGGTTTGGAATTGGAAACAGCTTTCAAAGGGAAACCAAAACTGTCTTTTCCAACATCAACGTATAAAGTGTATGAATACGAGAATTATGCTAGACAAGTAGTGTTGGAAATTGAAGTTCACATAGTGAGGCGATTCATACCTAGAGAGCACGTCATTCCAGAATTTGAGATTGAGAGGCTTGACATAGCAAAGAACATAACGCCTTAGACTTATCAAAGCGTGAATGCAAAACAAGTGCGAGCAATAGCTAGTTCTTCACGTTCTGAACCTATTTCTATTCCAAAGAAAGAAAAAGTGAACACAATCCATGAAACTAAAACTACAATTAATATTCCGCATTACGATAATCCAAAAAAAACGAACTCACAATCGTAAGACTTGGATTCCTTTTTTCAAAATTAAATGAATTTTAGAGAAGCAGACATACAGTTACAGATAACATGGAAGACGAGATACGTCAGGGTCATCAACCAGCTCCCACGATAACAGCACACATACAAGTGCAGTTGTATCTGTTTGTGACACCTGGTTAAATGAGGCATATCTCAGTCATCTGTATCTTAATTGACCTTCAAGAAGCCGGTTACGAATGGTTTGGTCACTTACTTGTTGACCTGTAGTTTGGTGGAAATCTTGTTGCAGTTCACGTGCTGTTTTTGATTGATTCTGTGCGGTAAGAATGCGAAGATAGCAATTCTCAGCAGTAGTAGTTTTACATAGTCGACCAGAACCAGGCTTTCTCGCAGAGGATAAAAATTAAAGGAGAAAGGATGTTATGATTTAGTGGATTTAGTGAAGTCCGGGAAGCGCAGGTACAACCATAAAAGGTGGTTTTGAAATTATGTAGCAGCACAGGGGAGGACTGGTTCTGGCATAGTCCATCCAGGAAGGAAACTACTCTTCCTGGGGCCGCTGCCTTGGAGTGGAACCCTGCCAGAGTCCTATTGCTCGATGGTGCAGGAGCGTGCGCTTAGCAAGGGACGGTGCTCAGGCCTAAAGAGACTTGGGTAGAGGGCCCCCTGATCCTCCCTGGAAAGAAGTTGAGTGAGTGGCGTTACCAGCTACAGACCTCAACTGCCCCTCTAGGTTCACAGCATTCCCCATGGCTCTCAGTAAGTGGTGTGACCAGCTTGTAGCTTAGAGTCGTAATGTCTTAACATGTTTGTTCTCCTCAAGCATCAGAGAAAGGTTATCTCCCTCCTTGCCACAGTGGCGCTAACAAGCGGTATTACCAGCTGACGACTAGCTAAACAACCACTGACAAGAGGTGGGAGCGCCCTTCAGTAGGGATGTTGGTTCGACACACTACTGTGGCGATCGTGCGTGCACCAAGAAGTAGATAAGTGGATATGCACATAGAGGCAAAGCAGGTAAGGGAGGTGAAAGCGAAAGAGAATGATCGGACCAAAAAGAGGTTAACTGGTACATGTATGTTTTATTCCGTCAACAGGAATTTACAAGACATATATCTCCGACCTGTGTCCACTAACGTCTGATGGACGAGGAACTAAGTTTGCCAAGCTGCTTGCTGCAGGGTGACGAGGTATCGATAGAAGTGAGGGCGAGTGACATTTTGGTAAAAGCACACCCGACACTGATGAGGCACGTGACTAATACTCAAAGTAAAGGAGAAAGCTCAGCAACAAGAGCTTCTGCCTAGTGTGTTGAAAAACACAAGTTCTGACAGTAGTAACGTTATACGCTAAGTCTAACTGCTACTGCAGAAGGCAAGCGGTATGGCAAGCGTGGCACGATAGTGACAGCTGTAGCTGATGCTACGGTCATAACTACTTGGGAACTGCCTTTGAACTGCCCTGTCTGGAGTGCATGCATAAGAATAAATACTCGCAAGATATGTGGTTAGTGATGGGTAAGTGAAGCAGGCCGCATGGAGGAGGAAGCCTCCCCTGATGCACTGCGAACATACACGTTTGGTGCCTACCAGCCAGGGAAAGGTAAGCAAGGGGGTGGGTCCACCCACTCAGACTGGAGCGCGGCATCGTGCAGATGGACGGCCTCTCAGGTGGCAAGGAGGGTGATTCGCTTGTGAATAGGAACGGTACAGAGGCAAAATGAGCAGCGGCAGTTGGCACTACAGGACACAAGGAGAGCATCAGAGATGAGGCTTGGATATGTATCAGACAGCACTTGTGGCGCATCCATTTGGAAACAGCATTTTGGCCTATGGCCAGCGTTCTTGCAACATATTGTTGCGAATTATGTTCCTGCAGTAACGTTACTCCAAAACTGGCCTCTTCCACTGTCAATTGCCTGTTTGATCTGTTCAGTGCTGTCATACCCTGCCACACCTCTACCACTAGACTGAAGATCCACATGATAAAAGCTACAATTACCATCTCACAAATGGTAATCAAGTTTGCCATATGTTACAAATTAAAACAGTGCTTACAAATATTTTACTTTATGTAATATTTTCTAATTTTACCTTATAATCTACTAATCTTTGAGACAATGCTTATGGGCTGCCCTGTGGAGGAAGAGCTGGGGTCCCTTTCTTTTACTTTTTCCTTCTTCAGTTGGTTTTTTTTTGTTCCTTCTGGTGGGTTAGGTCATTATATTTTATTTCTTCTACCTCTTGCTCTGCACCCCACCTTTTCCAGACTCCCTTCCCCCTCCTCAATCTTCTTTTCAAAGCTTGCTGGCTCTCATTATTTTCTTTCTCCCTCTTCCTTGGGTCTTTCCCTTCCACGTCCCCACCTCCTCTTCCATGACTGGTTTCTTTGTCACTCCCTTCCACTCCCCCTTTTTCTC
Organism: Dryococelus australis; assembly: GCA_029891345.1. NCBI lineage: Eukaryota > Metazoa > Arthropoda > Insecta > Phasmatodea > Phasmatidae > Dryococelus > Dryococelus australis. The sequence goes on along the minus strand of CM056995.1, from coordinate 102,156,417 downwards.
CTATGTGTCTCTTCCCCTCTTTGCACTGCTGTTGCCACACAGCTACCTGGCTATTTTTAGAATGTAGATCCTTAGAACCAATAAGCACAAATATCTGCAAAATTTTTTTTTTTTTTTATAAAGGGCGTAGTGTCTATTTGGTGACTTAATGGTTTTAAAATAAAACTTTTAGTATGCTGAACAGCATGTGGATGGAAGTAATAATTAGCCAAAACAGATCCAAGATTTTCAGCCAGTGTGCGTGTATCAGTATGTGTTATAAAAAGCAATTCTAAGTGGTAAAATTATGGTTTTACATTGTTAATAAACATATTTACTATCTCAACAAACATCCTTCGTGAAGTATACTATTTATTTACATATATGTCAAAATAATTATCTTTATTTATTAACGACTGAGTTGGTCTATTTATTTTTATAACACCAATATTGCCATAGTGGTAAGGATGTCACGTTAATCAAAGGAATCAAATTTTAATAGTAACATACCTTTATAATCAATGTGCTCTTCTCGAATATCTTTGCTTGAAGCCTTCTATTATGTACAGAGCCTTTGGTTTTCTTCTTACTTCTTGACGAACACGTACTAGTCTTAGGCATTGTTTAAATGAAATTTACGATTATGCAATAACGCAACTCTATGTAACACTGTCAAAATGTATGTATTTTCATACTTTATGTTAATATTTTTCTTTTCCATGCAATATGTTATGATTTTCCTTATGTAAACAATCTTTCCTACACTTGTCACCTGTGCTATTTTTCATGTAATTTGCATACGTAATTAATTTAATATTTTATTTTTCTCATATTTTATTTGTTAAATTTTTCTTTCATGATGTTAGGATATTTTTTCTTAGATGTATAGTGGCAATTAAATAATTTCTAAGGATAGGATAATTAGCTAGGCTTTATTTGTGTTAGGTTAGGACTCGCACCTGGAAGGTGGGTGCCGAGTTAGGGTTTTTATTAGATATTCAGGGTGTTTTTAGCTTCTTTCGTTAAGTTGTGTTTTTAAGTGGTTTTCCTGCAATTGTGAGTACATCTAAGCCCCGTTGCTAGGATTGATTAGGACCTAGAAGATAGACTGCGTCTGTTTTCGAGACTAACATTCTCCACGAGGACGAGGTCCTGGATATTGAACACGGCACCTACGAGCCCTGATAACGCAAATGGTTAGCTACAGGAAGGTGGTCCCACGTCGAAGGAGCATCTAGAGCAGCAAAATGCCTGAGAGCTAAGTTTTCAATACACTACTATTAAGGTGGTACAACACGTCCACCATATTATGTTCTGGAAGGTTTCAACCGTATCGGCGATGCCATATTGATTTTTAATGTAATAAGAAACCAGCTTAGAAACTTTACGCCCATGAATAACTTGAGAGAGAACCTACTACCCTTGAGCTAGTCACACTGAGGATAGTTATTGTTTTATTCGGAAAAATATGTTTTCTTTTTTTTTTGGAGTAACCTTTAACTGCAAGTGATTTTCATCAGTGTGAACTTAAGCCTACGCACTACATAACATAGGGATAAGCTAGGCACAGCCACTCCCATGTCATTTAGGATTGTTTTGTGTTAAATATTTGCATATTGTCACTAGGATTTTTGTTTTAGTAGTAGTCCAGATCAGTAAGAAATAATAACAAGAAAATTTAAAGAATATTTTTCAATAAATCTGGACTTTAAAAGGAATTCAATATCGTGGTCGTCTACATCATTTCCTGCTATTTATCCCTGTGTTTCCCCTGGTTCATCAAATACTTTCTGGTTATTTTTAATTGAGTGTTGTGTGTACTTAGGTGTGAATGTGCACGAAACGTGTACATAAGAGTATTCCAGCCTGATATATGATAACCAATGGCAAGTTGTGCCTTTGCCGGCCATTCTACAGACTGGGCCTATGAAACTCTGGGAATGGTGGATCAAGCTTGGTTAAGAATAAATTATTACAGATCTGATCTGGTAGAATCGTGTGTGTATGTGGGTATGTTATTGTACAGCAGTAGAGTAGTGTCAATGCAAGGGCCACAGGAAAACATCTGGTTTTCATAATTCACATAATTTCCTACACCCTAATCAGACCACAGTTGATTTTCAGAGTGACTACCCTGTAAACACAGTTACACAATTTACATAAGTGGCGCCCTTAAGCATGGCTTTGTGGCAGCCTACACATTATAAATCACACACCCATTAGACGGCCATCTGTTGCTTCCCAAACTACCACATTATTGCTTCCAGTGCCGGTGGGGAAGAACAGAGGAGCCACGACCACTAGCAGCACCTTCACCCAGAGAGGGGTGACAGTCTCAAGTTATTGCCTTATCTCACAGCACTGGTTCCAGTGACGGGATATACAGTGGCTTGAAATCTGCCATCCATTCCTGTATGGACGCACATCCAGTGGCGGCATTGGTGACCCAAACAGTTCCACATCTCTGATCAGCTCACATAGCGTGGGGGATCAGTGGAGACTTACAGAGCCTGGTCAGCAAGCCACAACCGGACTTACACTATAACTTGTGTTCAGTATTCGAGTCAAGGTGTACCCAATAACCTGTGAGTGGAGACTTAATGCCTTTCAGCCAAAGGCACGGCTGCAGGCGTAGGGAGCGACATGCAGCGCTTCTTGCCGCCATACAGTTGAGTGCAATTTTTCAACCTACCCTGGAAAGGCAGGCGGAACGAAACCGCGCCACCCAACTCAGGTACGAGTCAGTATTGATTGCTCTGGTTGTGGTATTATTTGTTTCTCCGTGCTTACGCATTCACCCGTCGTGCCATCCTGTGGTGAGGATTGTTAATTGGTACAGAAGTGAGGTTCGGTTGGGATAACATACACTTTTGGACAAACGAATCTCACCTATGGAACTACAGCCATGAAGTGGGCCAGGCTCGTTACAAATGGACCATGTACACCATCAATACGGCACCCACGAAATAGGCGTAAGTGAGTACAAGCCAACACTCCTAGCCACTTGTCACCCAGCTAACTCAATCACCCCGCTTTTGGTCTAGCGGACAGAATCCTCGACTGTCGTGACTATTAACCTAGCTGGTCACACGTCAAATTTATTAAGGATACTATCCCCTTAAGCATTTAAACACATGTGATAAGCTATTCATTTGTTGTTATTTTATTTTACTTCCTTAGAAACTAAGTTAAAACATTAAAATGTACTGTATGTTGAAAAATTTATAAACATGTTTTGGGGGCAAATATTTTTTTAAATGCCAATATCCTGTGAACAAGTCACACCCTACTTTTTGTAGTTTTTTTTGTATAAATGTGAAGCTTATACAGGCCAAAATACTAATCTACTGAAAACTGAACATAAAAGCCAAGCACTCAATGAATTTCATTAAACCGTACCAGTGTAGTAATTCTGCTCTTTAATCCTAGCCAGCATGTTTACCAGTAATACCACACTGTCTACCATCTTAAAAACTAGTTTGCTATCAACTCTCACTGGTTAATGCAACTAGTGAAGCACCCCATTTTCACACACACAAATAAAGGTGGTGTGTGTCCTCTTCTCCTTTCTCACACTCAATTACCCCCTTTCCCCTATCACTGCTACCTCAATAAACATCTCTAACCCCCCCCCCCCCCTTTTTTTTATCAGAACAAACCTATGGATACTTGTCCAACACCTGTTGAACCAATATAATTAGTGACAAAAATTTATGTTTTTGGCAAATTTTTAAACATATGCCAAAAAATATTGTAAATATTTATTTTTATTGTTGTGATAACTATGTACTATACTTAAATACCTAACAGTATCAAAATTTATGTTTTCAATACATGGAAAACCTACAAATGTATGAATGTTCAAGCTTCAGTGTTATGAGTTCGGGAATCTGCAGACTCTTAGGACATGTACTGTTAATTACCTGTACCTGCTAATCAAAAAATAGGAGAAAAGGAAGCAGCAGTTTTACTTACTTGCACAAATGCTGTCCATTGCTCAATACACAGTCCTTGTACACCTCACTGTAATCATTGCGGGCATTGGAAACAACCAGATCAAGTGGCTGGTCTGGGTGAGCATGCTTAAAATGCCGCACCAAGTGACTTCTGCGTGAGAAAGACTTTGTCTTGCAGCAAGGACAAGGGTGTGGCTTGATGCTGCCTCCTGATGATGTATCAAGCAAGCTTCCATCCGTGCTGCCATCAGCCCCACTTGTCGTGTTGCCAGAACCATCTGACGAATGGCTCTTGTCCAATAAGAATTGACTTACCTCACCCTTCTGAATAATGCAAGCTTGCAAGGAATTATTGTCAACATTCACTTCACAGTCTGATCTGATACCACCTTCATCTAAAGTTGTTTCCATGCCTTCAACCTTCACTTCTGTTAATCCCTCCAATGCACTATTTAAAAGGAACTGCTTGATATCATTGTCTTTGCTGTTGCCTACAACATTATTAAGCTGAGTTGGTGCCATCAAAGATGTACTGTTCAGTGCCAAAATCATATTGCTGTTGGATGACTCCCGTTGATGAACCTTCAAGTGTCGCACCAAATGCTCTTTACGAGTGAAAAGTTTTGAACACACAGTGCAGGAATGTAGTTTCGGTCGCAAATCATCTGGGCCAGGAAGAAATGCACTGTGCACATTCTTCTGATGATGCACTAGCAGGTCCAAGCTGGGGAAAGCCTGAAGACAGATATCACATGTGAATGGATGGTCAACAGCTGGGAGCTCGTCAGTGTGAGTAGAAGAAGGGGCTATAGCAACACCCTGCTCCAAAAGCATCTTGCAGTGAGAAAGACGATGACGGTCAAGGTGTTCTTTGCGCACAAAAGGCTTGGAACAGAGCTCACATATGTAAGGCCGTCCACCAGTGTGAGAGATCATGTGACGAGATAGGTGCTCCTTGCGGCCATACACCTTACCACATAAGGGACACATGTGTGTTTGAGCATCTACGTGCAAACGTTGGTGCCTCTTCAAAGAACTTCGCTTGGGGAACACCTTCCAGCACACATGGCAACTGTAGAAGTGGATTCCTGAACTTCCTTCATCACCAGATGACCTGCTGAACACAAACACATACCACAAAAATTGTATTTACCGGTAATTACAGACATTGGTGCAAGCTACAATATTTATAAGATAAAGCTGAAAACAAATGAAAAGTAAAGTTGGGAACAGCATAATTTAACCTCGAATAAAAAAAAAATCCTTTAGAATTATGACAAAGAGTAATCTATTCTAAATCTTACATTTTTAGCTATATTAAAATCTATTTACTAATTTGGGAGAATGCAGATGTCATATTTCAAAAGCTAATAGCCCATAAACTTTAAAGGGTATGTTGTAGTGGAGAACTAGTAATGGTTTGTACAATCAACAGTCAGTTCAAAAATTTATAAAGATGATTGTACATACATGTAACCTAAATTCGAAACAATACAGTATAAATGACTGCTTGATTACAAATGCCCATCTAGTAACACTATAAAACAGTTGCATATTTATGCAGCATCATTCTAGCATGAAATATGTATAAAAAAAATTGTGTAACATACTCCAATATTAATGCATATGTGAATCTTAACCTTAAATCTAAAATGTATTCAAACATACAAAAAAAATGTTATGTTCTTGAGGTATGGCACATTCGCACATTATGAGAAACATACAGCTAATGATAAATGACCATGGACAATCAGAAATATAAGATCAACTACAGGCTATTAAATCACTGCCAGAGTGTTAAAAGTCCTGTGCTTACTCATGTGCATACATTCCCATGTGTGTGTATGCACTCACACACACATTCACATCAAGTGACAAGAGTTCATTATGTACTAAAGGAGTGCTTGTTTACCCCTATTCATTACCTAAATGTACTCAGAATATGCATGCATGAAATATCTCGAGATCAAGTTTCACATACATACAGTTTATATTAAAACCAATAGCATACTGTACCTACAAACAGCATGACAATCCAATGACTACACAGCCAATAAAATGGCTCATGAAATTTATGTAAGCAAAGTCAAGCTAATGAAGCAGTACAATTGCATGACTTAAACTGAGACATATGCTCACTTGAGACTACTTGATGACAAAATAAGAAAACATGAGTGATACTGTATGTTGGACCATGATTCAAGAGAAAACAGGAGACATAAATGTATAACCTTGTTCAGCAAATTACTTAAATTAATCTTGGGAAAAAACTGAAACAAATGTGGGGTTTTGCTGAACTTTAAAAAATGCTTCACTTCTTGTTAAACAAAATGATACAACTCTGATATGGTGTTTGTTCCAAATAGAAGTCTTTGTGGTATGAAATTCACATTTTTATTGTTTCTTATAACATAAAACACTTCAAAAGGAAAAATGGGAAATTTTAAAAGTTTATACTTTTATTAGTCAGCAAAAATTTTGAAAGAACCCAACAAGACTTCAATTTTGCCACCTTAGGCAAAATCTAATGTTTCCATTGACAAGTGACGCATTACCTGAGTATAACACACACTCGATTTCGTCCCATCTAAACATGCCTTCACTTCAACAAGGTGGGGTTAAAACAGTACTGAAAGCTGATCATGTACCTACAGGATACGCCCTTGCAACAAGAGCATTAATACAGACACGTCCAACCAGCTTGTACTGTTCACTCTAAGTCAGATGTTGATTCAAACTCTCCGAAGTGAGACTGTACTATCGGCCAAGCTTGCCACCCAAGGTCACATAGTTCTATGGCGTGCCAAGGGGTGGCGTCTCTGACTTGCTCCTTACACTTTGCAACTGTAGTTCCAGTTCTTCTCTCCGAAATCGTTCTTTGGAACTGTTCCGGGAAATATTCCCTATTCCTAGTTGGAAAGGCAAACAGCACATTGCAGAGCAGTGACAAATGGCGGTGCGCGTGACTTATTTCACGTCCAGTTACTAGACGTTTGCATAAACAACCAACTTCAAAATAATAGTTGCTGAAAATATTAGGCAAAGGGACCTGAAATATACTTCGATCAACACACTATGTGATAAACGATACACGCAGTTTATGTTAACATTATTTATATAGTAATTTTGCCAGAACAACAACAAATTGTTGGTGGAGGCAGTTTATCAGTACATGCAATAACGATACATTGAGAGCCGACTGTATATCTGTATGAATACAATATTTTTAATTTGTTTGTATTAATACAATATTAGACAAACTGCCGACTTTAATTTAGAATTGCCTTTACACATGAACAATCTTCACACAAGCAGGAACAAAACAAACCAAATTTGACATATTTATAATTAACCTAGCCTATACCAAAATTTAAAACATGACTAAGTTATTTGTTGACATCTTCCTTGGCAAATTTCCCATCGTGAAGTTATGCATAAATATCTTAGTATACTTTGCCGATGACTGTAGTATGTTGTTAGATATCTGAATTTTTTGTTGCTCCTGGAACACTGGAACTGCTACATCGTTTGCTGCTCATAGAGTACAAAACTACAGATGACTCGTTCTGAAGAACTGTTGTGGACTCGTAATTAATGTTCTGCTGCTACTGTTGTGTTGAACGGAGCCCCGAACACAATCTGTCCAAAATAACTAAACTTCTCAGACATATTGAAAATTTATGTCGCACTGCGGATGCCATTTTGTAACGTTCGTAATTACCACAATATAAGTGACTGGAGCATTAAAGTCCGCTCTAGCTCAATCAAAATACACAAACGATTTTTAAAGGTCGCCGTATAAAAAAAAATTAATCTCAGTTTAAGTTTAATTCTTCAATTTTATTTCTTAAATTTGCAGATAACACTTTCACAATCTCCAGAAATGTAGATACACTCACTGTCAGTTCAGCGATGTAAGAGAACAGTGTCGCAGTAATTCATGACAAATAATAATACTCCAAAGCCAGCATCACGACATTGATATAAACATACTCTATGCCGATGAAAATGTCTGCCGGTGTGGGCTAAACCTCTCGTCTGACTTGTCGCCTTCACTGCCTGTAGTACAACGAACAAGAACCAGACGGTAGAGACACACAATGCACAAACTAAACTGACCTTGCTACGAGCCTCCCCTCTCTTCCTATCGTACTGCCTCGTAGCACAAAATCTTTCCATGCATCCTATCAAAACTGTGTCGCCGCTAACCTTATCGAACTTCGAGAATAAAGACTGCTTACAAATGTATTACAATCTCTAAATACGGACGCAACTTCAATACGATTGCAGAAAACTGCAAACACACTCCCGATATTAAAACTGATGAACTATTACCGCTCCACATAAAATTTAAAACATTAAAACTAACTCGCAAAAGAAAAGGGAAACTTAATCAAAAGTCTCAATTAAAAAGTATTATAAAAACTATTAAAAATATAAATATATCACAATATTAAAAGCTCTCATCACTCTCCATGGGATAAATACGCTTGTACATATGTACTTTCCTATGTATATAAATTTCCTTCCCCTAATCTGAACCCTGGGCTTTCATGTGGAAGTCCATGAGACGAGTTGAGCCATGATTTCTTCCCCTGTGAAACGGGAAGTCAGCCGGTGGCTTAGCTGTTCCCACTCGTTCACAAACTCTCCATACTTTTTACATCAAGTCTTAGCTTCCCCTAATAACTGGTGGTGTGTCTTTTATACCCACTGTTTCCTAGGTATGTTATGGAAAATTTCTGCTCGCATTCTGTAGGAACATGACCGGGTCTTCGTGTGGTCGTCCAATGAATTCCGGAAGCTGAAATTCAGTATAATCACGTGAGGGCTCTAGGCTATAACTCGAGCTGGGATTATGAGATTGGTATGTCAGTCTTTGCTGACAGAAATCACAGTTATACACTTGACCCGGACGAGTGACTTGCTCACCCGGACAGCCTATGCAGGTTAAGTGGAATTCATGGGTGCGTGTTATGCACCTGATTGTGAAGGTTCCCCGGCCTTCACAACCTAACCAACTACTGTATTAACTCGTGTATTGCACACCCCTTTTTTCCCCAAAATAAAGGAAAAAATTTCTGGGGTGCGTGCTATACAGGAAAAAAAGAGAAAGGGGGAGTGGTAGCCATAAATCGTCCCATGATGTTGAGGGAAATGAAGGGACTGTCAGGTGTCTCATCTTTCACTTTTATATCACTCCTCTCCGTTCTCCCTCAGCTACTCTTCAGTTATGTGTAGGTCGCAATGCCGCTCCTCCCACCCCACACCTTGCCGCCAACTACTGGCATCCTGTCATGCCACAAACAAGAGCTGCCATGTGTTTACCGCCCCCTCCCTTTTGTAATATCACCCAAATGTTGCTGATAATTCCACTGCCCTTCTTTGTTTCTCTGGCAGAGGCTAGTGATTCATGTTCAAGAAGGAGGAGGGAGAGGACAAGGAGAACTTTTTTTTTTAGAGAAGGGTAGTGTAACATTCCAGCACTGTAAAAAAAAAGACAGCCAGTCCCTTTTAAAAGGAGGAGAAAAAATAAAAACGAAGCCAGAAATATTAAGTAGTAGGAGCAAGAGGGTAAAGGAATTTTTCTTATTTTCGCTTTTTACCCAAGTTATTTGATTAAAGTATTTTCCAAACATATCAAAATCTCCACACATTAATATAAAAAATAATTTGTTCCATACTTACTAACAGGGAACCCCAAATTTTTGGTGGGAAACCCCCCCCCCCCCCCCACACACACACACAATCTCTCTCTCTCCTCTCCTCTCTCTCTCTCTCTCTCTCTCTCTCTCTCTCTCTCTCTCTCTCTCTCTCTCTCTCTCTGTCTCTCTCTCTCGCTCCTCGCGCGCGCGCGCGCGCACACACACACACACCTGGAACTTGTTGCAAAAATCATGGTGCGCACTGTACACGAGTAAATACTGTATATTTGGCTAACCTGTGGTTGCGGCATGAAACACAGTGGTACTCAAGGCCGATCTAAGAGTCGTGGTGCGTCTTCCCATCCAATATGGGCATAGTGGAAGCGCTTTCAACAGTGTGTACAGTGGATGAGGAACCTTCCCGTACATGGGCATGCCTCCACATTGCATCTGACAGGGTGGTCTGGGGTTCATAGTCCGAGCACATACGCAATGGATACTTTGTGTTCTCTCTCTTCAGAAGCGGACATGGCTACTCATTGGAATGTTAGGCATCACAGGGTGTTTTGTAATCGCGAACTTCCTGAAGTCCGGTGAAGCGTAACCTGACACGTTTAGCTCCTGCTAAAACTGCTGGGTCGGGCTACAGATGTCAATTCTAAGGGTCACACTCAGCTCCATAGGAGACGGGTGGCTACAATTGCTTGCTGCAGAGAAATTGAAGGGATGGACATGGTTACGATATCGTCGATACACAAATTTAGTTTCTTGACTAATTCTAGGGAGATGAGTAAAGGGGAAACCTGACACGTTTAGCTCTTGCTAAATCGGTTTCAGGAGGTCAATCCTAAGTGTCACACTCAACCCTATAGGAAACGGGTGGCTACAATTGCTCGCTGCAAAGCAATTGAAGGGTGGGACACGGCAACAGTGTTGTGGGTCCTCAAAGTTAGTCTCTTGACTAATCCTAGGAAGTGAGTAATGTTACAGAGGTTGATTGCAGTGCATTTCGTTATAATCTTGTAGTTTAGATTGGGACGACCATAGGGTCTGGTATAACTGGTATAAGGCAGATTGCTTGCAATGTAACGTCAGTCTCATTGCTGACCAAGCAAACCGTAATTAGGTTGGTCTTCGCCAACGATAAGGGGTTTGTAACCAGTACAATAATTTCACTCGAAATATATTGAGTGGTGACAACAGTCACAAGAGTTCCAAACTGAGCTCTCCTAAAAAAAAGGGCATGAGATGGGTGTGTGTGTGGGGGAGGGAAGAGGGAAACTCTCTCTCTCTCTCTGTCTGCCCGACATGACCATGATTAAGTGAAAGTGCTAACCTCCGACGTTGACACACTTCACTTAAAGAGGGCAATGTGTGGTCCTAGCCACTAAATCAGAACTATACGTAAATTACCTCTGACATTTGGGGGCCAATTTTATTTCAAGTAATAGGTTCAAATAAGGCGACCAAAGTTGTTACCAACGTAGTGATTATACAAAGGTGGGGAAGGATGGTGGGGGGAGGTGGCTGGGAATCCATAGAGACCAACCTGAACTAATTGCTGCTAACATCCTACCCTAATAGTATCCCAGGATGTCAGGCTAGGTATAACCATCCCAGTCAGTACTATTGACAGTTACACCCCACGTTGGTGGCATTTTTATTTGAAGCATTCTAAGCCACCAAGTGGAATGACACAAAATCAAATACATAGAAAGACTTGGTCAGAAGACCAACTCGGTATGGGAGGAAGATGAGGGCTTTAACCTCGGTGCCTGATTACATAGGGATGTCACACAGTACATGTAAAATCTGAATTACTTCCTTGACGTCCTCCAAGGACGCTCACCTGTCCCTGGTTAGCTCATAAGTGGAATCACCCCTTCACGTTGGGATGTCTTGTTAAAGATTGTGTGGGTTGTTAGCGTTCTCGTTTGAGAGATGACTTGGGGACTGTAACCCCTAGATTTAACTTTACTTTTAAAATTCTGCAAGACACAGTATGTGTACGGGTGACGGTGATGGCCTCCAAATAGAGTGATGCCAGTATCGCAGAGACCATACAACCAAGGCACTACTCTCATCTGGGCAGGACACTGGTGTACAAAGTGGGACGTGTAGGCTTGCAGGTTGGCACAACGTCAGGTGTCACACTCACTGTAATAGGATGGCGCTTTACCTGCTGTTCACGAGATAGCAGCCCCTTCCTCTTTTTCTCCAACTGGTTTGCTGGGGTGGTCTGCTGTGGAACAGCGGCAGACTCTGGTTGCGGCAGAAGAGGGCTCACGCTGCACGCAGGTGCTTGTGGTATGTGAGGAGAATTGATAGTGTAAGGTTCTAGGAGGGGAAGGTGATATCCCAATACGTCAATGTTACGAAGAATTATTAATAAATGTTCCAAAGGTATCTTACCCGCTACTATAGCAGGCGGGGTGAAAAGAGGTTCACCTTATTGTGTCTAAGGAATTAAATTATGAACTTTTTCCAAATTTCTTAATGACTGTTTAAAAATTAACTTCTGCCTACTCCTATGTGTTTGCAGCATAAGGCTGAATTATAGAAGCTGTCAAGCAAAGCACGTAAGACAAAGCCAAATATGACAGCGGTCGTAACATGTACTCCTAAGGGGACAACTGACCTGTGTGACAAGCTGTATAACTCCAGTCCGGCTATTCTCTAACCAAGGTACAACTATAGAGCTGGGGTTGCACATAGAGGAGACAGTGAAACCTCTTAAGTTTGGTGAGTTGCTAGTGAAGGGCTCCTCCGAAGATTAGCCACTCCAATACAATTTAATTTGCATTACCTTGGCCAAATTCGGGCTACCGCTAGATTGTTGTGTGTCTGCCGTTTGGCAAAATACATGTGGTTGGCGTTACCTTACATGTAACTGAAAGTTAACTCAATTCAAAATATAGAAACACTCAAAAGGGACAAAAGGTTTCAAACTCTGAATAAAAAGAATCATAAAATAGATTGGATATTTATACATTTACTACAAGATGTATTAAAGAACGCAAAATGTTACAAACACATGGGTTGCACTCTTCTACGTAAAATAAAATATTTAATAAAATAAAATATTTTACTCTTGCGGAAGTTGATACAAAAAACCAGGTGAATGTAACCTGGTAAAATACGTGAACGTGTTTTTGTAATTTAAAAAATTTTAATATTTTAAATAGTAAAAAATAAAAATAATTTCAAATAGCCTCAATGGCAAACCTAACCTTAATTAGGTGGGGATGTCCTGAAGGGACCTAGATGTGTATTCAAAAGAGATGTTCCTCACCCAACTAGTGAGGAGGTAGCCTGGGTAGGGCCTTAAGGGGTTATACAGAAGGGACAAGACGTCATAACCTGCAACACCTGTTTGGACGAAAGTAGGAGATGGTATGGAGAGAATGATATGGACAATGTGGTGGGAACCTGTGGTGAACGATGACGACCCTGGTGTTGCTGGCGGAGGCAGTTGAAGAGATTGAAGGCCTTGAGTTGGTGTCGGCCGTCCGCAAGGTTGCTGGAGGCGGTTGAAGAGGTTCCAGATCTTTTGGAAGATGGTGGTCCTCTGGAGCTGTAGGCGTCGTCGTTGAACACTGGGTTTTTCGCGGTTACCGGCGTGGGCAAGGGACTCTACTGCCCTGGTGCTAGCACTGTCAGCTCTCACAGCCAGACGGTGCAGCAATTATTCCTGTGGCCCAGGTTGGGGTGCCTTTTATAGTACATTTTTTCCAGCATTTAGGCACTCAGAGGGGAGCGGGGGAATTAGCCCTGCCTCTCGGGGGATGGAGCTTGTGATGTCACATGCATCATGAAACATGGATTCTTATCTGCAATGGTACGAGGAGTTGACACATCTTACCCTTATGCTCTCAGGGAAGTCGTGACTTTCTGGCGGGCAGCTCGCATCTCCACAACGGCGCAAAATTCACTGCATGCGCGGTGTGTTTAGCGGGAGTGACAAAGTAGTAGGAGCACTTTTTTGGAGAGGGGCTTTGACGTGATGACTTCTGGTAAGAGTTTAGTACGTAGTACGGTACAAGCGAGGTACGTGGTTATTTGGTGATTTGAGCCGCTATCAACTGAGGTTGGTTGGCATGTCCTGCCTCCATTACCATTTTCGATTGGGAGTGACTTGCCCCTTGGAGAGTAGCCATCTGAAATGGGGCATAGTCGTTTATTATTTGTGCGCTTTCTCTACTCGCAATATGCATCATGCATCATTACACAACTGCTTTTCTCATCCCAGAATCTAATTTAAATCTCCACCTGACTCAATTTTGTCACCTTGTTACAGAGTCATCAATACCAATTACCACGTGTGAAGTACCTGAACACAAGTTTACAACAATGCATTTGAGTCTGCACTGTGAATCGAAATGTGCAACAATTATTGTTATTGTATTTCAACATGAGTAACATAATTTGTAATAAAGCTATTCAGATCACATGATGATTTTGACTAAATTTAACTTCACTTACAGTCACAGTGTTTTGTGGTGTGCTTGTAACAATTGTAGCTGTTGAAGTAGGTGATGGTGGCAAAAATAACCAACATGTATATTCTGGAATGCATGAAATAATTAATCACCACACTGATGAAAAATACATCCAATGCGCATACACAATAAGAAGGAACTAAAGAGCTAATGAAAACGGTTCATGATTGGCTGTGTCCCACTGAAAAACAAATAGGCAATATTGTACAAAAATAGAAGATAAACATGTGACTTGTTGGTTTAACTGAGAAAATAGCTGGAGAAAAAATAACTGGGCCCATTATTGGCAACCCTTTCTTAAAATAAATCCAAAATCATAAATAAAATTGTATTACAATAAAGTAGCATAAGCAGTTGTCAAAAAACTGTCCAGTCAACTCCAAATGCAATGCAAACTATAATTCCAAAAGAAAAGCTACTAAAGTAAAAACACAATTTATAACAGAAGCCCACACTCAAGAGAGCTTATATACTGAAGAGAACAAATGGCAGAATATGTGACTTGCACTACTGTTAGCTACTCCTGTGCTCTGCACATAGGAATAGAGAACCGAGATTCAAATAGGAGGGAAAGTAGAGGAAAAATGACAGTGAAGAATAAAGCATCCTTTCATGATATACATTTTACATATGACCTAACTTAACACGCATAAACAGCAACCAACCGCAAACCTTGCTTGCTGCATTTTTTAATTGACTTTCGTCGACTTTTTGATATGTATCATGGCACACTAGTTAGATACCAACCTTTCATCATTTTCTGTGGCAAGTACTCCATCACGCTCGTAACCTTGTGTTACACTGAAGCACTTGTTGCACAGTGAACAGGGGAAGGCTGCTTTGTTGACTATGTATCTACGGTGGGTCACCAATGTACTGTAAGTCGAAGCTCGTTCATAGACATCCCACATGGGTGGAAGAATCTCCCGACGTCGTTTTTGAGCCTTCACGATATCATTGTCCTTCTCATTGCACAAACTTTCCTCAATGATCGTCTGCCTGCAAGTTACATTTACATTAGTTGGTTTGTAATATAGCAATAATACCAATATGAATAATTTCCATACATTTTTAATGATACACTGTCAAAGGTCTGAATTAAATTGCTGGAATAATGTACAACCTTCTTTCATAAAAAATTGCTTACAGTATCTAATATGTACTCAATATGTACAAGGATTAAAATACATAGATAATTGTACATTAACTTTTTCTCAAAGAATTTTTTATGTACAGACAGTCCCTACTATTTCAGTCAGATTTACAAAAAGAATGCTGTTAAAAAAAGAATAATGCACATCCTTTAGAGATGGGAAGATTAATGTTTTTTCTTGATTATCAATTCTCGATTATTACTCTTAAGAAGTTCAAATTCTAGATTATTTGATTCTCAATTATCTTAGTACCAAGAAAAATTGTACAATTCCAAAGTGCACAACAATAAAAACAAATGATAATGAAAAAGAGCAGAACCTCTGCAGTTCTAATGTAATACTCAACATTTCTTGTTATTCCTTAAAAATTGAATGATTTTTGCATTTTCTAGTCAAGAATTCTTTTAAAAACATTAATTTCTCAAACTATTAATTACTTTACAATGACTGTAATGGGTAATTTTCTTTTTACATCACAAATACTGTCTTTTGAAATAAATTAAACTAGAATTATGAACTGTTTTAATACTTCCCAGTAGGTACACTGAAAAGCATCCAAGTGCAATTGTATTTATGCAGTCCTTTTCATGGAAGAAGTGTTTTGTACTGCGAAATGTTATTGAATACTTCACAAAAATTGACTGCAAATGCTTTAACTACTGGGAATATGAATACTGTATTTACCCGAAAGGAAGACGACCCCTTCCTAAACTATTTTTGAGGGAAAAATATTTAAACCTGAATTCAAGACTACACCTGTGAAGTGCCGAAAAAACTATTTTGAATGAAGTATTTTTCCATTAATTTATAACAAACCCTTCAAGAAGAAATGCTATTATATGAATAATATGATATATTTGACGTACTTTTAAAGAAAAGCTAATCACAATGAAATAGGTGTGTGTAACCTGGCTATATGGTAGTAACATTTTTCTTACACTGTAAAACTTTTGTGGGTGTTATATACCTATTTGTGACTTAAGCCAATTTATTTCCCAGCAAAGCACTTCCTCTTTACAGTGGGGCACTTCCTCTTTATGGCCCTTCTTCTTTATGGCTGGGAAAGATCAGATAAGGTGACTCTTGTGAAAGTTGACAGGTACAGTATCAGCACTATAAAAATACGTACAACCATAGGACACACTGTATTTAAGCATGAAAAGCCTTTAACAAAATCGCCTAGGATTTGAATTGAAGACGACTCTCCAATTGTAGATGACTCTCCAATTGTAGACAACCCCTTCTCCAATTGTATACAACCCCTCATTTTTTATATTCCTTTTCATTCAAAAAATATCGTCTTCCTTTCCGGTAGTAAATACAGTACGTGATGTTCTTTTGTGTCCGAAAGTACTGTTTTAAATATCAGGATTCACACTTCGAAAAAAATTGAATATTCAAAGTATTTATATCCGACACTGAAACAAATACGAATATTTAATTATTCAAAACGGTGTTCGAAAATTCAAATATTCGCATAGGCCTAATTATTAAACTATAAACTTATAATTTGCAATAATTATCAAAATAATCAAAAATTAATAAATTCATACTTCCTCTCGATTCTCTACTATGTCGATTACAGCAAAAATCGAGGGAATCAAGAAATTGAATTTCCCGCCCCTACGAGTTATAAAGTAACAAATCGAAATACTTGAAAATATTTAATACTAGCAAGTACCCGGTATGCGTTGCAATGCCATGCAAAGAAAGAAAGTGTTTGTGTTTTAAATCTGTTAATTGAAATGCTTTTGGATACACAATATTATTTGTTTTTCCGTCAGGTGCATACACGAATAAGTCAGAAAGTTTCCCAACACGTGAGCAGGCCACATAGAGCTGTCCAGATAAACGGTTTCAAAAGATACGGATAAGGAGTGAACATTAAGACGGATTCCCAATCGCTTTTTATCATACGTACTTACAGACGTTTTCCGTTGCCAAGAAATGTTTTGATTGGCTTGTATCACTTGATACCAACGTTGATAATTGTTCGGCTGGTTAATGTAATTCTGGTAATTTCACTTTTCCACTCACGCAGCACATTCCTGGTGAATCATTCTTAAATTTAAGGGCACGGTAATACACGCATAATTTATCCATTTTTCCAATAACCACACTTGGATGACGACTGTAATCATAATTAGCATCATAATGGAATGGATTTAAATCAGCGTACAGTGTTCATCTGGATTGAGCAGTGCGTACTCGAACAGTTTCCAGTCTTGCTTCCCGTTGTTCAACTGTTTCAGATGAACAGGCTTGAGCATTGCGTACTCGAACGGTTTCCAGTCTTACTTCCTGTTGAACATCTGTTTCAGACAAACGGGCTTGAGCAGTGCGTACTCGAACAGTTTCCAGTCTTACTTCCTGTTGCTCGTTGGTTTCTGAAGCTCATGATACCTTTCTCCTTTTTGCTTGAGGTGTATATCGGCCAATCGCTTTTCGTTTGGGTGGCGTATTTGATTTGACAACAAAAGAAATGCTTTGTGATGACAATTACAAATTCACAATCAACACCACTTATTATGTCACACTGCAGCTAGATTAAATATCAATCAATAATCAAATCCCTGATCTGTATTGTAAAATGGTTGTACTAATCGCAATTGGATGATCGCAATTGGATGAATGGTATATATACATAGATACAGTCATTTGTTGAAACAACTTGCACGCCACCTATTGTAAAATGGTTTTACCAAATCAGAAACCTTCGGGGGCATGCGCACAACTTACCAAAGTTTCATTGCAATCGGATGAATGGCATAGGAACGCATTCGGGCAAACAAAGAAACATTCATTTTGATATATATAGATAAGTGTTACCAAATCACTGTTGCAAATTCTGGATTGTTTTTAAAATGACTAAATAAACCCTTTGCATTAATGTTAAAAACAAGGCAAAAACACCATTTTTAATAATATTGGACGTGAGTGAAGAGAGTGAAGAGATTTGGGTGGCTCTTAACATCAAGGTGTTAACAGCCGATGACGGTAAAGCGAGGTGAGTATGGAGCAGTGCTGGAATGGGAGATTCGTGAGAAAACCAGTCGACCAGCGGAATCACTCAGCATGATTCCCACATGTGAAAATCCAGGAGCGAACCCATCTGGAATCAAAATCTGTCTGCCTAGGTGGGAGGCGAGTATATTGCAAGGATTAATTTCTGACAATACATAAAATATTAAAATATATATCAGTATATATATTTATAAAATATTTATTCCTTAAAATGTCAAGCAGTTAATAATATACTGGCTGCTTCATAACTTGCAAAATAAATCTTATGGTACTGGCATCTCAATTAATGTAATATTTTAATGCATAGTTTTATATATATATTTCCAATTATGGCGGACAAATGGGAGGGGGGGGGGGGAGGGAGGAGTAAAAGGCATGTTTTAGTGCATTTAAGTCACTGTCCTTGCTTTCAGAAGCACATTTTTTATCTACTTGGCATACTCTACCCATGATGATATGCATGACCTTAGAAAGGTCAGAAGCTATAGTTTTACATGGTAACCATGGTAAAGGCTCTTCACGATAAAGTGAGCACTTTTGAAAGCCCAAACGTTTTGAATAATAGTCAATAAAAATGTTTTATTTTAGTCTTGGACTTTAACTTCCGAATGCAGTGAAATATATACGCTGTGTTTATTACTTACAAGACAATATTTATTTTAAAAGGATTGTTACAGGATTAAAAATTGCTGAAAGGAAAAGGTAACTAGGGCCTCAAAAGTGCTCACTTTATGGTGAACAGACTGTGTGACCAAGTATAATGGTGACAACACATAGCAGGTAAAAGTACAAAGAAGTTTGGTAACAGTATGATTTTAAAATGTGGTCCAAGGGCTTAGGTTAGCTAGCATATGCAGGAACATGCCCAATACAAGACAACTCTCCTCGCCCTCCCAGAGGTGAAGAGGAACACCCCAACTGAAAAACTAAGTTGAGAAAAGGTAAAGCAGCCTAGGTCATCATAAACTCCTTACTGGGTTAGAAAAGAAGCATGTTAGTCTGGTATAGACAAGAACCAGCGGCGTAGCTATGGGAGGGGATATGGCCGACATGTTCCCTCATGTTTTTCCTTGCTCTGTTATTCACTTTTAGCAACATGAACAATATTCGGTGTTATATTTTTATTCACTAATATTATTACATGGTACCGAGGAAAATATAAAACAAACCTCCCACATTATACAAAATGTTACAAATATCTGTTAAAAATTGATTTCTGTCATATCTTCAATATTTCTAAAGGTAACTAATGTGCTATATTTCAACTACATTTTCAGCGACACATGTAATTAAAATAAATCAATCACATAAAATAAATTTTTGGAATGAATTCTTTTTGAGGTGCATAATGCTTTGGATATACATATGCTAAAATGCTTACGTAAAGATTATGTTTGTGGTAATTTGACCTATAGGTAGTGTTGAGTCTTGAAATCTGAGGTTGTTGTTGCTGAGGGTTAACCAGGCAAGTTCAACAAGGAATGCTATAGAAGGTTTGCTGTGTGGGGGTATTTGCTTGAGGTAATATTCAATGGCAGATAGTCCAGATGAGTGGGGGATGTTAGTATAGAGCAGGGCTGCCACCAGCCCTGAAGCTGAAATCCTGGTTCCAGTATATAAAAATCCTTGGAATTAAAAAATTGCAAATTACAGGAAAAAAAGTGGATATGAAAGATGTATACATATTTAATGTAATTGTTTTGGTTTGGAATGTACAAATTATAGTAATTCTTTTCTCCACTCACACTTATACTTTAATTTATAGGACTGTATCAGCAATTTAGTTTCCTCACCATTGTGATATCACGGCCAAACCCAAAACACAGTCAAAAAATTAGGATTGAATGCGTAAAAATGGCAATTCACGCTGAAGTTTTTTTTTCAATAATGGCTTTGGCCTTTGCATATGATCATACAGCCAGGAACAGAAGTATGTAAATAACTCAGGGTTCCCACAGAAAAGTGACCATAAGAAATCCTGACTTTTCCTGACCATAAAAAAGAGAATTCCTGACTAAGCAACAAAAATTGTAATACACTTTAAACAAACATTATACAAGTTTGAGGCATAAACTCACCAATAATGGTAGCTTCCTCTGTTTCAGACACATTATCTTCTGCAATTACATAAAATATTCATTATTCCCTTCGTACACAGAAAAAATTTACCAAAAAATGTCAATAATAGTTGATTTGGGTATGAAAATATTGTCTGTTCAGTTACAGAAACATGTTCACTAATTACACCATTAAAGAGAGTTTTCGAACCAAAAAAGGTTTATTTGCATTTGGTACACTTATCTTCTGCACTTTATGGTTTCCTTAAAGTTTTTTATAATGAAGAAATTTTCATTTTTATCTTTTCTTCCACTTCTTCAAGTTCCATTCTTTTGAGTCTCTTCTCTTCCTTCAATTTTCCAATCTCATTAGCAATCATCCTTTTTTCTTCTCTTGTCTTCTTTGCATCACTCTCCTGCTGAAGTTTATTTTTCCGGCTGCTCTCACAGAGAGTAACTTCTTCTCATCCACAGGTACATTAAATATCCCACCATTGTGCTTAATAGAATCATAGACAGTCCTTTGGGCAATGAGTGACTCCCCATGTAGGTTTTCCACCAACAACAATTTATTTATTGAAAATCCCCCTTCAACAGAGGCACTGCCATAAGAAAGGATTAGACAAAGTTTAACCACCTCCCACAGCTGTTCATAGTTGGATTTGCCATTCATAATCTGAGAGAAAACCTCATTTAAGCCAACATCTGCATTAGCTTCAAACTTGTCAAAGAAGTCACTCTTTAAATTACTTTTTGCATCAACACATAAATTTCTATACTGCTGCTTTGCCTTTTCAGAAACATTGTCACTAATTTGATTTGCTTCATCCTGGGCTTGGGGCTCAACTGCATTTGCCCCAAAAATTCTGAGACCGGTAAACATATTACAATTTTACAAGAATAGTAAACAACATTTTTTCCGGACCAAAACCATTTTTAAGGTAAGGCAGACTATAGGCAGAGTATATATAAAATTCCTGACTTACTGACCATTTCTCAAATTCCTGAATTTTACTGACTTATACTGACTGTGGGAACCCTGTAAACTGTATACCTGTGCCAGTGAATAAAGCAAAAGCTGTTGAACATACACTATTGAAGGAATGGTGTATGTCACAAATATTTCACTTAATTATTCACACCATTTGTAATCTTTCAAACAAATGCATCAGTGAAACTGACACACAGCTGTGGGCGCTAGTGTCGCATGTATGCAGCAGCCACTTTGAGCAAAGTGGGGGGGGGGGGGGGGGGGGGGGGGGAGTTTAGATTTTTCTAAAGTTTGGGTTTGGATTTTTTTGGTGTTGAAAATCCGTTAAAACTGATAAAATCCGTTAAAGCGGCAGGCCTGGTATAGAGGGATGTAACATCTATGGTAACCATGTATGCATCTTGGGGAATGAAGCCCAGGCGTCTCAGGCATTCCAGGAAGTGGCCAGTGTCGTATCCTGCTTTTGTGGATTATATATTTTAAAGCTATATTGTTATTTTATTTCATTTTGGGGTTTTTTATATTTATCCAACTGTCCGCTAAATTTGACTTTTTGTTTGTTTCAGTAACATTTCTGTGTGTTTTTTCTGATGATGGCTACTGGATGAAAGCTACTGTACCTAAGGTTGAAGGTGGGCATCTACAAGTGCTGACATTCTCTCAGTAGGGCTGCCAATCCCTGATACAATGCGACATCCTGGGGGGTGGCCGTTGTTCCTTGTGTATCTGTGGAAGCAGATAGAGAACTGGTGTGGTGGGTTTAATTGGGGTGATAGGTCTTGGAGGGGACCCTGGGGCACAAGGAATTGATTAATATTGTCGCAAAATTTGGTGGTTGGGTCTTCTCTCAAACGTTTGTAGATGAATGTGTCCTGGAGTTGGTTTTCTGCTTCTGTAATGCAATCTATTTTGTTGAGGATCATTGTGGTTGTGCCCTTGTCGGCCAGCAGTATCATAATGTCTGGGTTGTTTTGAAGGTTTTGGATGGCTTTTCTTTCTGAAAAGGTTATGTTGCTATTATTAGGTAATGAGATTGCAAAATCGGGGTCTGCAATGTTGACCAGGATGTATGTAATGAACTGCTCAAGTGGATGTGATGGATGTGATGGTGGTAAGGGTGGACGGTCCCAAGTGGATGGGGGTGCAAATTAGGTCAGGGCTGGATAAATGGAGCTACTGTTATGGTTTTGCATGGGGAGATTGCCAAAAAAGTGTTTGAGTCGGAGATTGCGTATCAAGCTTAGGACATCTTTAACAGTGGCAAAGACGACAAACTGCTTGGGGGGGGGGGGGGGGGGGGGGGGCTTTTTGTAGGACATTGTTCTCGGCAGCAGTGAAGTTAGGGTTGGACAGCTTGAGTACATGTGATTTGCCTTTGTGGGGTGGTTGTTCCTGTGTTGTGGTTATGCATGGGAATGGTTTAGACAGAATTGGTGTGGTATGTGCTGGTGTGGGAAGGTAGAAGATTGAAGCTAGACAGGGTTTCTGGCTGACTAGAGGGGGTGGTGGTGGTGGTTTCTGGAGACATTAGGTGGTAGGCAAGGGGCCAGTTTTCAAGGCTTCCATGCACAGTTTGTTGAGCTTAATTAATTTGTTATAGTACCCAGATATGGCTTTTTCTGTTGCAGCATGTAGGATTTTGTTGGTTAGAGCAAGAGGTGATTTTTTGTAAGAATAAGAAGATTTATGTTGGAAAGTAATATGGTGTGGTGAGGATTGGCAATTGAGATATACTGTTTGTAAATGAGTTCTACCATGGTTAGAGAATGCAGGTTTGATAATACTGAGGCTTCATTCTTCGTTTATCATTTCTAATATTAGCAGAAGATTTAAATTGGTTATTTGAGGATGACAGTGGTTATAGTGCTGAATACATAATCTGTTGCAATTTTTCAGTGAAGTGTATTATTTTTTCTCGAAATTAATGGTAATCATTTCATATTATTTCATTTGACAAGTCAACTGTTTGGATTCTGCTTTAAAATATTGATGCATGATGCCTTTTAAACAATGAATGATCAACTTCAAACCATCAGTGTGCATGCCACTTGATTATACGGAGTTTGAATGTTGCCACACATTGTGAGATGTCAGGAATTTTGTACTGTCTACCCAAGGCAAAGGACGGACGCTCCAACGCCAGATTGTATTATTCACCGACCGAGCCACCGAAGTTATGTATCGAGATCATCCAAGTACTCCAGCATGCCACCAGATGGCACCTCCAGTATGATCACCGAGACATGAATCTGGATCCAGCGCCAGCCACTGACGTCACACGCCAAGAGGATCTATGCCAAGTTTACACCCTCTCCGACTCTGGCCAGGCTGCGCAGGCCAGTTTATAAATAGAGAGCAGCTACCCTTGTAATGCCAGTCTGTCTTGTTCCTTCACCGCACTCTCGTGCCAAAGGAACTATCAGCTCCCTGGTTCTCACCGCACTCCTTGTGCCAAGGATCATCACCTACTACATTGTCTTCACCACATTCTTTAAAGAATACTCCTACCAACGCCTTGCCTTGTCTTCACCACATTCTGTGCGGAAGACTCCTAACGCTGTTTACATACACGGGACACTTACCGGCCCCTTCAGGGCAACATAGTAGAGTAGTCAAGTTTAAGTTAGTATCATAATGCTCATCTACCCTGACATTGTTAGCCTAGGTACAGGTCGCCTTTATCTGTCTCAGCCTAGGTCAAGCTTTCGTAAACTCCTGCTGACGTTAGGAGGTAGTGCGACACTATCCTGTTTATTTCTGTCACTGGAATAAACAGATATTTAGCCAACTCTAGGTCCTGTGTAATACCTCTCCCCAGTAGAAATCAGTCCCATCTGAGGGATAGCAGGTGACTGAGGAATTTACTCAAAACTCCCTTATAAAGGCTATTCATGGTAAAGTGAGCACTTTTGAAATCAACCTGAAGAAAAAGTCACTGTCCTTGCCTGCATATATTATAACGGGCCACTGAGTGACATGCCCAGTAAAGTTGGTAATGATGGATGGAAAATAGTTCCATATCTTAACATTGAATTAAAAGTGTTAGGAAACCATGTGAGATAACTTAAATTATTTATATCCCTTTGTGAATTTTTTAAAATGTATTGAAGCGTAAAAATGAACAGATTTGAAAAATATTTACTTTTCTAATAATTTCACAGTTTCACTTGACAGATGTACGAATAAAGTGATGAGGTCCATGGCAGTGTTAATTTTACATAAGACGGAAGAAAACACAACTTACATACAAGTAGAACTTAAGCAGGGCTTTCAAAAGAGCTCATTTTAACGTGAACAGCCTTTACCAGTAGAGTACCCACATGCATTCTGGATGGTCACCCTTTCTGCGCACCACGGTGTACGGAACGATAAGAGCCCCAACCTTAGGTACTCAGTCTCCTGAGATCAGTTTGTCGGGTTGGTGCTTACCCTCTCCACAGTGCTCGTTGCGCCGGAAGAGGTATTCCCCGAGTTGGGAAGACTGGTCCTCCCGAGACACACACCCCCATGCTGGGACTGCTTGCCAGTAAGACCTGACTCTCAGTATTCACAGCGCTTCTTGTGCCAAGTACTGGGATAGGGATAAGCATTCGGTTGGCAGACACAGTACGTTGTTGTACACCGTATAGTACAACACTTCACCTGCTCCCCTTCCATAGGCTTAATCGTAGTGAGTCTGTCCTCATGCCCTACTCCCGTCGAAGTGGTGTCGGAGAAAGGGTTAAAAAGGTACACACTGCCTTCGGATATCAGTAGGAATTTAACCCCATCCTTGCCGCACTTGCGCACCTCCCACTGAGGAGCAGGCCCAAGTGTTACGTCACCTGCAGAGACCAACCACACCGGAGATTCCCACAGATTTCTTCACAGCACCCGCCCGCCTCGGGGAGGAAATACACCCCGTGTTTGCCGCCTATTTAAGTGGAGACAAATCCTATGGGATCGCCAACCCACGTTTTTGGGGGATACACATAGCAGAGGCCACACTATCAACAGCACAACCTAGTGAACACCTGCCCACCAGTCCGCTAAGTTCTAGATTGCCCACGGCAGAACTATCACCGGTCAGGCAGTCTCCACAGGTTAAACGTCACTCAGGTATAACTACTAGAGCAAACCCACTGAAGCACAAAATGGTACTCACCGTACCAGACTTTGTGCCCTGTCGCAAAGTTACCAGGCCCGTACTATATACAGGACGTGCTCTGGTGCTACGTAAGGACTAGTCATAAATACCAAACCCAGGATACGCCTGACCAAACACCCACCAAAAACACTCCTAGGTGGTAATGTCCCGCTCACTAGCCACAAGGCGTCAATATAAAATACATCTTAGAAGTCCAACTATATATTTAATTTAGAGAAAATAGTTTTGCAACTGCTTAAAAAATATTCTATATTAGATATGGCAGGAATATGCCATTAGGCTACTGATTACATTATAAAAAGTAGACAGAATGCACAAGTACTCACAGGGTGGTACTCGTGAATAGAAACACACAAACAAAAGTCTGGCCAATACATTTTCCACGCGGATGTGTGGTCACATAAGGTTTCTCTGGTTAGGCCAGCTTCATCAGGTGGCAAGCGGTGACACACTGCTATCTGTTGGCAAACAGTGAACCTAGCAGCCAGGAGGCAAACTAGAATGAGGCAGGAAATTTGAAATGTGCCAGGGGGTTATCTTATGTTTAGGCCAGGTGTCTGTCTGGGTTGAGTGATGTATTGGTAGGCCACAACTCTGGTTGTGTAACAGGAGTCAGTTCTGGTAGTGAAATACTGCCTTTTCCTACAAATTTACATTTGCTCCAGCTATAGCTTGTTTGGTGTCCACTCTATGAACATTCATTCTCTGTCTAAGAGTGTTGGTGGTAAGGCCAATGTACTATGCATTGCAGTGAACATAATGTAGCTGGTAGATAAGATTTTCCGTTGCATAGTTGTAGCTGCCCTGGATTAGGATGAATCTGATTGGTGAGCCTGCTGTTGAAGGACGTGAGAGATTGGTGTATAGCACAAGAGCTACAACATGGGCTATTGCAAGGATGAGATCCCCTGGGGGTGGTAATATTACTGACTGCAAAATTGGGTGGCAATTTGGGGTGCACCTGTTTGTTTCGAAGGTTGGGGATCATTTGAAGACCAATCTGGGTGGGTTGGACAACAAGTTTTGAGTGAGTGAGTGAAAAAAAAAAAAAAAAGTCAAGTTACTAGAGTATGTGTGGTCAGTTGTGTAAATATTTTATTTTTGGATTCAGATTTTAAGAATTTTTAACTTAGGCAATGTTTTTTATTTTACTTGATGTTCTTAGCTTTTCTAAATTTTACGTATGATTTAATCTTATAGCAAAATTGCTGAAGTCAGATTTAGTTTGGTTTTCCTTGGTGGTTAAGTTTTGGCGGGCGTGCAGAACAGGTAAGGGCTTTGCTGAGTTAGTTGGACCTCTACCTGGCTGGTCAAAAATGCGGATATATATGCATGTGATCTTCAGTTGAAGGATGCGTGAGTATGGAGCAGCACTGGAATACAAGAACAGGGGAGGGGAAAAAATGGGAAATACCAGAGAAAACTACCCCCATTAATGACAGTGTCTGACACAATTCCCAAATGCAGAAATCCGGGAGTGGCCCCACTGGGAATCAAACCCGATTTGCCTTGTTATAGGCTACTCATGGTAAAGTGAGCACATTTGAAAGCCCTCTCTTTTAGAATAATAATCATCAATAAATATATTGTATTTTAACCTTAGACAACTTCAGAGTGTTATGGAATATATACACCGTGTTTATTACTTACATGGCAATATTTATTTAAAGGGTGGTTACAGGATAAAAAATATGACTCTCAGATAAAAGTAACTAGGATGCCAAAAGTACTCACTTTACCGTGGACAAGCCTATAGAAGGTGAGCACTCTAGCAACTGCACCACAGCAGCCCCACCAATAACCTAAATATAACAAATTACATAAAACTCTGTGATGAAACACACCTGTTGCTATCTGTCCTGAATGTTTCTTCTTTCATAAGGACATAGTCATCTGGTGCAGGACTGCCTAGCTGCAAGTCAGGATACTGGTTGTGCTTATCGTTAGGTAGTACAGGAGTGATAGTAATGCCTTTTGCAACTGCAAATCACACAACAGAACACAACCACCGTTTACCACAGATCTGGTAAGTTAATGCAGAAGTTAATTCTTTAATTATAACGTATCCAAACTCTAACCTTAGGTAAATAAGCTAACTGGGCAAGGATATGAGAAGGGAACATTACTGGACAAACATTGATGCAGACCTTACACTAGGGCTATTCAATTAGTTTTCTCATTGGGCCCCTTACAAATAATTACAATGCCTAACAGGATACACTCACATATTACAAAGTCGTAGTTCACTTATATGTTGTAATTTTAGTTATGTGAAAATGAAATAGTACATAATTTGATAAGTTTTGGACTAGTGATAGTCTAAGGTGACGTTAAATTATGTAACTGTATTAGAAAGCATACAGTATTTTAAAAAATGCTTACAAATTTTTTGTTTGCAGGCCAATCAGACAAGTTTGGCATTGCTACATATGGCCACAGACCACTAATTGAATAACCCTGCCTTACATCATAGACCAACATCTCAAACTACTGTGCAGAGGGTCAGCTAATTGTAAAATTTAATGCCTAAAATTAAATATAACATTAAAAATAGCACATATCCTATTATACTGCTTAATTTGTTGAACAGTCTAACATTACAGATAAAGACCAAATAGACATTATTTCAGTTGCACATCAAATAAAAATTTAACACACATTAGAACCCCTATTTTACACTTTAAAGGGACAAATGAAAAATGGTGTAAATCAAGGGAAAGAGTAAATGGATGGACACAAGTTAAACTTAAGGACACTATTTAGCAGTTAATGTCAATGTAAATTATTAGGCAATACACAAGCTAGTTTAATATTTTGAATTGAAGTATATATGCAGTTAATTTCAAGCATTTTTACCATGTATGTACATTTTTGTAGTAATGTTAAGATATTTTAACAAATTTAAGGGTAGGTTTCTTATTTCTGCCTGTAAACAGAAAAACTGTTAGGCCCTAACCTTTGTTTACTTTGCTTTCACTGGTAATAAATAACTTTCATTTAGAACAAAATCACAGGATAATAATATATTCAATTCCATTTAAGTTATTTTGTAGTCTGTAATTCTGCTGTAGATGATAACTTTTTATCCCAATGTTAAGAAATTTCAGAGGTGACACTTTTAATTTAAAAAGAAATATCTGCATGGGTGGGTTTTCCAAACAAGACTGCAACATATGAATTTCCAAATTTTGTCAACCTTGCCTTAAAAGAAAGTGTAAAATAAAGGAAACCATAATGAATAGCAGTGTAGATGGCAGGAATTTATTACACTGTAAACATAAGGGAAATGGTAATACCTGTGAATAAAAGGGTGTACACATCTCAAAAATTTTTTGCACCACTTATATTTTGTTTGCTGTTGAAGGATGTTCGCTTTGAGAGTTATTTAATTACAAAACGACATCTGATTGAAATGTAACGACACCTGTTATAAGTACATGGACTCAATTCATGCAGTCTCAGTACAGTCCAGAAGAGTACGCTGTTACTGTAACCTTTAGACATGGTATGCAAAGACAGTGTGTGTCCTGTTCATACTGACATTGTTAGCACATACAGCCACTATCGTGTTGCACACAATGTTGCATATCGTCCTCGCAGTGGTCGTCCACAGTCAACAACAGAAGCTGAAGACCATTACGTGCCAATACTGGCTCACAGGAACCAAGAAGACACTGCAACTGAACTGAGTAATGCCCTCCTGCAGGCAACTGGGAGGGTTGTCTCTACTCAGAAAATCCGAAATCATTTCATAGAGACAACCTACATGCAAGATTTCCCAGCCCTCAAACCACCGTGCCGCTTGTGTCACCTGTTGAGGGATGGGTACACCTCTGCGTTGGCTCGGCTTCGGCCGAACTCTACTAGTTAGGGACTAATTGTCGCCGGCTCCCCTCTTTCGAGGCCAGTAGTAGTTCCCCTCCATGCCTTACCCCAAAAGGGGTGGGAAGGATTTGCAGGAGAGATAGGACTCGGCTGCCTACAAATTCACCTGGAGCTGCCACCCAATCACTACGGCACTCTAACATGATAACCTCCGGGGTCGAGCTCACGCTACCCGTCAGCTGGAGAGGCCTCACCTCCTAGCTCATTCCCCATCTGTGTATACAGCTCCAAAGAAGATGTCTAGGATGCCTACCTCGTCGTAGCAGCCATCCGCCGAGGGGAGGTGGTCTCTCTCGTTATCGCCTGTCCTTAGTTCAACAGAAACTGGAGCACCAGCCCAATCAAGGCCTCGTCAGCAGCACCAGCAACCGCATCACATTCGGAACACCTGGCAACACCAGTAGCTCTAACCAACCACCAGACCGGGGCATAAGTCCAGCTGTGACCGCAAGTCACAACCACCTACAGATTGTCAAGCCAACCACTGACTTTGAGCCCAGCCAACAGGCAACTCATCCTGCCTTATATACTGGTCAGGCCCCAGCCTGTCAATAAGACAGAACTGCCATTAACCTTGCATGTGACTGACCTGCATGCCTAAAAACTGTCTCGACTGTGATGTAGACATTGCTGCCAGTACTATTCCCAAGCCTGTCACACGTTAATGTATTAGGTTTGTGTGATCATCCACGAACATCCTCGGCGCACAGAGTTTCCTCCTATTATCAACAAACAGTTTCCCCTTTCTGCTTTGTGCCCTGCAGTACCTGAACACACTTATGAGACAGAGTAAATATATAGGAAAATGTCTAACTACATGCCTAAACATGATTGACGTTACCATCTGGAACTCTCTAGTATATGGTTGTTTAGCTATGATTTAAGTGCAGGATCCTCATACGTACCATCTCATCTTCGTTTCATAATGCCAATTTCGATAAGTCAGAGAAGAAAGGTGCCTTGCTGTTCCTTGGAGCATTTATAAAAATAAATGAAAAGCTGTTCTTTGTACTCAACAGACAAAACTCCTACACATGCCCTTACATTTGCATGTTGCCTGCACAGGAAATTAAATGTAACACTATTAGTAACAAAGACATGATTTGCATAACATGGGAATGTATTATACGCAATGGAATTATTTAGCAGAACAGAAGGTTTCTTAATGATTTTCGTTCCCCAACAATGCTTTCTGAACCGTTCTTTCACCTCTTTTGTCTGACATCATTCACATCAGCCATGTTTATTAACACTACTAATGCTACTGTTAGTGTAGCAGTGCTACCTAGCAAGACACACTTGTCCTAAGACACTTTTTACATTGGTACCTTCAATGTACATAGACTTAGGGCCATATGTTGACCACATTTCGAACTACTATAAACTGTGTTTTACAAGCATGCTCTTTTGTAGCACATTAGGCTTGGCACAGAGATTCATTTAAACACTACAGCAGTTTGTCTGCGATTTTGGCCTTTAGACCCCTTTTAGTTCATACTATGTATTCATTTGTTTCAAAGAAAAAAAATAATACAGACATATGTTACGTGCCCTTCCCTAGCCCGTTCACCACTCTGCCAGCTACACTGCCATCAGATCAACTCTGTGCCATGTGAGAGCAGCTCTGCGCCGTAAAGTCAGTGTTCCACATATGTACACGAGCGTGCATTAATGCAGTGCATGTGCTGTAAAGTGTAATTATTTTGTCTTTTATTTTTATGGTCCTTAATTATTTTCCAGTGTATTTATTAATTTGTTTCACCATTAATATCAGTCTTTCTACAGTAGTAGTGTTCCAGTGATCACGGGTGCAAAGTGACGTGTGGCATACCAAGAGCATGTCAGTGCAACATATTTTTGGATGGTCTTGTAAAATCATTATCATCGCCAGTGCAATTCAGTGTCTTTGTATTTTCGTTAATTTTAAAAGGGTTTTTGAATGTGAATAATTATGTGTTTTATAGAGTATAAACTATGTCACCATGCATAATAACACATTCCCATTTACGTACTGTGCTACCATAAGCTGAGGCACACAGTGTAAAGTAAAATATTTTATGTATTTAGCCACGAATCAATCACGGGCATAGGCACGTGGTAAATGAAAACGTAATTTTATTACTTTTGTCCAGTATCAAAGGGGTAGTACTAACCCTCTCCAGTAGTAAGTTTACAGGTTTATCAACCAGACATGTATAGAACATAATGTAACGCCCACGTGGCGAGAAAACACACATAAATTATAACTAGTTTTTACGTTGTTCATTTGAAGTGTTATATATTGTCTCCTTGTTGTGTACTGAAAAATGAAAGTGTGGAATAAATAAACATCAAAATTACTGTATGGACAAAGCCTTGCATGCCAATATACGTAACCTCAAATTGGAGGTGAAGGCACACTTGTAGCCTGTAAGTATATGTTTACATATAATATTTTATATTTTTTATTATGGCCTTTTGAGTGTGAAGTGTTAATATAATTCTGTTTCATCTCCACCCAAGGTTCATGTTCATTCATTTAATTTGTTATTAAGTATTTAATAAAATGTGTGTTTTGTGATGTGTGCAGGAACTGCAGCCAGTGAGCAGGCAGCCAGTCGCCATGTTTTGCAGTAACAATCTTGTACTTACATGAGGCAGTAGTGCACGTGCGTCCTCCCTTGACATTCATCACTTTCGCGCCTAATCATGTAGTTTGCCATAGTTTATTTAACTTACAGGAACATTTTGTACTTGCGTCCGGGGAGTGCACCGTCTCACATCCCAGTCATTTGCTGTATGACAGGGGCATAAGTTACATTAATTTCATGTAGACCTTGTGCCTTTGTTTGCAGTGCTAGAGTATCCTTTGCTTTAGTGGGATAAAAATTCATGTTAAGTGCTTCTATGAAGGTTTAACTAAATAAAACAGTGTTACGTAGCATGTGCACTTCTTATTACACCGGATACTTAATGACAGTTTACCCATTCTCATTATTATGACTTTTTACTCATTAAATGTGTTGGAGATGACCTGGAAGTCTCCACGGAGGTAAGAATGCGTTGAGGGAGGCATACAGCCCTGACTATCCTAGGCCTTATTGAATATCATTCTATACAATAACGATGACTTGGAATTGGCGTGGATGACGGGTTAACACCTCGTGTTAGCCCAGGCATTTATTTTCATACTGGACTCAGCGTCAGCCTGGTACCAGCCTCATCTTGGATGGAGGACCTCCACGGGAGGCCACGCATGGGTCATCGACGTCACAACCCCATCTACACCTGGTGTTCACAGAGCTGGCACCCTCACCTGTCAATGCGTATGTTTTTCTGTCGCTATAAATAAAGCATTGCGTTGTAATCTCATTTTCAAACAAATTTGGCACGGCCGATGCACTCACAATCTTTTGAAATGTTAATTACAGTCATTGTCTTTGTATTAAAAAATGAATCACAGTGCAAATTATTGCTATTTATTTTACACTAGCATCAAATAGATTTGTTTAAAAATATTGCAAGTGTAATTCAAATTCACTGATGGCATTTGTTCAAAGATAATCTGAAAACTATTTTGAAGATGCAGTATTAATACAGTATAAATAGAATTCTAACTTTTAAATTTCTTCTATTCAACCAAGAACTGGGAATATTGTTAATATGCAAGCTCATCCATCTCATTGATTGATTTGTTCACCACAATTTGTATTCAATAAGCATTATAATTTAATGATTAAATAATACCTTTGAGACTTTTATTCGTTTTTGTTTTACCACTATAGTAATGAAGATGTGACAAAGTGAAGAAAGGGGGGGGGGGGGGGGGGGGGCTAGTTTTTTTTTTGCAGAAGGGAGACATGATAAACTAAAGTTTGGAAACCCCTGCACTATATAAATGTGCTGTTACTCCAATGTGCATTTGTTACACTTGCCGCTAGATGGCTGTGCTGTTACTCCATGTGCAGTTGCTAGATTTCGTACTAGATAGATGTGTTGTTCATTACAGGTAAAAATAGAGTCGTGCTACATCCTGTTTTTCAAAAACACATATCTGCCTGATCAGCTACTATGGTAATTTCCGTTGTTTTCTGGAGGATGTTTTTAATGTCACAGAGCATGAATGCAATATGTTTTGTTACATAATTACTATAAAAAACAATATTTCACTTTTTGCAAACGATTTCACCTGTAGAACAGGTAACTTCTGTGAAAAATTTCATATAGTATATACACCTTACTTGAATAATTTTTATTAATATGTATATATAATACGAAAGGCACACCTGTAGCAACTAAAAATAATTTTTCAAACGAATAGTACAGTTGCACAAAAAAAATTTTTAGGCCAAAAAAATTTATGGTACTTAATTGTGACACACTCTTGTTTTTTAAAAATATTTTTTTTTGGAAAAAGTGCAGCTTGGAATCGAGTAAATACAGTATCGTAAAAGAAAAGGTACAATCAGTACAAATTACAGTATGACAATTCCTAATTTTGTCTGCCGGATCAGTAGACCACAAAGTTCCCATTGTAAATTATGCATGTTGTGAACATCTGAAACTCACTTTACGTCACAAGCAGCCTGCACAGTATGACACAAGTTTCGTTGGCCAGCCAGTCCCACTTCTCTTTTATTCCCACCATGGTCAAATACATATACACATGTGTAGTAAATGCGGTGCAGAAAAGGAGTTTGAAACTTAGGAAATTATATCTAATATATTTTCTTGAGACTCTGTGGTTTGCTAAATGAAAAATGTGTTTTCATTACATTTACACAAAAATTTCTTTTTTTTGTCGGTTCAAGTTAGTCAAAGTCCAAGATATCAACCTCCAGAATACTAAGAGTTTACTGCTCTAAATTTTAAGAACTTTTCAATTTAAAGTATAATTTTCAAATACCTGCCAGAACTGATAATACCGTGGTGTAATTTGTACTGACATTCTACTGCAAATGGAAACAGTGAGATGAAATGCGGCTGGAGAGTCAAAGGAATTCATTGGCGGGCAGACTGCAATGCCATGAGAAAATTCACTAGCTATCTGCAACATCCGTACATTTTCCACAAACGAACAATCCCATCTCATATTTGCCAGGGATCATCTAAATTTTGTTGTGTTTATCTGTAAGTGTGTTCAACTATAAAACTGATTTCACATTATTATTGTTTCCTCACCTTCTACAGGTTGCAGAGACACACCTCTGACTAGCCTGTCTTCAAGACCCTTCAAGTTGTACTGTTTGGCAGGCTTGATGTCAACAGGCTGCTGAAGGGCATCTGGCTCAACTTCTTGAAGACAGCACTGAAAATCACCACCAACTGTTGTACACCCACTGCTGTTGCCATTATTTTATATTCCTAACATCTCTGCACTAGTTTACGTAAATGTGCATCAATAATTCAAACTTCGATTTTGCAGAACCTGGCCTGTAAAAACACCTCCTTTGTACGCGCAGATTTTGAGAAATGGTATAAAAATATAAAAGGAAGTTTGTCCAAAAATTAAGAAAAATAAAAATTTGTGGAAAAAATCTATTAAAATACAGTTGTAGACCTGTAAAATTTAAAATTAATACGGGTTTTAGGGTTGCTACCTTTACACACTGCATAACAACAAGCTTAAAATAAAAAATACTATAAAAATTTGTTGTTACTAGCATGCTGAGCATGAAGAAGGTCGTTAACCTACAAGTTGTTTCACGGTGCATTATCTGCTGGTGCAGTTCCCTCTTTTGTGCTATACTTGTCTGCTAGATACGGATGTGCAGCATTAACATTACGCACCCTGCCCACAGCAGGGTTACACACCCTCATTGTAGGAATACACATTGGATAATTCCAGCCAGTACAGTTTGAGTATGAAAACTTTACTCCTCGACATTCCTATGCAAAATATTTGCAAAATTCATAATCCATAAACATAGTAACCATATTTTAAAATTAATACACCTATTGCACATTTAGTAAATCTTTGGAAACAACTGTGTGTGTCACTGCCTGAAGACGGGAACAGATAGCAGTTCCAAAACGTCACATTGTGTCGGTTTTCAAAAAACTACTGTGTTTGTGAGTGTTTCTTCGTTGTGTTTGTTTTATTTGTGTAAGTAGAAGACTAGTCTATGTTGTCTTTGGTGTGTTGTCTGTTGGTCATATATAGATTTCTTGTATACACACATATTATATTAGTTTTCTGCATTTAACTTGCTGTCCTGTTTTATTTGACTTGATTCCTTCATAGAATTTTCTGGCTTTGGGCATATATATTCTTGACTACAGCATACCTGGCTCACATGCTGTCGTGTCTGGTAAAACTCCTGTGTTCGAGTGTGTTTCTTTGTTGTGTTGACCTATTTTGTTCCTACTTTTTCAAGCAGGTTTCTAGCCTGTGTTGTTTTCTATGTGTTATCTGTTGATCGTGCGTGTATACATATATTTTACGTAATTAATATATATATATTCTTCTTCATAGGTTACTTGTCTTATTTAAGTATTTTTTGTGTTCAGTTTTGTTTTTACCATGACAGACATCTGCATCGCAATGGCGAATGTCCAAAAATCTCCATCTAGTCATTCACCCCCAATGCACTACTCATTCCAAGATGACAGAATAGCAGAAAATTTAAACATTTTATTTCAAGTTATAAAAATGTCAAGATGTTTTGAACGTTCACCTTTAAAATCTGTGAATAGTTGATACACTCCGCTCGCCCATTTAAAGAGAGGCATGCGAAGGAATATGGTGAATTCACTCCTTCACACTGAAACAATCTTTAAATGCCCTAAGATTTATGTTTAACAGCATTTACGAGTAGAATTATATTGCATAAATACCTCACAAATAAGTATTTTAATACAAAACTATGCACAAGCAAATGACGACCATTGCTATTAAATTATGAGTAACGAAAACAACTGTCATGAAACTCGATAATTGAACAGAATTAATCCAAATTTTTCACTCAATGCAAATTTTGTGAAAATTTGTCCAGCCATCCAGTTTTCAAAGCACATAACACTATCATTTCTAAAGGCCTACCATTTAGCTTACGAAAAAAATTACACGAAACTGATGACAATGTATTTCATGAAACTGCATCCACACATTTAACGCAGAATTTAATTTCAGCCCCAAATTACTTACCTTGAAGGAAGTAGTGGAAATTAGTAATTACTATTGGATATATCAGTTCACACAAATTAAACTATTTGGAGAGTTGTTATAATACTATTTTAACATATTCCTAACACTAAAGAAATAATTATTCATGTGCAATATAACACATTTTTATGCCATTACTGTTTCAAAACGAGTGACATACAAGCCAAGGTATTAATTCTACCATTGCAATTGCCTGAATATTAAATAAACACATTTATTTTATCTTTCAGAATTACAACACATATTGCAAATATAACAAAACACTCATCCAAAGTTTCTTCAAGTTTGAAGTTTAAAATTTATACTGACTTCAATTGCATGGAGCGCAACATTTTCAAGGTAGGAGTCAAATTTCAAGATTTTCTGGGACAAGAAACTATGTGGAAATACAGAAAAAAGCTACAGGAAAGCTGCCTTGAGAATTCTAAAACTCCCGGTGACTGAATGGAGCTTTGTGTTGTTAGACTTTATGTTACAGAATCTTGATCCAGATACAAGAGCCCAGTTTGAAGTAGCTCATAAGACTATACAGATGCCCACAGTTGATCAGTTTCTCGAATGTTTGGAATCACATTGTAAGGCATTGATGATGGCTAACTATTCAGCATCAAGGTGCACTTCTGCATGATCAACAACTAAGAAGTTTGTAACTTCAGGTACAAACATAAAAGCTTCATTCTTGGCAACTGCGGAACAAGACATTTGTGTAACCTGTGACGGCGCACACCGAATTCACAAATGTCCTACATTCAATGGTCAGTCAGTTGATGAGAGGATAGAGATGGTGCAACAAAAGATGTGTTTCAACTGTTCGCAGAGCCACAGGGTGAAGGATTGTAAGTCAAAGAGAAACTGTATGTACTGTAGTAGGAGACCCCACTCCCTTCTTCACACTGCTGGCTTTCCAAATCAAGTGGAGCAAACTCCATCTATTTCTAACCAACAAGAAGCAGTACTTCCATTCCCAATGAGGAAACTGCAGCTGTAGTCTCACTTACCTCTTCCACTGATGTGTCAGCAACTGTCATCTTAGGTACAGCAGTAGAGTTAAAGATGTACGTGGCAAGATGCAGAAGGTTCGAGTGTTGCTTGACTCAGGATCCCAGAGCTCATTCACCTCTGAAGAGTGTGTCCGCAAGCTAGGGTTAAAATGCCAAAGGACTCATGTTCCTGTTGTGGGGTTGGCTCAGTCTGTTGTTCTTGCTAACAATGGTTCTGTTACTTGTGTTCTGACACCTGCGACAAGTGAAGGGCCTCAATTAATCACCAATGCACTGGTCTTGAAGGATATAGCCTCCAAGTTACCCAGCATCCCACTTCATCACCACATGAGGGATGTGTATCATCATTTGGAATTAGCTGACCCATCGTTTGATACTCCAGGGACAATCAATCTTCTTTTGGGTGCTGATGTATACCCAGATGTGTTTGATGGTGGGCGGTACCAACCACCACGTGGGTTCCCCTTTGCTCTTCACAGTATATTTGGTTGGGTTCTAATGGGTAAAATCAGTCAGACTACAGCTGCTGCTTCCAGTAGTGTTGTTTCTCTGTTTGTACTGTCTGAGGCTTCCCTAACAGACACCATCCGTCAGTTTTGGGAGAGCAAAGCAGTACCTTCTGTTCAACATTGTAGCCCAGAAGATATTGAATCTGAGTCACTTTGTTGAAACCCATTCGCGAGACCCAGAGGGTAGATATGTCCTAAGACTACCTTTCAAGGAAAAGGAACCAGAGTTAGGAGATTCCCGCAGATTTGCTGTCAAACAGTTGCATCAATTGGAACGCAGATTGCATAGTCGGCCAGAAACCAAAAGGGAGTATTCCAATTTTTTGCACGAGTATGAACAACTTGGACACATGCATCCAATTAAGAATGGAGTAGGGTACTCTCCTCGTTATTATATCCCACATCACTAAGTGTTGAAAGAATCCAGCTCAACAACCAAGTTAAGAGTGGTGTTTGATGCTTCAGCGGCCTCCACTTCTGGAAAGTCTCGTAATGATGTTCTTCTGACTGGACCTAAACTTCAGAATGACACTGTGGAGATTATTACACATTTCTGTCTTCATCCTGTTGTAATGACCACAGATGATTGTAAATCGACAAGTGCGCGTACATCCAGAGGATGCATCTTATCAAATAATTCTGTGGCGTGAGTCCCCTGATCAGCCAATACGTGAATTCCAACTTGACAATATCACTTACGGTGTGTCAGCAGCTCTTTTCATGGCTATGAGAGCCTTACAACAGCTTGGAGTTGAGGAAGGTGACTTGTATCCCAAGGCGGCTAAGGTCGTGATGGAAGACGTATTTGTTGACAATGTCGTGACAGGTGCAGCATCAGTTGCAGAAACCCTCAAGTTGCAGCAAGAACTGATAAATCTCCTAAAGCAAGGAGGTATTGAATTAAGAAATTGGTCCAGTAATAACCAAGCTGTCTTAGATACAGTACCAGAAAACCACAGAGACAGTCCACTCAGCTTTCAAGAAAATAGTGAAGTGATCATGATACTTGGTCTCCAGTGGAACTCAAGGTTGGATGTATTTTCATATAATATTCAATCAGCCAGCACAAGAGTCACCAAACGAGCTATTCTTTCAGACATTGCTAGGTTATATGACCCACTAGGATGGCTTACTCCAGTTGTAATTCGAGCTAAGATTTTCCTCCAAACACTCTGACTGTTGGGTGTATCATGGGATGAAGCTCCACCTCGAGATGTGCTGGAGGACTGGCAGGCTTTCATCTGCCAACTGGATGTTCTCAGCAAACTGTCTATACCTCGTATTGTGTCAGCACTGCAGTCAGAATATCAGCTTCATGGCTTTAGCGATGGATCCAATGAAGGTTACGCAGCTGTTGTATACCTATGTACTGCTGATCAAGGTGGGGTGAAGAGACACCTGCTTCTGGCCAAATCACGTGTTGCGCCACTAAAAACAGTCACACTTCCTCAACTTGAATTGCAGGCTGCACATTTACTCATTACGTTACTTGAGTCAGTAATGTCAACCCTTTCAGAACATATCCACATTAGCTCTAGTACTGCATTGTATGACTCCACAGTGGTCCTCGCCTGAATAAGGATTCCTCCTCATTGTCTGAAAACTTTTGTGGCAAACAGAGTCATTCGTATTCAAGAGAGCAAGATAACGGTCCAGTGGAGACATGTGCCTTCTGCTGACAATGCTGCAGACTGTACTTCCAGAGGACTCTCACCCTAAGATTTACTGACACACACACTTTGGTGGACTGCGCCTAGCTGGTTAATATCTGAGGAGGAATCGTGACCATGTGGAGGAGTAGCAACCAGCATTCATGAAAGTGAAGAAGAGCTAAAGCAGTCTAAGGTAGTCTCATTGGTTGAACATTGTGAGCCAAACCTCCTTGCAAACCTCTCTAGGTTCTCTTCCTGGTCATAGCTTCTGAGAGTGCTTGCTCATGTATTAAGATACATTTCAAACCTGAAGGTGTCACTAGGGTGTCGACGCACTGGTCCCCTTACTGTAGTAGAACTTGATGCTGCTAAGAAGATGTGCCTGAAGCAGGTTCAAAGAGAATGTTTCAGCTCTGAGATTGAATGTTTGATTTCAAAGGGTGAATGCCCCCCTGGTACTGGTATTAGAAAGTTGAATCCATTCTCAGATTGTGATGACATTCTGCATGTGGGTGGATGTTTACAAAATTAATAACTAACTTACAAAGCTAAACATCAAATCTTGCTACCCAAGAAGAATTTCGTGACAAATCTGATAATTGATTATTATCATCTCGTGCACCTCCACGCTGGTTCCAATGCCACACAAGCAAGCCATTCGTTGCGAGTACTGGATAGTGGCAGGGAAGGGATCTGTCAAGGCCAGGATCCACAACTGTATAAAGTGCCAGGTTCAGGGCCACCAATACACAGCCATTGATGGGAAATCTTCCACCAAGTAGGGTTCAACAAGTGAGCCCATTTCTAAACGTTGGTGTTAACTATGGGGGCCCGTTCCAAATCAAACAGTTGCGTGTTCAGAACAGTCGTGTGTCAAAGGCTTATTTGTGCCTATTTGTTTGCTTAGCGACAAAAGCAGTATATTTAGAAGTTGTTTCTTCTTTGAGCACCACAGCTTTTCTTGATGTATTATTCAGATATACTGCTAGGCAAGGGCTGTGTAAAAATGTTTTTTCAGACTGCAGAACAAACTTTAAAGGTGCATGCCGTTAGGTGAATGATCTACAGAAGTTCTTAAGTGAAAGTGCCAACTTGCAGTGTGTTGCAGATACCCTTGCCACTCGTGGCATTCAGTGGAATCTCAATCCTCCATCTGCATCACATTTTGGTGGGTTGTGGGAGGCAGCCATCAAATCTGCTAAGTATCATCTGAAAAGAGTTTTAGGCTAGCAGGTTCTTACATCTGAGGAGCTGTCTACTCTCTTTGCCCAGATTGAAGCTATTCTTAACTCACGTCCACTGCGTGCCATTTCGTCAGATCTAGATGACTTAAGAGGCCCTAACACCAACACACTTCCTTGTAGGCACCACCCTGACAGCACCTCCAGTTCCAGACCTTACAGAGATTCAATCAAACAGATTGGACCGGTGGCAGCTGGTACAGAGTGCCACTCAGCACTTCTGGCAGAGATGGCATAAGGAGTACCTGCATACACTACAACCACATGGAAAGTGGACCAAGAGTGAAGGTGAGGTGCAGATTGGAGACTTTGTCCTTGTCGGAAGACCACTTGCCGCCTCTGCAGTGGCAGCTTGGACGTGGCAGTTCTACATGCAGGCAAGGATGGAATTTGCGGAGTGGCCACCATTAAGCAGCAACATCGAACAGTGAAGCATCCCGTTATCAAGTTGTGTCCCCTACCTATTCACTGAGAACCACATATATTGTTGTGACATTGTACAGGTTTTCTAGTTTGCTTAAAAATGTATTTTTGGTGGGCAGTATGTTTAGGTTTGTGTCAATTACTGTATGTACTTGGATTCAAATTCAAACTTGGTGCCAACTGTTGCGAGTGCCATGGCCGGCGGCCATCTTGACTTGTGGTGCTATCTATGAATGAAAGCAGTTTAGTTACAGCTACTCCATGTTGCTGGACGTCACGCAACTGAAATGTGTTACAAAATATATTGTGTGGAAACACCTGCAGTCAAATATTATTGTGCATTGTTCACATTACTACTTACAATAACAGCCCAATTATTCATGACAATACAACAACTATTGTTCTTCATTAAATTCATTAGATAATTAATTGTATTTACAGTTTCAGGATTTTTGTGACTTGAGAAAATAATCTGTATGGATTAAACATGAACTAACCATGATGTTCCCTGACCAAAATTGCATTTCCCTGACTTTCCACGGCCAATTTTCATTTCCCCGATTTTCTAGGTAAGTGACAACCTAGTATTGAGTTTTTGACCATATATTGTTAAAGGATACTAGCATTTTTTTACTTTCCTTCAACTATTTACTGGATTTTGCTTAGATTTGTTCAAATTTCTATTTATTGATGATCAGATTTGCTATTTCACATATTATTTAAATTTTTGTACATTTTTGG
This sequence comes from Dryococelus australis, assembly GCA_029891345.1. NCBI lineage: Eukaryota > Metazoa > Arthropoda > Insecta > Phasmatodea > Phasmatidae > Dryococelus > Dryococelus australis. Next base: position 102,114,369 of record CM056995.1, on the reverse strand, counting down.
ATTTACTTTGTTACAGTTTTTGACAACCTAGACTATCTTTTTGGATACATTTTCAGATTTTAATTCTTAACAAATGTGTGTGTGTGTGTGTGAGAGAGAGAGAGAGAACATAGTGCACTTTCAAGTTTACATTAAATACCAAAACCCTTAAAAATGACAATGTATAATAATTATGACTAAAATACTAACATGATAACTCTTGACAGTTAAAATTGTTATGAGCTGCAGCTCTCACTGGCTGCGAGTTACCATTATGTGCGTGGTCAGGCTCTGTGGGGGGGGGGCACACCTCTACTCTTCCCTCCCTCAGACAGATACGCTCTTCGCCTTGTTGCTACCCACCACCTCTAGGGGAAGCCCGGGAATGACTGACAGCGGTGAGACCTGGCTGACGTCACAACCCTCCTCCTCTGCCTGCTGAGGAGCCGACAAACATGAGGTGCAAGCAAGTATATTCTGGGAATTAGGGACTCAGTGCTACGCTCAATTTAGATAAATATCTGGTTGATGGCCTACAACCCTATAAATACTGCAGTGGTCCAGCGGCCAGTAGTCTTGGTAGAAGTCTTAGGGCTGAGTGTGGTAACCGGCACATCGGTGAAGAGAACGACAGGAAATTACGAGGTGGCGGTGGATGGGGTGTACGCGATGTGAATGGACAAGAGGGTGTGAAACCCGAAGAGTGAAGGCTACTGTGTGCGAGTGTGCTCGGAGAACTCTAGAGCATTGCGGACTGGTGGGACACGGACTAAACTGAGATGGGACTGAATGGACATGTAATACCGATTTTATTGTAAATATTGATACTGTAGAATATGGACACACAATTTATAAAATAATTAAATAGGTTTTGATACACTGTCTATTGGGACTGATTTATAATTATTTAATTTCATTGATTTCTTTGACATAATTATAAATTATATTAATTGAAGTCGTTAATCGTAAACAGTAAGTGATATATTTTTATTTTGAAATGTTGTGTCGAGAGAATATTGTTTTTAGTTGTAAATAAAACTAGGAAAATATAATTAACCCTTTTATTTAATTAATTAAGACCTCCATCCCTTAACGAACTTGGTTAAGTCCACTGAATTTTGTGAGAGAAATTGTAATAACATTTACAATTATTGATCAATCATAGAATGAGGCATGGTTGAGAGGTCTACTGCGTAAACATTGGTGGAGGAGTCCGCTTAAGGTATGCAAAAAAAATTAACATTAACCATGTTGTGTATCCTGACTAAAATAAAATAATTTCTTCTAACCTATTTTTGAGAATACTGCAGTCATGGCGAGGTAGTTGAATTGTAAGCAAATTTTAACCATGGGTGGCATCTGATAGCACACATTGGTGCCCCAACCTTCTACGCCTGGCAAATGCTTCACAACATAGTGTCCTAACCTACTGTTTACACGCCCAGCGACGCATTGTTAGGAATTTCAAGGTATGTTCTTTGTGTTATTGGTACTCCACGGCTTGTGTTAAGATACAACTCATTAAAAAAATCTATCAAAGCTCACTCCTTCTAAGACTTTACTTCTAGTGATCGTATCATGAACATGACATATACCAAGGTGAGCATGATTGGGGTGCTTGCCAAAGTATCAACTTTTCAGCTTCAACGATTAACAAGTTTCAATCTAATGCCTACTGCACTTTTAACCTAATAAGGAACTAAGGAAGAATATATTGAAGGGGCAAACACTGTCAGGAGGTGTGAGAACTAATTAACTGGGCACAAGTTAATATGTTTTCTCTGTTTCCTGGCAATGCGTAATATTTTATCACTTTAACATATCAGGTAATTAAATTTCGCTGCAAATTAAATTAAATCCTTCAGTTTTGTGATTTAAACATGACTGACTTTACTATCATAACACTAAACTGTGATCCAACAGCAGCCTGCAGGGTCCTTCTAAGTTGTTTACTCAAACTGCCTTTCTCTATGTAAGGCATCAAAAATCAGTGGAAGTCTGCTCATTTAATAAAAAAAAGCTCCCATAAGAATGATTTCCAGAACACAGTGAATTATTTAGTGTTCTCAAATCTTGCCTTCGAAGCTAGGACTTAAATGGTGGATAGTTGGGATGACTGGTGTTCTGGGAGCGATACCTGTTAGAGGTCGGTCAAATTGGAGTGCTGTGAGTTCAACTCCTGCCTTTGCAAGCTGAGAGAAGAGTCGAGCACCCGATCTGATCAGTTCTCGTAACAAGTACAAGTGAAAGGAGAAACCAGTATTTTTAAGCTGTCCGAAGCATGTACTTTCAGGACACAGTGATTACACCCTTTGTTCCAAGTGTCTGGCCTTTGCAAACTGGGATTGAAATAAGAGTGGTCCAGATTACTATATCCTGGGTGAGCAACCCACAAAGGGCAATCACGCCTGAGAATTGCGAGTTCAACTCAGGCCTCTGCAAGCTGGGAGTCGAACTGAGCATCAGGTCTGGTCGTACCTCATAGAAGGTTAAAGTAACTAGTGTTTTGGGCGCAGCCGAAGGTTTACCTGTTGGTAAATCTTGGTTTGCCTCTTAATGTGTGTGTTCACTACATTCGAGGTTTTACACACGGATACCAGGTTTTCTCTTGAGACAGTTAGTTACTGAAATTAATGCAGAGTTTGAAGTTATCAACAAGAGTTCTACAAATGGGGTTAAAAAACGGTTACACAAGTTATGATAAAATGACACTCATAAATTTCTAGTGAATAATACGTATTTTACTGATACGTAAAGAAGGCAAGGTGATGCTTCGTTAACTCCTAAATAAGTTAAAGATGGAAGCTAGAGTTAATGCAAAAGGCGGTCTGCGCAAAAGCTAGGTGAGATAAAATTCAATTATTCTAATGTAATCAACAGTGCCTAGCCTATTCAGGAGGCATTCTGAAGGAACCTAGTTAAAATTACTGCTCTGGTAATTAGAATAAACTAGAGGTCCAGAAGGGACGCCACCGCAACCTGCTACCACAGGAAGTGGTGGAAAGTTACCAAGTAGGAGCAAGGGGGGCGTCTTCAGGAGCCTGTGGATGAGCCGGCTAGCAATGGCAGAGTCCTCGGGGTGGTTGCATGGCAGTTGTAGTGCACAGTCTCGGGAACCGTCTTCCCGAGCAAGGTCTTGGAGAGATCTAGAGGTCAGCACCCTTTTAGATATTTCTACGGCCCTCACAAGCTGGGAGAGAAGGGAGGCGGATCACTTACTCTGGAGACGTGTCGGACTTCTTGAGGTGCGCTTGTGAAGTGGCCTAGTGGATAGAGCCTTTTAAATAGTTCTCTAACCTTCGCAAACTGGGAGAGAAGGGTTGGCTACCGCTTACCCCTACTGCTGCCATTGGACTTGGTAAGCTGGGGGGCACAGTGACTGCCCTGAGCCAAGGGATAGTTTCTCCTATACTGATTCTCCAAGCTTGTAGGCTCTTTGAGGGGTGCAGGGATGGCTATCATCTCTCCGCAGGTGTTGCTTATTCTGGCTTTGAAGGGGTGCCCTTCATTTCTTATTGCCTTGACTGGAGGCGTTGACATTCCTTATCGCCTCGCTGAGAGGCTGGAAGCCGCTGGAGTAGAATGGGTGCTACCCTCCAGTGGCAAGCCTAGGCACTAGTTTCGCCTTCCTGGATGATAGCGATTTCTCAGCCAAGAGTAAAATCCCACGTTGGTGGTAGGGCGACAGTGTGACGTCTTCTTGGAGTCGCAGTGAACTGTACAATTTCCAGCCACGTGTCTGTAGTCCCACTAGACGTACATCAACGTACTCTGTAGGCACGTGTCCTGTTTTAGTGTTGCGGAGTGACAACTTGCCTTGTTGTGAACAGCGCGCTCAAAGATGGAGCAAAGTTGAAAAGTAGAGTGTACATCGTTGATGCACAGAAATGCATCACGAGTCAAATATAAATTCAGTTTATTATTGAGACACTGCTTGTGGGAGCTGTCATAAAGATTACATTTTGCTGCCTTAAAACTGATGTAGAGTAACTGACCTCTGGACAAGAAAAAATGCATAGTTTTCTGCACTTAATGATGATTGGATGAGTTGCACAGGATAACTTCCAGCTTTATGATAAATCTTTATCATTCACTTTTGAAGAAAAAAATATTGTAGTCATTAAGAAAGTCTTGTATTATGAAACTGTAGGTACTGTTTTAATGAGATCTTCATTTGCTGGTTCAGCTCTAACATCTGCAATTTCTTGAAGAAAGAGCAAAAATTCCATAGATCAAATGAGACAACAGATTGACGTGTGATGCCCTAAGGCTGGTGGAGGAACATCACCACATCAAGAGAGTGTTTTGGTGGGTGCTAGGTCAGGCGCAACCGACGCAGGGGATTCTAGCTTGATTTAGTTTTTAAGTGGTACTGGTGCACGTCCAGTGTAAAGAACTGACCTGGTAGCTTTACGGCAGGGCATGAAGTCAGGTTCTGCGGGGGTGATATTACGTTTCAGTGGATTGGCTCTAAGCGGTATACCTGGATAATGAGTAACTTGTGGTGACTGCTTAACCTGTGTCACCTCCAGCTGGCATGAGTGTGAGCTAGGTTGGTTACTGTGCAGTGGCTCAAGGGTTGGGTTGATCATGTGAGTTGCTTCCGCTGACTCAAAACCCCCAAGTATGTGTTGGCGAGTCCCGAGGACTGGTCCTGTCCACTCAAATAAGCTGCTAGTAGGGGATGTATGTCTTCGCTCAGATATATGGGGTCCTGGAACAGGTCCTTGGGTATCTTCAGTGTAACAGGCAGTTGCAGGTGGCACAATGCCTGGGCTTGATCCCTTGGTGAGAGCTTCACAAGTGTAGTCAGGAGGGGAGTTAACTCCTGCAAAAGCCCAGAGGCAAGAAGCCCCTGACTTATCTTCTCTCGGATACCACTCCAACGTGAATGGGGCATCTGGGCTGAATCACACTCTCACGTCCATGAAGAGGCTGCAGGTGATGTGTTGTCCTACCCTGGGGTAGAGCCACATGTAGTGTCAGCTGACCGTAGGCGGTATCCTTATCCCAGCACTCAGCGTTGGTTCGCAGTGAGCACTGAGTCAGGCCTCGCTGGTTGACAGTCTCCTCAGACTCAGAGAACACTAACTCTGGTGCCAGCTGGCGCGGTGGAGAGAAGAGCCGCTGAGTAGGCAAGCTGGCCTCAAGAGACTGAGTACCTAGTGTCTGGACTCTACCATTCTGTCCACCGTGGACACAAAGGGTGGCCGTACTATGCGAGTGTGGGTACTCTGACTGGCGTATTTGCATTTGAGTAAATTCCCTGGTCACCTGCAATCCCTTGAACAGCGTAAGGTCCATTGTGAGAGGAATTACAACTACACGAAGAATACCCTTGAGTTGACAAAAAATCTGTTTATTCCTTTTTACGGGAAGTAAATAGAGTGATGTCGCACTAACCCCTGACGTTGGCAAGAGCTTACGGAAACTTTACCTATGCTGAGCCAGGTGATGGCGACCTGGGCCTAAGCTAACAATGGTAGGGTAGACGAGAGTCATGAAACTAACTTAAACTGGTACTACTCCTACTAGTGTTGCTCAGAAGGGGCCGCAGTAACCGAGTGTGTAGACGACATTGGCATTGATTGGATCTTCAGCACAAATGCGGTGAAGACTTAAACTGTACAGAAGGATGGCTCCGGCAACGAGTTGCGGTGGAGACCAAAGAGCGGAGATTAATTCGGCACGAATACGGTGAAGGAAGGGCAGGTAGAGCTAGGAAGCAAAGCAGGTTGGTCAGTTTCTCCGACATAGACTGCGGAGGAGAAATGAAGACTGGTCCCGAGTCGGCTTGCGACCCACTATTTATACTCTGGCTGGTCTTACCCCTTCAGTCAGCTGGATAGGGGTGGCGATGGAGAGAGGGTAGCTGTAGCATCGTTTCCTCAAGGTGTGACATCAAGGGCCGACTTGGAGATAAAGATGCGGCGGAGCATTCTGGTAGAGCCATCTGGTGGTGTGTATTGGTATTAGGGTGCCTTGGATGCATAACCTAGGTGGCTCAGCTGGCGAACAGTACAATCTTTAGGCTGGAACGTCTGTCCATGAGCTGTAGTAGACAGTACAAACTTTTAATGTCTCTTGAAGCCTGGTCAACAATAAAAACTCAGTTGTAATCAGATGGCAAGGCTTGCTCACTGATGTGACGAAGTCGTCAAAATTCATTGTTGGAAAGACGTTATGCGCCAAGATTACAAAATATGACAACTGTGGCATATTTATTCTCCAGACCCAAAAGAAAAAATATGAGTAAATTGAAGGGTGTCAAACCACAAAAAATTAGTAATTTTACAATTGTACCAAACATTTTTCATCTCGTACGCATTGTCTGTAATGCACATTCAGCTTGATTAAAAAATTTTACACTTTATATTTTTTGAATAATTTGATGTCAAATAAAAAATTCTTCTGTTTTGTTGCAGCCTTATACTAAGTTGGACAAGATGAAAAAATTTACAAAGTAAACTAATCCCATGGGCTACTTCGTGACACATACGTAATTACCAAATAACGAATAATATACATGGGAAAAAATATTTAATATAAATAAATTTTTGCATATTTTTAACATTTTGTATTTGACATTATAATTACTTAAAAATTTAAATTGTAAAATTTTTTATTCAAGGAAAATGTCATCACGTACTTGTGTGTGAGTTAAAACACATTTGGTACAGTTATAAAATAATTAATTTTTTGGGGTCTGACACCCTAAATATCTTTCTTTTATTTTTGGAACGGTAGAACTATCTGGGATCGAGGTTGTAAACCAAAATTTGCCAATATTTTGCTAAAATCATAAAAACTAAAATTTGACTGGCGAAAATGGCCACAGACATAACAATAAATTGCTGAATGACCAATACTAAGAAACATATAATATTCTGTGGGATTTTTTAAAATGAAAATGGTTATATATTAAAATCTAATTTATGCCACAGTAACCGAGAAATCATGTTTTTATTCAGGCGGAACTGGAAACATTAAAACTTCTACATACATATACGTATACATTTACTAGCATCAGCTGTGTTTCCTACATAAACATACCGTCACTGGTAGATGACACCCTTCCTTTTTAAATTTGCAAAGCTGTTGAAAGTATGCACTGTTATCTGGAGTACATGGAAATATTTGTGGTATCATTTGTTTTAAAATACATCATGCTATGCAGTAAACTTTGTGTACTACATTAGGCACAAAATATATTCCTGTATGGTAACTTTTAGCTCAAAAAACCTTGAACTATTCATCTGTTAAGTTATATCCGGATAAATTCCGAAATTTCTCTACTGGAATAAATTTTGCTTCTAAACTATATTATTAAAAATGTTAATATTTTTATTTAGATTATAATCATAAAATAACAAAAATTTTCCATGATTAGTAACCAGTACTTCATTTCTTTTCTTCATTTACAAACCATATTCTAAACAAGCCCTAACTGCAACAACCAGTACAATTTTTCAAACATCTCCATGACAAGACGACACAATGTCTAATTTCTAATTTTATTTTCTCTAGAAAAAAAAAAAACACGCAAGTGCACGCGCGCGTGCACGCACACACACATAGCTAATTAAATCTAAAAGGAACCTTCTTTGTTAACTTAAACTTTATGAAAAGTAGACTCTAGTTCAAGGAGATAAAATCATTTTTTATAGATTTATACATAAAAATTTCAGTTTTTAAGTTCTAATTAAAAAAGATAAAATTTGATTGCCACATGCAAGGTTATACATTTTTCATGGGTAACGGTACCATATAGAATAATAAGGTTAGCCAGTTAAATGACACAAGGCTGGAAACCAACAACCAACTGGCACTTTACCAGACGAGAAAGATTTCATGCTTTTACACTTTAAAATATAGTGGAGCGTTGATAATCCGGATTAATTGGGACCGGACCCCTTCCGGATTATCAAATTCTCCGGATTTTTTAAATGAACCAATAAAACGGCCGGTAGACGTCTTCAACGTAAAAATAATTGCTAAAATCATTCATAATTCACTCAAGTGGAGCGGGTGAATAAAACCGTTAATATAGTAAAATTCTGACGTGTTTTAATTAAAGAAACAATCATTTTACTGAATGTACATACAGTCATATTATATGTACAGTAAAATCAAATCCGGATTATCAACTGTCCAAATTTTTGATGTCCGAATTATTGACGTCCCACTGCAATTGCTATTGACGTCCCACTGTAATTGCTAAGTTCAGCATAATGTCTGTTGACATAAGGACTCTCACCTCTGGTTCCAGAGCGAACACGGAAGTCTCTTTGAGGCTCTGCTCCAGTTTGCTTTCCACCAACAAACAGTTCTGCCGGAACAAGTGGAACTGATCAAGCTGTTTGGCACATTGCTGGCACACCCACTTGGGTAGTAGGTCATCTTTCCTTATCTATAACAAATGCAACACTGCTTATCTTTATGTTAATAACATCATTCATATAATGACAAGTTTTACCTTTTTTATTTTCTCACACTTTAATCTTCCCTGGTTCTTAAAGGGAATGCCTAGTGAACAACATACATACTACACACCTCGAGGTCACATCCGGTCATATGGAAGCATTGCGACTGTGATGGAGAACAGCATAAACAAGCTTTGCGTGTGCAGTTTTCTCAGAATTTTAAGTGATGACTATACAGTTTCAATACTGTTTTACAAAAGAATAAAGATCATAAACAGGGGGTTACTTACTGTGATTTTTGCTGCTTTGACACTTTTCAACTAGGCCTACTACATTTGTGTTCCAATAATAAACTTCATGAATCAATTAAAAAATATCTAATTTGTGTCCTGAAAAAAAGATTTACATTCCAATATTCCATAGTTTTTTAAAAATTAGAATAGACCCCCAACTGCCTACAATGAGAGCCATATGACAACTAGGGAGGTCTCTTAAGGGGCTTGCCTATCTCAAAATGTTTCCCATACTTGAGGCAGAGAAGCGATAGAGCAATAGGACGACACCATTACGAGCATTGAGTGTGGAACTGCCACTAAGCGCAAGGCTTGGAACTGGCACGCAGTGTTCTGGTCCTGCAGCATGTACCTATGAGATTTCGTGATGACCCTAAAATTTTATTTGTCTGTAGAAATTTTCAATGCAGGACCTTAAAGAGTATTTCTGTATGTACGCAACACGTAAATTTTGAGATAGATCGCTTTGAAAAAGCAGTTTTAGTTATGTTGGAATGCTCAGAAATGGCATTTCTAATGTGTGCGACATCTTGAAATCACTTAAAAACCCTCGTTTGAAGTGTGTGTCCTTTACATAGTTCAGCACGTTGGACACACATTTAATAGTTTCATGGAAAGACATTTCAAACACTTTGCACCACAGTTCAAGTGGCAGGTAGACGGGCCCCTTAAATAAAGATATAGTTACATGTCACTTAACTTGACAACTTTAGGAAACAGCAATAGAGTAGTTAAGTTTAGCTAAGTATGGCCACATTAATGGAAAAATTAACTAAACTTAATCATGTAGATCTAGAGAAAACTGTCAAGTTTGGCTACCTACGCCAACAAAACAAAACACAAAAGAACAATATATAATTTACCAAAACATTTATAATTTTTTAAATCATGTCTGAAAGGCATTCATTCATTAGGCCATCTAGTTTGTCATTATCATCTTATGGTTTTTGGGTGTGCAAAACACCTGACAAATAAAAAAGAATGTGCAAAACATTACCATTATCTTTCCTTTTAAAAACATGTATTTTAAAAAACTTACAATGTGTACAAACTTTTTTAATTGTAACATGTGTTTGTACAAGTGTGTCTGCACTCTAATTTTTGACATGTGGGTATTTGTGTGTTTGTATGTGTACAAGCACTCACAAGTGTATGAGTGCATGTATGTTTACAGAGCATTTGGAAATAGTTTTGTATTTTGCATATAACTGTCTATGCATTGTATTGCTAATGAATTCAATGCAAAATCAATAATGTCCAAGTCACTTTATAGATTTGAATGCTGGGGCTTGATTCTTGAGTTATATGATTATTTTGAATTGTTGAATATCTCTGATTTAATTCTGATGTAAATTTACTTCAATAAAAAGTTACTGGAGTACAACAACTACTTTCTGCTTGAAAATGTTCTCAATATTAAGCTTCTGTTCATAAAGTGGTAGCAAACACGTACAAGCAGTAAGAAAAATACATTGTTCAACACACTGAATGCTCGCCAAAGAAAATAATAAAATAACAAAATACTGTACAGTCATTAATAGCATAAAGTATGGTCTTCAATGGCAGTTGAAAGTTGTAGGTTGTAACAGGAACCGCTAAGTTGTTCACAGAGTTGTAGAAAGCTAATTGTACAACTTGGATACAATCAAAGTCTTGTGACTACAACTGTTACGACTAACCAATCAGCATTGATGAGACCATAGATAATTTATGAAGCAAAACATATACAACTGTTCAAATTTTCAAAATCGTAAAGTTAAGAGTGCTTGATTTATCTTTCTGACAGTTCCACTGTGTCAAGCTCCATGAGAAATAACATATCGGAAAGCAAACGTCAAATCAAATCGTAAAGTATGATTGTAAAGTTTACAACCGAGTAAGGGCGTTCAGACTACAGCGGTGATCGGGCGTATATAGATCCTCCACCCAATGGAGACAGTCCCTATAAATAATGGCCCAACAGCTGGTGTCTGGGTAATGTTGAACAAAACATTCTCCTAAATTTATAACTTTCTCTACTGTTTAAGGGGGCAGTGGAGATGCAACGACTTTTAACACTTGCCTCCCACCAATGTAACTTGAGTTTGATTCCTGGCAGAGTCGCTCCCGGATTTTCGCACGTGAGCATTGTGCCGGATGATGCCGCTGATCAGCTGTTTTCTCGGGGATCTAATATTTTCCCCGTACTTGCAATTCAGCGCTGCTTCACACTCATCTTACTTCTTCTTCATCGACTCTCAAGACTTAAATGTTAATAAGGGCTGTATCACATTGTCCACTAGAATCCTCGCTGAAATATAGCACATTGTATGCAAGCACAAGTGTTACCGATAGCAAAAATTCATACACAATCATTAAAAAGACTACCATCTGATTATTATTTTACCTGTCCTGTTGAAGGCAATAGAATATGTAGTAGGCCTACATCGAAAAATTTCTTTGCACGTTAACAAATTTAACATGTTGGATGATTACCAGTCTGGTTTTTATCCTCTTCACAGCATAGGTACTGCTTTAATTGATATTATTAATAATAATTGTCTAACCATGGATGACTGAAAGTTAACGAATAGTGAATTTTAGCAAAGCGTTAAATGCTGTTGGCCATGAACTCCTACTACCAAAATTATAACATACTACATAATTTTTCTGAAAAAGTGAGTGAATGGTTTCAATAATACGCAATGATTGCAGACAGTGCATTAATTAATGGCAATGGTGCCATAAAAAATGTGGAGTTCACCAAAGGTATAAAGGTGTATTATTCATTGCAGTCTTCAAAATGCTTCAAAAAGCAAATGCCTGCGAGAATAAAAGCCCCATTATTCCAGAGTTTTATAGACCTAACAACTGTAACTGACTACTGCAATGTTATTTACAACAGCAAGATTGCAGAAACTTTGAAACAAATGTATTTGTGTGAGGTATATATTATACATAAACACATGTGATGGTGAAAGCCCTTACCTGAAAAAGCTGCAGTGGCTAAGCAAAATAAAACAACAACCTCTCATGCCTTGTTCTTGCTTCATAAAACACAAAGTACTTCCAAACTCCACTACCTGTCTAGGCAATTTTCATACAAGAATGAATGCCATCTAGTAAATACATGTGCTCTAAAACGAATATGTTGTTGATCCCACTAAACGTAACTAAAACTTGTTCAGATTTTTTTACTACTGCTGTATCAAAAGTATGGAACAGTTTGTAATTGGAACACAGGAATATTAAAAATTTTAATACGCATAAGAAAGAAAATAATCGCTACCTGGGACAATTCAGTGGATGAAAACATGAGGCATACACTAAAAAAAAATGTGTATATAAGTGTGTGTAAAAATGTGTGTACATACAGGATGGGGCTGAATTCGACCGACAAACTTCATGAGGTGATTCCTTATGCAAAATCAAATGGCAAATATATAGGACTTTTGTACCTAAACTAAATATTAAGGGCGAAATAAGTCCCCAAAAAAGGAGATTGTGGAATGTATTTTTGCGAAATATCGGAAACCAGGTGAGATGAAAGTACAATTGATGGAACATTGTTTTATGTTATCAGGAACTTCAACCTAAGAGCAAATTCACAATAATAACACTCCCCATTATGAAGATAACAGGGTATGGTCACCCTCTAATTGCCACCAACTTCATTACCGTTTGGAATTACGAACATTTAATGCTAGTTTATTGAGCTGTATGACCTACGAAACAAAAATGATCCCCTTCTTGCAACTGTCTAGAACCCACAGTTTTTGTTTAAAATGCACACAAAGATTCCGCTAGATTCTGCTGCCGCTATACAGTGCCTCGTATGTAGGCAGCCTTACATGCATGTATGGTACGCTGATGTTCACACTCTACAACAATGATGGAGGAAATTTATTACTTACTGTAAACAATTACTGTGCATTAAGAAGCCTTCGATATGGCATCCAACAATGTATTTCAGGTGATTGTCAGTGTGACAATCTCTATATGAAGTATTGTTATTGCCTACGTGCCTGGAACCGTATTGCATTTGCTACTTTTGCTTATGCACTTGGACATGTATCGCTGCAGCTGAAGCTTTATGTATGTGCATTTTGTACAAAAGCGGTGGTCCTAGGCAGTTGTAACTACAGGCCCTGTGTGTTACCTAGGTCATAGTATTAAATAAGCAAGCATCAAATGTGAATGAGTCTTGACTTTCCATATAAAAATCTTACATCAATAATTCGGGGACCGAGAAAAGTGAGGCAACAGTAATATGTTGTACTCACATTCGGTAAGGCACATGTTCGAATCCTTGTAAGGTCATCCAGAATTCTGTTTACAAAGGTTTCCCAAAGTCACTCCAGGAAAACGCTGGGATGGTTCCTTAATAAAGGCCATGGCCAAAATTCTTCCTCAGTTCCCTTCAAGTGCCTAGTTATAATATGTTCCTGTGTCTAATGACCTCGCTTGCGACGAGACATTAAATGCACAAACTAAACACGTACAGGTAGCCGTACTGCATTATTAGCACGTAAATAAGCGACACTTTTGACAAACACCATGTCGACAGTTTAAAGTAACGTTCCCGTAATGCAACAATGTCAGGCCATTTGTTTGCGAGCAAACATCTAACTAGGTGTCAGATACAGCATGTAGTATAAAAAATGTGTGTACAGGTTGTGTGAGCGGTCTACATGTCTGGCACTAACACTACACTCGGCATCTCTGTAAGGTTTGACGTGTTCAATTACACGTCTGGCACGACTGTTATCTCGGTACCAAAGGTGCTACAGCGAATGCAGCCCATTAAACCATGAGACAAATTGTATAAAATATCTGAGCACTCTATAATGTATAGTTTATATTCCTGTTAGTCAAGGTGCAGCTTGTTTCTACAAAATGGAACGCTTTACATGGCCGGATATGCTACTCTTCTATGGTGCGGCAGAGAGAAATGGACGAAAAGCATTAAGAATGTACAGGGATCAATTTCTGCACAGACAGCAGCCACACAACACTACATTTGCATCTGTGGAGCGAAGTTTGAGAGAAAGTGGAAGTTTGGAGGTGACACGACCGAATGCAGGGCGCAGACGGACAGCAAGAACAGCCAGGTTTGAAGTGGATGTGCTGAGACATGTTGAGAATAACCCATGTGTGAGCACACATACTTTTGCAAGAGTACCCAACAGAAGCCGCAGCATCATTGGTCGAGTACTTCATAAGCAATTACTGCATCCATTCCATGTACAACATGTGCATGCCGTGGGTCTTGAGGATTATTCTCGACATGTGTAGTTTGCAGCATGGTTTCTGAAATAATGCAGAACACACCCTGACTTTAACAGATACATTCTCTTCACTGACAAGGCTTCCTTTCAACGTGATGGCATACAGAATTGTCTAAATATGCACAAGTGGGCGGATGTCAATCCTCACACCCCATTCGTCCATGGGGATCAACAGCAATTCAGTGTCAACGTCTGGGCGAGCTTAATACATAACATGTTGGTTGGCCCCTACCTGTTACATCGTCTCACCGGCAATGTGTACGCTGAATTTCTGCGGGAAACTCTGCTGACATTACTCGAAGAGATCCCGTTACAAACATGATCGGCCATGTGGTTCCAGCACGACGGCGCCAAGCCCATAATTCACAACGTGCGAGCGATCACCTGAATCTTGTATTTATTGGAAGATGGATACTCCATGGGGGTCCTGTTCCCTGGCCTCAATGATCCCCAGATATGAATTGATTGGACTATTTCTTCTGGGGTTATATACGCAGCATGATGTATGAAACCGCGGTGGAATCCGAAGAGGATCTTGTCGCCCGCATTGTTGCAGCTGCAGGGATTATTCAGGACAATGAAGGTGTTTTCAAACGTGTCCAACAATCATTGGTACAGCAATGTGAACTGTGCATCGAACATGGTGACCGTACTATCAAGCCTTTCCTATAAAAATGTTTGTGGTTATACATGTTTCTACAATAAAACCTATGGAATGCCACAGCTTTTGTTGTCAAATGCAATGTGTTACCTGATGCTACTTAAATGCGATGCATTTTAATGGCATTGCTCTATACTGCTACACCAAATGTTTCAACATTCAAATGCTCGCACAGTACACAGCAGCAACGATAGAGTTCCAGATGCGTAAAAAATACCAATATCTTTACGTCCTGTATGGAATCACACACCGACTGTTGCCACAATCGAACAGTTGTATGGTACGTATTGTATACAGTAGGTGTTAACCTTGTCAGCCACCATCTGCTGTGCTGTGGCCATATACACATGTATGGTGCATTGCCTACATTCTAGGCAGCAGAATCTAGCAGAATCTTTATCTGCATTTTAAACAAAAACGGTGGGTCCTACGCAGATATAATAAGGGGACCATTTTTGTTTCGTAGGTCATACTGATCAATAAACCAACATCAAACGTTCATAATTCCAGATGGTAACGAAGTTGCCGGCAATAAGAGGGTGGCCAGCCCTATTGTTTTCGTAACGGGGAGTGTTATTACTGTGAATTTGCTCTTGGATTGAAGATCTTGATAACACAAAACAATGTTCCGCGGATGGAATTTAATCTCACATGGTTTCCGATATTTTACAAAAATACATTCCCCACTCTCCATTTTTGGGGACTTATTAGACCCTTAATATTTAGTTTAAGATACAAAGTGTCCTATATATTTGCCACTTGATTATGGATAAGGAATCACCTCACAAAATTTGTCGGTCAAATTCAGCTCCACCATGTATGTTTGGTGCACTCGAGTGTGTATGAGTTGTATATAGATTTCATCATGCCCATCACTTAATTTCTAACACTTTTTAAAATTTTATTTCAGCTAATCTTTGTTTCTGTCTAAATTATTTTGTATTTGTTCATATTTGGTACTTGTGTGTATCTTGCACCCTTTTGTATTTTGTAAATGTTTGTTGTCCTAACTGTGTATTATTAGGTACATTTTTGTGTATGGAATTAAATTTCAAGTAGATATTAGTTGTAACGGATTCAGTATAAGGAAAGGTGATTATACCTTAACTATGCCTTAGAGCTCAAAATAAATTAATAATTTAATAATTTAATCGCCAGTACAATTTCCTCTAGTCGAGATTCCAAGAAGCACTAAATTTCGTATGCTCTGTATAATTTTAGTTTTAGTGTAAAGCTGCTTTATTGAGTCTAGTTGGGATTGCCTCTGAAAAACGAGCATTATCAAGTATCATGCCCGAACTTAATGATGCCAGTTGAATTGGCCAATACGAAGTCGTAACTACGACATGTTGCTTCTCTCTTGTACAAATAAAAATGGCGTGGCCCGCTCTGTGAAATAGAAACATGAACTTATATGCCACATATTGCTGTTTGAAATACTATAAAGTTATTCTTTGGACCAATACAAAATTAATGTAGAGCTTAATATATTGCTAGTTTTTAAATTAAAAACTTGCGTGGAATGGCCATTCCTTTTTCACTACCCAAGTAACCTATTTCTGGTTGTTCCAGTAAATATAAATATCTGCCACTCACGCATCAGTCCAACTGGACAGTCTCTGTCCTCCTGATGGTTACACATTGCACTCACTGATCACTGCAATGCTGTCCTTCAATCTGATTATTCGCCACTGTTCCATTGTCCGATGATTAACTGCCACTAATGGTCATTCAAGAATAACGACACAGGGGCAAGCGCCAGCTTATATAGCCAAATCACACAGAAAGAGGTGATGACCAGGAAATTTGCACAATGGTTTAAAAGTAAATAATCCACTTTTCCCAATAAGTGAATGATGTCAGTACCATCAACATTATGACTGTCTGCTCTACCTCCCTTCCTCTAGGTACCAGCGTCATCCTGGGGAGAACTGTGCTACGTGTGCCCAACAAGAGAGAGGAAGGTCATGATAGTGAAGTGGCCACATGTAACAATAATTATAACAAGCAAGCCAACTAGCCATCTGCGGATGAGATATTACACAGCTGGTGCGAGGAGGGGAGGCAATTGGTACCCCTTCATTAATTCGGATATGAATCAAAGATGTAGGCGTCCACTACTATACAAAATGAAGGTATCCCTTAGCTAATGGATCCATTAGGAGGTGTTTTGGAACAGCTGTCTACTCAGCACTATGTGGATCTTCAACAAAATAGTTTATTGTACAGAAAAATATTTCACAGTGGTTATCTTGCGCCAAGCACAAGTACACAATCATAAATTCCTGTAATAAAAATATATATTATCAAAATATACATTGCAGAAACGTACACAAAATCAATTAACGTCACTACACAAAATAAAATGAAATTTCAAAATACATTTCATGAGAAAATGACACGTTGAGACTTTACTGCATTCAGAATTGAAAATGACTAGTTTTAAGAATTGACGACGCATAATAGTTACGTAAAACTTTTAGACAATTCAAAATCATAGATGACTTGGTTTTTTGACATAACAAGGCTTAATATTTGCTTGATACAACTGCCCAAAATCATAGATGACTTGGTTTTTTGACATAACAAGGCTTAATATTTGCTTGATACAACTGAAACAATTTGAAATTGTAAATGACTCGGTGCCAAGTGTAATATATTAATCTCAACCACACAGAACAATGAGTTTTATATTTCTGAATAAATGAATTATTGCTCTAAAAAGGTAACCATTAAAGTTTAAAGTATTTCACAGCCATCTAAAAAAACTTAGCCAATCTGACAATGCCATTACACAGTTGGCATAAAAATTATTTAGCACCATTAAAATTCACTAAATTGAAGTGCAGAGAACGAAACGTTAAAAGGTTACCAAAAAGCATTAACTGGATGACTAGAATCAACAGGTACTATGTGGAGCCATACAAGTAAAGGAGGGTGGCAAACTTTGCCATACCAAAGCCTCTTTTATATAAAATACAGTTTAAAAGAATGATAAAAGTTACACTAAAATATAAGTATGTCGACAGAGGCGGTTAGCAAACCCCAACAAGGTTCTGCATGACATAAAAATATTTAAATCATGACAACAATTAAAACAAGTACTCTACGCCCAAACGCGTGAGTCATGGCCACAACATGGGTACGATTTGACACTAACAAGGAATGGGCAGCAGACAAACTAACACTACAAATTAAAATAAGAACATTACAGCAAGCAAATGGTTAGTTAAAGTCAAACAACAATTTAGAACAGCATCCAAACTAGAATTTAGGAAAACACCACTAACTGCAAGGTCCCGAAAATAACACAAACTACACTAAAAACTTAAATAAAAGCTAACTGACCCTAAAATTCCAAAATGAGGCAGCCATGACTCACAGTTTGTTTCGCTCCTTCATGTTTTACTGCACAGTTACAAGGCTTCTAAACAGCAGTGACTCAAAGTACTCCAACCATACACTACTGACAATTTAGGTAATATATCCAAATTCAATTTATGCTTGTCAGCAGGTGTTGACGGACCTCAAGTGTGGCAACAAATAATCAAGCAGGGCAGAGGTGTAGAAAGATGGGGAAAGAGGGTGTGCTACATCTAAAAAACACTTTCCCCATGTAAAGGAGGGGTAGTTGAGGAAGATAAAGGAGGGGTAGTTGAGGGAGGGAAACGAAGGGAAAGCAGGGAAGGTAGACGAGTCCACCAAGAAGCATGCCGCCAGCCAGAAGCACAGCCAACGACGAAGCACATCAAAAGTAATTTATAGCAATTTTTAAAAACTTTGTTGGCCAATGGATTTTGTACGAAAATTCCAGTCATTCTTGGTTGAAACTAACAAAAGGTCTGCGTGGTGGAGGACTTCAATGCTGAGAGATGTGAAGTGAGGTGAAGATAGAGCAGCGATGAATGCAGCTGAGGGAGAAACACGAGTACCCCTACATACAATTTACAGTGCTCCTAGTTCTGCAGACATTTTCTAATTAACACGCACTGCGATGGGCGATGGTTGTACAAAAGATTGTTAATTTTTTTGTCTACAACTGTTACAATTAATTAATTGGTTTTAATATCACTAATTACTTGCCTAACTTTGTTTACAATTAAATGCCTCCATCCCACATCTGACACCAGTGTTACAGGATGCCAGAGGGGAACATCTGAATATGTGAAGGATGGATGTCTTAATAAAAATATAAAACTAAATTTTATTTTCAGTTTATTCACACAAAATTTATCCACTATTACTATTGTTATTCTTTGTGAGCACAGTGACTATATTATTTAGTCAATTCACAATCATTATTTACACATATTCAATGTCTTTTGCCATTATTCCAAATGCTTTACACTCATGCATCCAGTTCAATAGTCCCGCCGGTCAGTCTCACTCTCCACTGTATCGATGCCCACAGTCTGCAGACTAACACACTGCTGGTCGTTCTTGACGCCACTCAGTACTCTGCTGGATGGCCTTCACACACCCGTCGCTTAAAGTCGCACAATTCTCCAAAGTCTTAACTCTTACACTGTCTGCTCAGAGGCCCATTGCAGTTTAGTCTCGCTGGCCTGATCTGGAAGGATGCCCGCACCCGAGTCACGCTAAGAGAAGCTTGGACATTGAACCAGAACATTCTTTCACAGATATCCCAGGAATTTAAATCTGCTGAATGTAAGGAGCTCATGAGTTACAATAGGCTTACTGTGGTGGCACATAGCGGTTGACTTTGTAAATCACAATACACTTCTTGGATTATGGCCTCCTTGACACATTCCTTCGTTCTCACACGCAGGATAGGGCAAGAGAAGCACTGAAGAGCAGCAACACACAATAAGCATTACACATATTATTTTGATAACTAAAACCTTTACAATTATTCACCTACAAGTTTTAATGATAAGGTTTTGGGTCGAAGAAGTACTACAACCTCATGCAAATGCTGAAACACCGTAAACAACTGTAGTGTATGATTAGCGAGTGTGAGAGAATGCCTGTGAGAGAATGCCAGTGAGAGCAGAACTTCCGAGCTCTCTCTGCTGCGCCCTCTCTGATGAATTGAGGCTACCAAAGAGTGTTCTCTGTGACGACATTATGACGTGTTCATGAAAGTGAGAGCATGAAAGCACAATCTCTGGGCCAATTGAGACATAGCCTGAGGAAGTGTTTCAATTTAAAGAATACTCTTTTGAGTAAGCACTCTTTTGCACAATCTGGTGAGAGCACTGCTTTGTGCTCTCTCAGGCTCTGGCTCTGTGAAATTGCCTCTCATATCTCTCTGACATCACGCAGAAAACTCATGTCAAAAAAGTGCAAAATCATAAGCTAAAATCACAGTCATAGCTATTGGAAGTAATTTAAATATCCATGTTCAAAAAAATTCACAAATAATTGTAGCCCTGTCGGAGTATTTTTAAGGGCACAAAATACTATTATTTTTTTTGTAATTTATTAAGAACCACTTCTTTTTAAGGAACGTCCGAGATGTATAAAAATTTTATATTTGGCTTACTGAAATTTGAGAGAGCAATGTAATACATTCTGTGTATCATACAAGGCATTCTGAGGCTTTATTTATGTATATCAGCACGATATATTCTTACTACAATGCTGTAGTGAAGGAAAACAAATGAGAATCGACAGTTGGCTGTATGCTGTGAATTTTACCGTACCCATAAAACAATAAGTCGAAGGTTGTATGCAGGTGAACTTGGTTTGCAGCTATATTGCTATGGGCATTTGGTGTTCGTTCTGAATTTTACAATGCGACGGCATGTGATTTACCAATGCAGAATGCTAATATGAGCATTACTTTGCAATTATTTTTGTGTGAAGTGTTACATTTAATTATTGCATGGAAATATGAGTGTTTATGGAGTTTAAACTGATTAGAATAGAAGGTAAACGTGTCCTACACAAGCATTATCACTGTTATCAGCAGTACATCACCAAGGAGGTAAATCACCCCTTACATGGGTGAGGAATTTTATTTATATTCAGTAATGAGCTATAAATAGTTGGGTTTTACTATGAAAATTTTATATAGAGTAGGAATTGTACTGTATAGTACTGCACGTTACATTGGAGTTTAAGGGCTTATGTACTGCTGATGCCTAACCATATCAAATGAAGAAAACATAACCAAATTATTCCTAACTTCAAGATAGTTTGCAGTTGTTACTTGGTGTTTAATTACTGCGATCCTGTGTAAATGATGTTCAAGTACAGCTGACTCGAACTGAAAAATAATGTTCAAGCATAAACATTATGCAGTGAGTCAGAGACCCAGCGAAAACAGGGAAGTAAATCCCCAAAACAGTGATTCAATGCATGCTGACTTTTTTGTAAGTATGAAGCGCTAAATGGTCAAATATCAGCATGGCTTGGTGTTTCATGTATGCCATCTTGTACTCAAAAATACTGTTCCAAATGTAGCCAAACATTACGTACCAAGCCATAGTCTCAGAGCCAGCAGGGGAGTAATAGCCAAAACAGTGATTCAAGACACACTGACAGTTTTTGTACATAACAAATACAAAGTACTCAAACATTTTCAAAGCTTGGAATCTGACATAAAAACAATCACAGGGCAAGCATCGCCACACACGTTCTTATGATTCAACTATCGTGAAGTTCTATGAAGTTAGATTAGGTCTCCCTGCATTTAATGTGGCAAAGCAATCTGATTGACATAAATTTTACATAATTTTTGTGTGTTTTATTCCACAACTTCACTGATCTTCAAAGCCTCCCAACGATCACATTTCATAGTACGTAGTACTACAAATATTGTTATGCCCCTCGTTAACTTTGTGCTCAGCGTAAAGAGTAATGTCAAGGTATACCAATTTCCACAATTTTTTATTTTTCGGAAAAGCAATGATACTTAACTATTAACTTAGCCAATTTTTGTTTTACATATTTCCAGAAAAGTGACAAAAAAAAATTTTGCCAGAAATCCTTATCTATATATTTATAGATACTGCTGAGGTTTGCTTGCATGTGTTATGTATGTGTGAGTATATTACATGTATGTTGAATTTGCATAAAGAATTAAAATGATTCTTTCCTAAAGAAAATATGAAAATCTTACAGTATAACATATTTTAACAAAGTGTCGGGTATTTGAGAAATTAAATAACTTTTTCCTAGCACGTTGCTGGTTTCCTCTGTGTGCGTGATGTCAACAAGGAGGTTGATTACGCTACACAAATTGGCTTCCTGTTGAAATGTAGCAAAATGAGAAAATGGCTTAAAACTTATAAAAATTACCATTCAAAAACAGAATAATTAATTTGAAACAGCAGGTAAGCAATTCTGCTGACTTGGAATACCTATTAAAGAATATCCTGTAACACGTAAAATTATGATACACATAAACCTTGATAATTAAAGCAGATAAAACACAACACACTTTATTATACAATTTGTATTAATAATCCAACAAGACATGCAGTAACACTTGAGAAAAAAATCACTAACTACTTCAACACTACGTAAAATACATCACAGCACTGTAGGGTGGGCCAAAAGTAGTTTTAAGTGGAAAATGATTACGTGATAGTTGCATTCAAACTTGAAAGTGGAAATTAAATAAATGTAGGAAATATTGCAAATCATTAATTATGAAAATTATAGCTGTCAGAAAATTGTGAAATTTGTTGCAATAGTGAAGATCCTAATCACCTCTTTAAGCATTAGCAATCAAACAGCTAACTGCGCGAGTACTGGTGATTTGACTCGTAGATTTCAACATGACGATAAAAACTTTAGTTGAAATGTTCATGGCGATAGCTCAGTAGTAAAACTTAAAACACTTCTTTATGACCTCTGGAACAGTCCGTAGAAACACATTCCCTTTTGCAAATTGATCATTTCAATAACCAAATTTAATCTTCTGAAAATTTAACTTCATCAATTTAAAATAAAACTCAGTTCATCCAAATGAATATTAATTTCCTGCCAAAAGTATGTGATTCTCTTTACGTATAAGATGAAGCTACACATTACCATCCTTGGTAGGCTCATATAGTCGCATGGTGGAGTGGGCAGCCGACGTGTTGATGCACTCAAAAACTATCAAAATGCATCTTGGGCCTCTTCAGTATGTGCACAAGTTAAAACGCATGGTGCTTCTCAACACCGATTTCCTATATGTTAGGATGTGCGGAAAAGCAAAACGTAATGCCAAAATTTCAGTCTAATCTTATGACGGTCCGCTCATGTCGGAGTCTGTAACGAGAGTCCTTAGCTGCTGGGGTTCACATCAAAATGCTTAGAAAAACAGGAAAAACCCTATACTAATTAAGTGTCATTTCCTATGACATCACAATCTAAACAAATTAAAGGGCAACTAAACAATTTCACTGTGGCCAAAATTTCTGACTACATCCAGTTATGATTGCAAGGAGAAAATAGTGTTACACATGAGATTATCTTGGTAAAATAATTATAGTTCAGTGCTCATGTCACCAAATAAAAATAAGAAAACTTTCAACACGTACAATAAAAAAATCAAAATTAATGCAAATTATATGTAGAGGTGATGCCCTGTTAATTACACTGCTACCTAATCCTAAGGGCAAGGCTTGAAAATAAAATTAATATGTTTCCCATATAAAAAAAAAACAAACAACTTTAAAATCTGTAGCCATTACATCTTACGGAAGTTATTTCATAGACTAAAACAGTTATAATTATTCACTTACATGTAAAATAAAACATGATTTTACCCAGAATACTACTAAACCTTATTCAAACACTGAAAAAATGAAAAACAAAATATGGCGAATCTTCAGTGTGTGACAAAGCGCCAGTGAGAGCACAACTTTGTGCTTACTGCGCTCTTGCTCTTTCGTGCTCTCACTGATGAACTGAGATAACCAGAGAGCATTTTCTCAGTCATTATTACATGGTCAAACGCATGAGAGCATGCTCTCTGGACCAACTGAGACAGTGTCTTAATTAAACTAATGATTTTATCATTAAAATATAGCAAGTTATTCAGCCATACTTGTCCCTACACAATAATAACCTACACAGTGTCAAAAATTACTAAAGAAAAGTTAAACCTTAGTATGCACAACTTAATTCTACTTGTTTTTCTCTGCATGGTGTTACTGAGGGCTTAAAGTCATATTAAAAATTAGTTTACTTTGAAATATTTTCACTCCATTATGACACACAGGTACTGTATAATTTTCTAGGCAAATCCACTGACAGTAAAAAGTCTTTTACATGCAAAAGAGAGCTATAAGAATAATTATTGACAAAAAACGGACCCATGTAGACCCCTTTTCAAGACCACAAAATTTTACCATTTGCATGTGAGTACATTATTCATTAGGCCTACTTAAGTCTGCCGCACACGGAACAATTTTTCCTTAAGGTATTGCATGTGTGAAGTCTTGCTTGCTGCTGGACGGTGTTTGTCCACTGGAAATATTGATCCCTACGTGCAGTTTTGCTGGCTAGTCTACAATTTTTCAGTAATTAGAATGGTGCTATTTTCTCTACATGTTTCTTTGCTAGTTTCCGATCTTGGCCAATGAGAGCAAGGAAATGTGTCACATGACTTTATTTACATGGCAACATAATTGTTTTGTCAGTGTTAATAAATGCATACAATAAACATGTTTGTATACAGTTTGAAGGGTAATAGTCTACAATAGCGGCTGTTTTGAAAGAGACCTAGTGGGCCTAGACCAACGAAAAAATTTATGGACTTATGGGTTGTGTACGGCTTATATGTTCGATATTTACAGAGGCGTGATAATAAATGAACTAGAACGTAAAAAAAAAAATAGTTTAATATACAAGCAGTTCACTAACTTTGTTTACATCGGGTGACATGTTAGACATACCATAATTTGGCCTTGTGTATGATGAGGTACAAATGGTACGTAAGCATACCACGAGTTTGTACCAGTTTACCATTATTTTGAATACCGGCAGTAAGACAAAGCACTATGTCACAGTTGGATTGTGGAGGTTTCTGAACGATGTCTGATGTTTTACTGTAGTGCTTACAAGAGTGTTTTATTGCAACTAATAAAGTTATATGGGTTGGATCAAATAATTGTGCAAAAATGTGATTGTTTCTGTGCTAATATATGCATGGGGAACGTTAAATTATAATACTTTTGCAGTGATTTGAGTGTCTGTGTAGTGTTGTCAAATGGAATCCACTTAGTGTCTGGTTAATCATCTACACAGTATTAATGGCGGCTGATTCTGTGAATACATAAAAAAATTAAATACAACTTTATGATAGAGAAGAGGGCTGTGAAGATCAGGGAAATTGTGGGGTAAAATGAGTGAAAAATATACATACATACACTCGCAATTAGGCTACCGCCCGGTGGCGAGCTCTTTCAACTCTCCTTCACGCAACCAACTCCTTTTCCACTCCCTTCCTGAATTTACCAACCACTCTCACAGATTCCAATTCCTTCCTCAACACATTCCACTCCCTCACAGACCTCACAAGCATGGACTGCCTACCCCGCTCCGTTCTCCTCCACACCGTCTGAAGCTTCTCCCTGTTGTTTCCTCTTCCCCTAAACACCCCCTTACTTAGCTTGCAGTGTAGCCCTCCCCATCCTCCCTCTTCATTCACCACCCTGTATATTCTGACTAACCATTCAACTTTCCTCCTGTCCTTCAATGAGCTCCACCCCATTTCTTTCATCATCACTGACGGCCTATAGTTCCCTTCTTCCTCATCATCCTGCCCTTGCCTTCTCCACATACCCTTCACCCATCTCGCTGCCTTTCTCTGCACCTTTTACAGTTCTTGCACCTCCACCTCCACATACGGGTCCCATACTGCTGCAGCATATTCTAACATTGGCCGTACCATTGTGCCATACGCCTTCTCCTTCACCTCATAGCTGACTCCATTCAGCACCCTTCCCAGCATACCCATAGCCCTTCTTCCCTTTGCAACCACCCTCTCTACCTGTTTTTTCCACCTGAGGTCTCCCTGCAGTACAATCCCTAGATACTTATATTCTGCTGCTTCTTCTATCTCTTGTCCCTCCCATCTGTGCATGTCCCTGCTTATCATCTTCTTCCTTGTGAATGTCACTACCTTAGTTTTTCTTACATTTATCTTCATTTTATTTTTTCTAGTCCACAACCATATTTTATCAATGTCCGCCTGCAAATTTCCGCCCCCATCTCCCACCTCAGCATAAACAACACAATCCTCTACAAACAATCTGATTTTTCCCCTAATCCCCAAACCCATGTCATTTACCATTATGGTAAATAACAAAGAACCCAGCATGCTTCCCTGTGGTACCCCTGACGTAACCTCCTCTTCCTCCGATATTGTCTCCCCACTTTCACCCTCTGCCTTCGCCCCCTGAGAAAGTCCCCTATCCATTCCACTACCCTCCTATCTGGTATCAGCGCCTCCACTTTCCTCATCAATGTTCTATGGGGCACCTTATCGAATGCCTTCTCAAAATCTATGAAGCAGGCATCCACCTGCTTCCCCTCATCAACTACCTGCACCAGATCCTCTAATAACCCAGCGAGCTGAGTCTCACATGAGTATTCCCTCCTGAAACCATGCTGGGACTCCTCCAACCAATTCCTATTGTTCATAACCCTCACCACTTACTGCACCACCAGCCTCTCCATTACTTTTCCTGTACTTGATGTAAGACTCACCGGTCTGTAGCTGCCAGGCCTCCCCCTATCTTCTCCCTGCTTGTATATAGGTACCACCATAGCATCCTTCCAATCTTGTGGTATTTTACCCTCTCCTAAAGACTTTTTAAACAGCACTTCTAAATATTTTGCCAACTCCCTGCCACCAAACTTTAGTGCTGCGTTTCCTAACCCATCTGGTCCCCCTGCCTTACTGCTCTCCAAACCCCTAATTACCTTTTCAATCTCCCACTCCCTCATCTTAAACTCACTATACACCCCCGGAACCCTGTTTGTCCCCCTATTCCAACCCTCCTTTGCCTCAAACACTGACAAGTATTGTCCTTACAGCATCTCCGATATGTTCGTAATCATCTGTATTTAATCACGAAATTAAGTAAATTGAAAAAAGACCTAACCAAGCAATACGTAAATTGACAATTTTACCAATAAAAGTTACAAATACAATAGTGGGGAGGGCTATGAACATCAAGGAAATTGCAGGTTAAAACGAGTGAAACACACACATGTAATCGTACTATTTCACCACGAAACATGTTAAATTGCAAAAAGACCTAACCGAACAATACCTAAATTCACAATATTACCAATACACCTAAATGTTACTGTGATAATGTATGACATTCAAGTGTGACCCCCTTGCAATGACATTTACTGTTCAAGCGTAGCCAAATATATGCATCTAGACAGAGTCCTCAGCACCAGCAGGGGAGCATATACCCAAAACAGCAATTCAAGGCATGCCTGCTTCCTTCTTTAGGTCGAGACAGAGCGGTCCCGCAACAGCGAAGCTTGGAGTTTCCCAAGAAATGATTTTCATGATTAGCCCATTTGCACTGAAAAACGTGTGTATTGGTAATATTGGCAATTAAGGTATTGTGTGGTTAGGTCTTTTTGCAATCAAAAATATTTTTGTGATTAAATATTACGATTACTTTTTTCACTTGTGTTACACCACAATTTCCCTGATCTTCATTGCCTTCCCAACTATCGTTTTTGTGGTTTCTAATGCCATATCTTGATGCCCCTAGTAAATTCCTGTTCGGTGTAATTTAGAAGAGTGGGATTATACCACTTTCATGAAAAAAAATTTTTTCTAGAAAAGCCCCTATTCTAAACATTTACCCATTATTATATTTGGAACACATCTTGTCCCCTTTCCCAGTATTTTTTTTCGTTCCGTAAAATGAAGGCGTGTCCCTGCATACTGGTGGCCTACTACGGACAAAAAAGAAAATATGTCAACATAACCTAGTTTGTATATATGTAATATTATATATGGAAAACAGATCAAATGGATGCAATAAATCAAACAAACAGTTACCGTTACGGGCAAACAGTCTTTAATTTTATCCGGTATGTTTCTCATTTGCCCGTCTGTGCCAAAAATTAGAAGTTGACCTTCTTCTGTCGAAGTACACAAACGACACTGCATCATATCAGACACATCTTTTGAATCGGACATTTCCATTTATGCGTACATTAAAATAACTGGCAACGCAATGCGATTTGTTCAGCATGTAACTAAAATCGTAAACAGAAAATTCAAACAGGCGTAACTCAAATTATGCAAACACCCATAGCACCCAACAACAACAACCGCTTTTCTAAAAACGCCATTTTGGGATTGGTTAATTAAAAAATAAATTGATTTTTCAAGATTTTTGAAAGGTCAAAAGAAAATAATTTTAATAGAATTGTGTATTATAAGTGATTAGAAGAAGTAAAATAAAATTAAAACAATAATGATTTTATTTCCAGACGAATCACGCCCAAGTTTATCACATGACGAGAAAAATCGTCTACCGTCTACCTCAGTCTAAAGTCTTCGGTTAGTGTTACCCCACAGCTGACAACTGTGAACCAACTGTGGTGTGTTGACAGGTGTATACCGGAGACAAACGTTTAGTGATATCGCCTTTGATGCGAATGTACTTTATTGTTTGTATTGAAAGCTATTGTGTAGCTTTTAGTTAGTGCTTGGTAATTAGATTTTATCATATAGTACTTTATTTAGGTTTGCCTGTGTGAGATGTGCTAACATTTGGGAGTTATAATAATTAATTGATACAAGTACTATATAATTATATTTCTGCTCCCCATTGACTTGCCTGCATACATAGACTTTGAATGTTGTAATAAATTTTGGAAATATCGACACATAATTACACATCTGTCACATTAAAGTGTAGCTCAGCTATGTAGAGGCAGCAGCGATAAAGACCCTACTACAATGAGCTGGTGGAATGCTGGCCGATGCCATTCTAAATTCTGATTGGCTTACCCATAGACTAAAGATGAGTTAGACTGATCTCGCTGGCTGTGCACAACCAATCAATGTGTCCCAACATTGAACTACTTTACTACCAATACGGCTAGTAAAAACGGTGAGGATGGGATTTGAAGTTAAATTATTGTTATGTAAACAACTTCCAAATGGTTTTGTACTTCCTCTAACATATTTGTTATACAGATATATTAAATTCAAATTGGTGTTAGGATTTTATTCATAAGTGCTTGTGTTTTGAAAATTAATATATAAACAAACATTCATTTTGTCATATGTGCAGACGTGATGACAATCTGTTCATCACATACATACATACACTCGCAATTAGGCTACCGCCTGGTGGCAAGCTCTCTCACCTCTCCTTCACCCAACCAACTCCTTTTCCACTCCCTTTCTGAATTTACCAACCCCTCTCACAGATTCCAATTCCTCCCTCAACACATTCCACTCCCTCACAGACCTCACAAGCATGGACTGCTCCGCCCTCCGTTCCCTCCACACCTGCTGAAGCTTCCTCAATGTGTTTCCTCTCCCTCTAATCACCACCCTTACTAGCTTGCAGTGTAGCCCTCCCCATCCTCCCTCTTCATTCACCACCCTTACACCTGACTAGCCGTTAACTTTCCTCCTGTCCTTCAATAAGTTCCATCCCATTTCTTTCATCTTCACTGATGGCCTATAGTTCCCTTCTTTCTCATCCAACCTTCTATGCGCCCTGCCCTTCGCCACCTACCTCCTTCACCCATCTTGCTCTGCCTTCTCATGCAACTTTTCCATTCTTGCACCTCCACCTCCACATACGGGTCCATACTGCTGCAGCATATTCTAACATTGGCCGTACCATTGTGCCATAACGCCTTCTCCTTCACCTCACACTGACTCCATTCAGCACCCTTCCCAGCATACCCAGAGCTCTCTTCCCTTTGCAACCACCTCTCTACCTGTTTTTTCCACCTGAGGTCTCCCTGCAGTACAATCCCTAGATACTATATTCTGCTGCTTCTTCTATCTCTTGTCCTCCCATCTGTGCATGTCCCTGCTTATCATCTTCTTCCTTGTGAATGTCACTACCTTAGTTTTTCTTACATTTATCTTCATTTTATTTTTTCTAGTCCACAACCAATCTTATCAATTCCGCCTGCAAATTTCCGCCCCCTCTCCATCCCAGCATTACAACACAATCATCTGCAAACAATCTGATTTTCCCCTAATACCAAACCCATGTCATTTACCATTATGGTAAATAACAAAGGACCCAGCAACGCTTCCCGTGGTACCCCATGACGTAACCTCCCTTCCTCCGATATTGTCTCCCATTTCACCTCTGCCTTCGCCCCTGAGAAAGTCCCTATCCATTCCACTAACCCTCCTATCTGTATCAGCGCCTCCACTTTCCTCATCAATGTTCTATGGGCACCTTATCGAATGCCTTCTCAAAATCTATGAAGCAGGCATCCACCTGCTTCCCTCATCAACTACCTGCACCAGATCCTCTAATAACCCAGCAAGCTGAGTCTCACATGAGTATTCCCTCCTGAAACCATGCTGGGACTCCTCCAACCAATTCCTATTGTTCATAACCCTCACCACATACTGCACCACCAGCCTCTTCATTATTTTTCGTGTACTTGATGTAAGACTCACCGGTCTGTAGCTGCCAGGCCTCCCCCTATCTTCTCCCTGCTTGTATATAGGTACCACCATAGCATCCTTCCAATCTTGTGGTATTTTACCCTCTCCTAAAGACTTTTTAAACAGCACTTCTAAATATTTTGCCAACTCCCTGCCACCAAACTTTAGTGCTGCGTTTCCTAACCCATCTGGTCCCCCTGCCTTACTGCTCTCCAAACCCCTAATTACCTTTTCTATCTCCCCAGTCCCTCATCTTAAACTCACTAAACACCTCCCGAACCCTGTTTGCCCCCCTATTCCAACCATCCTTGCCTCAAACACTGAGAAATACTGTCCTTGCAGCATCTCCAATTTTTCTTGGTCATTTGTTGCATGCCTACTACCCCTTCCTGTTAGCAGAGGGATCCCTTCCTCTCCTCCCCTTAACCTCCTAACATACCTAAACAATTTCCCCCATTCCTTGCCTTTTCCTTCTTCCACTATGTTCCCCAGAAATACTGGTGATCATGTGAATTTAACAGTTATGTTCCTTTGGGGTAGGTCAATGTTGGTTACATACGTAGAAGATTAATAAGTGGTCTACCTCATCTTTAGTCTGTGTGCTAACCTGCTGTGACATCATTGCTAGTGTTGGTGCAGGAGAGTTGGGCAACTTTTAACTTTCACCAGTAACTGGCCAGCATTTGACCAGCACTTTGCTTGTGATTGGCCAATGTTATTGGCGCCACAACAAATGTGTACCAATCAAATCAATATTATTGCACAGGCACAATTAAATTCAGAACTTTGCCGAAATTATGTTGGATGAAATAAAATAAAATAAAATAAATATATTGTAATAGAAGTTACCTACTGTCACTGAAATCCAAGACAGTTCATTATGAAACTTATGTAGCTTGTATTTTTTCCGCAATAACCCCCAAAATAGATTGCAAGCGTTTTTGGGTTGAAAAATGTAAATATTCTGAAATTCATCCTTGGAAAAACTTTCCAATTGTAAATACAGTAAAAAATAAATAACTTGGAACGAGTAATTATGTTAAATATTGATGTAGAAAACTGACATTAAATTTAACGAACTATGGCTTTTTCTAATTCTATGCGATAATCAATTTGTACCCGGAGGAATACATTCAAGTACAAATTTGTCAGGCAAAATTCTGATGTAATGGTGCAAAATTTAGGTGCAGATTTGCTAATGTTTACTGCGATCGCAGCATCCCTTGTATTTAGCTTCCCAAGTTACAGTGCTTCTCAGTGTTTTGTAACACTACACAATTTTTGGCAACATGATGTCTAGCGAGAATGTGCTAATTGATGCTGTGTGTCTCAGGCCAATTTTGTACGATATTAAAAATAAATTAATATATTGGTACTGTTTTTTTTTTTTCCAAAGAAACAACAGCTATAATTTTACAGGCCAATTGTGTGTCCAACTCTGTCTGTCTGTGTGGGTGTGTGTGTGTGTGCATGCGGCATGTGCGTGCGCATGTGTGTCTATATATATATATATATATATATATATATATATATAGTATATGTATATGTATATTATATATATATATATATATATATATATATATATATATATATATATATATATATATATATATAGACACACACACACACACACACACACATGCATACATACACTCTCTCCCCCTCTCCCCTCTTTCCCCCCCCCCCCCCTAATTCAACTCCTTTTCCACTCCCTTCCTGAATCTACCAACCACTCTCACAAATACCAATTCCTCCCTCAACACATTCCACTCACTCACTGACCTCACAAGCATGGACTGCCTACCTACTCCGTTCTCCTCCACACCCTCTGAAGCTTCTCAATGTTGTTTCCTCTCCCTCTAAACACCCTCTTACTTAGCTTGCAGTGTAGCCCTCCCCATCCTCCCTCTTCATTCACCACCCTGTACATCCTGACTAGCCGTTCAACTTTCCTCCTGTCCTTCAATAAGTTCCATCCCATTTCTTTCATCGTCACTGATGGCCTATAGTTCCCTTCTTTCTCATCATCCTGCCCCTGGCTTCTCCACCTACCCTTCACCCATCTTGCTGCCCTTCTCTGCACCTTTTCAAGTTCTCGCACCTTCACCTCCACTGGGTTCCCTCCCTGGATAGTAGCCCCTGGATGATAGAACCTGGAACCTTATCGTACCTCTCCTATCGGGTAAGAATAAGGGTCGGTAACCTCAAGAAAACACTTAAACACAAAATCACTATTAAAGCCGGCTGGGTCTGAGTACCTCCCACATTGCAGGATAGTTACGTTTTAGCTTTCTTAGCTTTAAAAGAAGCTACAGAAGAAGGGGTGAAAATCCCTAAAGTGAGTTTTATTTCGTACAACTCTCTGTACGAGGGTTTGATTTTACTTACAGTTAGGGCCAACAAAGTCAGTGATACCAGCTTCATGGGTAACATGCAGATTAGGGGCCTAGACGGGACTGTCTCACTTACTATCTACCCGGCCTTCGTAGAGGGCAGGACGAGTCGGTATGAGGACGGGACACAAAGTTGGGACTGATTGAGGCTACCTTTGGACGACTGTGCCTGTGTGGTGGTAAGCGAAGGTGAACAATCTTACCTGAGGGAGTACATACCTGACGGTACATGTCTGCTGCGAAGTACCCGCCAGAGATGGAGTTTGAGAGGTGGTTGTGGCTTCCGTGACTACCTCAACAGGGGACGTGTTAGAAACTGCTATGTTATGCCACTGCCAGTCCAAACTTAATAATCTATCTCCATACACTTAAATTGTTAGACGCAGGGGATCTACTGTCAATGCGGGCCTGAAGTGAAGACCAAATAATGAAACAGGTTCTTCTTCAGTTAAGAGGGGTTCTCTTTTGGTGTGTTCTGTGCTAATTTTCATAGTAATAACGCTCTGACTGATGCTTGTAGTGACTTTCTCCCTAGTTTACTCAATCTGCCTTTAGTGGTGTAAGGCATTTAGCGGAAAGTAAATGAATAAAAAAATATAAGTTGTGAGACTCCTCCGAACTGAGGGTGATACCTGTGTCTTCTAGTCCAGTCTTTGCAAGCTGGGACTGAGGAGGGTAGGTATCATTAGAAACCTGGTGATCCTGAAGTGAAACTCGTCGGAGGTCAACCAGCTCAAAATGCGCAAATTCTACCCCAGCCTTTTTAGGGGGGGGGGGGGGGGCAGATTTCAGCACTTGACCTACTTGCACCTCGTAACAAATTTAGTGAAAGAAAAATTGGTAATTAAATCTTAAATCTCAGCCCTATAGAGTGTACTTCCAAGGTACGGTGTAACCCACCTCTAGTTTCCACTGTCCAGCCTTTACAAGTTGGGAATCAAACAAAGTACCCAGGCTGTTCACAGCTCTTAGGGGGTTCAGTTTCTAAGGGTTATTTTTTAGTCCACCCACAATCTACCCAGGGGCAGACCTCGATTTAGCCTCTTAATATGTGTGTGTCTGTCGTTAAGTCAGTTGACATGGATACCAGTTTGACTTTTGCAGCTAGGATTGAAAGTTGAGATATTAATGCCACTTTAGTTAATTCAAAATACATTAACATAGAAAGGGGGAGACGACTAGGTTACCCACAGAATAAATAAGTAGAAATCACGGAATCAGATTACAATACGTAATTTTAATATTACGTAATGGGAAAAACACAATGATGTGTAGCTATCTCCTTAATGAAATATTTATAAATGAAAGCTTTCTAAATTTAACATAGGTGAAGGCGACCTACTAAAATAATGAGTTAAAAATACGTAAATATATACTACGCAAAAACGGTGCTAATAGAAGGGGGTGTGTTCATAATGAACCACAATTACCAGTAGGTAATTATTTAAATAAAGGAGGTCCAGGAGGGATGCCTACGTGACCTGCTACTACTGAAAATATAGGAGACAGGGGGATGTTCTTCAATACGTCACTGGAACTGGTTGACAGTCGTAGTGGCTCTGCGGTAGGAGACTTGCTGGAATGTGGTCTTTAGGAGTCGAATTCGGACCATGCAGAATAAGAGCCTACTGGTTAAATCTTTCTGGTGGTGTGGCCTCTGGTCTTTGCAAACTGAGAAGAAGCGAGCATTATCAATTACCCTGTAGACTTTTCACTAGACAGTGGTTGTGCTTGGTGTTGGCCTAGTGGTCAGAACCCTTCTAGAGCAGAGCTCCTGTCTTCACAGACTGGGAGCTTCCCCTTATCCCTTCCTTCGCCTTCAGCCTTATGCAAGCTGGAGGGCCAATGACTGTCTCGAGTCCAGGAATGCCACTTCCTTATATACTGAATATCTCTGCTTGGTGGCTCTCAGAGGAGTGTGGGGTTGGCTAGCCTCTCCCAGAGGGTGATGAAATTTCCAGTGCTGAGCCAACATGGGCCTTTTCTTATTGGCTGCAGTGGAGGCGTTGACAGTTCTATCGCCTCTGCACTAGGCTCTGGAGGTTGTGAAGTTCCACCGGCAGAGGTGCTGCTCCCTTGTAGCTTCTCATGGAAATTGCTGATCTTTGGGCAGGATGTCGATGGCTTGTGTAACGGTAAAATTCCCATGTTGGAGTTAAAGGCAACCGCGTGACGGTTTTGAGCAAACAGTACAATTTGATTGCTAACCACGTGTCTGTAGTCACGCTGCTGGATCCTGTAGGCACGTGATTATTGTACTATTTAATAATGATGTTCCCAAATAGGCACTGTTGCTTAAGGATGGGGCAAAGTTGTAAAATAGAGTATGCATACCCAATGTGCACGAACACGTCATGCAACAATTTTGTATGTTAAGACTTAGTACTTCATTTAACAGGGTAAATGTTTTTCTTATAAATGTACACTATTTTCCATGACACACTAAAATAACTTGTTCTACAACCTACATTTCCACAGGAAAACTAAATTACCTACCACCCTAGTTTCACAAATGAATGCTTACCTTACTCTCTCAAGATTTAATAGTTCCATGTATGTGTAATGCCTTGCTGCTATTCTACATATTCATAATAAATATACAACTTGGATGACTTTTGTACTTTTAATATACTATAAGGGAAAAAAACTAAATTGACACCCTAACATTATTTATGTTGCTTACATTTGTCTACTTTTACTTCAAGACACAGTGATGTACACAGAAAGCCATTTCTTTTTATGTTAGTATCTCCTCCACAATTTTCCCCTTTCACGTCTTCACATGTTGTTTACATTTGTCTACTTTATTTCATGACATAGTGATGTACACAGAAAGCCATTTCTTTTTATATTAGTATCTCCTCCACAATTTTCCGCTTTCACTACTTTGCTTTCGGCCTATCTAAATTAACGTCACCAGTACCTAATTAATGATGATCTACATTATGTCCAGAAAGCATTTTGCATAACAAATCTCAACAGAAAATGTTATTTTAATAAATGTGAGAAATTTACTTCATTCACTATGTTTATACAGACACTTGAAACCAGTGTTTCTGTAACATGGGTTTCTGAAAGCAGAGTTTGTGAACGATATAAAAGCTGCCAAAGTGAGATTTCGTCGTATCTAGAAACTGGAGTTTGTAATTTAAGTTTCGCATTGAATATTAGGCCTCATGCGTGATATAAACAACGAAACTTCAGTTTTGTTTATAAACATGGTATGAAATGTACAACTAGGATATGTTAAAGTGTAAAACAAGATTTTTAATTGGTTAAAAATAATGTGTATAAATGCAGTGTGACTATATAATTTTTCTGTAAGTACGGAAATAACTAATGCACAATAAATATTGACGCCTGCTAACACCCAGCAGCGCTAGAGCCCATGGCGGCACTCACCACACACATGTCACGTGTCCCACACGTGAACAAAGAGGCCAATAATTTTTAACTTTCACATAAATGTTATTTTCAGTGTAAAATGTGTTTCATATTTGTCTTTGCAGAGTTTAATATGTCTTAAAATGTGTTCAAGTGTTTGTTGCTATTTTAAATTGTTTGGTTATAAAATTCCAAGTGCCCTCGGCACCGAGATGAAAAACACTGATATTCCGGCAGGAATGCTATCATAAGGAGACATTAAATCAATATGAAAATTCATAAGAAAATTATAAAAATGTGAAGCAATATTTAATTTAATTTGTGCCATTTTATTTTCTATAATAAAATATTTTACTCTGTGTGCATAGCACTTCCGCTTATGTGAACCCCGAAGGCAGCCATGGTAGGTCCGTGCAACGCTTGTCTCTAGACAGTCTGTCGAGGAGAGCTGGCGAGGTAAGACACTGACACATATGCACTACAACTTTTGCTCACTGATTTAGGTTTCCATTGTCAATTTAGTTTACTGGTTAACGTTTGCTGACGTACGTTTGTGCCAGATACTTTCCCCAGCATTATGCTTCCGCTTTATTAATTTATTTCGCCCTTGTGGCATTTCTAACTTAATCGCGGAGGAGTAGAATGATGTCAGAGAGGTCACGCGACCCGCGCAACTTGAATTGGGCGCCATCCGCCTATGTTTATGTCATTTCATTGTGATCTCTGCATTATTGCTATGCGCAATTCTAAGGACTTTGTTTTTATGTATGTATTTGAGGGTATTTTTCATGTTTGAATATTTTACGGCAACACGTGGTCGACCGATGCCAAGTATTTGTATATGCCATCGTTGCATTTTGAGAGCTTATTTATGTAACATCGTATGTGCAATATTTTATTAAGGGTTCTATGTTAAATTTGGTCAGGGTTCCGTGTAATTTCACGTAAATTAATGCTTTTTGTACTTGACCATGCGGTCATGTTAATGTTTTATTTTACAGCCATCAGGCGTGTTACAAGCCTGTAACCACTTAAATCATAAAGAGAATAATTTACTAAGCTAGCATAAGATTTTGCTTGAATTTAATATGCCTTTTCCACGCAGAAATATTGCAATTTCACCTGCGCCATGGGGTCCGCTACAAGCTTCATCCAGCGGCATCCGCGCCATCTAAACTTGTTTTCATGCATGTGCGTGCATATTGTGAATACTCATCTCGTATCCCATCTTGTTTC
The DNA here is from genome assembly GCA_029891345.1 of Dryococelus australis. Taxonomy (NCBI): domain Eukaryota; kingdom Metazoa; phylum Arthropoda; class Insecta; order Phasmatodea; family Phasmatidae; genus Dryococelus; species Dryococelus australis. The sequence continues at coordinate 102,077,138 of CM056995.1, read as the reverse complement.
ATGTATCTTTTGAGGGTTTATGTAATTTTGTAATTAGTGTGGGGTGTAATTATTCCAGTCCTAGCTGGCTCTGTGTATAGCCCGTCACCACACTACGTGGAGGGTAATCCCAGATGAGTTTGTGTTAGTGATGCCAAGTAATCACACGTGCTACTGTATCAAGGGTTTCATTTGTAATTCACCATGTCCTGTCTTCAGGGAAAACTGTCAGTCCACCCTAGTGGCTGTCTGCCCTCTTCCCTTGTGAAGGCTGTGCTTTCACGCTCCTCTGTAAGATCATCCATTTAGGCGTGCACTAGATTAATTGCGGACTGGGGAGCACTCAAGCGGAATTGGCTAGTCATGACCGAGATTATCATAATTTCATTGGCACTTTGATGTGTATGCATAATAACAATAAAAACAATCTCACAGTGAACTTATCTCTTTCATTTGTAGTAACAGTCCCCTGGCCACATGTGTTTTTCGAGTGATAAATATGTTTAGTAAAAGTTTAGTATTGCCTACGTGTTTGTAAGTACGCATGGGTAAAACAGACACACAGAACCCACAGCATCCCTGAGTACCCTGAGTCTCAATAGTGCGGTGATTGGGAAGCACCGCTGGAGCCCATATTACCAGTAAGTATTTGTGTCATCGTTTGTCTCGTGTCTCATTCGACTGCGTCAATTGACGTTCCCAAGTGGGGCCATGTGTGGTGATCTGCGTCAACCGCGACAAGATGACAGACACCACTCCTGAAAAACCATGAGAGGCCCTCAAGACATCCGCATCGGCAACCGAGACACTCTCAAACACGCACGCAAACAATTTGGACTTGCTGATTGATCGATGCGTGCATTGTGGAAGGGTGAGTGAAGTCAACCTGTTTAGTGAAAATCTATGGGATCAGCCATTATGTCAATGCACGTCCGACACCATATCCACGCCGTCAGAACCACGCCTGTGCGCGCCCACCGGATGTGACGCGGTGGGAACGAAGTGGGCGCAGTGCCAGCAGTGCAAACAGGACTTACATTTACGATGCATAGGACCTGCGGATTTTACCACCTACCGCAATGGTGTTATAAACTCTGATGAGTGCCGTAGACGAACTATGCTGAGATCGCGCCACCAATAACACCTGAGATAAAACCCATGCCGCCACCAGTTGTTGTTGCATACATACCACAGGGCTTATCCGGGTCGGACCGTAATGTGTTATTGCCAACTTTTGCGGGACAAGAATCCGAAGACCCAGGTAAGTTTTTAGCCATGTGCGAGGAGAAGTTGAACTGACACCGTTTACACCGGGAGGACTGGACTGAAGTCACCGCCAACCGACTGAGAGGGAAAGCAGCCACATGGTGGAACCTTGTAAGATACTATCGTTTGACGTGGGAGGGGATTTGCGATAGGTTGTTGGGAAGGTTTGATACTGACAGAGATGCCATTCAAGCATAAGCGCGGTTGTACCATGAACAGCAACAGGAACATGAGAGTATTGAGGAGTTTTACAGCGTAAACTAGGCTTGTTCAAGCATTTGAACCCAGCTCAGCCGACAAGTGGTGTTTTAGAGATCATTGTGGTGTTGTCAAAATCGGACATTAGGCCATTGTTGCATGGAGCCTGCCAGGAGAGCGTTGAACTGTTTACACAGGAAGCATGTGCCTATGAACAAGATAAGCAGGCGCAACGAAGAGAACAAGTGCTGGACCAACAAAGTGAACCCCCACAGCCTGTATCCCCTGAGCTGATTATTGATGTCACACGACTGCCGCCGCCTGTCAGGCAGATCACACCGTCGCCGCCGCAGCAGGCAAACCCGCCCGCTACGCGCGTAAGAGTGTTGCAAGTAACTGACAGTACCGTAAAAGCACTGAGAGTATGTGTAGAGCTTGAGAGAAAAAATGTCACAACCGTTATTGGCATTGCCACTAGTCACAATTTTGTGTGTAAGGGTTTGATACAAGCGATAACAAGTAGGGTGCCACTGAGATGCTTGTGATTCGCTACCACATACCAACAAGGAGAAGCAAAAAGTGTTATGCACGTAACTGTAGGAATCATAGAGCAGCGTACCAAGTGTGATGTCTACATTGTGCCAGACTTGTGTGAAGAAATGATTTTGGGACTGCCATGGCTTGTTGACAACCACGCCGTGATAGAACCGTACCTGAATCATCTTCACGTGGGGACACGGGGCCGATGGACTGTTTACGCCGTGGGAGTAACACCACCAACAACAACTGCTGTGCAGCTTGCTGACTTCGAGCACGAAGTGCCTACCACACATCAGCAACAACAGCTGGACCAGTATGCCAGTGTGTTCCACACTGAGGGGAAGCTGCAGCACACCTACATCATGGAGCATGCGATCATCACAACGCACGAGGACCCAGTGTACTCCAAGCCACGAGACCCAGGTATTTTCTTTCGCTGCGTCATCAACCAGCAGGTATGTGAGATGCTCAATGATAATGTTATTGAACCTACACAAAGATTGTATAATTCAGGTATTACCCTTGCTCCAAAGAAAGATGGCGAATGGCGATTCTGTGTCAATTTCCAACCCCCCAACAAGGTTACAGTAAACATGCCGCCACCAGTCATAATCATGAAAGACACTTTGTCAACATTAGGACCAGCTTCAGTATTCACATCATTTGATTTAAAGTCTGGATATTGGCAAGTGCCTATCGCCCACAGGACAAAAAGAAAACAGCCTTTACTATCCCAGACGGATGTAGATTTCAGTTTGTAGCCATGCCATTTGGTTTAAAGTGTGCCCCTGCAACGTTTTAAAACTTAATGGTTAATATATTGGATGGATTTATTGGAGACTTTGCGATGGCGTATTTGGATGATGTACTTGTTTGGTCTAACAGCTGGGAAGAGCACTTGCACCATTTGAGCCTTGTGTTTGAACGGCTCGAACGTAATAAACTTGCGTGCAAAGTGTAAGTTGGGTATGACTAGAATGAAGTTTCTAGGACACTATGTAACATCAAACGGACACGAACCAGAACAACAACACATACAGGACATTCAAAACAAGCCCACACCCAGATCACGTGAACAAGTCAGGAAATTCTTGGCTTAATTAATTGGTTAAGGGAATCTGTCCCAAACTTTTCGACAGTCACTGCACCGTTAACTGCTCTGTTGTGTGAGAAACGAAAATTTGTCTGAACACCTCAAGCAGATCAAGCATTTAAAGACATTGAAATTGCATTTCAGAAATGTGAGCCACTATCTAGATTCAATCCAGAGTTACCCATTGTCGTACACACAGATGCCAGTCAAGAAGGCATTGGGGCCGTATTGTATCAGGAGGGAACACACTGGGAAAAACATATAATCAGTTACCACAGTGCAAAGTTCAGGGATGCAGATCGTAAATATCACGTTAATGAACAAGAATGTTTGGCCATTGTACATGCATTGCGGAAGTACCGGCCGTACTTGCTAGGAAGGCAGTTTACACTCAAAACTGACAACCGATGTCTTGTATGGTTAGAGGGGATGCATAATGGGGAAAGCAAACTTGCCCGCTGGGTGCTGTTACTGCAGGAGTACGATTTCAAAGTAGAACATGTGGGGGGAAAACCAACAAGATCGCGGAAGCCTTGTCCAGGAATCCTTGTCTGAATCTAACAGTAACTGACGGTGCGGAGTGGGAAGAGGCGCTACCGTCTTGCCGTGCAATACCAACTGCAGAAATACGAACTCTCATTGTACAAAACATTGTTGCCACACCACCTGGCGAACTTGTTTCCTTGAATGTACGTGATGTGTTAAAAGAGTTATTTTGCACAAAAAAATTCCCCAGATGCTGTGCAATGCCGACAACACTGTGTCACACGTTACACAGAACACTGGAGGGTAGTGGACAGAGAAATACAAACAAAACCACCTGGTAATTTTGCGCGATGGCCGACGTATATACCGAAAGGAAACGGGAACTTGTGTTTATGTATGCATACAACAGTTTGGAGCATGGACACCCGGGATCCGAGTAAACACAAAGAACATACAGAAATTTTTTCGTTGGCCAGGGATTCAGGGAGATTTCCAGAAATGTGTACAGAGCTGTATCTGACTGGCTGCCAACCGACCAATTCAATACAGTAGCTATCGACATCATGGGCCTGTACCCGCATACGAAAACTGGTAAAATATTTCTTGTTGTTGCCACAGATTTGTTTACCCATTAGACCGAGGCAATTCCCATCAGCAATGTCCGTGCGTACACGGTTGCACAGGTAATACAGAATGAATTTTTTCTGAAGTGGGGACACCCCGAGTATTTGTTTACAGACAATGGTACACAATTTGTATGGCGAAATTGGAGAGAGTACTGTACCAGGTGGGGAACAGAACATCATACTACCCTAGCATACCATCCGAGGGCTAATCCAATCGAGAGACATAACCAAGGCGTAAAAATCCGATTATATGTTCGGTTAGGCGAAGATCACACTAGGTGGGCTGAATTGATGTCGGAGGTAATGTTTTGTTTACATAATAGAGTGAATGTGGCAACCGGGAAAACAACCGCCGAGATGGTACAAGTCGCAAACTCCATATCCCCGGAACACCCCGCGAAAACCCACCCAGACCACCTGAACAAATTGTCGAACACCAGGTTCTAATACATGAGGAAGCCAGGGCGAACCAGATCAGTTATTGTAATGTGTGGACACCGGAGATCACGAGGCCGCCACCTGAACTTGTACCCGAGATGTACGTGTATGTAATAGAGGACCCGTTATCATCCGGGACAAAAAAGTACTGTGCTGGACTGTCACTTAGATGAACAGGGCCAGTGAGAGTGGTGGAAAAGATGGGAAATTCCACTTATCTAGTGAAGGTGGGACCCAGACGTGTCATGAAACGGCATTGTGACGACTTGCGTATAGCTCGACCGCTTGTAGGGAAGAGAGGCAAGGAGATGACATTACGCCTAGTACCACAGCGCGTTCAGAGAATTTCCCCAGGGAGTACACAGGGAAATGTCAACACGTACACTGAAGAGAACAACAATACTAACACGGGAACAGCCAACCAAAGTAATGAACTGTCATTTAGGGGTTTTGCACCGACAGAACACTCAACACCATGTAGTGAGGAGGTGGAAACAAGTAGTACCGCAACACCATTTCTGGATTTTTCTGTAAATGCCTGTAACAACACAATGAATCAGAGTGTACACGAAAGTGGTAACATAAGTGCACACATAAATGTCAACACAACCACTGCCACTGAATTTAGTTTTAAGGGGTTTCCCAAGGCACAAGTGAATCCGGTTGTAACAGAAGTGTAAATATAAATTTTGGTACCACTTGTGAACGCGAGACGCCTTTCAGAGGCTTTCCAGTTCCTGCAGGGGAGAGCCTAGTAGGGCAAAAGAGTGTGGAAGTGTTTGGGGAAACTAGTAGGGCAGTGAGTGTGACGTCATGTGTCAGCAAACCGCAACACAGCACTCTTAAGAGGTGAGCCGAGTCACCACCACGTTCCCACACTGTTGTTCCTGCCTACAACCCCACCCCTGCAAATGCCGAAGAAGCTGACAACCTCTGAGGCCATGTTTCCTTTGACCTCAATCGGCAACCAGCCGGGCGGAGCCCGCCAAAGCAATGTTGCATTGTTCGCACCATCTTGGCCTTCGAGGGAGGGTTTGTTTGACGCCGGCTAACAGCCAGCGGCGCTAGAGCCCATATATATATATATATATACACACACACATGCACACACACACACACACACAAACACAACCTTTGGGCCTGAAATCCAACTATACCTACTGAAAGTTTGGTTGCTATTGTAATACAAGTTGTGTATCTTTTGTGCCTCAAACTTTGAAGAAATAGGGAATCATAAATCACTTACCATAGTATGGTAAACACCATTTTTAAACGCAATTAACGGACATACTTCCTCCGTGAATTTGGTATACTACAAAAGATGGCAATAGCAATTTTTTGGGAAGAACATGTCCAGTTTTGTAGCACTTCTGTGGGTGTGTTGATGTGTGATAGGAGAGTTGACATTTCTATTAATTTTATGTTTAAAGTAACAGCAAAAACAAGTAGAAGTATTACAGCCATCGACATGTAGTCATAATGGCTTGAATCTAGTATGGAAAGCTGTTTGTTGGTTCTCAACAAACACTATTGTGATAAGTATTAACAATAGGCAATACTGGAAATTCCATGAGATTCAAGTGCCAGTTAGTGTCAAATGCAGAGGCAATATTAGAAAACTGAATTCCAGCTGTTAAGGATAATTGTTGGAGATGGAAGGATTGTTCGTTCAACCAATGCACTGGCACCACAGTTTGCTGTAGCGTAATTGTTGGTGCACGGACATCATATAGATGTGTGGCTTCAATGTTGGTTTCATCAGGAGTAGCAGTGTGACAACCACATGGCACATGAAGTTCCACACTCTCCAGTTGTGGTTTGTTACATTGGTGCTAAGGGATTTATTCAAACACAGTACAGCAGTACCTGGAGGGGGGGTTTGATATAACGTATTGGTGAGGTGAGATGTGTTTGATGGACAATGAAGTGTCATGAAAACATCGAAAGTTACATGATGAAACTAATAAATTAGCATCAGCGAGTAAAATTGCATCTTTAACACATTTGGCATTATCACTGGTGATTCTTTGGGGATGATTAGATCATCTGTGGGAATGTTAGGTGAGTGTGGAATTGATTTTACAATGTCCATTGTAGGATCAATTGCGATTGTAGGTGAAGGGGTTTGAATTGTGCAGGAAAGGTTTAAGAAACAATAAGGGACTGAAATAATGTCGTAAACTTGCCTTAGGGAATGCACTTTTTTAATGGGGACTTTCAATTTAATGACCATTTGTGCCTTCGTGAGGGAGCACTCTGTCAGTTCATGTGAATAATATTTTATAATTTCAGAAATACCAATGCTTTAATTGAGAATAATTTTCAAAAGTTCTGAATTGAGTCTCGTGAGGTCGTCTGTGAATTGAGTTTTATTTATGGTATTAAGTGGCAACTTATGAAGTTGGCACTTGTGAATGTATGATTGTAACAAATGTTCAAGGACAACATTATTGGTCAATTCTAAAATACTTGAAGAGAGCAAGTAATATTGTGCTTCAATGTTGTCTAATCTGCTAACAGTTAAAAGTTGTGTTTGTAATACATTAGAAATACCATTGATAGTTTGAGCCAGTGAATTGACCTTACTTTCCATTTTGTGCTGGATCTCATGTAGGACTTTAAATTTACATTAAGAGCAGAGTTGGTGTTGTGTGTGTTATCTGCTAGTGTAGAAATTTGACTATCTATCATGGCATCGTTGTCTAATAATGTACATAAGTACTTAGTGGTTAGCACATTACAGCACTAAGTACCCAGATCCCAGAGGAATTGTATACCTCTCTTCTGGCAGAACTGGGTACTGATATCATCCAGGAATTCTCGCAGGATGCTGTTTTCAACTATTTTCAGATAGTTATAATTGATTTTCCCATTCTGGCAAGAAGTTTAATTTCAGACTGCACAGGCTATGTATAAGTATTTTTCAAGAGTTGCTGGGGTTGTGGGCAAACTTAACTGGATTGTGAAAATTTTTGGGATAGTTTCTTCATAAATAAAGTCGACAGCAGCGGGAGTGTAATAAATGCCCGCAAGAGTGCGAAGGGAGCAGGTACTGCCAGGACAGCTGGCAGAATGACGAACAGTGCAGCCGTGACCTTAACTACACAGATAGCTGTGCAAGGCCCCCATTCCGTGTCTGGAACACGGCCAGAGGTCGGCATCGCCATGGGGACTGTGGCGCGCATGCACCTGGCGTGCCTTGCGCCGGCGCAGAGCTGCCAACGGCATCTGGCCCCTTGTGGCTGCTGTAGGGGTGCCGCAGTAAATGTGAAGTTGGCAAGCATGGTGTCTCCTTGCCACGGCACGGCTGGGCTGCAGTGGTTGCTTGGCGTAGCGGCAGCTAGGAAGGTCAGCGAGTGCCTCGCGCTGCTCTGCTCTGGCTGCGTCACACCGTGCTGAGTCTTGACTGTTGTCAGCACACTCCAAGTAGCATCATGAGCAGGCTACACAGGCGGCGGTTCACGCGATGTACCCAATAGTTCACACAACTTGTACTCTCCAGGAAGACAATGATATTGACTGTAACATATTGCAATGGCACATATTTAACGCTGAATAACACATAACTTATAAAATAAAATCTTGACAATACACAAAATTAATGCAGGAAGGCGGGTTTTGTGTGTCGGGTACACACTGTGTCAAATTTAAGTGGACCAGTCTTATTTGTCTGAATATGCACTGTTGAATCGCCTAATACATCAGTTACCCTGAAGGGACCACAATAGCGGTGCGTGAGGGCTTTCTGCCGGCCTCTATTATGCACCCAGACATAGTCATTGATATGTAGCATATTGTGCTTATGAGATCCGTTAAACTGAGTTTTCTGATTATTCTGAGCGTGAAGTAAGTTAACTTTGGCCGTCTCACGGTCTTGTAAATGTTTCTGGCACCAATCATGAGCTTGTGGCGAATGCTGAATAGCTACGACGTGTGCCGGAAGGGCAACTTCGACGCCATGTAATAGGTAGAATGGGGTGAATTTAGTCATAGTATTTACGCTAGTATTATAATTAAATGTAATGACCTAGATGTATAAGTCCCAGTTGGTTTGATCTGTATTTGCGCATGCCATGAGTTGCTCACCAATTATACGATTTGAAAATTCGACTAGCCCGTTATACCTAATATTAATTATAGGCGGTGGTTGTGAGTTTCTTTATTCCAAGCGATTTCAGGAGGTGACTTATTAGTTCATTCTGGAAGCTGGTTCGCTACCTGTCAATATCTGCTGAGGGCAACAGAATTGCAACACAACCTGCTTAATAAATTCTGCATACATGGCGGCATCAATAGAAAGTACTGCCTTCGCTACAACATATCAAGTCATGTACTCCGTCATGACAAGAATGTATCTGTTTTTACGCACAGTAGTGGGGAGGGTCCTTTTGCATCTAAGGCCCAAGTTGTTAACAGCGGCTGAGGAGGTATAGAAGTAATTTTTCCCATAGATTTATCATTTGACGCTGGCTAACAGCCTGCCGTGTTAAGACCATGACGGCGCTCACCACTTACATGACGCGTGGGCATGCACATGCGCAAGGAGGCCGTAACCTGAACTTTCCGTAACTGAATATTTATTTGAAGTGTATAATTTTGTCGCTGGTTTATTTTCAGGTTTTTCAAGTGTCTAAATGTTTAAATTGTATATTTGATAGTATTGCACAATGTTTGGTTATGAATTCAAAATGTACGCTGCGTGAAGATTAGGAACATTACTATTCCATCATAAACGTCGTCATAAAACAACATTTGAAGAATATAGAAGTGCATTTATAAAAAATCTAAACTGTTAATCAATATTTAAATTGCTTATGTGCCATTTATTTTCAAATATCAAAGTTTTACTCGGCGTGCATAGCACTTCCGCTTGTGTGAACCCCGTAAGCAGCCATTGTTGGTCCACGAGACCGCTGCCTCTGTGCAGACTGTTGAGGAGAGCTGACAAGGGGAAGGTGCTGTCACGTACGCACTACAAACTTTTTGCACTGATGTAGATTACCATAGTTTCACTTTAGTAAACTGGTTAACCTTTGCTTTGCGTACATTTTGCCAGACATTCCCCAGGATTATGCTTCCGCTTAACCTAGTAATTTGTGCCCTTGTGGCTTTTTGAACGTAAACGAGGAATAGGAGGAGAAAGATTTCATAGAGGCCACGTGGCCTGCACAACTTGAATCAGGCGCCATTCGCCTATGTTAAAGGTCCCATCATATTTCAAGTGTATTTATGTAATTTGTGTAAAGTGTATGGTTGTATTATTTTTATCCTAGCCGGCTGTGTCTATAGACCTTCATCTCACTAACCACGTGTGGCAAAATGAGCCCTGATGAGTCCGCGTTAGTAATGCAAAATAATCACACGTGTTTGTTTATTTCATAATTCTCTGCGCCCAGTCTTCAAGAAAAATCGGCAGTCCACCCTAGCTGCTGTCTACCCCTTTCCTTGTGAAGATTGAGCTTTCTAATACCACAGAGAAGTCATCCACCTAGGAGTGCACTATATTAATTGCAAGCAGGGGAGCACCCGAACAGAGTTAGCTAGACACATCAGAGTTTTTCATAAGAGTAATGTTGGCACAATCGTGTATGGTTAACAGAATAAAAGCAGGTATCACAGTGCTCGAAAGTCTTTCCTTTTTAGTGACAGCAACCTCTCGCCATCTTTTAAGTGATCAAAGTTTATTAATGATGTTTAGTAAGGAAAAGTGTTTTGTAAGTACTGCTCGGGTGAGACGGACATACAGAACCCACAGCATTCCTGAGAACCCTAAGTCCCAATAATGCAGTGACTGGGAAACACAGCTGACGCCCATCTACTGTAAGTTATTGTGTCACAGTTCGTCTCGTGTCTCACCCGACGAAGCTTTGGTTTTCTGGCCAGTGTGGCATGATTTCACATAATTTTTAACATCTGCGTGCATGGTATCCCAGTTATATGTTTGTTTGATTTTTTTGTAGTGTTTTAAATATGTCAAAATGGCTGCCTCCAAATATTGCGTCATGATGAGCTTGAATAAGTTCTGTAACATACACTTTTGGAACAAGAGTAAGCTTAGAGGGACCCTGGGGTGTATTTACTTTCAAAAAAATTTTGCCATTCGCTGTTCTTCCATACCATCGACTCAACGTACGGTATTTGCTATCTGCTTGTTCTGTATTGATTAAGGCTAGTTTTAGCTGCTTTATGTGCAGATTTTTGTTATAGTCGCCAATAAATGGAGAGGGATTTACAAGTGAACGTAAATGGAAGATTGAGTCGTCGTCAATTTTTACATATTCCTGGTTATGTGTGTATACAGGCAAAAAATGTAGTTTATCTGACTTATTAACAATAAGTATCATACATTTCAATACAGGATCAATACAGGTTGTCTCTAACATAGGAGTACTATTTTCCTTATTTATGTGAACATTCACTTGATATAATGTAGTAATGATTTTGCATATTGCATGCATGAGAAAGATGTCTTCGTTCCCCAATGCCTTGTCTATTCTATTTCTATCCTGAGATTGGTACTGTGATTAAAAATAATTCTTAATATCATCCCAATGGTTTATTGTGTATTTGACAACATTTTTCCTAATCTCATCCGCTTTTTTGGTGTCTTGTAAATTGGCTTCTGCTAACACTGTGTAAAGTGATGTGCACGTCAACATATGTTCTTTAACTTCATAGGGATTTGCGTTAATGGTGACTGTGTGCGTCCGCACTTGGGGGATAGTAGTACATCTGCTCAGGACATCGGGGAGGGTGTTTAGTTTACCTTTTACAATAAGTGCTTCAAAGTCGTACTAACTGAGTGCTATCTCCATTTTCTGAATTCTTATATTATGTTCCACCATTGATCACAGGTACCTGAGACTGGCATGGTCTGTTTCGAACCTAAAAGTTTCGACCATACAAATATTGCCTGAAATGACTGCAAAGGTATGTAATAGCATCAAGTTCTCTCTCCGTGGTATTCCAGCGCAATTCCTGAACTGATAGCTTTTTTGACCCAAAAGCAATTATGTAGCATTATTTATACTGCGAGTCTTCCTGTAGGAGTGCTCCCCTGACTGTGTCATTACTCGCATCGCAAGCCAATATAATCTGTTTGTTCTCATCAAACTTTTTTAGTACAGGTGCATCTAAAATAGTTTTCTTAAGCTCAATGAATGCTTTCTGGTGGGAATCGTCCCATTTATAAGTTATATTATGTTTGGTAAATCCTATAAGAGGCTGTGCGATAGACACATAATTTCTAATATATTTCCGTAAGTAGGAAGTCATCCCGAGAAAAGTACGAAATTGTTTGAGATTGGCTGGAGGTGCCATGTGCTCAATGGCACGGACTTTGTCAGGGTCAGCAGCAATGCCGTGGGGCGTAATTATGTGACCTAGCACTTTGACGGTCTGTTCAGCAAACGTACACTTTTTTGTATTAACTTTGACATTAAACATCCGCAATCTCTCAAAAACTTTGTTAATGTTGGCTAGATGTTCTTCAAAGGAATCATCTACAATAAATATATTGTCTGTGTACGCAATAGCAGCTGTCCATCTTAGGGGACCAGTGTTTATAAACATTTGAAAATATTGGGGAGAGTTACTGAGGTCCAGTGGCATTCTTGTGTATTGAAATAAGCCTACACTGTCAATTATAAATGCAAGCTTATGGCGGTTTGTTTTCTTACAGGAATGCTATAAAACTCTGAAAATAAATCTATACTTGTAATATAGAGAGAGTTCTGCAGGGCGTTCAAAATGTCGTTGGTGCGGGGTAGTGGATATTGCACTCTAGTGAGGTACTGGTTTGGTTTGCAAAAATCTGTCAAAAACCTAAATCCCCTCATTTTTCTTAGAAACTACCAAGCTCGGCACAGAATAGGGAGAGTCAGCTGCTTCGATAATTCTGGCTTCTACCATGTTGTTAATTTGGACTATAAGTTAGTCTCTAATTTTAGGACTGATTCTATACAGTCTGGTTACAACTGGTTTATCAGTTGTCAAGTCCAGCTTGATTTCAAAATGTCGAGCCTCTGTTAATCCTAAAATATAATCGGCGAATCTATCCTTATAAGAATCAATAATGCGGGCGATTGCTGCTCTTTGCTTATCAAACAACTTTTTATTTGTTATATGGGGATTTACTTTGTTGTGATTCAAAGCGGTCTTAAGCATTCAAAGAATGTTCGACGGTTGTAGTGGTATCTTGTGTCAAAGCCTCTGAATGCAATGGTACCTGTACCAATTTGTTAGAATCGTGGCCATGGATAAATATAATATATTTCAAGATTGGAATGCATCATAATTGGTGATAAAATGAATGCCTAAGATCAAGTCCTGTTGTAGATTATCTGCCATAAAATAGTTTTGTGGGTAAGTGCGCCCTTATATACCTAAATTAATAATGGTTTCAAATTTGGGTGATGCTAACACAGATGTTGTTGCAACTAAAGTAATTTGTTCTTTTAAAGCATAAACACGTTGATTGGTAATCAATGTGCTAGCTATGCTGCTCCAAGAGCAATCAGTGTCAAGCCAAATGAGGTACCTTTTTCTCCTGATAGTCACAATAAAGTGTGGTGTTGCAGTTCGGATGCCGACTTACTGACAGACTACTTTAGTTGTGGGGCGCACTTGTTTACTTAAACAAGGACAAGGCGCAGGTTCACTCAGTATGTTTTGCAACATAGGATCATCATTGTGGCCTGCACTCATCGTGTTATGAAAACAAACTGAATTGGCCATTTTGCTGTTACGCTACGGTTGCTCTACAAAAATGGTTCTTGCCATCAACCTGAATTTGTTTTTAAACCTGCGAAAGCGGTCACCGATGTCAGTGGGAAATTCAAACTTTTGGTTTGGAAATAGACTGCATTGGCGGCTTTTATGGCGTATGTAGAAGCAGAGTGCCTACTTATCCTGCGCAAGGCTGTGGGGTCCTACTATTTTATGTTGCACTGCGGCAATTTGCTTAGATTTGACGTTGGAATCTGGAGCATCCGGTGGTGGTTTGACAACGCTGACCTGCTTGGCACGGGGGGGTGGTGACATTTTCGCAACTGACGCGCAGGGCCAGCTGCTCTTGGACAATCCTCTGAGACAGTATTTTACGTGACCTAGCTGCGTGGGCGTGTGTTGCCTGGTGCACAAATTGTATGGCGGAATGAAAACTCAGTTCCTTGTTCACATTTATTTTGCAATCATTAGTGTGATTTGAGGATGAATTACTGTGTACTACCAGGTTGCTTTGAGCGTTAAATTTTGTAATCTCTGCATAAGATCTCGTCTGCACAACCTTGCTAAAAATGGCTTGGCACGCGTCTTGAACACGGACGTTGTGGTCAGTGGGGGTAACGTGCTTTACATCCTCGTATGGATGTTTTTTTGTCATCTGTTGGCCTGCCAGTGCACCCCTGTAGCTATGCCCCCGGGTGTTGTATTGGCTGTCTATGTTGTAAAGAGGAGTATAGTAATTGTGGTATTGGGGGTTGGTCCCGTTGAATGTGTGGCCACGGAAATTTGATCTACTCCTTTTAGTGTATTAGTGACCTCGCAATTGGTTTGAGTTTTGTGGGTTTTCCTGAATGATTACTATGGGCTATCCATTACGAGGATATCCCTGTCAGTGTGTGTGAGAGTTGTAATATCCATGGCCTAGTGGATATTGTCTGCATCATGGGTGTTGTAGAAATGCATTGTTTTGACGTAGGTGTCCCGTGTTTGTGTCTTGGATAGGTGGGTTATTTTGTTGATTTAATGTCAAGTGTGTAATCTCCTATTTCAACTTGGTTATTTCTTTTTCTAATCTTTCTGAGTCCAGGTTTGCACGTGATTGTGTTAGTGTTTAACCATATCGATATATGTCTATGTCTATGCGTTTTAAGTTTACTATCATGTCTTGCAGGGTGTCACTAAGAAGACCTATCAGTTTGTCTGCAATGGAAGGCAAAAGTGACTTCCATAGGACGGTGAGGAATTCTTGATTGGATATGTGAGAGTTGTATTTATTATGTTAGAACTTCATAGTCTGTATATGTTGGAGTGTTTCCTCGCCTACGTTTTGCTTTTTGGTATATAGTAAATGTTGAAGGTGTCCCATATCCGCTGTGGAGGTGAACGTTTCTTTGAGTTTGTTCTGCAGTTTGTGCCACGTGATAGGCTCTTGGCAATTTCATGTTAAGTTGTCTAGCGTGCGTTTCACGGAGCCAAGAAGTTAGAATTTTACTCTTCGACATTTTTCTGGTTCGGTCCACTGATTAATCTCTGATACAGCATCAAATGCTTTGAGGAATTCTGCGATATTTTCGCCTTGTATACCGGCAAATGATAGTGGTTTCTCAGCTTGAGTGATGATAATGTTGAATGGTTGTTGGTTTGCCATTTTGAGTGACGTGCAGTCTGTGGTGGTGTTGATGTAGTCGTGGGATGTGGGTAGGGGTGGAAATGCTTCTGTAAGTAATGACTGTAATGCAATGTCTTCGTAATTCAGAAATCCAAGGAATTCTGAATCAGTGCTGGGCGAACGTGAATGTATTTGTTCGGTTTGTTGTGTGGGTGGTGGTGTGTCGTTTTCGTAAGTGTCGTTTTCAGTGGAAGTGCTCTGTTTTGCATGCTGAATGAGTGCTCTCCGTTTGTCATGCTCGTCTAATGCTTTTTCTAATTCACTGTTATCTAGAAGCGCACGTTTTAGAATTTTAGTGACAGAGGATGTTTTGCCTTTGTTTCTTGTTTCCATATACCAAAGGTGTGAAATGTAGGGTAAAAATGATGCGTACTGTGTTTGAGAAAAGATCTTATAACTAGAAGGTGAAAGAATAATGGAACTTCTCCGAAACGCACAACACATTTGGAGATTTTCCACTTAGAAGGGAACAGATTATTACGAATGCACTAAAATCTATTTACATGCATTAAGCTAGGATATGGAAAATACAAGCAAGTCTAAGGGGAAGCGAGGAGCGCGACGTGGCGTACTGACCTGCCACACTATAGCTTAGTGTGCATGTCCTGAGCGCAAGGAGCGAACAGCTGTTTAATACAATGGCTTAGCAGTCATGCTGGAAATAGAAACACTTAACTAATGAGAACATAACATGAGATACTAAAATGATTCTATTCTGTAATTCTAATTTACTTGAATATTCCTGGGAATTAGTAATTTCCTTGTACGTTGTGCACAATTCCCTACGCGAAGCGCAAATAAAAATACTAAATATGAGTCTGCTCGTCTAAGCGTGGGATGGGTTGTGAGGCGCTCCACCAGTGTAACATTTCCCCTTCATCCTAACTCTAATCGCAGTGCTGATGCTTCTTGATTACTGAATACCAAGACAGATAAGGGGATATGCATATAAGGGGGGTTGAATATAGCTCTAACAGTCCACTAACAACTCCAGAAATTCTTACTTCAATACAATTTTATTAAACTTTAAATACATTCATATAACTGATACAAGATTCTGTCTGGAATAAGATACGTAATCATTAATAGAAGTACTCAGCAATAATAGTTATTGTTAATTTGGTTAAAGGTACTCGCGTCACCTAACCTAGCCAGTACGTTAATTATTGATATAAAGAGGGGCAACAGGGTCTCGAAATATAGTGTTACTCCTAACTGCCAGCTCGAAGTTATGCTCACCATATAAATCACTGTAGATCAGCGTAGAGCTCCTCCAGGCCTCTGTGTCATGATGTCCTCCTCCTTGTTACCATCTCCGGCAACCCAATGTAGCAGTACTTCAATCGTCGTCGTGACACTGGGGAGGGGAGGCTTGCTGTACCCCTTTTATATTAATCATACAGTAGGTCATCAGTGCATGTTTAGAAAACAGCTTTTATCCATAGTCCGTCGTACCTTAGGTGGTTTTGTGAGCGGCGCCTTGGTGGCAACTACATACTGTACAACCTCAATAGCAATATTTATTATGAAGGAAATTTTATATATGTAAGTTCATGACTGTCCTAGACTGAGCTGAATAAAATTATACTTTGATCAACATTCATAAATTAATCATGTAAACTTATTTAAATAATAAAATAAATGTAAATTTTATACTTCACACATACTGAAATTATTATGCTCAAAATACTTCAAACACTAACATGGACAAATTTCCAAAGATAATCTGGCATCAAACTAAAAGATAAAATTTTTCTAAACGATTTTGGGTAACCTCTGGTAAGGCTTCTCCTTACAACGGCATAAAATAACTCACGAAACATAAATTTCCAAGCTGGTGACAATGGTTTGCGATTACTCTTCTTTGTGAGCGAAGGTCGCAACATGTCCAACAATGCTTCAAACTGCCAGGCTTCCAGTGATATGTAACTATACAACTGATTGTTACTGTATGTGGAAATATAGGAAAACAGAGTTGCAAGTTCACCTTCCTGTTCCCTTCTTGAATTCACTGGGAGCATCCTGTATCTGTAATTTTGTCGGTTATGTGTCTGGTTTGTGGTTAACTGGTACACATATGCAGTTGTGCACATAACAAAAACTAGCATTAAAAGTCTTCCACTACACTATCCATGATGTCAAATCCACCGACACGATCATACAAATATTATAGCGCTGTTGTCAAGTCACTTTGCAATCATGTGCACAATACAAAAATGCAAATAAACAACCAAAAAACATGGTGAATACTTTGCTATCTTTTGCGAGTCAAAAGAACTATGCTTCACCAGCAAAGCGCCGACATTTCATTGTAACAGTGGGTTCGACAATCCGGCAACACGTGGCCAATACCAGCACCAGCAATCCACCAGTTCATTGTAGCAGGGCCTTAAGTTGTGTAGTATCTGTGTGGCTTGGAACATATCGTTCTGTGAACTGTGACACCAAGTCACATTTAGGATAAAATGTACAAACTAATCAGGGAAAACCAATATTCATAGAATATTGGAATCTGGATAATTACCGAAACTGTGTTAAAATTTTGAAAAGCATTATGTATAAGTTGTTTTTTTAAAGTTGAAAAAATGTTTTATAATGAAAAATTTGCACATGTTTTTTCATATCTAGAATACATGGTAGTTATGAAGAGCAATAGTTTTTTCGGAAATTAGGTCTGAGTGGTAGGTCTGCGGATGTTGTATATTTAATAACACCAACATTTGAAATTTCAGTTAAAGTAATATTGCATACAAATTTCAGAAGACTGTTTAAAAGAAGTATTTTAAATCCTTCTGCTGCATAGTTAAAATTTAACAAATTTTTAATGGAATTAAAAAAAAATTAAATTTAAGTTTGTTTTATAATGCAAATTTATGAATGCGAAAGTGTGTTTTTGGGCGAGTGTTCATTTATGTGATATGTAAGTTACATGTAAACTTGCCATTAGTGATGTGTTTACAGTAATTTTTCTTTCTTTCTAGATATTGCAGCATGGCAAATAATGGATCCTACAGTAGTGATCGCACTGCTGCTGCTGCTGCTGCTGGTGAGAATGCAGACTACTCAGCAGATCCAGCATTGGGAGGCTTCTTCCATTCAGACTACAAAAAGTACAAGCTGAACCTACTACTACATAATAACTTAACATTATTCATGTTACAGATGTGTCTCTTCAGTCTTTGGTTCCTTGCTTTGGAATAATTAAACTTTTGCATGTTTGTGTTACATTAAGGTCAGGTGGGGTAGTTTTGTAAATGGTAGGGAAATTTTTCTAATGAGGCAGTAAATATTGGCTTTACTGTCAAAAAATCATTACTTTGCCTTCCCTCCAAAACTGCAGTATCTGGTAATTTTTAAGAATAGGGACTTTCCTGAAAATCGGGAAAATAATACCTAGAAATGTTATAAAATGATTACTTGTTACGAAATCTAGAATTACATGCAAAACCCTTCATCTCGGTGGGCACTGTACCTTACGAGTGGTGGGAAAAGGGGTGCTCTTCCTCCTTTGGCTAGCTTATGCAGTAGGTGAGCAGTTGGACAGCGACTGGCTCTGGTTGTGGTGTAGTCATTCTCATAGTTTAGGGCTTTTTTTTCTGGCGAGCCCCCAAATCACACTATACCAGCGTGAGTACCTTCACAGTTCGGTGTGCCCTCCGGCATGCTTGTTACTAGCTAAGTCGATTGGGGAATGGGATACATCTCAGGGCAAGTCCTTTATGCCTTAGGTTGGGTTTAATTATTATAATGGGCGCATGCATCGTGGCTAAGCAGGGTTATAGTGCCATGGCCGCAATTGTAGCCATGTGTTCACACCCCGAAAGAAGAAGGGTCTTAGATGGAAGAGCATAGCAAACCAGGCAAAGCGGAGAGGGCCATGGAAAATCTATGTGACAGTCGCGGAGGATAAAATAATTCATTTTAACGGGATTAGGGCTGGATAAAGAAGGGTGTTTGTTAGTTCAGGAAGAAAGACTACTGTTGGTTTGATGCGGGGTGAATGAAATGAGATCGCAGCTGGTGTGTATTGCGGGGGACAGAACAGCCCCTGCGCCGATGCCAGTCATCGTGTGGGCACAGGAGCCCTTGAAATTGAGCTATTGTCAAAACTGCAATTTAGGCGAACCAGCACTGCAGTACCGACAGCAAATGAGAATGCAGGACCCCCCTGCTTCTCGTCGAGTGTGTCGGAAAACTGGACAGCTCAGTTATAACACTGACTCCATCTTCACCCTTCCACGCGGATGCCTGAATCTCCAACCCATGGGTGAAGGTGCTGAGAGTTCTTTCGGGGAGCCACCCACTGCCCTTCCTCCAAAATAACCCGTTGGCTGGGAAACGTGAGACATCCGGGGCCTTCCAATGGTGGTGGCAAATCTGCTGGCCCAGGAGTGAATGCTGACATCGGGGTGCTTCCAAGGTCCGATGCATTCCAATCCATTTATCATGCACCCGCAGTCGGCAGTCTGCAGAATCCAACAGTGAGGATCGCTACACTTCACATTTTTCAGCACCTCGAGATCCCCCTCCCTGCCATGATCGTTGGGCCACCTCCAGCAGATGCGCTTCGCCATCTCGTACTGAGCTGCCCAGGTTCCTGACGTCCACGACGACAGCGCTCTCACACCGGTTAGCTGATATTTATTATTTCCAGCCACCCCAGAGCCTGGAGATCCCCTATCCACCACCTGGGGATGTGACGGGTTGCAGATAGTTGCTGCACCCAAGCTGACATGGTCCCATCGCACTTGCAGATGCAACTCGCTTTCGCTGGTCCTCAAGTCACGGGCAGTTCCCAGCGAACGAGTAGCCATGAGCGTGATGTTCATCCTACCACAGCTTAGCTCGTCGTTTAGGGCAACTTGACTCATTGAGTCTTATAGGGGTGCCCTTAACCAGACCCAGTCAAAGCCTGGAGGTATGTTCTCCTTATGCAGGATGGCCTCTATGATGCGGTGTTGCCTATCGGGTAGTTTGATATGTGGTAGAAATAACAATGTAGTTAGGTGTGAGGGGTAGGGTGTTAAACGCTTTTATTATCCTCCCACAGAACAAACAATCCACAGAGGATAAGCCGGTGCTTTGACGTTCCTAGCGTGTACTTCCAGTGCTCAGACTTGTGACGTGCAGTAACACTCTGCGTTCCTTTCATCTGGCCTTTGCAAAAGGTGGGTGGAACTTTTGAGCAACACATATCACTTCTTCGCAGAGACCTGGGTGTAGCATCCATAAGAGGTCGATTAGGCCTATGTGGTTCTAGCCCTTATCCGGCCTTTGCAAGAGGTGGTGGAGTATGAAACACCTGGTCTGGTCGATCCTATCAGTGGATTATAGTACCTAATGCTTATGGGCACAGCCGAAGGTCTACCAATTGGCAGAGCTCAGTCGGCCTCTTAGTGGTATGTATGTCTACCTTAGTGGTTTCCCTCTAAAGCTTGATTTACGTTACACTTATCGGAGGGGAAAAGGTTTAATTAAATTACTTAATAAGAAAAATGAGACTGAAGAAATACATTAAAATACATATTTTATTATACTATCTAGAAAACAGGGTGATGCCACACTAACACCTATTGAAATAATGTAAGTTACGGAAGTTGAAGTTATAGTGATATCCGGTTGAAGGCAGCCTGGGCAAGAGCTATGTGTAATGTGAAATAAATCTGGCATGTTATCAGAATCCAATAGCTAACAATTTAACAGAGCCTAACTATCAGGTGGTTGTTCTTAAAGAACCTAATGAGCCAACTACCAGAAGGGTAGTTGTAGCCACACCGTCCGGTGGGCTGAAGAGATCCAGAAGGGACGTCGATGTAACCGGCTACCAAAGAAATTGCTGGTGGTTACCTGAAGGGGAGGGTGGTAGGCGAGGAGCGATGTCTTCAGACCTCTGGAATGCTAGTCTCTCTCAGAAGCTTAGTGGCTGCAGAGGCAGGTCAGTGGCTGCTGAAGGTGTTGAGTTTCTCGTTGGTTGGTGTCTTCTTCTGACTGGTAGAAATCCCGACCTTTGCAAGAGGTGGGTTCTCCGAGTACCAGTGGTTGCACACCTCGATGGCTGCCTCAGGCCTTTGTAAGCGGTGGAGGAGCAGAGACTGAAGAGCTAAGTAAGGGGTGCTAGTCCTTACATACTGTTATCAGTTAGAAGCTGGGATGCTGCTGGGGAAGGTAGTCTTGTTCTCAGGGCTTGAGACTTCTGGTGTTGAAAAGGCATTACTTATTTCTTTTCTCTCCTACGGGAGGCTTGATCCTTTCTTGTCGCCTGTGTTGGAGGCGTTGAGGCTGGAGCTGGTGAAGTAGATTGGGTGTTGTCCTCCATTGGTGAGTTGTGGAACTAGCTTAGCCTCCCTGGAGTGTGCAGGTGTCTCAGCCAACAGTATAATTCTACGTCGGGGGTTGGGCGATGTCATAACTGCTTCTTGGAGTATTTTGGTGAACAGTACCGTCTGGGGCCACGCGTCTGTAGTCTCTCTTGACATGTGCCAACATACCCTGTAGGTATGTGCCTCGAAGCACTGTTACGTAGTAATGACTTGCCCTTGTATAAGCGCTGGTGCTTGAAGGTGGGACGAAGTTGGCAAGTAGAGTGCACAATGTAAATGTGCAGACCCATCCCCTCTGTTGCCTCTTCGAGTAGAAAAATTTTTTTTCTACTTTTGGGGCTGTCTGGGTCAATATGCTCAGGACATATGGTTTTGCATCTAGTGTGGTGTCTGCTCTGTGCACGCTAGGGTCTCTGGAGTCTGGCGCTTATCGCTGTCCTCTTGGCAGGTGGACATCTGGTTACCACCCGTGGTGTGACGGGTTTCTCTATGTGTCTCTTTCTTGCAGTTTGCATTCCTCTTCGTTTCCCCTCTTCTGTGGCTGGAGTGGCAGGTGCAGTATTTTCATAACACCTGACTTGAGGTCTTTGCTCCCTTAGTAAGGAAGGAAGGCGAGATGAGGATGGAACTAGGTCACGCTCGTGAACTAAGTCTGTGTTTTAACAGCTACCTTGTGAAATGTCGCGGTGCCGTAGTTTGCTTTAATGTGCCTGATCACTAATCATAGCTGAGTGTGTGGGGGTGTGAATTACAATTATGTTACATTGATTTCCTCTAAAAGGCAAATACAGATTGGCCTCAAAGTTCGACACTTGTGTATGCAAAGGTGTCCCACTCATGAAAGGACTGTGGGGATTCGCTAGCTAAAAGTTATTTGTGGTGGCTCCTAATGACAATGGGAAGTTAATAGCTTTGTTTGAGACGGTATTTGTTGCACAACAAATAAAATTTAAATGAAATATGGTACAATTTCCGTAACATCTGTTTTATTCCAATTCCCTACTAAATACAAGAAATGATAATTGCACAAATTATTTTTAAACTACCCTAACAATGGCGAGTGTGGACATCACCTACAAAATAAAAGACATAGGGTAGGACCCTGAAGTCCTAAAGCTAACAGCAAAATACTCTGTTTACAAGATATAATAAACACTGTTACTGATTGCCTATCCTCTTAGATCAACATGACAATCTTATAGCTAGTTCATATTCTGTATAGCTACAATTTACTATGTACAATTCCATAACACATACATAGACATTTTACAACCTTTTGAGCTTATTATTTTGGCTGCCTTTTATGGCACTTTTTAAGTTAAAGTTTTTAAACTCCGACATATGCCAAGTTAGTTATTTATATTTTAATTTATTTGTGCAGTCCTGTAGAGCACATGGTAGTTGAAAACTGGTCAAAATCAACAAAATTTTATTCACGCCGTTGTTCTTATATATTTAATACAAAATATTTCTATCAAACTTATTTACAATTATGACTTAATCTTGGCTAGGTAAATGCATAGTAAGCTTTGTCTTCTTGCGGCGTATACAGCACGCTTTTAAGCCTCAACCTTCAACTCCTAGCAGATGTTGCATATCATAACACTCTTAATTTAGGACACGCTATTATCACTTTCGGATCTATCACTTTGCATTGCTGCCCTCTGTGGCTTGTATTAAGTTTGACGCATCTCCCTTTCTCTGGAATTAATGAGATTAGTTCTAAGAGGTGGGGAGGCTGAATTCCCTCCTGGGATATAGTGGTTCAAGGTTCCCCTTGGGAAGGAGTATCATGAGAAGCATGTTTGCTATCTAGGTCTCAGATCCTCCCACGTTGGAAGGTTGGAATTTTTGTCCTTTAGGCTGGGTAAGCTTGACAAGAGTGAGAACCCTAGAGTGAGTTTAACCAAATACGTCTCCCATGCCGGGAATTTGGTTATACTCACCGTAAAGGTTGCCAAAAATATATACGATGCCAGCTGTCATGTGAAGGGGGCAATGAATCTCTGCAGAATCAGTTAGCGCTTGCCTGCGGCATCTTCTATTGGGAGCCAGTCTAGTGGGTGTGCATGTTGGCACGAAGTCAGCTGTGGAGGTCACTATTTTACGTTGACTAGGCGTCTACAGAGGAATGCGGACCATGATAAGTTTACTAACCGCTGTGTGCACTTGGTACGTTGGGCCAACAGGTCCTATGTTCTGAGGGGGCGAAAGGAGCTGTAACAATTTCTCAATCAGTGGATCTGGGGTAAAGTGATCAAGGTAGTCAGCTGTGTAATGAGACCAATCTAATCCTAGTACTGCGTTTCCGTCCTGCAATATTTCCTTGCCTCCAAAGGGTGTGGAACCGTCTAATTTAATTCGTGGTCCAAATAATGGTTCCGAATCAACAGCTGTATTGGAACTAGAGTGGTTGATTTCACTAGTTGATGGGATACTAGCTGGTAGGACGTGTAACTCTCGTAGTGCTCGTAGATCTAACCTTTTTAAATTGCTTCTGGTTTCTTTCGTGTCGTAAGGCACCTCAATAATAAAAGTAAAAGCACTAGGCTATATTCTGGACTCACTGGGCAGTATCCTTCTCTGGTCCAGCCATGTTCAGGCTGGGACTGAAGCAAAGGATATGAAACTAGCCTGTGGTCACAGGATCATATTCTGCTTAAGGACTGGGCGTCTCTGTATGTTCCTGGAATAGTCTGGCCTTGTTCAGGCTGGGGCTATCCAGAAAACTTTGCTCCGTACTTCCCTTTCAGGATAAAGTTAAAGGAGATGCTAGACTAAGCCTTGCTCAGTTTTACACTGCTAAATTGCAAGCCTTGCTCAGGCTTGAGTGCCCTATCTAACCTTGCTTAGGCTGGTGGTTCCCTTTTGCTGGCAGTTCCCTTGGGCTGGCGAACACTGTCGTGCTGGGAACTTGCACTTCTTTTTGCAATGTAACGTATTTTCATGATTAAATGTTACAATTATGTACCTATGTTTCACTCATTTTACCCTGCAATTTCTCCAATCTTCATAACCCTCCCCACTTTTGTTTTTGTGGTTTTTATTTATCATATCTTAATGCCCCTAGTAAATTCGTGTTCTGTGTAATTAATAGAGTGGAATTATACCACTTTCCAGAAAAGATCCTATTCTTAACATTTACCAAAGACCTATCCAAACAAACCTAAATTCACAATATTATCAACAAAAAACCACAAATACGATAGTGGGGAGAGCTATGAACATCAGGGAAATTGCAGGCTAAAACATGTGGAAAAATATATATTGTTACAATTTCTCTCTCTCTAGAATTTAAGTGGGCTATACCAAGTTCGTTAAGGGATGGTCGTCTTAATCCAATAAAAGAATTAATTATAGTTTCCTTATTTTATTTACAATAACTACAGCAAAATTCTCACAATAAATTGAAATCACGTACTGTTCACAACTGACACCAATTAATAAAATTTATAATTACAATAAATAAATCAATGAAATTAAATGATTAAAGATCTGTCCCAATAGACAGTCTAGCAATCCATTCAAATATTATATAATATATGTGTCCAAATTGACAGTTTGAATATTTACAATAAAATCAGTATTACACTTCCATTCAGTCCCACCTCAGTTAAGTCCATGTCCCACCAGTCACAATGTTCTAGAGTCCTCCAAGCGCCCTCACATACAGTAGGCTTCACTCGTCTGTTTCACACTTTCTTGTCCATTCAAGCCATTAACACCTCACTCGCCATCGTCCCGCAATCTCCAGTCGTCGTCCACACTTTACTTTGCTCGCACACACTTGGCCAGGCAACCTGCATCAAAGACTCCTGGCCGCTGGGTTGCGGCAGTATATGTAGTGTCTTAGGCTGCCACCTAGAATCTTCCCCAATTCACGTGATGCGTCGCGGAGGGCTGCGGCGCCAGCCAGTCTCACCAGAACATTCTTGCGTCGTCGCTAAACGTATCGGAAACTCTATCAGGCGAGAGGAGGTCTGTCACCCCAGCAAGTCTCGCCGCTATCAGCATTCACGGGATTCTCAGAAGGAGGGATCAGGAGGCCACGAGCGCATCATCAGGAAGAGGGGAGGGTGAGGTGGGTCTCAGATTACACCGCGGGGCAATTGAGTCGGCGCCAGCTGCAGCACATAACACTATGTTTTTGTTATATTTATCACGTAAATATATTAAATGCAAAAAGACCTAACCAAAAAACACCTTAATTCATAATATGTAAATACAGGGGTAGTGTTTACCATCACTTATACTATATTTTGTTGTGCGGCAGTTCATAAAACACAGTTGCCTTGCATATCGTGAAGTTAGCTTAAATTTGATTTGGTATGCTACATTTCCAAATAATATGTTAAATGCGAAAAGACATAACCGAACATTACCTAACATCACAATATGTAAATACGGTGGTTCTGCCATCTCATTAGGGTTTACCTTATTTCGTCGTGCGGCACTTAACACCTATTGAGAAGTTAGGTTGAATTTATTTAGTTTTGCTATATTTCAATTATCTAAACATACAGTAATATATATAAACCCTTGACAACATACTACAAAATGCAGAAACCTGTCATATACATATACCACACTTGGGTACTTTTTCCTCGCAGCAAAAATATTCACTGTCCTCTGCCAATTCTGCTACCGTCACACTTGAGTTGCACCTTACCTCACTCAACAACACACCATGGTCGTTAATTCAACAAACTGTCAAATGTCCAGGTAACACACGCCACATAGACGACAGTCACACACAGAAGCACTCGTACTTGCACACTGTATTCTTAAATCACATCTTCGCACGGTCGGATTCAGACTTCACAATTCATGTGCGCAGTAAAACTCAACTTGCCGTGAACCACATAGTACTGCATATACCAGCCAACTAACCTATGGTAACGTCTACAAATCCTCAGCAGACAGGTGACTGTTGATTCTTATTTGTTTACTTTACTACAACATTACGGGATTATACAGCATGACACTCATTATAAACAAAGCGACTGAACTCTTTGTATTTTAAATATTTTATTTTCAATGTTCTCATTAATACCGAACAGATAAGCCATGCAAAACTTATATGAATTCATTTTGTGGGTGTACTACATCTCCTTCAAAAAGCAGCTATTCTTAACAATTATCATCAATTTTTAATAGTCGATATAATACAGGTTACAATGTATATAATTTAAAATTATTCTAATATTAACTCCAAATCATAATTTTTATAAATTAAAATGTTCAGAGTCATTCATATATTGTTCACAATTACTCCACCTGACCCTAACCAAAATTTGAAATTTCTTTTTTTTACTTTCTGTTTGTGGCATTATTTTGGTACTTGGTTACAACACATGAAATGCTCATGCTTCTACTATTGTGTCACAGGCTAGTCATGGAGTCTGAGTTTGAGCAATTTTGGTTGGGGCCAGAGTCTATTAAAATATAGCTCCAACTACTTTAATTATCAAACTCATTTGTGTATTGCATACATTGTCCATGTACTTCAATTGAAATTTAAAACATTTTCTTGGGTAAAAATTTAATGTATTATTTGTTTATTATTCTGTAAAATTAAATTTTTTTTTATTAACTCAGTGATGATATAATGACTTATTAAATTATTTTGCTGCCCTAATTTTTGGGTTTGGAGTGGGAGTCTGATAGTTACAAGGATAGACAAACTTTGTTGTGGTTTTGTGCATGTGTGGAGACCCATACGTTTTGCACCAGATTTTACTATAGCAGAATTTGTTCCTCAGTGTAACATCTGTAAGGATATCCCTCTATTAAATTTTTCAGAAATGGGTGTTATTTTATTGTGTTTGGTGGTGTGGGAAAATATTTTATATTTTGAGAATAATGTCTGTAAAAGAGGTGACACACATTAATTACCCTGTTATTCCTACATGGAATAGCTTGTCACACACAATTATTAAGAGAAATAAAATTTCTCATACCTTATTACCTTCAGAGAACCACAACTTATAATCATACAAAAGGAATGAAAATTACTGTGATTTTGCAGCAATTCCAATTCTCCACAAAGGTAAGTGAAAAGGTAGGGCAATTTTACCTCTATTGCTATATCAAATGTGCTGCTTTAAACAGAAGACACATGCAACCAAATGGAACACTTGCAATATCATTAGTTCCAATTCTACTTCAATTACAGAGACATTAATTTGTAGTGGCGTTTATTAAAATTAAAATGGATTAGAATAGTGATCAAACTTCGACAAGTATGACAAATTACCCTTAATAAAACAAAACAAGACATAATCTCCTTTCAAAGAAATGCATTCGTAGAATTAATTATTTTTAAGTTGAACAAGTTCAGAGCTTTGAAATAGGTTCACCTTCATATCTCTCTCAAGCTATGAAATCAAAATTATTATATGACATTTTGTGACAGATTAAATTCATGCATTGAATAAAATCCATAGTTGACATTAATGCTTCAAATTAGTTTGCTTTAAACATTTTGTTTCACTGAGCATCATACCTGGGCTGCTAGCAGAATTGCAATTTGACTTGAAACTCAAGACTTCTGGTTTACAAATGGCACAATTTGTAACATTTCCTTTTTGAGGAAATTAATACCATTATTCAAATGTAATAAAAATAATAGACATCTCTGATCATACCATCAGTGTAGGCTTACAACATATAATACCGGTGCTTGTAGGTGTTTTCTTTCACCTGCGCACATTTGATTACTAGTGATGCCTCTCTTGCATCACCCAAACTTATGATCGACAGGCCAAAATCTAATATAAATGCAATTTAGCACTAGAACTTTAAACAGCTTGCTGACTGATTACTTGGAAGGTCCCTCGACTTATTAAAGAATATTCTGTACCACTTAAAATTACGGAACTTATGAAACCCTTGGCAATTAATGCAGATAGAAACACAAAACACTTTTCATATAATTTGTATGAAGAATTCAGCAACAAGACATGCAGAATCCCTTGAGAAATAAATTCACTAAGTACATCAACATTACATAAAGTATAACACAACAGTGTAGGTTGGAACAAGAGTGAGTGAGTGAAGATATTTGGACAGCTATTAACATTGAGATCTTGAGAGCGGATGAGGGTAATTGAGGTGATTATGGAGCAGTGCCGGAATGAAATGGCAGGGGGGAAAGGGAGATCCCCGAGAAAACCCGCCGACCAACGGCATTGTCTGGCACGATACCCATATGCGAGAATCTGGAGTGACCCGGCCGGGGATTGAACCTGGATCACCTTGGTGGGAGGCAAGCAGGCTAACCGCTCAGCCACTGTGACTCCCTTGGAACAAGAGTAGTTTTATTAAGTGGAAAATTATTATGTGATAATTGCATTCAAAATTAAAATGGAAACTCAGAATGTAGGAAATATTGCAAATCATTAACGATGGAAAATAGCTGTCAGAAAATAGTGAAATCTGTTTGCAATTAAAACTGGAAATAGTAATCACCCTCTTTGAGTATTAGCAATCAAACAGCTAACTACGTGAATACTGGTGATCTGGCTCGTAGATTTCATCTTGGTAGGAAAACTTTAATGGAATGTTTGTGGCGATAGCTCAGTAGTAAAACTTAAAACACTTATTTACGGCCTCTCGTACAGTCTGAATAAAACATACACTCTTAACCAGTTAGTAATTTCAACATCCAATTTATATCTTCTGCAAATTAAAGTTCCATTACTTTCACATATAAGCATTTCATCCAAATGAATCATAAATTTCTGCTGAAAGTCTGTTATTCTCTTTACGTATAAGATGAAGCTACACATTACCATTTTTGATAGGTTTACATAGTTGCATGGTGGAGTGGGCAGTCAACGTTATGATGCTCTCAAAAGCTATCAAAGTACGTCTCTGGCATCTTCAGCATGTGTCCTGCATAAATTAATACACATGGTGCCTCTCAACACCAATTTCTTAAAGTTAGAATGTGCAGACATGCAAAATCGTAACGCCAAATCTGCAGCCTTATCTTATGACGGTCCACTCATGTCGGAGTCTGTAGAGAGAGTCCTTAGCTCTTGGGGTCCACATCACGACGCTAATTAAAAATGGGAAAATCCCTATAATACGTCATTTCCTGTGACGTCACAATCTAACAAAATTAAGGGCAGTTAATAAATTTCTCTATGGCCAATACTTCTCATTACATCCAGGTATGATTGCAAGGAGAAATAGCATTACACATATGATTACCTTGATATAATAATAATAATAGTTCCGTACTCATTTCATCACAAAAAATAAAAATAAGAAAAATTGTCAGTATGTAAAAGTAAACAAATCAAAATTAATGCAAATTAAATGTAGAGGTGATATCCTGTTAATTGCATTTATAACTAATCCTGAGGGTAGGGCTTGAGAAAATAAAATAAATAAATAAAATACCTTTTCCATTAAAATAAATAAACAGTTCAGATGGAAAATAAACAAAAACTAAAAGTTTAAAAGTGTAATTTTTTTTACAAGACATAATTGCTTAAAAAATTGTAAGTCACTATGGTACAAATATTATTAAAAATCTTATGTTATTATAACATGAGCCATACTGAAGTTGTTAATTAATTTCCAGGCATTGCAAGTTACAATCATGTCAGAATAACTCAGTGCAGTTTTCCCTAAATAGCCATACACATCATACTCAGGTCTATTTCAGAAGTTAAAGATATACTAAGTGTTCAGAAATTGTTGGACATAATTTTAAGGGGTGATATTTTGACAAATATTTTGACATAAGGAACATGTGTCCAGAAACATCCCCCTACTGAGCTACAAGCGCCAAACTATGTGTGCACCATTTGAGTTTGGTGTACTGCCTGGGCTAATCACGTGTGGACCGGAGTGGATCCGGCCTGCAGATGGACAGCAGATGACAGTACCCAATCGCAGTGCACTATGGCAACAGCTGATTGCAGTGCATAAACAAACGTAGAGATGTGAAGTATGGCTGTTCAAAGTGACATCCTCCAACCTGCAAGCAGGTATTAGCATGGACCACAATGTTGCTACACACACTGTCAAAAATACAGTATTTTTGTTGAACTTCAAGGCATGCTGGAAGAATTCTCGCAGTCATGTTGTCCTCATTGTCCACTGGCGTTTGGTAAACGACGACTCCACAAGAAAAAGTCAATTGATTTTAAGTCGGGAGCCCTGGGGGGGGGGGGGGGGCAAGCTACCTGACCTCTTCGTCCCACCCATCATCCGAGGAAGATGTCATTCAAGTGCTTCCATACAGCACATGTGAAATGGGCAGGGGCACCATAAGTTAAGAACCACATTTGTTGCAGTACTGCGATTCATGTATCTTCCATCAAAATAGGCAGCACATCTTCCTGAAATCGCTGGTAAATGTGACCATTCAGGCAAGGTGGGAAAGTGTATGGCCCATTTAGGTAATTATTCACAAGTCCAGCCGAAACTTTGATAGTCCATTCACGGTTACTTCACACTTTCCAAAGCCCTGCTAAATTTATACTTATGGTTACCAATTACGTATCCTTCCGCTACATGAAAACGCATTCACTGCTATGTGACTTCTACATTTTACTTGTCAAATGCTTTGTTTACTTTTTTCAGCTGTTCAAAAAATTCTGTCATATTTCAAAAACCATTTTGAATGAATGTTCACAATTTTGGCCTATAACCATATTTAGGTCAATTTTATGACTTTTTACAATGTCTGTATTGAAGATAGTTCTTACGGTGATATTTTACTATGTTAGCATACTTATTATATGTGATACATAGCGTGTTACATGTAATACACATTAATATTTTTCTGCAATTGTGTTTAACCCCGTTACAACTGTGGGGAAAATAACTGTAGTATTTAACCTTTTGTTATTGATATGTGTTTGGTTATTTCGTTAAAAGAGCAGCCTCAGTTGGAATAACAGTTAAAATGAAGGAACAACCTATCCAACGAAAAGATGCAGTGAATTCAAACACACAACTTGGGTCGCTAATAGCAGTGACATACTTAAAAATATACTAGTGAACATACACACAAATAGGCCTACCATAACTCTTATTTTTCTCATATTTCTTTGCATAGGTACTTAGTTTTTACAAGGTTTATTTAATTATTTATTAAAAATTTTCTGGCTGGGCTTAGTAATTTGTTGGGATTGTGACAAACATTCAAATCACAAAAACATAAGCACGTTACATAATTGTGTTTCAAACACCGAGAACGAAGTTATGTTGCGATAAATAAACATTCATCATAAAAACAGTTCACTGTTAAAACGTATAAATTTCACACGTCCAGTATTTGTAATCACACACACACTGTGCGAGTGTAACGACCACGAAGCAGCCACACCCTTTCACATGTTACAGTATATTTATTACTGCCACGGAAACGGATTCAACACAACATTGTAACTTGCCTAGGTGGGTTTAAAAAACACTTGTACAAACTTGATGTGGTAATTTGAAGTATTTCTCGCAGCGAGAAAAATAACAGTTTTGTTTAGCAACAGCAATATGCCATGTCATCATGTCATGTCGCCACTCGCCACTTCTGCCAACTTTGAATTTGTAACCCTCCCAGGATCACATCTAAATATATTATAATAAGTATTGAAACATAAAATCTCTTTTCAGTTGCTAATTACAAATTCAAGAATAATTATTTTTACTGTAATAAGTATGAAATATGCTAAAATTGAAAACATGTATAATTTTCTGCTCTACTACCGGTGCGAAGCTTCCCGCAAGAGAGAGAGAAAAGAGGGTGACAAATTCCATTTCACAGGCAGTTTATATTGCTCGATCAAAAAAAAGCACCATGTTACTAGGGCCTATGGATTGTATTTTGTGCTGGTGTTTTTAACTTTAACAATAAAATATGTTTCCATCAGGACTACCTAAAAATTTAAATATTTCAGTAGACATTGTTTAGTTTACAAATAGTGTACCAAAAACTAGGTTAAAACTATATTTTTACTGTGAACTATCTCTTACTAGCCGTTTAAACATGCTGCTCTCACTGTTTTGAAATCTTATTGAATAATAAATAAATGTTACAACTTACAGCAAATACTAAGGTAAAGTTTCATTTATTCAAAAATATAATACTTTTAAAGTTAATCAGTGTTATTATACACTTGTGGTATAAAAGTTATTTAAAAAACGGGTTACGGTAACATTGTGACGGTGGCGCTGCCACCGCCGATGCTAGTTGATTATCGGCTCATCATAGTTGCTTGCTCAGTGGCAGACTCACTCCCCTCCTTTGTATTCCCCTCATTTTCCTCATTCATATTCCCCTCATTTTCCTCCTTCAATATCCTCTCCTTGTGCATCATAATTTCTGTATGACAGGGTTTAGTTAATTTAAGCGCTTGCACACCCGCTGCTCTTTCTATTCCTATGCTTCTTTCTACGCCTGAAGAATGTTTGAAACTGTTGAACATCGCCCACTGCACTTTGAGCTCCAATGCAACATGATTTAATTGTCGGCTAATTTGTCCAGGGGATGTCAATGTATTTTATTCAGTTTTAAGTGTAGTTGTGCCTTAGCGGCCATCATGGAGCTACAAGAACGCCGTTTAAAGTTCATGTTTCGGTTAACAAGTACTGGGCAGCTGTGGGTTTCGCATTTTTAATGTGTTGTTTGTTAGTGTTCTCTGTAGTCCCATTTACCTGTAGTCCTGTGTGGAGTTATGCCAACGTTTCCACGACTTATGCATGGGCATAGTATTTTAAATAGTGTGTCATCTTGCCTTCTTAAATTGTTGGAGCTTTGTATGGATCTAGATGATTGTCTCCACAATTAGTACCTATCTTTTTAATGTAATCTTTTGATCAATTTTTTTAATTTGTGTTTTACCTGAAGAAGGCTGTACAGGGCCCCGTACAGGTGCCTTTCTTTACCTAGTTTGTTCCAGTCAATATCTAGTCAGAGTATTAAATCAGTATTAAATATATGTACATAAATGATAAAACTCTTGGTAATTAAATTATAAAATCCTAATCAATTTTTAAATTGTTTATTGTTGGAGCCATGAATGTAACTATTTTATTATGCTCCACAATTTTGAAGCCTTGTGTTAATAAGTCTCTGTAACAATTCAAATGTTGAAGTTTTTGACTTAAAGATATTATCAAGATTTACATTTTGGAACTTTTGTATAATAATTATTACGTAAATGTTTAGGGAGCAAATTATCTAAGGATTTTTAATGTGTTAAATGTTTTGGAATGTCAAAAATGATCTATGAATTTACGACATTGTCTTTTGGCATTTGCTAATGTAAAAATATACGAGTCAAAACTCTGTTTCGTGTAACAGTTATTTGTGCGTGGCACAACATATTACTCCTAGGGTGATTTTTCAAAGGTTATTTTCAAAACATCCGAAGAAACTGTGAATGGACTATACCTTGAATTTGTGCTGATACAACCCAATGCATATTCTATGTGTTTTGTGACTGTTTTTATTATTAAATATTATATCTTCCATGAACATAGTCTCATTTTGCCACAATAGGATCTCACCAAAGTGTGGATTATCATTACTTTACACTATAAACTACTTATAAAATTGAATGCGAAGTGAAAAGTTTGCTGGGCCTAGTGCATTCATTTTCTGTAGGTGGTATGGATGCAACTGTTGCTCATGTAACACCTCGCAAACTGTTGGTTCTGACACCAATGTTGTGCACTGTTGCACGGATGCTTGTGTTAGGTTTCTGCCACTTAATCAAGAACTTTTTCCTAAAAACTGGGTGTTCTAACACCTCTCACTCCAGCATTAATGATATTTTGGTTGAAGCTGTCCTGTGTTATGTAGGCGTTGAAAGACCTGTACAAATCTTTTCCTTTTCGGCTGCCACCTGTCAGGGTAATACTCCATGAAAATTTGTGACGCCTCAACTGCAACTCCATGCACCTCCCCGTAAACGTACATCATGACTGCTAATTCAGCAAGCGTGTTTTTAGCATCCTAACGTCACTTGCACAGACACTACTCAATTCATTACTCACGACAATTGGGGACGGTTGTTTGTTGTCCACCTGCAGGTCGGCTTGGCTCCGTCCTGCTCTGCATGGCACCTATATGCTTTGATCGGCCGGCATGTGTGTGGCCAAGGTAGCGCACTTGACATTGGTGGCTCTGAGTCTAAAAGTAGGTGAAGCGCCATTGAGCAAAGGATGTGACGAAAATTTGGTGTATTGCTTTGCAAAGGGTTTTGTTTCCAGGAGTGTATCACTATAAATACTTAAAAATGGTGATATTTATCTTTTGAAAATTGTCATTTTACTAATTTGTGTGTGTGTGATTTATATATATTTATATTTATATATATGATACTGGTCAAAATACAGCATATGATTGCAGTACCGTGCCAGTTAGTGTGTTTTGATTTTACTTTTTGCAGTGATATGAAAGCTTTTTACTTGTCAGCAGGCAGTCAGCTAAAAAGAACATATAAAGTTGTATGAATGGAAGCTAAATGCTTAGCTTATATTCTTATGCGTACACAGTATTTATAATAGTGATATCTAATATGAGTTAGTCGTTGTGTAAAGTACATGTTATGTTCCTGTAAAGTGTCCATTAAGAACAATAGCTGTGAATCTAATCACATTTCCCCATAAGAAACAATGTTAGCTGACAAAGTTTAGTTCCTTGATCTTGCAGAAGTGCTTACATTTCAGATAGGAGGTATCTTAAAAATGGTGCTACTTGGAAAAAATTACAGCACAAAAATTGTCTGCAACTAAATTTTAAACAAAGATCTCTACAAAATTTTATATATCGTAGACTATTTTGAATTATTCTCAAATATCTAACTATTTTGTGTGGTACAGTGGAATAGCCCGCTAGGCTACTGATTACATTATGAAAAAGTAAACAGAATGCACAAGTACCAGCAGGGTGACATTTGTGGATACATATGCACAAAAGTCGGACAATCACATTTTCCACGCGGATGCCAGGTCATAACGTTTTGCAGGTCGGGGCACCTTCATCAGGGGTTAGTTCAGGCACTTTGCAGTCTGTCAAGCAGTGGTTGGCAAACAGTGAACCTGGCGGCCAGGAGGTGAACTAGGATGAGGCAGGAAATTTAAATTGTGGTGTTGGGGTTATCTTATGTTTAAGTTGAGTTCCCAGCGTCGCAGTTCTCCTCTGTTATTAGGAGGAGGTAGGGCCGTCACCACTCTGGTTGTGTAACACGGGTCAAAGTTCTGGTTGACAGATGCTGCAACTATCTTTTCCTGCAAATTACATTAATCTCAGCTATAGCTTGTCAAGTGTCTGCTCTATGGTCATTCATTCTCCATCTGAGAGTGTTGGTAGTAAGGCCAATGTACTCTGCAGTGCAATGAACATACTGTAGTTGCAAAGATGAGACCTGGGGGTGGCAATAATACTGACTGGCATTGGGTGGCAATTTGGGGTGAACCATATTGTTTTGAAGGTTGAGAGGTCGTTGAAGACCAATCTGGGTGGTTTGGAGAACAAGTTTTGAGTGAGTGGTGATGAGGCCAGAATTCTGTGTTTACAGTTGAGAATGGTTCCAAATTTATCCATGTCCGTGTGGTAAGGGACAACTAAAGGAATATCTGAGTTACTGATTTTTTTTTTTTTTGAGGATCTGTGGTTAAAATTGCAGTATGAATTTGTGTGTAAACCAGGGTTCTGGAGTAACCTCTATCGAGGAATGCTTTGGCTGTTAGATCACACTACTTGTTTAAGTCAGTTTGAGTGGAGAAAATGTATTTAGCTCTGGTGGCAATACTATATGGCAGAGATTTCTTAACATGGAATTAATGGTAGCTGTCAAAATCTAGTTATTGAAGGTTGTTTTTGGGTTTAATGTGAACAAGGGCAAGTCCCACATCCAAAAATATGGCATGTGATTTAGGGTAGGTCCAGGTGAACTTATGCAGGCTGTGCAAGTTAAGTTTGTTGAAGTGGATGAGATTGTCCTCATTTGAATCTCTGATCATGAAGATGTCGTTTATAAAACACATCCAGCAGAGTGGATGAATTGGCTGGTGGCTCAGTAAGTTTTGCTCGAGTTTGCTCATGAAGAGATTATTGTAAGATGGGGCCATGCGGGTGCCCATCACTGTACCTTTATTCTGAATATAATGCTTATCTTGGAACCTGAAAGTTGTTGTTTAGTGTGAACCGTGCCATTTTGACCAGAAATGCTGTTGGTTTGCTATTTGGAGGTCTTTGATTGAGGTAGAATACTATTGCAGACAGTCCTGATGTCTCCATAGACAACACACATTCATCTTACCTGTATTAAGGCTGCACTTCAGGCTGAAAATAACATTATATTTTCTACAAATACCAAATAATTTTCATTCGTAGAAAAACAAAACTGTTTTATGCAATAGCTGTTAGTGAAGGCAAAATTGAAATATATTTAAATTAATCAGTGGAAATGGGGAAAGTTTGATGCTGTCCAAAGAAATTTTTGTTTATATAACGGTAAATTGGTACAACCTAAAACTACCTTTCTTGGAAAGGAAATCATAACTTGGTAGTCTTGATCATAATTTTTGAACTTTTGAATTTATTTTATTTTATAATTGTCCCAAAGTATTACTAAGTTCATATTATTTGACTTACAGATGCTGTTTTGAGACCAGAGCAAATGAAGTATACCATACAAATAGCCCAATGATGGTGCAGTTCACATAAACTGTGCCATTTCTTATGTGAGTGGTGTCACGCACTGGTTAACTTAACTACTGGAGAGTAAGGTCCACATTGAGGGGACTCTTGTTAATTTGTTTTAGTAAATGTATCTGTCGCAGGTGCAGGAGCATTTATATAATGAAAGCTGCAAATTTTTAACAAGTCCCTTTCATCTCAGTTACTGCTTCCACCTTGAAATTTGTAGTATGGTAGTTAGTTTTTTTTTTTTACAAAATATTTTAAAGCAAATCATTTAATAAAAAATTTTGTATAAAAATACATTATATTTCCTTAGACCATGTGCGTGCTAAAATTATTTCATGGGTATTCTGAAGAAGTTGTAGGGTGGAGATATCCAAGATGGTTGAAGCTCTTTGGAGAGCTTCAGGAAAACTTAGCATTGTAATAGTAATTTTTTGCTAGTAAAAATTATTTATTTACAAATATATAATATTTTATGTTGGCGAGTAGTATATTTGTTTTTTGTTGAGGCTGCAGTGTGATTGTGTCCCTTATCAAGAGCTGGATACATTTTTGATATGAGGTTTATACTATTATGCTTTTTTGTTTTGTGGTATGTATTGCAGGCATGATGACTTGAAGCAGATGTTGGACAGTAATAAAGATAGTCTCAAATTGGAAGCCATGAAGAGGATTATTGGAGTTAGTACCTTAATTGTTTAAAAACTATTTTCAATTAGTGGTAGTGTTCTATTGTGTGTGATAAATGTGGGAACCAAAAGTATTTTATGTGCCATACTTTATACACATGCTGTTAGACTATCAATGAAAATGTCTTGTTTCATTTTTACGATTTTATGCTGATGTTTTACTTCCATACTTGGTAGACTTTGAAAAGTATTAATGTAATGTGGCATTCTTGGCTTGGGTGTGAGTGTAGCTACCATTCTTGCTGTTCCACAAGTTGACAGCTTTTTTTTTTGTAGAAAATGATTTAATTTTCTCTTGTTAGAGCAAGGCAAAATTGAATATATCCATGTGGAACGTTGGATAGGTAGGATTTTAAAGAGGATGCCAGTAGCTGCAGAACGAGATTCAGATGGTTGTTGTCCAATCACCCATGTGGCTTCCCATTAAGAATCTGCTTACAGTTGGTGATGCTGACTGTAATTACTCTGGTATCATGCCTGTCTAATGAGGATGCCATTTACACTAATTTTGATGTGGGGTGCTTCAGGAGGACCAGTGTCTTCGTCAAGGAGGTGGATTACTAGTCCTTTTGTCCCGACGGGGTCAGCCCTTTTGATCCACCATGATTTGCGTTTCCTGTCTGCGAGGAGCCCTTTGGCTCGATCGCTGTGGGTCGCTGACCACTAGTTTTCCTGTGCTGTCGCATGGAAACTGATGCTCAGGCAGTCTTTGTGGAAGTGATACTCTGGGCAATACCAGCATTTTGGAAGGTTATGAACTGGCGGTGCCGGAGGTGACGTTTTGTTTTTCCTTTCTTGCTTTTTTTTTTTCAGGTTTCACCGGATTGCTAGTCTGAGCATGTAAGTTTCGCTCTATTTCTTTTGCTCTTTCCACGAGTTGTTCCACAGTCAATGGCTTTGGTATGATGAGATGGTTGCGGGAGTGAGGAAGCAGTATTCGCGTTATGTCGTACGCAGCTTTTTTCATTTTATTCCGGGAAAAATTTGTTTGAACGTCTGAACTTTTCGACGTATGGAAAAATTAATTTGAACATCAGAACATTCCGGTGTATAAACAGTTTGGCTTCTTCGTGTGGGTTTTGGGTCCTACTGTAGAATTCTGTGGTTAGTTTCTTAATACCTCTTCTCTGGTGAATTCGTGGTGGGCCAGGCAATTACTGAATAGCGCCCTATCTGTTATAAACTCGCTGTATTTATCCCACCAAGTTCATGCCTTGCCTTTAAGCTGGCTGTGGGTCCTGCTTATCCATTGTTTGGGTGAGATGTCCTATTCACAAAGTTCCCTTTCGCACTCGGCGAGGAACACAGGGTGATCTTCGGGGGGTTGACCTGCAAAGTCAGACATCTGTGGATCCCATATAGTTTTCACAGTGTACATTCTAGATGCATATCCCAGGTTCAGGGGGTTAAATTCTGCTGCACGTCGGCAAACTTTGCATCTGTAGACCATGCCAGGTCAGGTTGTCCGTTTGTAGGGCCAGCCAAAACAACTGTGATGAAAGTTTTTGGCACATACTATACACTTAACAGGGTAATCTCTGTTTCCCTGGCATGTCACCTAGGTACAATAGGTTGTTTGCCTAGTCTGCACTTGTCACATTGGAACTCTAGTCCATCGGTGTGGCGTACCACGTCTGTCCAGCCCAGACAGACATAATGGAACTGTTGCTGGCAATGAGCGTATTCTATGCAACTAATTCCCTCACCGGGGCAATTTGATTTCGCACACCGTTCATCGCTGGTTGTAACCCTTGCGGCGAAGACCAGCTAGTTTTCGGCTACTTTGGAGTCCGACATACTTGCAGTGTTTTGAGCTCCATGGGGGTTTTCTGACTCCCCAAATCTGTTCTTCGAAGTCTGTTCTTTTCAGTGATTGGTTTCTCCCAGTTAGTGGGCCTGTCTCAGGGTTGTGCTGACCTGGTTCTGCTTAAAGGATCTCTCAAATTTAGGTGGACGCCCCACGTTGGGCGCCAGAAAATCCCCTGGTGTGATGAGTAATAGACTCTAGCAGTTAGTTCTGTCACCAGTCCAAAGTGATTTTGGTCAGATGGTAGGCTAGGTACGTCCTTGTGGCATGTGACTTATTCTCTGTGCGGGACGAATGCCTGGTCCATGTACAAAACTGGCCTTGTTGGTTGTCGACTGGGAATGAAGTCAGGTTCAGCTAGGACCACTTAGTGGGCGTGCAGGTTTGCTTGTGTGGGTATACCTGGGCAACGTGATCATTGTGACTGAATTGGTTTTTACTCACCGTGAGATGTTTTAGGGGTCGTTTCTGTGGTACAGTCATTATCGGCTAGTGTGGTATGTGGTACGTGGGCAGACGAGGTGCTGGGCTGGTCGGGTGCCCCACTGAGTTGGGGTGGGGGGTGTCCCTTCTGTGAATACTGTCGGTGCCGTAGAGAAATGCTTGAACTATCGGATGGTGCCCTTTGGCTATCTTGGTTGGCAGCTCGAAGATAGCTGGTATGGCGGAGGGTGGAGCTGGAGCGGTGAGCCAACGGAGTATTGCAGCTTGCTCTTTTGGAGTAAGTAGCTTGAACCCCTCAGGAAGAAATTTAAACCCCCAGGGAGATTTAGAGGCAGCTCTTGCCCGTTTCACCCTCTTTTGAATACCACCACTGTGGGTAAATGGCTTTAGGACTAATATGTATTATCAGACCTGGTCGGAGTTCGGCAGTTGACGTGTAAGCGTGTGGACAATGTGGGTGCTGGGGCCACCTACCAACGCCGTATCTCACTCTCAAAACTCCAGCACCGGGGTGAGGAGTTATTTAAGCTATGTAACACCATCAGTGGTCCCAACATGGTGAGGTCCTAGTAGGATTAGTCCGCCCAGACCCAGAGCACTACCTCTCTCTGCACCATTAGTGTGCGATGAGAAGGGCAAACCCCAGACCAGCAGTCCAACCCCTAAGGAAGCAGTATCCTAGTGTCAAGGCTCTATCGTTCACCACACAAGTGCGGTGAATGGGTGGCCATCCAAGATTGTTCTGTGGGTGGTGTGAGGTGTTGTTACAGGAAGAATAAGACCCCGGTCCTGTGCGGTCCCCCCCGTTTAGGTATGATTTCTACGGGGGTTGGGTACTAGGATACGGAAGTGATACTCGAAAGTAAGATAATCAATGTTTATTTGTTTTGACAGAATTAAACAAGGCTGGTGAAGGTACTACCTCCTATCTCCTAGGGCTTGCAGAAGGTAAAACACCCTACGTGAAGCAGGTGGGTGTGACCTGCGCAAAGCTAAAGGAAAGGCAGTAGTGCAAGTAGCTGTTTAATGTGTCGAGGTGTTACAGGAAACGTAAGCTGACGACGTAGGTTCTTCTGTAGACTGATGAGAGAGAGGAATCTTCTGCCATTCAAGAGGCGCGGTGAAGAGTTCAGGAGAGAGATTAGACCTTCTGCATCACTAGTGCGCGATGAAGGACCAAGGTAGGAGACAGACGTCAAATACTTGAAGACTGGTCATGAGCTCTGGAGTGTCCCACTATTTATACTGCCCGGTGTACGCCCCCTTCTTCATCTGGTAAAGGGGGTTTGTCTTGGGGAGGGGGTAGCAGGTGTGAGAAGCATGCCATAGATCCTTGGTGAGTGATACATCAGTGGTGGGCGCTGGATCTAGTCTCATGATGCTCTGGTGCTGGTACAAGTACTGGCATCTGGCGGCCCGCTGCTGTACATGGTGAATCTTGATGCATGGCTTTGATGGCTCAGCCGGTGAGTAATTGTCTCAGGTTGGAACGTCCATCCTCTGCCTTAGTAAGTACGACAATCTCTGATGTCTCGCTGGTGGTGGTGGCAAATCAAACTCTGTTGTAAGTGCCCCACATTCGTTTGCACTGATGAGTAGAAGACGATTAATAATAGTTATAAAGACGTCATGCATCAACGTACTATTGACATGTACGTGTATAATGGTTTTGACAATAGAAAATAGCTTTTTGATGGATATTTTAATTAACTGAGTTTGTCGTTAGGGAGCACTTTACTTACTCCTTTTGCAGTCGCTTCCTCTTCAGCAGTCATCCTCTCTATCTCAAGGTCATGTGCTGTGGGTATGGCCAGGTGAAGCGGGCCGTTGGCGTCCAGGAGGACTCTCTGTACCGTCCTGGCACCAAGCCGGCCTGGCAGGCGCGGGGTGGCAGCAATCTCCGGGGTCAATCATCCGGCATTGAGGGCTCATCCCCGACAACAGTTTTTGGCGGACCAGGCACCAGGGGACGATCAGCGGCTGTGTTGATGTGGAGAGCTGCCATCTGAGTATCCGACAGAGGTAGTGATTCTCCTGATGTGACTATCTCCTCGGCTGCTGTCGTCGGACTCAGGGGCCTGTGGGTGGCCTCTGTCTTGATGCCATGGCTGCTGGGTCCATCCTCTTGTTTGGGAAGCTGGGCCTGGGAGTTGGCCTCGGCATTGAGTAATGCCGGGACCTCGGTGGCCGACAAGGGTAGTGTTTCAGCTGGGTTGGCTACCCTCTTGGCTGGTAGCACCGGAGTCAGAGGCCTGCAGGGAACCTCCATCTCAACAGCATCGATGCGGGGCTCCTCCTCTTCTCCTTCGATGTTGGCGGCCTCACCACCAGGTGGCGCCAATACCAGCTGGTTAGCCGCACTGTCCAGGTTGGGCACAACTTATTGTACCAGCTGAACAAATGCTTCCAGAATGGCCTTGTCTCGGCTGGTAGTTCTTTTGAGTGCCTCCCTTTCGGAAGGCGGCGGCTGGTGTGTGGCTCCGGTGTCTCTGACGACAGACCCTGGGGGGCGGCCGATGGGGCAGTCTCTTCGGATTCCTCTGCCCTCTTAGCTCGGCGATGACTGGGCTCGTTCTCTTTTCCAAAGAATTAAGGCCTTGGTGTCAACCTCTATGTCAGGCAGCGCCAGGACCTCAGCAGCAGTGGTATGACATCTTCTTCTACCCCCTCAGCTGATGGCGCCTGAGTCAGAAGCCTGTGGGGGACCTCTATTTTGACAGCGGGGATGACTTTCAGTAGCTCGTTGATCTGGCTGGGTTGGTATCTTCTCTGATTGGGTGCTCTGTCTAGTGGGCTTCACCAGGAGATCTCACTCGTGCTTTGCATCAATCTTCCCCATTGGGCGGCAAGTTAGAGTTGATGGTAGGGTCTGGACAGATTCTGCCGCTCTCAGTTTGGGTAATTCCACCCGGGTGGGGTTGGAATAGCTGGCTCCTAGGCTAGTATTAACCTCGGGCTCTTTAGGAGGAGGCGACCGGGCTTCAGGGGCAGCCGCTGGGATTGGTCCTCTATGTCGGCTGGTGGTTCTGTGGTTACTGATGCTGTGATGTTAACATCTGGGTTGAGGGCTTCTCCTGGGGAAGGCCATATTTGTCCTCTTGTAGCTTTGCGAATATGCCCTCTGTGGTCCTCATTCCAGTATACATTGTCCTGGCATCCTACAATTTTATATGGGCTCTGCTATTTCTCAGCCAAACGCTAAACTGGCTGCTTGCTTTTCTCAGGGATGGTTGCGTAGGAGGAGAGTTTCACCCATATTAAAGGCTGTTGCCAGTGTGGGGCGGCTGGTACTTTTTCTTTATGTAGACCTCTTGCGATTCCCGGGCGTTGTCTGTTTAGGCCGGGGCGACCAGACGGAAGTCTTCGGGATGAGGCATGTCTGTGGGTGGGCTATCCGATTCCCAATCACCTGTGTGGCAAAGGGTATGGCCCAGAAGGAGTTGACTGTGGCTAGTATTTATTGCCTCATTGGTTTGTCCTAGGAGGGCAAAGAGGATTTTTGGCATGTGTTTGTCCCAATGTTTGTGGTCTTCTCCCACACTGAGGCAGAGGCTCTTCTTCAGCGCCTGGTTCCTACGTTCAGTGGGGTTGGCTTTGCGGGTGGTGTGGAGGTGTCGTCCACATCTCGACCCCATACTCATTGCAGGCTGTCA
Organism: Dryococelus australis; assembly: GCA_029891345.1. Lineage (NCBI taxonomy): Eukaryota > Metazoa > Arthropoda > Insecta > Phasmatodea > Phasmatidae > Dryococelus > Dryococelus australis. The sequence goes on along the minus strand of CM056995.1, from coordinate 102,033,533 downwards.
GCCATTTCTGACTGAAGAACTGAGTTCCATTTTTTGTGAGGATGGCAGTGTAGAAAGATTTCAGTCTCAAATTTTCAAATGATGTGGTGGGTTTCCTAGCTGGGTAGGAGGAATGCCGTCACCCATCATGAAAACTGATTGTTGATCAGTCACTACTAGCAGGTAGCAGTTCCCCTTGGTACTTCGGTGGTATGGCCCCATCACGTCGACTGCTACGTGAGTCGAGGGCGTGTGTGGCTGACGGGATTTGGAGGTGGGCTGTGGTACAGGTTATGCCTTGCCCCTGCACCATGCCTCGCAGCTGTGGACATACTGCCGGTCATCTCTGCTCATTCTGTTCCCTATGCAACATACTTCGATGTCTGCTAGGGTTTCTCTGGTTCCTGGATGACCTGTTTTCAGATGATTCTGGTGGTGTCAGTAGACGTCAATCTGCAAGTTTGTGGGTATCCATATTCTCCACTTAGTCCCAGGTTGACTGCTTTGGGACCACATGATGTCATCCCTCAGTTTTAACCACTGGGGTTGCTTTCAGAGGAGGTTCTGGATGTCCGAGTCCTGCTGCTAGTGAAAATCTACTTGGCTCAGACTGAGTTGCAGTTGTAGTAGCTTCATGTGCTCTTCGGGGCTACGGTCTGGAAGCTGGGGTGGAGTCATCTTTTCCCATTCTTCATCTGCTTTGGTATCTTCAGCTAGGTCTGGTTGGAAGGATAAGGCGCCTGGAAGATCATTGGTCTTGCCTGCATAGTACTGTACTTCCGAGTCTAATTTTGTCAAGAACATTTTCCACCGCCCGAGCTTGGCTTTGGCATTATGGGACTCACCTAGCCATTGGAGGGTCTTGCTGTCAGTCCATAAGAAGAAGTGGTTACTTTCCAGTTAGTATCTTTAGTCCATTCCCGACTAGAAGAGACTTTCTCGGAGCCCTACTAAATATCTACTTGGAGGCCCGTTTCGTATCCTTCCACCAAATATAAACAAACATTGCCACGTGATTGCCATGTAGCATCTATCAAAATCAATGTTTACATTCCATCGTGTGTTTGTGTGTACACGTGTTCGTATACTTTAGCTACACCTAAATATAAACATTGAAATGTGACTTCTACTTTTATACCTGTCAAATGCGTTGTTTACGGTTTACAACTTTTGGAAGAATTCTGTTATATTCCAAAAACCATTCCATATGAATATTCACGTCTTAAAAATGTCTGAATTTACGATAATTCTTATGGTTATTTTATTTTGTTAACATATTTGTTTTCCACGACAAAATGCACGTTAATATTTGGCCACGACTGTGTTATTTAACACTGTTACAACTGCAGGGTAAAGAACTATAGTATTTAGTTCTTGTTATTATTGATATGTGTCAGGTTATTTCTTTAAAAGGACGGCCTCAGTTGGAATAAATATTAAAATGAAGAAACAACCAGTCCAACGAAACAGACACTTTAAATTCAAGCACACAACTTGTGTCACTTGTCATATAAACTTAAAAGATAGCGGTGAATATGCACACAAATAAGTCTACCGTAACATTTATTCCGCTCATATTTTTATGTATTGCTTCTTACTGTTTATTAAGTTTATTGAAATTTATTGGGCTGGGCTTAGTATTTTTTGAGATTGTGGCAAATCACGTTACATGACTGTGTTTCAAACACCTAGGGTAATGGTACAATGTTGTGATAAATAAACAGACGTGGTAGTAAATAACTAACTTTGTCATAAAACAGTTCACAGTTAAAACAAATAAATAGTACTTATTAAATATTTGAAATCACACACACACACAAGGCCAGCGTAACGACCACCATGCAGCAACGTCATGTCATTTCACACGCAGCGGTTAACGAAACACACGTAACAGTATATTTATTACTGCCGTAGAAACACAGATTTATCACAACATCGTAACTTGCCTAGTTAGGTTTAAAAAAAAAAAACATCTACAAACGTGATGTGGTAATTTGTAGTATTTATTCGGAGTAAGAATAATTTTCGCTTCATTTGGCAAAAAACAACACACCATGTCATGGCTCGCCACGTCTGCCAACTTCAGATGATATCCATCCCGCCATCATATCTAAATATATTAAAATAAGTATTCAGACATGAAAATCTCTTTTCAGTTGTAAATTACAAATTAAAAAATCATTATTTTGCTGTAATTAGTATGAAATATGCTACACTTGCAAACAAGGATTAATTTCTCTGCTTTCTTTGTGATGCGAAACTTCCTGAGTGTGAGAGAGACAAAGAAAGAGAGAGAGCGACAAGCTCCGCCCAGACTACAGTTGCTTACTAAGTTGATAAAACAAACACTGTGTCACTACAGCCTACGCACTATATTTTGTACTGTTATTTTAAACTGTAAAAATGAAATATGTTTGATATCAGGGCTACCTAAATATTTTAATAGGCAATGTTTAATTTACAAATAGCATACTAAAAACTATGTTAAAATAATACTTTAACTGTGAACTATTTCTCACCAGCCGTTGCCAACACCTCGCTGCTCCCACTGTTTTCAATTTATAATTAATACAAAATAAATATTACACGTTATAGAAGATACTAAGTTACAGTTTCATTTATTCACAAATACAGTACATACATGTTAGGCACAAACTCTCTGAGCCAGTTGCATAGGCCAGCTCTTCTGCTTCTTGAATAGCCCTTATTGATGTTGCTTGTGGGTGATTTCCTTCGGTGGTCATTATGTGGCCCGGGTAATCAATTGAAGACTTCCCAAAGTGGCTTTTCGAGAGCTTGCATGTCATCCCATGTATCTCTAAATGTTCTAAGACATTTTGGGTGTGACCGAGGTTCTCTCCCCATAAGTTGGACTATATGATGATGTTGAGGAGGTAGGCAAATTAAAATTGGCCTATATTTCCTGTTAGTGCCTCCACTGACATGAGTCGCTGGAATTTTGCTGGTGCATTCTTAAGACTGGAGGGTTTCTCCCTCCGGGGTGGTGAAGGCCGTGTATGTTCTGCTGTCTGGATGTACCGTGAATTGCCAGTACCCTAACTGCATATCGAGGATACTGAAGATTGTTGCTTCCCCGATTTCATGCAAGGTGTGTGTTAGGTTGTGGGCATAGGAGCAATGGGGTGGATGACATCGTTAAGAGCTTTGTAGTTGACACAAAATCGCTGCTGGCCATTCTTCTTGTTGACCAAGACTACATGTGAATTGTAAGGGGAGTCAGAAGGCTCTAATAATTCTTGTTGCTTCATTTCCTCAATTTGCTGCCTTATTAGTTGGCGTCATTTAGGGGACACCCTGCAGGGTTGGTTGTAGATGGACATGCTTGTAGTCAGCCATATTTTGTGTTAGATTTATCTGGTTTGGCCAAGTGTTCCTCTATGTCCGAAGACACTGGCGTGTCCGTTGAGGACTTTCTTCAATTCCTGGAACTTTGCTTTGAGGAGCTGATGAGTGATATCTTCTGCTTCGAGGGCTGGTGGAATGATGGCATCTGGACAGTGTTCCCAGTTGATGGTCTTGCTGTGTTTGTTACCCAGGTATATTTTACGTTGGCCGTGGTCCATTAAACACTCTTTTTGGCATAGCCAGGGATGCCCAAGTATTAAGTCGTCTTGGGTATCTAGAGAAACAGCGAATTTCGCTGGTTTAGAGTGCTTCTATAATTCGACGGTGAGAGTGTTCTGACCGTCGACTTTTAGGTTGCAATCTCAATTTGCCGTCCTTACGGTATGAGTCTGTGGGCAGAGTGATACCCTTTGTTTGACTGTTGGGTCGCTGCACATGAAATTTCCCGTGATGGCTGAGTCGAGTAGGGCAAGTACTTTTGTTCCATTGATTTCAACAATGTGATGAGCTTCTGGCGGTTCCACTTCTTTGTGTAGGAGCTGTATGATGGGCCCTTGCTGTCCGGTCATGTTGGCCCTCTTTAGCCCGCCGGCTGCGGCATTTCCCATCTGTGGGGGAGCAGTCTTTATTGAAATGATAATCTGGGCAGTATCAGCATTTTGGAAGTTTTGCCGTGGGGGTGCAAGGTGGAGGGAAGGATTCCCTCTTCATTCGGGTCTCTTATCTTGCTGAGCGGGTTTGCTTATTTTTGGCTGATCCAGTATGGCCTGCGCTTTGAAGTTACATTCGGTTTCATTTTCTCTCTCACTAACTCATCTACCATAAGTGGCTTGGTTATCAGTAGCAGGTTTCTGAGCTTGAATAGCAATGTGCGGGTCACATGTCGCAAGCAGCTCTCTTCGCTTTCATCTGGGAATATTCACCAAAACACTTGCACCTTGCGTTGGATGAATATATCTGCCTCATCATCTGGGTTTCGGGTATGGCTGTAAAAGTCTCAGTGAGGTTGGCTAACACTTCTTCGCCGGTGAACTGGGCGGCGAGTAGGCTACTTAACTGTCCCCATTCAATTATGAACTCGCCGTATTTGTTCCACCATTCAAGGGCTTTGCCCTTGAGTTATTCTTGTGCTCTGCTCACCCATTGTTTTGGTGGAATTTCATTGTTGCAAATTTCCTTTTCGTATTCAGCCGTGAACACAAGCGGGTCCTCGTGCAGACTTCTCACAAATTTGGGGAATTGGGGTTTCCTTGTGCACCGGGTGGTGCTGGTGTGAGTGGCCAGTCCTGGGTTGTGTGGATGATATTTGACTGTTCTCCGCCATACCTCACAGCTGTAAAGCAAACTGGGTCTGGTTACCCTCTCTTCTGGCCACCCAATGCAACTGTGATGGTAGGTTTCAGAACATAGAATGTAGCGGAATATGTTTATTCCATTTCCCGGGCATGTTATCTAGTTGCAATAAGCTGACTGTTTGGTGTGTCACTCCTCACACCTAAATTCCAGCCTCTCTATATCTCATTTTGTCTGCCCACCCTAGGCAGACATAGTGGAAGTTTCATTGGCAGTGTGCGCACTCTATGCTATACATCCGTGTTCCGGCACAATTGGGTTTGTGGCAATGTTCTGGTATGGTCGGCCATATTTAGTTCAGCTTGCTCGAATTCATTTACATCTGTGTCTGACATGATGACGGGGTTTCTTGAGCACTACAGGATGTTTTAAGACTCCCTGAAGTCTGGCTTGATGGTAATTGGCTCCCAGCTAGGTCACTTAGGCTCAGGGTCGTGCTGACCTAGTTATGCTTAATTAATCTAGTTAATTAAGGCACAAGGTCCCACATTGAGCACCAGAAATATTCTTTATGCGTGATGTCCTGTTGTCAAAGGAGGCACGTTACGGCCCAAGTGTTTTGGTAGGTGTGAGGGCAGACACACCGGGGTGAGTTTGAACTCTAATTGAAGCTCGGAACAGGAGCCCGACCAGTATAGAGGACTGGTCATGTGGCTTTCTGGCTGGGCACAAAGTCGGAAATGGCAAACACAATCTTACGTTAGGATGAAACCACTCTCACTTGTGTACCTGGGTGATATGTGGGCCGGGGAGGCTGCTGGACCTGTTGCGGTTCCGGAGGTGATGTGCTCAAGCTAGCACTGGGACCTGGTGCCAAGGTGGATAGGTTGACGTCGGCGCTGGTGATTTCAGTGAGTTGGTGTCCTCAGATTCAGGGATTGGAGAGGCCAAATGGGATTTTCTCACCCCTGAGAAAGGCCTGGATGATGGGTTGAATCTCTATGTCAGTCTTGGTGAGTAGCTTGAACAAAGCTGGTGAGGGGGCTGGAGTGACTGGTCTCTCTGGATGACGGATTACTTGAGCTCTTTCCCATGGACTTGGTTTGTCAAGGACAGTGGGGTTGGGGATACTCTCTTGTAGGTATTTAAAGATGTTAACACCTTTCTATCCCTCTTATGAATACCACTTTGATGGGAGTAGGGCATGAGGAAAAGATTCTCTATTCTCTAATACCAATTCCGCGGAGGTGCAGCAGGTTATGTTCATCCCTATCTGGGTGTACTTCCACATACCATAATAGACAGACCAAGGCTGCCCCCTTAACCCAGTGTCCAGCACCAGAAGCTTGGTGGATACTAAGCATCAGATTTCACACTGGCTAACAACCACAATACATGGGTGAGTTCCCCAAAGGTGGTTTGTACTACCTCCTATCAACAAGAGTTTAACGGAAGCTGGCTATGCTTAGACAGGTGAAGGTAACCCGTTTCTAAATTAATGGGTTAGTTAAGTAAAGTGGCTATGAAAGTAACTCTACTTTACCAAAGTTACGTGTTTGTCCTGAAGAGACCAAATGGTATTTAAGTGTTTGACGAGTCATATGTAGTGAGCTTTTGGAAGATGATTGTGAAGTGCAGAAATGTCTTTGCGAAGGCGTAGTTACCGATCTTAATTCCTGAGCTTCAGCACCAGGAGTGCAGTGAAGACCAGGCGAGAGCTGATGGTTCCTTCGGCACCAGGAGTGCAGTGAAGGAACAGGACAGACTGGCGTTCCAAGGGCCATGACTCCGTATTTATACTCTCTTGGCTCGCCTTTGGTCTTGAGGAGGGGGAGGGGGGTTAGATCCTCTGAGCATGTGACGCCATTGGAGTGTGGCTGAGTGGTTCACACTGATGAGTAGAAGTTGATTTAAATAAGTGGAAGAGACGTCACCCTTTAAATACATAGGCCTGAATTTTATTTAATTTTTTTCCAGATGGTCGCAAAAGGACGAGATGCATCTGACCTATTCCCTGCTGTTGTCAAAAATGTTGTGTCAAAAAATATTGAAGTTAAAAAGTTGGTATATGTGTATTTGGTGAGATACGCAGAAGAACAACAAGACCTGGCTTTGCTGTCAATATCCACATTTCAGAGAGCTCTCAAGGTACGTATGAGATAGCTGTAGCAATGAATTATGAGCTATGTAGTATTACTAAAGCTTCTGTTGCAGCATAAACCAAATCTCTGGGTTCTTAGGATTGCACTTCTGTCTCCCTGGTTTTAGTTCTCCTACAGAGAATTGATTCTTTCTCTTATTTTTTCTTTGTAAATACTTGCACAAATCTCACCATACTGTCAGTATTTAAAAAGTGATTCTAAATTTACATGTAGACAGTATAGTGTGCTGAAGTTTTGAGTGAATCTGTAATGGTCAAGGTATGTAATAGCAACTTTATTTGGTCAAATTTGCATCTGAAAATTGTGCAGAAATTCATGACCACATGCAGAAGAACCTAGTTTTTTTTTTATTATTCAGGAACCCTGCCATGAGGTATTGCAGCAGCTGACACATAAAATAGTTTACTTTAATATTTGCTTAAAGATTTTTTTTTCAGCAATTTTTCACATTTATGGCATGTAAATCTGTGACTTGTGCTCCTTTTATGTAGAGATGAGAGATGTGGGGAGCACATCAACAAACATTTAAATATATGAATTTAATGTTAAAGGTTGTTGCAATCAGTCAGAATATTTATAATTTTTATAATTATACTGTATAAGCTATTTTAGTATATAATATGTATTAATATCTATTTTAAGCAAAGTTCATTACAATTTTTAGTTATCTTAAGTTAATTTTTGCAACCTAATTTATTTATTAGTTGAAAATGTTATAGAATTTTATATAATTTAAATGTTGTAATTTTCTCATTTTAAGACGTTTTCATTTAAACTGAGCCGAAGGTTTTTAATTTCTAATGGGCTTTAGAAATTTTAATTGCTGTATATTAGGAATATTTCTCATCCATCTACATGGGTGGATGTGGGCTGAGTGCTGTGTGAATATTTTATGAACATTAAAAATTTTTTTGCGTGCAGTTTAATTAAAATGGACACAGGAAGAAACTTGTATAGTCAGACTAGTAGGGCATTGATATGAGGAGATTCCCAGATACAGTGGAACCTCGATTATTCGTTTTTCGGTGGACCAACAAGAAAAAACGAGGCATGCTGGAAAACAAATGATGCGGACTTAGATTTTAGGCATAAGAAATATAGTACATAACCTTTGAATGCATTTTTTTTTAAACCAACAGCCAAAAGATGTCATTAAAACAACTTATTCAAGTAAATCTATGAATAAGTATTCTCTTTAAATTAAAAACTTCAGTTTTTTAACTGAGCAAAATTTAATTTTTATTTATAGTAATATTTTTGTTCAGTGTTCCTTCGTCGGCTGAATATAATTTAACTGTTCAATAGTTTCCATATAAAGGGTTTTGGGAAAATGATGTAACTATATTTGAATGCACTCTGAAAGGCATATAACTTTTTGGCTTATTTACGAGGAAACACATGTAAAAGGGGCATACCATTTGTGTATTTATAGAAAAAGTGCAAAAACATTGAGGCTTATTAAATAGAAAATTTTGTTAACAGGAAATATTTTTACTACATAGTAATACTTTTACTGATACTTTTTTAAATTATCTATTTGTAGATATAATGGATTAATTTGACTGTGACGTTAAAGTTTTAATTCTTAGTGTATCACATGGTTTGAAACTTGGAATATTTTCCATTTTCTGCAGGTGACAAGATCTAAAATGGAAAAGAAAAAAAAGTGATGTGTACCAAAGTTATGGGGTGATGGTATCAGCAAACCTAAGTGCAAATGTGTGGAAATCTCTATTGCACTGTTTGTTTTCAAAGAGTGGTACTGTATTCATTTTAAGTACTTTTAGTAGAGTAGGATACATAGCATGAATTTGGCTGGAATTTTTTTGTTGTTAACAGGACCCTAACCAACTAATCCGTGCTAGTGCCTTGAGAGTTCTCTCCAGCATCAGAGTACCTATGATTGTGCCAATAGTGATGTTGGCGATTAAGGACTCTGCTTCAGACATGTCTCCGTATGTTCGCAAGACAGCAGCCCATGCCATACCAAAACTATACAGGTAGGAGTCATGCCCCCTACATTTCTTCTCTATGAGTACCCACTCATTCAAACATGCACTCACCCACCCATTCACTCACTCACTCACCTCTCACCCACCCACTCACTCACCTCGCTCACCTCTCACCCACCCACTCACCTCGCTCACCTCTCACCCACCCACTCACCTCGCTCACCTCTCACCCACCCACTCACCTCGCTCACCTCTCACCCACCAACCAACTCACTCTCACCCACCCACCCAACCAACTCACTCTCACCCACCCAACCAACTCACTCTCACCCACCCACTTCACTCACTATCACCTACTCACTCTCACGAACCCACTCACGAACCCATACGCTCACCCATTTACCCACTCGCTCACCCATTTACACACCCACTAATCCATTTATCCACTCACCCATTTATCCATTCACTAATTTGTCCACTCACTTATCCATCCACCTACCCACCCACACACCCTCTTACTCTCTTACCACTCACTCTCTCACCACTCATTCTCTCACCACTCACTCTCTCACCACTCACTCGCTCACCCCTCACTCACCCCCTCGCTCACCACTCACATACTCATCATATACCCACCCACTCATCACTTACTCACCCACTCATTTTCTCACTTATCCGCTCACTAATTTACTCCATATACACACTCATATACACACTTACATTTACACTTACTCACTTACATTTACACTTACTCACTTACATACAAACTTACTCACTTACATACACACTTACTCGCTTACATACATACTTATTCACTTACATACCTACATAAATATCTGTGTATGTACCAACTTACTCACATTCTTACTTACCTACTTACATTCTTACTTACGTACATCTCCCATGTTGGAATTTGATCATAAATTCTCTTTATGGCACAAGTCTCGTCTAATGTCCTACATGTCCCACCCATATTATCTATGACCTAATAGAACTGGTAATGAAAATTTGTTGTGTAACCTCTTTCACTTCTCTTGAGATCCTTTGTCTCCACTCACCACTTATACTATATCTAAGTGACCAGGTATCTCTCTTAAAATTCTATTGTTTTTTAGTATCTTATAAAAACTGCTACACTTTTATTCCCTTTATTAATTTTTACTTCAATTTCTTTACTAACTTAATTTCTATCAGTTAGGATTTTCCCTAAATATGTAAATTAATTTACACATCTAAAAGCTGTTTCACCAGTGTTTAGACTTGGGCTCTGCTGTTCTGGTTTCATTGACATCTTCATATGTTTTATCTTTGTGATGTAAGGTCCTACCCTTTGGCTTTTATATCCAGATCATCTGCATACACTTGGAGACCATTTAATGGTATTCACTGATTCACTGTATTCAAAGCCCTTATAATCTTTTCTAATACTACATTAAACAGCAGAGATGATATTGTATCTCCTTGTCTTAATCCTGTGACTATGTCAAAAGTGTCAGATATTGTTCCCTCTATTTTAATACACACTCTTGAGCTAGTAACACAAGCTTTGCTAATACATATCAACTTTTTGGGGAACCCAATTCCCTCATTATTTCCCACAGACTGTTTCTGTCAGCACTGTCATATGGTTGTTTAAAATCTATAAAAAGGTACATATCTAATACCTCTTCTCCAATAATTGGCGTATAGTAAACATTTTATCCACAGTTGATCTGTTTTGCCTAAATCCACACTGACACTCTCCAATTCTTTGACGCATGACATCTTTCCAACAATGATATTGATACGTGTGCACTCCTCCGTGATTTCTGTGGGGGAAAGAGGTTACTACGCTGACCACCCTCTTGGGCTCGTCTAACGAGAGGGGAGTCAAACCCCAGAGTGAGGTGGATGGAGAGTGATTCCCGCCCAGGGAGTTCAACCCTCCGTCTCACGACTAGGACTGCCAAAAGGTGGAACATCAGCGGTCCCTGTGTGCAAGAATGGTAAAAAGGTGGCGATTAATCGAGGGTGATGGTAGCTGTGAATGATCTGGCCAGGGCTATAGGGGCTATCCGCAGAAGCCTCGTCGGTCGGCATGCTGGAATATAGTGGGCTGGGGAAGGGTTTCCACGTGGTTTGGGAACGACCTTTGGTGGGAGTCGAACCTGGATGATTTTTCCCAATGCCAACTTTACTATGCAGGAATTTTGCAGATCCACCGTAGGCGGGTGTTGAACCCATATGAATTTACCTGAGGCGAACTTTATAATGCACGAGCATGGTGGGTCCACATTAGTTGGGGTTACCTCAGTTTTATTTGCGCTTATTACTGATGGGGGAGTCCATGGCTGAATAGGATGTGTTCCGACCAGATTGTACTCCAACCAACAAGCACCTAATAATTGGTCCAGCTGGGATTCTAGTGTGGGAAGTAAGATTTATTCATAAGACAGAGGTAAGCACTTTGGTTCCGTAAATGGAGGCTCTACTTTACTAGGGGTCACAACGTTCACCTCTGCAGTAGCCTGCTGGTGTAAAGCACGTCTCTCTTGACGCCTTATGCAGCTCTTAATGCTGCCATGTTTACTGTACATTTGATAGCAGCTTTCTACTTTTCTGCTGACGTACAGTCCTGAGGGCAAGACTTTGACAGTCACATCCAAGGCCCTGTTGTATGAGATGCAGTACGGTATATAGGACTACGTTGAGTAACAGCCGAGGGAACACCGGAAACTCAGGAGCAGTGGCATGCCCACCTCGGGCTCAAAATATTTGCAAGCTCCGTCTCAACGGGGTTAATTTATTACACCAAAATTAACAAAAAACAATGAAAAGGGATCTAATGATAAAATTATGGTAGGCAAGACACTATTTAAATTGACGTAATATTTACTATGTCAGAATGGATATTGGGAATTCCCAGCTGACTGGTACACAATTAAACTAGCTAGAAAGATATTAACTAAATTGTAATATGTACAAAAACTAGGCGAAGGGGTGAGCTGAGATGAAGTAATTAATAAGAATTCAAAAATATTAAAATACTAGGATACTAAACTTCTACTCTACGCAATTCATGCAGTTCAGAGCATGTGCTTAGTAACAGGGTTAACCAGGGTACGTTAGTATCATGACGACCTGCTACCACGGGAATCAAAGAAAATTAACCCTGGAAAATGGTTGTGGCGTACAGGATGTTGGATTACCTGTGGAGAGAGAGAGCTGATGACTTGCGGTCAGCTGGTGGTGGACGAGCCTTCGCATGCTGGTGGGCTGGAGTAGGTGCTGCCTGCACAAGCAGCAAGCAGGATTTCGAAGCCATGTTGCAAGCTGAGGAGAGGAGAAAGGTCTTCTTGCAGACCAGGGAGAGCTCACTGACCTATGCGGCCTGTGAGCCCGGCATCTCTTCTGGAGCGTAGTTCTGGACTTCCTTATATATGGAAAAGTCCTATGATCAGCGATCTTCTGGGGTGTGGGGGATAGCATAGCCTTCCAACACAGGCGGGTTTATTGGGGGTTGTGGCAGCGCCACTCATTTCTCATCTGCCCACTTGGAAGCGATGACACATTTAAACACCTCTTCATGAGGCTGGCGGATTCAGACGCCACAGGTCGCAGGGTTGCTGCCATCTCATGAATTTACTGGAACTTCTTCCACAGCTAAATAGTAGGGTAGTGGTTACTCAAAAATATTTTATTTAATTGTGGAGGTGGCGCTTGCATGCGGGATTTCAGGCGGGCCATACATTTCATAATTAAGCGTGTCAATTACTTTTATGTAGGTGGCTGTCCAACGCATGGAGTCTCCTTGCTCGCTACGTGAAATTACTTTACCACTGTTACTTACTTGCCCCGAGCTCTGGCTGCTCGTAGATGGGGCGAAGTTGCCCATAGAGTGTGTATCTGCACTACTCAGAATATTGGTATGTGTCAATATAAACGACTTCACCTCATCAGTGAGCAAGCCAGCCTCCTGATAGCAACTGAGTTTTTATTGTTGACCCCATAACAAGACGCAAGATTTTACTGTTTGCTACGGTAAGAATGGACATTCCAGCCTGCAGATTGTATTATTCACCAGCAACAGGGACTGTGCATCCAAGGCCCTGAGTACCACAGCATGTTGCTAGATGGCTCTACAAGTACAATTTTCTGCATCTTGATTCTCCAAGCCGGATGGTGACATCACACCTTGAGAAAGCTGTGCTACAGCTACCCCCTCTCCATCACCACCCGTATCCAACTGACTGAAGGGGAATGGCTAGCCAGAGTATAATTAGCAAAGCACATGTCCGCTCAGGACCAGTCTTCATTTCTTCACCCCATTCGTGCCGAAGGAACTGATAAATCTGCTCTCTCCACCGCAGCTTTGCCAGAGATCTACCCTGCTTGCTTCACTCCTAGATCTACCTACCCTTCCTGCCAAGAGAACCTCCAGCTCTTCTCCACGGGAATGCTCTTCTCAACCGCAGACTCGTTTGCCGGAGACAGCTTTCTCAACCTGCTTAGTCTTCACCGCATTCGTGCCAAAGATCCAATCCATGCCAATGTTTTCTATACACCTAGATACTGCAACCTCTTCTGGGCAACACATGCATAGGGAGTAGTACCAGTTTGTTATTTTCGCAATGTTAGTCTACCCTGCCATTGTTAGCTTAGGACCAAGTCGCCTCTACATGGATAAACAAAGGTTAAGCTTCCCTAAGCTCTTGCCAATGTTAGGAGGTTGTGCGACACCATTCTGTTTACTTCTCGTTAAACAAAATAAACAGAAGTTTTGCCAACTCAAGAGTATCCTTACCTCATAGTTATAATACCTCTCCCAGTGGACCTCACACTGCTCAAGGGATTTTAGGCTACCAGGGAAATTATTCATACGAGTCATACACACCGAGTACAAACACACTCATATCAGACGGCCACCCATTCTGTGCTCCACGGATACTAGGTACTGTGTCTTTTGAGGCCATCTTGCCTGCTCAGTAAAGTATACTCTCTCCACTGTGTTTTGATGCCGGAGTTAGTGTTCTCTGAGTTTGGGGAGACTGTTCCCTCCTGAGACTCTCGCCCATGTGCAGGGACTGTCAACAGCAAGGCCTACTGTCAGTGCTCACCGTGTTAAGACTCCAAGTGTTGAGATAGGGTGTCTGCTTGAGTCGGCACACACTACATATGGTTTCACACCAGGTAGGACCACACGTCACCTACAATCACTTCACACGTGAGAGTGCGTTTCAATGCAGATGCCCTACTCCTGTAGGAGTGGTATCCGAGAGAAGGTCAGACAGCTGCTAACTGCTTCTGGCTGTTGCAGGAGCTTATCCCCCTCCTTATCTCAACAATCGTGCAGCTCTCACCCAAGGATTTAGCACAGGCATTGTGCCGTCTACAGATTCCAGTCACGCCAGAGATTCCTAAGGACCTCTTCAAGGACCCCATCTGCTTGAGCAAGGAGAAACATCCTTTGTTAGCAGCCTACTTTTCAGCGGACAGGAACATACTTTGGAACTAGCCAACTCATGATACAGGATAACAGAATCAGCGGAACCTAAACAGCCGTCCATCCAAACCTTTGAGCCAGTGCCCGTAAACCAGCCTAATATACACACACGTCAACCAGAGTAGACCTAGGCTACACCATAAACAGAGGTTATGCGTCGCCCAGGTATAGTGCTGAGAACCAACCCGTTGAAGCGAAAGATCACTCTCACAAGCCAGAGATTTCATGCCCTGCTGAAAAACTACCAGGCCAGTTCTCTACACTGGACATGCACCAGTACCACGTAGACACTAAGAGAATGCAGAACCCCCTGCCAGAGGGTGCGCTTGACCTAGCACACGATAAAACCAACCTCCTTAATGTAGTGATGACCTTGTCAGCCCTCAGGCATCATGCATCAACTTTTTCAGCATAAGGGGTTAAGCGTTTAAACAAGATATGTGATATCTTGTATGCTCCTGTTAATAGTGAGATTGCTCTATAGTTCTCGTAGTTCCTTACCATTCCTTTCTTATGCATCAGAACAATTACGACTTCCTGCATTTCACCTGGCAGCATTTCTTATTTCTATATATTTAAGATCAATGAATGCATTTTCTTGGCAAGTGCAATTCCCCCATCTTTCAACAATTGTGCTGATATATCATCTATATCCATAGCTTTTACTTTTTTTCATAATTTCCTTATAGCTTCCCCTACTTAGTTGAGATTGGGATTTAGCACTTCATCATTTTCCTCGCTGTCAACATCCTCCACCCTTAAAGGATTTTTAGGCTTGTCAAAATTAAATAATTCGGGGAAATATTCTCTCAATCTGTCCACTACTGCACTCTTCATGTATACCACATTCCCTGATTTATCTAATATTATTCTCGTTCTTTGTTTAGATGCATCTTTTTCTTTCCTAATCTCTTCGAAAAAATTTCATACTCTTGCTTGATAATACGCTTGTGCCAGACTTCGTATTTTCCTTTTATAAAATTCTTGTTTTCATTGTCTAATAATTTTATTCTCACTTCGCAGTACCATTTCGTAATATGCTTTATATGTAATCATTATCATTCAGGTTTTTCTCTCTTGCTTGATGCTTTTATTCTACTTGAGTTTGACAAATGCCATCAAACCATGGGTTCGTTTATTTCTGTTTCTTTTCCTAGTACCTCTATGGCAGTACTTTTAATAACACTTTTGATATTATCCAATGATTTATTGACATCCGTGTTGTCATCATTAATCTTGACTAATGCTTCAAATCTATTCTGTAGACCCAATCGAGACACTGTTGGAGTTTTACTGTTATTCAGTCTTTCTAAGTTTACCTTAAACCTTTCCATTTTTTTCCTGGGCTCCTGTTCTTTTCCTTATAATCTGTCTTATGGTCACAGTGATCATGAGATGGTCACTGTCACATTCTGCACCCCTATAACTTCTAACATTTTAAAAATATATTTTATGTTATGCACCCACCAGGCAATGATCCATCTGATTTTTAGTGGGGTCATCTGCGCAATACCATGTTTGTTTGTATACAACATGTAACTAAAAATCACAGAGAAACTCCAGGAGATGATTCCTTATCAAAAAATTGGTAGACAATATATTGATGCATGACACTTTTGGGACAGTCTGAATACGTTACAGTTAGAACAAGTCTTTAATGTGCAGGCCCGTCACACAGGGTTGGCAGCTGGCTGGCGTAAACTTACTTGCCTATAGGTGCCCAACCAGTGTAGAGTGTGGTTTGAGTCGCCTCGCTGCTAGGTACGAAATCGAGCCCAGGCTTATCTATGTACCGGGTGGCATGACTGGAGGTCACCGGTTTACCCGCGCCAGGAGTTGAACGGCTGGACTGCGACTGATCAAACAGGCTGGTGCTGGCGGCTGGTGGTGCTGGAGGATATGACTGGCCTCCAGGTACTGCTGTTACTTGATCGGCCGAAAGACGTCTGGGTTGGGCTGGTGCTGTGGCTCCTGCAGAACCACAGAAAAGCTATGCCCAGTGGCACTTTTTCTCCACGACAGAAAGCCGCAACCACGGGGTGTGATGTCCCTGGCATCTTCTTAGGCGTTAAAAAGAGAGAGGGGGGAGCTGGGGGGTGAAGTCCCATCAACTGATGGGCGGCGTGAGTTCGGTCCCGGGATTTATCTTGGCAGAATGCCTTATTGGACTGGGTGCAGACCTGGGTACCAGGTAGCTTTATATGTTGAAGTGGCCTTCTTGTCCTGCAAATATTTACCACCCATTTGATGTAAGTCGTGGAAGGGGGGGTCTGAGACTTGCCTCACAAGAGAAGAGCAGGCGACAATTTGATCCCTGATTAAATTGTTCTGCCGCAGCGGTCACCTGATTGATGCAGAGTCGTACCTTTACCCTAACTGGAAACACAAGCAGTGTGGTGGTTGGAGAGAAGTTTTCTCTGAGTTGTTGCAACAACTACTACTGGTGTAGGTTGTAGGGCAAATGCGCCCAATCCAGAACTGATCAAACACTCACTCTGGCAACTCAAGTGGTGCAGTGGATGGAGTGCAAACTAGCCTTGTAGTCTAACCTATCTAGGAGTTGTATGACCCCTAGATGGCTCACGTTCGATGGCCTCCCAAATGGGGGGGCCATCGAAGGTGTGTGTGTGTGTGTGTTACGATATACGAGTCCCTGAAGGGAAGCCTGCAGTCCCACACAAGATGGTAAAATAAAGTGATTTAAAATCCCGGTCTCCTGCTCCACTCCGATGGGCATGGTGTCTACTGGGGATGTCACAGTCACGTAAGGAAATGAAAATCGAAGTAGGTGAGGAACGTGTTTTATTCTAGGGAGGAATAAACAAGGTGGCCCTGTACTACCTCCTAATTACCTTGAGCTGACCGGAAGTAAATAGACTATGCAGGTTTCCAAGTGAAGGGGACCTGGCTTTAAACTATGGGGTGGCAGTTTCAACTAGGTAGCTATTAACTTTCCCTGTCTACGCTGTACCATGTCCTGAAGATACTTAGGGGGCCCACTTCCGGAAAGGTTTTGGGGTAGCCGTTATCAAGGGCAATAAGCTAGGGAAGATTGACATCTTCATGAAGGTATGCTGGGGGAGATCCTCTTAAAGGTCCGGTAGATGTTGACAAGGATGCTGAAGATCTTCTGGGTTGTCTAGGCGACGAAGAGCAGTCAGAGAGCTCCAGCGCATGAGGCAGTGGAGTGCGTTGCTGGGTTTGATGTGCCTCTAACAAGAGCTGACGACCAACTGGCGATCCTCAGCCATGCACAGGTACATGTACCGCTGGCCGGGCCCTCACTGAGGCTACATGGTGGGTATGGTCAGTCACTTGTTCATGGGTGGAGCTAAGGGCTGTCTGCTCAACCTCCATTGCTGGCTGGAGTACGGGTGGCTCTATCTCTCAGTGCGCCTTTGAACTACTTGACTGCTTGGGGGTGCTGCGGCAGCTCAGTCCGCTGGTTCACTTATACTTCAACTTCTGAGGGGGTGGTGTGGCACAGTTTACTGACTGTGGGTGATGAACAGTATAACACTGATACGTCTGTATTGTTCCCAGCAACAAGGGAACAACCTGTAAAGCACTCTGGTAAATATACTATTTTGGACCATGTCTGTTGCGTCAGGGAAACTACACACATTTGAAGCAAAGTCGTAGATCATGGGCCAGTAAGCATCATGTGTCAATATACGTATACAGATACTCACTATAATAGTTGACTCTCAATTTATCGTTATTCAGGGGACTGCTAAAAAAATGACCATACATGCGGAATTTCAGTAGATGATGGTTCTGACATGAACATCAGTAAAATACAACTTCTAACCTTGTAAAACTTTATGTTGATTATAGTAAGAGCTGTACATTATCTGTGAATAAAGTTCAGCTGATAAACACAGTAAAAATTGGAATTGTAGAAAAAATATTATTGTAAATAGTACATTAAAACATTTCACCTAAACTCGTTTAAATAAAAAAATAATATCTCAAAATACTCTATATAATTGATTGTAATCAGACACCAAATGCAAACTGACCTAAAACTTTCAAACCCTCTAAAAATTAAAATAATATGACACTAAATGCAAGTCAAATTTTGAATGTCCTGCACGCACTGTTTAAGCTAAGAGGGCGCGGAGAAGTTATAGATCGGGCAGTGAGTACACGGTGACTGTGGGATGGCGGGAGGAGGAGCACTATTCCACACCACCACTTGCTGCCGAGTGCCAACACCTTGCACATGTGACAAATGTCTGTCTCTTAGAGTAATTGATTATATTTTACTGCAAAGAAAACTTGTAATTTTGAGACCAAAATAAATAAATAAGGCGATGATTGATTTCTTCACTGTATAATAATTAATCGTTCAAAACCACGTCCTCTGATTTTCCCTGTCGTAAATTACACTGCACTTGGCTCAGTGCTTACCTGTCCATTATTAAACCGCAAAAGGTGTCTAATTGGACCTTACATTCTACCAGTTTATTCAAAATACACGTACGTCTATTGAAATTAATTAATATAAATCTTCTGATTTCCCCGCAGAAGTTACTGAAAATGAATTTTACACTTATAATACGAGTCACTCAATGTTCAGACAATTTTTGGTGACGGGGAGTTCAAGTATATGCTTCTGGGCATATAATTTGGTTCATGAAGATGCTGCTCCTTGGGTTAAATAAATATTATGTTTTAAAATCATGTTAATTTTACGCCCGATACAATAAAACGGCAACCTTATGGGGAAAAAACACCTTTTATCACCGAAGAAAACATTTTTTCAAATAATAATTCCTTATTACAATGTTTTGCGTAACATTTTCAGGCAAAACCATTTGCTTTGAAATATAAATGATTATAGGTGCAACTATTTTGAGCGACAGGTAATCTTGATAAAATGTTGACTTTTGCCAGGAACACTATTTCCTCGCTGCCGGCGTGTGAAGGCAAGCAGGCGTGGCCTAGAGATGTGCTTTTTTCTTTTGCTAGACACCAACTTCCCCTCTTGTCGGCATGGGCTTGTGAGGAGAGGAAGGAAGGTGTGCTGCTGAGAGAGGCAGAAAGAAGGGGGAGCGAGAGGATGCTAGTAGGTCGCCATGTTCGTTGCTATAGTTAACCATTTTCATTCTCGGAGGCAGGTAGGGGAAGTAGCAAGCTATACTTACTCGCCGCACCATGCTGCTGTGTCGACAGACGTGTTTGGGAAGACACGACAATAGACAGCGTGCCGCAGAGCAGTTATAAATGGTGACGCGCGTGACGTATTTCACATCCAGTTACTAGATGTTTGCAATAAACAACTAGCTTAGAAACTATAGTTGCGGGAAATATTAATTGAAGGGATCCTAAATATACTTTGATCTATGGTTTCTCCATGCGATAAACGATACAAGCGGTTTGTGTTAACATTATTTAGATAGGGATTTTGCTGGGACCACAAAAAATTGTTGGTGAATGCGGTTTATCATTACATGCAATAACGAATTGTCGAGAGTCGACTGTATTCAGTCAGATATGTGTATGTAAGTTGTATGCGAATAGTATTGTCATTGCATACGTGCCGGAGGAATATTACGTGACACAACTATAGAAAATAATACCTGATGTGCTCTAATGCATTAGTGGCATATAATATAAATGAAAAATGATAGTGCATAGCCATTATTTGCGTTAAAGCTGTGCCTTTAGTGCATAGCCATCATTTGCTTTAAAGCTGTGCCATATCATGTCACTTTAGTGTTCGGTCAAACTCGCCAGCAGTAGGTACTGCAATGTGGCTGCACATACTACCACAGCCAAGATCAAAGGAAGGCTCGAGTACACCTCACGTATCATTGTGCGTTGCTAGTTACTACTGCCTTCAGATGAATCATAAGAGGTGCACTACAACATTGGAATGACAGCTCGTCATCTTCCATCATCTTATCTTAGAGGATTATCTCAGAGGAATATTTTATCAATAGTAAATATTCTTCAAATTACAGCTGGTGACATTATACAACAATACTTAAATGAAGATAGATTTGAATCTCAACCACAGTAAGGGCAACTAAGAAAGCTTAACGAAGGATAGAGACTGTCTATACTACGTAAAATAGCATGTAATCCATGATTAAGTGCACTGAAAATTACTGCCGAGTTAGTTCAGGAATGTGGAACACATGTGCACCCAGAAACAGATTGAAGTGTAATCGGAGTGAATGTATATAATGACAAGAATTGCCAGGAAAAAACCACATACAAGCAAATTTAACAGGAATAGATGACTTGCCTTTGCCAAAGACCATGTCCAGAAGGAACAAGAGTAGTGAAATGATGGGATACTCATGGACGAAAGCAAGTTCAACATCTTTCAGTCAGATGGTAGGGTTATGGTGCGGAGGAAATCAAACAAGGAGTTCCAAAAGAATTTGCAGCCAACAGTAAAACACGGTTATGGTCTGGGGCTGCATATCCTCTTCTGGAGTGGGTGAGTTGGTGTTTGAGGAAACAATGAAGAAGGAAGACTGCTTAGCAATCTTTAAAGGTTGTTTGTATAGAAGTGCTGACAAATTAGCTATTCTACATGCATTTAAATTGTAACAGGACAACAATCCGAAACACGAGTTGCATCTGGGTTAGAATGGCTTGTATATGACTGTCCAAAGGTTATCGAAACTGCATCCCAATCACCTGATTTCAACCCTATGTGAGATGAACTTAACAACAGAGTCAGGACAACATTGGTTACCTCGAAAGAAGAATTGAAGAGGAGGCTGATGGAAGAATGGAATCTCACAGACCAAGATTACACCAAGAAAATCATTTCCAACATGCAGACTCATATGAAAGAAGTGATCAGACAAAAATGGTATCCAACGAGGTACTCAAGTGCTGAGGGCATGGTGCTTGTTAAAATATGATGACCAAATATTATTGTGGTGACCGAATATTCATGTGATACGTGTCACTCGTTGGAAACTGTTCAGAAGACATATGCAATTATTTTTGGTTTTGAGAAACATTTTTTAACATTTGTGATGGTGGATAATACATATAATGTCTGCAAACAGTTTTATTTATTAGTGATTGTGCAGTACTATAACATTGTAAGGTCGTACAGTACACAGGGCAGTAACTGCCTAATTTCGTGAGCGTCTGTATGTTTACAATATATAGCTTACGGCCTTTCCTTAAAGGTGTACATGCTCTTAAAAGTGAAATTAAAATTCATGTTTATTGCAAATGAGACATACTGTATCTGATATTAATCTCAGAGTTCCATTATAATGTGTTAACAAACAAAGATGTGCAGTCCATAATAGTTTGGTTTGCTGTTTTCAAACCCTTCCGTAAAAAAAACAAGGGTTGTCACCTTCTTGTGCATGAAAAAATAGGAGTATGTGAAGCTTTATCTGCTGACATAAGCAGTATGGTTAATTTAGAAACAAAAAAGTGCCTTGTGTTATTGTGCTACACCCCACAGTTTCCGAGAAAATGGATGTGTAATGTTTTAAATGGTGAATGTGTTATACCTGCGACATAGGAACACATATGTTTATGCATAACACGTTCACTGTTTAGAACATAAAACAACAATTTCGTGAAAACCATGGGGTGTAGTGAAATTTCACAAGGCGCTTTTTGTTTCTAAATTAACCATGCTGCTTACATGAGCAGATGAATCCTCACGTATTCCAGAGAGTCACATTTTTTCATGCACAAAACGGTGCTAACCCTTATTTTCTCGTGGAAGGGTGTGAAAACTGCAAACCTTTTTATTGATTGCACATCTTTGTTTGATAACACGTTACACCAGAACTGTGAGATTAATATCAGACACTGCATGTTTTATTCACAATAAACATGGATTTTACCTCCACTTTTAAGGGTGTGTACACACTTAAGGAAAGGTTTTAAACTTCATGTTGCGTGTGTTTGTATATATTTATTGTCTACCTATTTTTAGATAAGGTATCACCTTCCAGAGTTTGTCTGTGATTTTTGGTTACACATTGTATATCTTTTCATGGAAAATATGCACTGCTTATTATTAAATTATTAGTTGTAGCAAAATTCACCAAAATACTACCATTTTCTCTAATTTCCCTAAGCAGACTCTCTCTACCAAATGTAGGTACATACACATATTCGTGTCCTATTTGTGCATAAAAATCGCCAAGGACAACCTTTATATCATAGTTTGATATAAGTTGGTATATTATGTCTAAATCTTCATAGAAGGCAATTTTACCATCTTCTTCAGTGTCCTCTGTAGGAGCATAAACACTCAAAAATGTAGTATTTCCAAGTCTTAGTAGGCAAATTTGATCATTAACTGTTTTAAATTGTAGAATGTCATATTTCAGATGACCATCTGAAATAATTAAATAAAACCAACAACATATTTATGTTCTACTAAATTTCCACTGTAATATACTGTTACAACTTCTGTATCAATTTCTCCCTCACCAATCCATCTTACATCTTAAGTTGCACATGTATCAATCTTATATCTCCTGAATTCTTGGACCATTGTCAGTATTATACCAGGTTTATATAATGTTTTACATTCCACGTCCCACAGCTCATTTTCAGTTGTCTTTGCCCTAGGTGTTTTGAGGTTTCTGAACACTTAAGGTTTAACTATGTAGAGTTGTCAGCCCAACTTGGAGGCCCGGGTATTTTTCTGTAGGGATTTACGCACCACGAGGACTGTTGTATACATATCCAAGCCTTAGCCTCTGGTGGTCCCCTAGTGTACCGTAGAGCCGAATGCAGCCGCTCATTGCGCCTCTGTACCGTTCCTATTCACAAGTGAGTCAACTCCTTACCACCTGAGAGGCTGGCAATCTCCACGATGCCGTACCCTAGTCTGAGCGGGTGGACCCACCCTCTCGCTTGTCTTGCCCTGGCCGGCAGGCACCGAACGCGCACACTCTTTGCATGTCAGGGGAGGCTTCCTCCTCCAAGCAGCCTGCTCCAGCCGCCCCTCGCTCGCTACATCTTTCGCAGGTATTTATTCTTATGCACACCCTCCAGATAGGGCAGTTCACGGGCAGTTCTGACTGGCGCATCATCTGCAACTCTTGCTATCTCGTCACTCTTGCCATTCCGCTTGCCTTCAGCTGTAACAGTTAGATTTAACATAGAACGTTCCTATCGTCAGTACACTAGGCAGAAGCTCTTCTCGTGGAGCCTTCTTCATTTTGAATTTTGGCCATGTGCCTCTTCCACACTGGTCGTGAGTCATTTTTGCCCACACTTCTTTTGATATCTTGTCACCCTATGGCAAACAGCTTGGCAAACTTGATCCCTCGTCCATCAGATGTTAATGGGTACAGGTCGGAGATATAGGTCTTGTAAATTCCCACTGACGGAATAAAACATATGTCTACAGTCGACTCTCAATGTATCGTTATTGCATGTACTGATAAATTGCATCCACAGACATTTTTTTGTGGTCCTTCCTATTTAAATAATGTTAACATAACCAGCTTTTATTGTTTATCACATGTTACGTCGATCGAAGCAAAAGAAAAAAGCAA
Organism: Dryococelus australis; assembly: GCA_029891345.1. Lineage (NCBI taxonomy): Eukaryota > Metazoa > Arthropoda > Insecta > Phasmatodea > Phasmatidae > Dryococelus > Dryococelus australis. The sequence goes on along the minus strand of CM056995.1, from coordinate 102,009,787 downwards.
GTCTCTCAGCTGCACATGCTTGCTTACACGCCGGCCATGGCACAAAGCAAATAAACTGCGCCTGGCAAACGTAGAAATTTTATCAAGATAATCTGTTGTTCAAAATTGTTGCACTTATCATCACTTGTATTTCAAAGCAAATGGTTTCGCCTGAAAATGTTACGTGAAACATTTTAACGAGGAATTATTATTTGTAAAGAAGTTTTCTTTTGTGATTAAAGGTAGTTTTTTCACGTAAGGTGGGTGTTTGTGTGTGTGGTGTAAAATTAACAAGATTTTAAACCGTAATATTTATTTAACTCGAGGGGCAGCATCTTCGCAAATAACATTTTATGCCCAGAAGCATATACTTGATATCCCCTTGTCTTCCAAAATTTTTGAACGTCGAGCAACTTGTAATATAAGTGTAAAAATCATTTTCAGTAACTTCTTGCAGGGAAATCAGAGGATTTATATTGATTTATTTCAATAGACATGCGCCTTTTGAGTAAACTGATGAAATGTAAGCGCTTATTCAACATGTCTTGCCATTAATAATGGGTAGTTAAGCACCTAGCCGAATGCAGTGTAACTCACAACAGGGAAAATCAGAGGACGGGGTTTTGAATGATTAATTTTTAACAACAATGAAGAAATTGATTATAATCACCTTATTTATTCATTTCTGTCTCAAAATTACAAGTTTTTTTTGCAGTAAAATATAATTAATTATTTTAAAAGACAGACCTTTGGCACAGGCGCAAGATGTCTGCAATATGTAGCGGTGTGGAGGGGTAATCTGCCTGCCACCACCCCTCCACCACCTGCCACTGTGAACATACTGCTCGTTCGATAATTTCTCAGTGAGCTCTCAGATGATCGAGTGAATGTGGAACATTCAAAATTTGACTTGCATTCAGTGTCATATCATTTTCATTTTCAGAGGGTTTGAAAGTTTTAGGTCATTTTCCATTTGGGGTCTTTACAATCATTTATATACTGTATTTTGAGACATTGTCTTTATTTGAACGAGTTTCTGTGAAATGTTTATTTAATGTATTATTTACAGTGATAGTTTTTCTAAAATTCCTATTGTTATTGTGTTATTTTGTTAAACTTTATTCACAGATAATGTACAGCTCTTACTAAACTCAACATAAAGTTTTATAAGGTTAGAATTTGAATTTTATTGATGTAGTTGTCAGATACCTCATCTACTGAAATCCCACATGTATGGACAATTTTTTGGCAGTCCTCTGAATAACGATATATTGTGAGAGTCAACTATACCAAGTAACCTTTTTTTTTTGGCCTGATCGTTCTTTTTAGCTTTCACCTCCTGTTCCCCACTTTGTCTACTGTGTGAATAACCAATCATCTGCTTCCACGTACACACTCAATCACTGCAATTGTGTGTCGAACCAAAGTCCCCACTGAAGGGCGCTCCTGCCTCTTGTCAAAGTTTGGTTAGCTGGTTGCTGGCTGGAAGTGCCGCTCTTCTAGAGCCACTGTGGCAAGTGGAGAGAGAGCCTTCCTCTGAGGCTCCTAAGGCTTGAGGAGATCAAACACGTTGAGACATTACTACTCTCAGGCTACAAGCTGGTCACGCCGCTTACCTGAGAACTGTAGAGTCCCTACTTGGGAATGCTGTGAACCCAAAGAGGCAGTTGAGGTCAGTAACTGGTGTTACTACTCACTCAACTTTTCAAACAGAGGTATCAAGGGGCCCTCTCCCCAAGACGCTATAAGTCCAATCACCATCCCTTATGAAGTGTATGCTCCTGCACCAAATGAGCGGCAGGACTCTGGCAGTGGTCTACCCCGAAGCACCGGCCCCGGGAAGAGTATAGATTCCTTCCTGAGCGGACCATGCCAGAATCTGTCCTGCCTCGCACTGCTATGTAATTTTAAAACCACATTTTACTGTCATGCCTGCGCCTCCCGGACACCCACTAAAGTATACTACCCTTCCTTCTTATTTTATTTTTTTCTATGAAGTTAACGTAACATCACTGATGTTGCACAGCTGTCTACTCACAGCTATTTTCTAAATGCCCAATCACCGGGTGGGCATTTGCAACCACATTGGCCCAGGCAACCCCCTTTATAAATCATTGTTAAGGAGACCCCATTTCCCTGGTCTCTAAAGGAATACTGGGCCTGTGCACCTTCATTGTTACCACTTTTGTGTATTAAAGCATTAGGGTTACCTTCCCTTAGATGAGTTGCCTTACAAGTATTATGAGGCTCATCTACCCATTGCTAGTTTTGGTCTGCCCTGGGTATTTCATTTCCCTGGTAACGTTATCTGAGAGACATTCCCCTATCCGGCACTTGGGTAGGCACCCAGTGTGGGACTGGCAACCCCCTATGTACACTCTAACCAACTTAAAATAAACATTTAAATATTTTCTTTGAGCTTGCATAATCCAGCCGATTTTGAGGCACAATGATTTATGTTAACTAGTGTTGCATATTTCAAATTGCATTCCTGTGTTTTATCTTTATGAAATCTGGTTTATGATTAGCAATGCTTTTCTTGTGTATATTCTGTATTGTCTGTGAACAGTTTGGATCAGGAGCAGAAAGAAGAGTTGGTTCATGTAATTGAGAAGTTGCTGTCGGACAAGACAACTTTGGTTGTTGGGTCTGCAGTTATGGCTTTTGAAGAGGTTAGTTCACATCTTTCAGTTTTTGTTAAATTTTATCTTGAGTGTGAATTGTATCACTACCAGAATACCAAATAATAAATAGTTGTAGGATTCTATTTACATGGCATAACTAGCTGTCATGTTGACAGTTGTGAAATATATTGAAGCCATATGAATATAATTAATGGTATACTCCATTCACTGTTACTTCACATTTTTTTAAACAAATCTTTGAAAAATCATCTTGGGGTTAACATGTCTGCCTGTGCTTTAAAGAAATAATATACAACAAACTTGTAATACTGTATTTAACATTTAAAGTACGTATTCTAATTTTGCTGAAACAAAACTTTTACTTGTATATTGTCTCTAAATCATAATATTTGTTTCATAATCAATATAAAATGAAAATAACAGTACTGCATTGGCAGCGACTAGTAAGTTATAGTCCACACATAAACAGTTACTATTACAGTAGAACAACAATCTAACAAAATGTCACGGTTACTGAAAATTGTTTTGCTAGTTTGCTGTTTCATTAAATTCTTACCTAGGTATATTTTAACACTCCTAACACCAATAAGTTGTTGTTGTTGTTGTTGTTGTTGTTGTTGTTTTTTTAGACAGTGTTTCATTATCGATGGTGCAAAATAAAACTTACATTTACAGTAAATTAAATACTATAGTAATTCACTAGGTAGATGTTCTGCAAATGAAATGGTACCCCACAAGACCATAAATAATCTGTAAGTAACGTAAACATGTGCGCCGCTTAACTTTTAACAATTGCAAAATCCATTTCTGAAATTCGTTTTTACGGAATTTGTATGATTTATTAAGAAAATTTTAATTTATTTAAATAGCAAGAAGTATTCTGAATAAAAATATATTATAACAAGTCCGTAAATGATATCATGTTAATGAGAAAAAAGTTCAAACATTCTGCGGTGCTTACCTTATGAGTACGAAATCCATTTCCTAAAGTCTTTTTGTACAAAATTTTGATGATTTATTAACAAAATTTTAATTTATGTAAATAGTAATAAGTATTCTGAATAAAAATATATATAACGTGATGTGCTATGGGTGACATCATAATTTACTCTAGCCTCCACCACAGCTACGGCCCTCTTCAAGAAAAGACGTAATCGCCACACGCCACAGAGTGCATCATCAGAGGTTACAGAAATGCAGCGCCTGTCTGTCAGACCGCAACCTGCTCAACATAGAGTGCCTGCGTACCCCTCCAGCCCTAGCAGCTAAGGGGAAGCTAGCTTCCCACCACCCTCCAGCGCTTCTCTTCTCTCTTGTCTCTGCCACGCTTTTAACCCCATGCCGACCCTGTGTCTCATGTGTAAATAGGGCTTGCAGTCCTCAGTTCAAGGCTGACTCACGCAGTGCTCTTGCAGAATGTCCTGCTGCCCGAACATGCTCGGATGCAGACAACCATTTGCTAGGTTAATTGCTGCCCTTCAGTGTATTCATGCCACAAGCTTTGTTTATCATTAGCCAGTATAAGTCTACGAACTAGATCAACAACTGCCTCTCAGCTCACGAAGTCTACTGTGCTTCGTGGCTACCATGTTAGCTACGCCTTACACTGTAATGAGTCCGAGTTAGTGCATACTTGGTGTTGCCTTTGCCACCTGCGCCTCTGCGTCTACCATGACTAGGGGCCACTCCTTGGTTGGCATCCTAGGTCGGCCCTTCAGGCTCAGTCAGGGTACAGGTTGGGTTATGTGTTTTGTTGTATAGGCCATTCACGATAAAGTGAGCACTTTTGAAGCCCTAGTTACTTTTTTATTTCAACCAATTGATATCCTTCCTCCACTTGTTAATGTAAACCCAACCTTGTGAGTAATAAACACAGTGTATACATTCACCATACCCAAAACCAAAAGTCCGAGGCCACAATTAAATGTATATATTGGTTATTATGTCTGATGAAACTGCTTCAAAAAGTGCTCCCTTTATCGTGAACGGCCTATAACAATAAACAGGCATAAACCAAGCTGGTTGAGTTATTACTCTCAGCCACTTTTTTTCAGCACCCTGCCTTTAGCTATTTCCTGTTTTCACCAACAATCCGCTTACACTCTTGCAGGGACAGGCACGTGCCAACAACCAATTCTTACCTCATCCATCTGGAACTTCCAATTCTTTGGAGTAGTGATTCTGTCAACTGCTGCATCTTTATGTGAGTGCTTAGGTCTGCTGGTGACTTCCCGCCCAGCTAATCCACTTACAAGGGGGCCAACAGCTGAACCGACAGGGAACTGTACTTTACGTGTCGCGTAGATCTATGGCGCCTTCCCACTTCCTACATAACATGGGAGCGGATGCCCCTAACCTGCTACTGTTGCCTACAGACAAGTGCTTAGGTCTGCTGGCGACGTCCCGCTCGCTAAGTTACTTGCTGGAGGCCAGTAGACAGGCCTACCCAACACTCCCATCTGCCTACACCAGTTTCCTTCAAGTTGTGCTCGCCCCTAAGGTACACCGCCTCTTGAGATCTTCAGTTCACTGTCAGCCCTCCCCCAGTGAAGCCTTCCAGAAGTCATCTGTCACCCTTAGTCACTTGCCCCTGGGAACGGCTACCCCATGCGCCCTTCAGGACATGGGCACCCTAAGTCCCTTAAGGATACACAACACAGACGAGGAAAGTTGAAATTAGCTATCTACTCTAAACTGCCCCCAGTCAGCTTAGAACCAGGTCCCCTTCACCTTGACAGCTTAGTTTACTACTTCCTGTCAACTCTGGGTAGACAGGAGATAGTACGGGCCACTGTGTCTTATTCCTCTCAGAATAAACCCGTTCCAATCTTATCTGTTCTCTCATTTTCCCTTGTGTACTGCCAGACCTCCATAGTAAATACCAACTTCCCGAAAGTGTGGAGCAGTAGACCGGGTCTGAACTTTAACATTTTAACTGCCTAGTGTAGGACTGCGAGCGCCACCTCAGGGAATTGTATGTCAAGAACACATACACCATTTGACAACTCTCCGTTCTGTGCACCACATGTATCAAACGGCAGAACCCCAACCATTAGACATACCCTTACTTGAGAGGATAAGTCGCTAGACCAGCTTGAACCCGTCCACCGCACCGGTTGTGTTGCCGGTTGGCGAATAAGGTTGTACTCGGTGACGGTCCAGTGTGCCTAGATGGCAGAACACGATTAGATAGGGAAAGCACGTCATCTGCTTCGATATCCGGGGATATAGTTCTAGCACCTAATGTCCTTCACCAAGAGAGGTGGAAAGGATATTAACAAAAGGAATGCTACAACTGCCCACCAGTCTACCTGGAGCTGCACCCAGCCCAGTAAGGCACTTTGCCAAGATTCACCCTGAGAATGAGCTCAAAATTCCTCAAGTCGGTGATGTTTAACCCCCCGGCTCCCTCCCCTTCTTTGTTTCAGCCTCTTGGAAGGTTCCTGGGACACCGCATGCATTAGTCACAGCCTTCAAACGAGGGGAGAAGGTGCCAGTGGGTCTAGCATGCTTGTGGTTTTCCATACACCACTACCCCAGCCCGCCGAGAGCCGCAGTAACAGAACCAGCCAACCTGCAACCGCAACCAGCCCACCAACCGCAGAGATACGTAAGCCACAGGCCCCTAAGTCATTAGCCTGGCCCATCACCAAACTACATACAGACTTTGTTACTGCCAAGGCTATAGCCATACGGACAAGAGTCATACCCTGTGTTCCTCTCGTCCGGTCCCGTGTAGAGTGGTGGGTTTCCTCGAGTTGCACGTTACGACACCTGGGTGTGGTATCCACAGGGGTCAGTCCTCCAGAACCAACTCTTACTCGCTTTGAGCCTCGTTTAGAATGGTGGTGGAATAGCGGTTTGCCTGACTGGCTAGCCACCTGGTGGAGGTCTTGCTAGTGGTAGTGGCTGTATTGTACTATACCCAGGGGGCACAGCAGCCGGCCTTCTACTGTTTGTGTGATACTATTGCTTTGGATGAGCATAGTCTCCGGCTCCACTCTGGTGGGCTGGATACTATGTAGGGTTAACCCAGTTACACCATGAAATTAGAACTCGGAAGTAATTGAAGAACAAGTATACATTACAAGAGTATATTCACGGTGGCCCGTACTACCTCCTTACTAACCTTGAGTTTAAGTGGAAGTTAACCTACGCACAGTCAAGTAAAGGAAGACCTGGTCCTGATCTACTCAAGGCGATTATTTATTGGTAGTTAATTACATCTGGCCCTAAATAATCTGCCCAGTTGTCTTGAAGGGACCATTGGTGACAAACTACCAGAGGGATAGTGGTTTTGCTGTTACCATCTGGTAAGGCGAGTGTGTGGTTGTCCAGAAGGGACTGTTGACGACTGTTACCAGAAGGTGGTAAAGTGGGTGTTGCTGACGTCTTCGGAAGCTGGAGGTGTTGAGTCTTCCAAAAGGCCTAGAGGGCGTTGCCGCAGCCGCGGGAGAAGATTCTCGTGGAGCAGGCTGCTGCAAGAGTAGGAGTCTTCTGCCCCCTAGAGGAACAGTGGAATCAGCAAGGCATACTCAAGAGCAACCTGGTGGTGGCTTTCCCTGGCTGTGTCCAGAGCGGTGAAGGAAACATAAACTGTCTTTTGCGGGCCGTGTACTACCGTTTATTCTCATTAACTGCTGGACTGGTGGTGTCGAGGAGCGAGAGGAGTAATAACCCCTATAGTTGTCTGCTGGTGTCATTTGCTAGCGTTTTCTGTTGCAGGAGAATCGCTGACACTGCAAGCTTCATCCCGTATCGTTTCTGAGTATGGGTGGTGTTCTGGCTAGGCACAGAACTACATGACCTTGGGTGGCGGGCTCGGTGGCTCCGCCGAGAGTGCCGTCTCCCATTGGGGGTTGACGTGATGTCTGCTTTGAATGAGAGCAAATGGTACAAACTGGACTGATGTGTGTAATATCACTCCTTATTGCAAAGGCGTATCCTGTAGGCACGTGAACAGTCTCTTCCAGTACTGTGTAAGACTTGCCCAAGGCAAACTGAAACATCATTCAAATGGGATGAAGTGGAGAGTGTGTTATAGTTGCGCAGTGCACCACGCGTCACAACAAATAACCATTTTCGTCTGTCATTTTGGACTATAGCACAATGTGAATAAATAAATTTATGTCATAACTCTGTAAATAGTTATCCGTTTCCAACCAGATTAGGCAGTTAAGTAGTACTATGCACATGATATTTAGTGTTATGATTTAAGCATGTCAAACACTTGTTTAAAAAATGGCGGCTATATAGCTATTTTAGTTTATGCTATATCATCAAAACTATGTAACCAATTCCAGCATAACATTGTATGCTTGCAGTAGACATTATATTTATCAACTGTGTCTACAAGGAGCATCTTTTATTCAGCCATTTTGTAAGATAGCATATGCAAATAAAATAAAAAATTTTATGTCCTATCTCAGGAAAGAATTGACCAATTCCTATTGAATTTGGCAAAATAGTAGTAATGAGGGAAATTATGTTAAGTGGAATGTTTTAAGCATGCCAGCCTGATATTTTCAAAATGGTGGTCATATTGCAATTTTTAGCTTGAATGCTATATCGTCAAAACCATGTAATCAATTTCAACTCAACTATGTATGCTGGCATTAATTACAACTATCAACTGTATATACCTAAACCATATTTTGTCTCCCATTTTGTAAGATAGTGTTATGCGAGTAAGTAAATTTTTTTGTCATATCTCGGGAAAAATTGATAGATTCCTTCCAATTTTGGCAAACAAATAGTATTGCAGCAGGTGGTCTAGACTGGTATGTTTTATGTAAGTTAGGCACTTATTTTCAAAGTGGTGGCCATATAAATACTTTAGCTTAGTATATTTTTACTAAAGAAATAAATGCCAACCTAATTTGTATGCTGGCAGGACTTACTACAACCTTCAAATTTGTCATTCAGTGTCTCATTTCTCTGCCATTTTGTAAGATATCCCTATCAATAAAAAATAATGATTTTTATATCTCATCTTGGGAAATTATCAACGCATTCTTACAAAATTTGGCTAAGTATATACACTGTGGTAGGCCATCATAATAAATGTTTTTTTTTTTTTTTTTTTTTTTATAGTACACATTTATTGGGAATGGCGGCTATAAAATCATTTTAGTTTTGTGGGTGATATCTATGAAACTATGACATCTATTTTAACTTAACTTTCTATATTGGCAGTATGCAATCATCAAAATTGTACGCCATTTTTTGTCCTCCATTTATGAAGATTGCCACATGAAAATTATGGAGATTTTATGCCTTGTCTCGAGGACCAATCAACAGATTCCCACCAAATGTTACACTAGAACATTTCAAATACATTTATACCAAATTGTGCACACAATAAATGCTGCAGAAGGCCATGTAAACTTCCATTATTTCAATGGATCAGTCAACGATGTTCAAAATGGCAGCCTTCAGAAATAATTTAGATAAATTTGACATATATTAAACAATTTAATCAAATTCAACCAAAATATATATGTAGATAGTATACATTAGAAGCGTTGTATATAGAGCTTCTTTTTGTGGCAATTTTGTTCGATAGCATCAATTATGAAAATTAAGTTCTTTATGTCATATCTCGAGGACCTAACAAACAATTTCCATCAAATTCTTCACACAAGTAGCACTACGGTAGGCCATGTAAAGTTTCATGTTTTGTATGGCTTAGTCATTTAATATTTTAGGTTAGTAAACCCTATCATTCGAAACATTAGCTTGATTAAATCCTAAGTTAATGCTCCAAATCTGGCCTCCATAATGCAGTGGATTGCAAACTATCTTATAATATGAGGTTTTCTTTGTTCAAGTCCCATGTAAGGCACGTGTGTATTTATAATTGTCTCACTACTGTTGCATAAGTTTCTGGTTTCATTTCTAAAATTATTGCTTTCAAAGAGAAGTCAAGTCCTTCATACCAACTCAGCATTTAAGAAATTTTTTAAAAATAATTGCACCCATGTTGAGGAAAGCAAGCTCATCTATATCTATACTAATAATAAAGAGGTAATGTGAGTTTGTTTGTTTATATGCAACGGCTAATCTCAGAAACTACACAGCCGATTCTTATAATTCTTTCACTTTTAGAAAGCTACTTTCTTCCAAACGGACATAGGCTATGTTTAATTTTTAAATAAATCCTTGAGAAATTTCAAAATTTGAGCACCAAGTCAGAAAAAAATTAGCTACTTGGTTGCTCTACCAAAACTACACAACTGATTCGTATAATTTTTTCACTGTTAGAAAGCTACATTCTTCCAGATAGGCATAGGCTATGTTTCATTTTTTTTTTAATCCTTGAGAAATTTCAAAATTTGTAATCCAAGTTGGAGAAAAATGTGCTTCTTGGCTGCTTTCTAAGCATGCTCTACCAAAAACATTAAAGATAAATTGAAAATATGTTAGAAGAAATTGTATGTCTTAATATATAAAATTTGCAAGTAGTTGCATGTAGTCATAAGTAGTCACAGATAGTCATGGTTAGTCATGGGTAGTTGCAAGTAGTCACGTGTAGTTTGAAGTAGTCACCAATAGTCTCAGGTTGTCACAAATAGTCTCGGGTAATCGCAGGTTGTTACAGGTAGTTGGAGGTAGTCATGGGTAGTCACATTTGGTATGTAGGTATGTATTTCAATAACTCCATAAAACCTGAGTGAAGGGATGGCAGGCTGCTAGCTAGTAATATTAGTAACTTCTAGTTTTACTTCAGATATAAATTTATGTATTTCAATATGTGCCAATTTTGTTGGCTGATACATCACAACTTTATAACTTTCCTCTACGTGTTTTAAATACATATACTTAACATGCTTAGACATTTCAGTGAACTGAATATTTGCCAAAGCCCAGGTAAAAAGTTCTAAAACCCAGTCAGGAAGAAAAAAATAATAAACAATGCACGCCAATAAATTTGAGGAAAATAAGTCACACTATTTGTGTTCGTACATGATTGCTACAAAATCTTTGACAATGTTAGCCACCATCATGTTTATCACTGCTAAAGATAAATACATAATAAAATAAGCAACATGAGTTGTGTGCTCCAATTTCCTATTTTTGTTGTACTGGATGATCATTAGTATAATGTAATGTCTGTACAGTTCTCCCTCACCTACCCAGTTAAACAGTAATGGAAAAATTTGTGTGATTCTGTATTTTTTGAATTATCACTAATCTAACCATTTTCAATACAAACACAGTTAAAAGTCATAAGACAATCTTAAATTTTGTCAGTATTATTATGTTACGCTCTTTGAAATATGTCAGCATTTTTGGGACAGCTTAAAAATGTAAACAAACTGTGTGGCAGGTGAAATATTAGATGTCATGTGGTATTGTTTTTGTTTACTTGTAGTGGAAGGATACATTATTATAGGACTTCAAAAAAATGTGAAGTATCTGTGAATGGACTATTACCAGTTTTAAATTGTATGTTGTCTACTCAATTTTACTGTTTTTTAAGGAGTTTTAAAAATTAATTTGGAAGGAGTGCAATGTACCATTTGTTTGTTCATTAATTGACTCATTAACTAAGTAATTAACCACAGTAATTCATTACAGTAATGTTTTCATTTGTTCATTCATTCTTTCACTCATTCATTCGATCATTCATTCTATCAATCAATAATTCGGTCAGTCATTTATTCATTCATTATTCATTTAATTTAGTCATTCTTATTTGTTTAATTTATTCATTCATTAATTTAATAATTATTTTATTCATTCATTCATTCATTCATTCTGCTTGCAAGATTTGAAGTTTGTAGAAATATTGTAATGACAGATTAAATTTTAATGTATTGTCACTAGGTGTGCCCTGAGAGGATAGACTTGGTGCATAAGAACTACCGTAAGCTGTGCAACTTGCTTGTGGATGTTGATGAGTGGGGCCAGGTTATAATCATCAATATGTTGACCCGGTATGCCCGCACACAATTCCGCAACCCCAATTCTGAGGTAAGCTGTCACTTATTGTTGAAATGCATTGTATACTGGCCACTGTAAAAGTTGAATTGAAAGATTTGGGCAGCTCTTAAAAACACGATCTTGAGTATCAATGAAGGTGACATGAGGTGAGAATGGAGCAGTGCTGAAATGAAAAGGCGGGAGAAATGGAGATCCCCGAGGAAACTTACAGACCAGCAGCATCGTCCAGCACGATTGCCACTTGTAAAAATCCGGAAGTGACCCAGCCAGGGATTGAACCCCGCTTGTCTTGATGGGAGGCGAGCAGGCGAACCGCTCAGTTACCACAGCGCCGGCCTGTGTAAAATTTACAATTGCCACAACACAGATGTCCATCACATTTGTATTTCTCACCAATATAGTGCTTAATATTGCAATACCTATAAAAATATTTCTAAAACAGTATCTGTATTAAAATTAATTTTAATATATTTTAAAGTGCATACATATGTATTGTACTATAAAATTTTGAAACAGAATGGCAACATTATATGCACAGTTTTGAAAAAATAATTATACTCCCATATCTACCTTTCTGGCTTTGGTTAATATTATCTCAAATTTTGTGAGGTACCAAATTTATATATACATAATGTGATCTGTATATTTTGTGCTGCAAACATTGTGGGGGGAGGGGGATACAAGAAAACCTTAAAAGTGCAAATTTAATGACAGCAGTGGCATTTTGGAAAATTAACATAATAATACCTTAGTTTGACGTGCCACGGGTGGTGTCGTTCACCTGATTTAGCCTCACTACAGCCACAGCCACCTCCTAAAAAGAGCTGTTTTGCCGCACAAACCATAGCATGTCTAGAAGCCCAGGGTTGGCTCGGCCCAGCTAATGCATCATGTGGTGCCGCAACCCGCTTCCCACCATGCCACCGCTCTCTGCCCCTCCAGCCTTCGGCCACGTGAGAGGAAGTAGCTGCCAGCTTATGCCATCTCCGTCTGTTCACTGCCACCCTCTCTCTTCACGACCTGTCTACTGCTACCCTCCGCTGTCCCTATGCCATACGCCACTTATAAGTAGAGCTTGCAGTCCTCAGTTCGAGGCTGTCTCGTGTTAGTCCAGTTGCATGGTGTTACTCTTCTCGAGCACTCACTGAACTAACTATCTTGCATCAGTCCAGTTGTAGAACGTTTCGCTACCCGAGCACCTACTTATGTCACATCAACCTTCATAGAACGTCACTCTGCCTGAAAACCAACCAACTTCTTCAAATTGTAACTGCTATAAGCAGACGTTATCGAGAGTCTTACTCTGTACGACACTGCCATGCAGCTTGCCAGCACACTGAAGCCACAATGCTTCTATCTACCTTGTAACTCACCTTAGTGACATGAGTCAAAGTTTCGCTGAACTGGGGTTAGCCCTCTTAACCACCGCGCTGCTGCGTCTTCCAATAATAGGAACATACCGGTTGGCAACCTAGGGTCAGCCCTTCAGGCCCTAGTCAGGGTACGGGCTGGTTTGTGTTTAATGTTTAATTACCAGTCAATAAACAGATATAAATCCAACTTGGTTGTGTTGTAAATCAGTTACTACATTTGTTAGTTATTTCTCAGATATGTCACTAGTTGGTTTCTAAATAAATGTTGTGTATTTAAGATGTTAAATCCTATATTGTAACAATTTTTATAACTGTACTGTGTTACTGTACAATGTGTGACATGCTGAGAGTAGTGATGGGTCGTTTCGGTTCTTTGGTTCCAATTTATACCGGTTCTTGAGGTTTAACTCTGAACTGGTTTTAGGTTAGCAACTACAACTCGGTTGTCATTTATACACAGCAATAAATTTAGTAAAATTTTGAGATTATGATGTACTTAAAACGAAACATTATGAACTAATCTAATTGAGGCAAAACTCTGTCATTACAAAAATAACTATAACGAGAAACTTATGAAAACAAATATTGCAGTTACCACCAAAACTATTGGATAAGTTAATTCACCTGTAACAAGTATTTTTTCTTGGCTGCTATACTTCCTTACAGTGAATTACTATTACAGTTGAAAGAAAATAAATATTAATTTATTTGGTACAAATGTTTTTTGCAAAGGTAGTTTTTAAGGACAGGCATTTAATCTCAAATACAATATTTTGTTTAATATATTCTATCAGTTGAGACAGAGTGTAAACATTCTGTTGGTGGCAATGTCATAGATAAATATATTCCGAGAAGACAGTACACTCAGAATCAAGTGAAACAAAATGGCTGACGTTTATGTACAGATTTTCAGCTTTGAATTGTTTTAATTGTTCTGTATGTACATCTTCTAAATACGGTATTCTAGTGTATTATATGAAGGAGAAAAAAATCTTAAACAGGGAGTACAGAATGTGTATGTATTTTGTGAGTGTTTTTGGATGTGATATGTTAATAATGTTTAGTGTGTGACAAACAGATTTTTTTAAGTTATTTAAGTCTGAAACTTTTAAAATGTCATCCAAATAGAAACAAATACTGGAACCGATATTTAAATTGTAGAATCTGTACCAAAACCGATATTTTTTGTTATTCAGCCCATCCTTAGTTGAGAGTTCAGCAAGACTTGGCGATGTAGTAAGAAAATATAAGTGCACTTGTTGACAATGAAAGTGTGTGTACATTGAAAATTTAATTCAATTTTACCGTACAGTTGTTAAATGTGGATGTGTAGCGCATATGTGATGACACCTCTTATAGGCTACTGTGGTGATTTGTTTTCATTTACGCATGGCATGTCCCTGTGCATTGGGCATGTGCATACTACATTTTGACTTCGCATCATCTTAGAGTTGCTGCATTCATATCGTCAAGTCACACAGCGGCGGTTCAATTAATCACATGCCTACAGGGTCCAATAACAAGAGATTAGACACATGGTTATTTAAAAATTGTACTGTGCACCCGAAGCCGCCATGCGGTCGCCTATTTCCCTTTCAAGAGATTGTACCGTTCGACGAGTCATTGACACCCAGCTAACAGAGAAGCTAGTTCCCAGGGTTGCTGCGGGATGGCAACACTCAGTCTACAAGGTCACCATAGCCGCCAGAGCCTCGTGTCAAGGCGATAGATATGTCAGCAGCCTCCAATAGAGGAGATAAAAAGGGTGTTGCAGCCTTCAAACCTGTTTTAAACTACCCGTGCACCTCCCCGACAACCTACCAGTTGAATATTTTGGTATACAAGGAGGTGCCAATTCCTGGTAGAAGACAGTTCGTTGGCCTTCCAGCCTGAACAAGGCCGGATTATCCTTGGAACAACCTGAGTCGCCCGGCATTCAGGTAGTATTAGACCCCAGAAATACAGGCTTATCTATTATCCCCTTCTTCAGTCCCAGCCTGAGCAAGGTCGGACACAAGAGACACCGGATATCACCTAGTGATTCTGAGGTGTGCACCAAATTGTATGTGCTATTTTTTTTTTTTGTAGAGAAAGGGACAATACTGTAACTTATGAAGCCTAACAAGATGAGCATTACAAAGGGAACTAGAAACTTTAAGTGGTAGTGTTATTCTGACGACTGATAACGAAACCCTTACAACTAATTCTAGTACTGAGCTGTTATTTGGACCGTGGATGCCGAAAAACCCTAATCTGAAAATTCTACGTAGTCAAGCTCTCCTCTATTATTACGTTCCTGTATCATAACAACTGGCATCATGCTTTTTGACAACCTTCACGGAAAGCAGGATCAAACTCCCTGGAAGGGAGACCTATTTGATCAAACTTACCCTGGGGTTTGATCCCCTTCCTCTTGCCAAAGCCTCTCGGTCAGAAGGGTGTAATCCCAAACCTTCCAGTGTGGGAAGATCCCCGACCCAGCCAGGTAAACATGTTACACACGTCCTTTCGACATCCCAGTTGAAATTCAATAGCTTCAAACCTCTGGAGTGGAATCAGTGTTCTGAATTAATTAATGTTGCTCAAGGAAGAATTTATCATTCTTTCATATCACCTTCATAATAGAAGGAAACAGAAGTTCAAGTCAAAGAAAAACAGGCCCCTCGCCTTTATTCCTGAATGCGTCATCAATTGTCACAACGTGGGGTGTAACTGCAAGTAGCTCAGCCTTGGAAGTTAGACAGAGCCAGTCCCCTCCCCCCTCTTTCTTTTCGTGTAGACATACCGGACTTTCCGTTATGAACACCCAGTGGCACTCAACAATCTTTTACCAGTCATGTCTGAGTCAAAACAAAGCTCTCATGAAGCCCTTGAGGCAGAGGCACACGCCAGTAATCTCCTTGAAATTGACACGAGATGTTGTGTAGCTAACTTTACCGGCACAGGTATGCACACTATCCAATGCGCTCACTGCCAACGGCAATCCCACTATGCCTATCTGGGTTGGGAAGATATCCCCCGTTTTACCAACTGCTTGGAATTCCGCTGCCAGCCCTGCCAACAAAGGCAGATAGTACTCTGCAACTGGCCTGAGTGTGAAGGCCAGGGTAGACACACTATATGTTGCATAACGTGTGCAGCTGAGTATCATCACCGGTGTATAGGCTGGCCGGACGAGAGGATCACTCGTCCCGGTCAATTATACCAGTGTGATGCTTGCCATCGTAACTTCACATACAGACTTTTGAACCCAGAACTGAGGCTAAGCCTCGCAACCTCCCTACACACGACTTAAGCCCAACTCCCAGAATTTAGCAGTAGCCCTCACGAAGACCCTATCACATTTTTAAATGACTGCGAAAAGGAGTTGAGAGAACTAAATCTCCCCATCAAACAGTGGGTAGGAAGAGCATGCCACCAACTGTTAGGTAAGGCTAAACAGTACTGGAAGAAGTACTGGGAATTTTATAGTGGATTGGGTTAAATTACGATCCCGACTTTCCGCACACTTTACTGGGGACGAGGTGGTCTCAAAACCTAATAACGAATTCCCACACTTAAACCCAACACACTGAGGAGGAAGTCAAAAAATTTATCATCCGGTAAGAACAAATACATAGGCAAATATACGCCACAGAAGACTAACAACAGTGGGTGCTAAGTATTATGCACTTTCTTCTCCCCTCCGTACGCAACCTCCTGCTGATCCCTCGACCGCAAACAGTTGATGAATTAGTGGAGAGGGCAAGGGAACTGGAACAAAACATCCGAGCGTAGTCCCCATTTGGTGCATCAAGCTCGGCCACATCCAGTTCCGACCTAAAATAAGTTAGGATATTTTGTAAACGAGGCAGAATTCCTGCCCCGCAATCCAAAGCCAAGTCGCGGCGCCACCTGCCACCACCGCACCAGAGGTCGCTCCTACCTGCACGACCAATCAGGGACTAGCTCTATGCCCAACTAGCCAAAAAAATATAATGTTCCCTTTATATCATTACTATTGTCTGCACCATTACTACTCACCTGAGGTAAGTTAACTTTAAAATAAAATTGGCTATAAAAATGTATTACATGAAATTTTTTCCCTTACCATTTACTGAAAAATTATTATATAAGTGAGCTTAGAAGAGCGTAAATTGTTTGTGGTATATTATATTACTGTAGTTATAGTTTTGTGCTAAAACTGCATATTGTATCTAAAAGATTGATTTTAATTTTTTTTGTAGTGACAGACGAATGTTCACCAGAACATGTTTAATTAGGTTGACAAAAATTAAACCAGTATTTATATAAGATCCATTTTTGCAGGTGTGTAAACATTTCCCTCTCAATAGGATTGTAACTTCTCCCCTTCTCTGACTCCTATTCTGACCACTTGACTACTCACTCTCTATGTTCACTAATGTCAAGACTGATGAAGGGGGAAGCGTACTTAATAGGTAGTTCTACCAGTTCACCAACAACTCCAGGGAATTCATTAACACAAGAACATTTATTAACCATTAGACATATATGGTGATGCATGCCGCTGTTACAACTAATCTAATACCATTACGACTCATCACTAAGAGTACCCCTTCCACCACTACAGACGTGAGTGACTCATTGCCTACCCTACAGGTAGCAGGAACTATGAGCAAATTCTCTTCACATTGAGGATATCCAACACGGCAGGCATCTCCTCCCCCCCCCTCCTCATAGTTTAGAGCCTACAAGCTGCCTAGACCTCGGACAAGGCTGAGCGCCACCGATGAGATATGAAGCAGAAATGCTGACCAGAGTCTTTTCACGCCAACCAGGGCAGAAGGACGTCACGCCTTCCCCGCACCTCACGCCGACAGTCTACAAGCTTCCACTATATAAGTCCGGACGCTGCCGAGCTGAGCCCGGGAGTCATTCTTACACATCCTCTCTCGCGACATCCAGCACTGATTCAGTGCTGCGACCTCCGGAGATCTTGGAAACTTCAAGTACGCCCCGCTGCTACTTAGTACGTCTTGACGACCAATGAACTCAAACATATGCATTCAATTTCATTTTGTCTCCTCTAGACACCTTTTACTTAGCAGTTTAACTTTAATTAATTTGTATTAGTCTACAACCAGTGTTCCCCTTCTTAACTTAGAACCAGGTCGCCTACACCTGGATTTCCAAGTACCTTCATTCCTCCATGGTTTGATAGGTGGTAGCACGGGTCATGTGTTTAGTGAACATTCAATAAACATTAGTTGTTCAATACCTTTCTGTTTTTCATTTCCAGTGTATTTGTTTGTATTAACGGTTGGAGACAGAATACACCGTGCACTGCCGACAGGAACTGGGAAATTTATTTAAACCGAGTTAGCCCGCCTGTAGAACCCTTTCAGGTGTCTGCATGTCAGAATACATACATATTAGACGGCTACCTGTTTCTTCACAGTCACACATTAGCACTAAGTCAGTGCTTGTGGGGGAGAAACAGCGACGCCATAACCACTAGAAACACCTTCGCATCGGGGGGGCGACAGACTCAGGTTATTTCTCACCACTAGCACTAAGTCAGTGCACTGTGACCATAGCCTGAAGGTTTGCCATTCAACCTAGTGCAAACGCACAACCAGTAGAGACTTGGCAACCCCAACGGCTCCACGTCCCTGATCAGCCTGCGTACTGCGGGGGATCAGTGGGGACTTATCGAGCTCGTGCCGGCAAGTCACTATTGGGTTACACTGTCTAACCTTCCTGTCTAAGTGCATCACGTAGGTTGTTGAACTGTTTGCTCTATGCCTCACGAGAAGAGGAGTGGTAGAAAACTTAGGGAACAATTCCTGGCTCACTCTGCTCTCAAACCGTGGATTGCACTATCATGTCCTATGCAGGAGAGGCAGGCGGAACGGGACCGCACCGCTGAACTTAGACATTAGGCAGTTGCGCTTGCTCCGGTTCTTGTAATTGACTTCCCACCTCGTATCTGCATACATCCTACGTGTCACCCTGTGGTAAAAGTGTTTTGACCAGAACTGAAGTGTGACTAGGCTGGTACAACCTCAACTTTTGGACCAAGGAAGCACATCTGTGGAATGTCCAGTCCGGCCTAGACAGAATTTGCAGTGTCTTGGTGAAACCTACCCTGACTACAATGCCCAAGAAGAATGAGTAAGTACTAACCAACACCCCTCACCTCACACCGACTATCTAAATCAAACTACGCCACTTTTGGTCTAGGGGACAAAATCCGTGACCAACGTACCAAGTCAGTCTAATCGGGTACGCATCAAGAGATTTTCTGACGCCCAACATGGGGCGTCAGACAAATAGCTGTGCACTGTAAACTGCATGAACTATAGTCCATTCCTGATTGGAAGCGACTTATGTAAATCAACCTTTGAAAAAACACTCTAGGCATAACATGTCAACCTGTTTTTTTCAATAACATATATTCCACAAATATATAACACTGTGATTAACTTTAGAGAACTGAATTATTGAATAAATGAAATTTTACCTTAATATCCTCTATAACTTGTAATATTTATTTATTTTTAAATGTTAATTAAAAACAGCGAGAGCAGCGACATGTTGGCAATGGGCGGTAAGAAATACTTCACAGTTAAAATATTATTTTAACCTGCTTTTTAGTATACTATTTGTAAATTAAATGATGCCTATTGAAATATTGAAATATTTCGGTAGCCTCAATGGTAACATATCTCATTTTTACAGTTTAAAATAACAGCGGATAATATCGTGAGTAGGCCGTTATGGTATGGTGTTCTTTTATCGAGCGAGAGCAAGTTTGAAGCAACTGTCTGCTGAGCGAGGCTTGGGGCTCTCTCTCTGTCTTTATCTCTTTCACACTTGGGAAGTTTCACTTCTCTAGTATGTGACAAAATTGTACGTGTTTTCAATTGTAGCATATTTAGTACTTATATTACAGCAAAATAATGATTTTTGAATTTGTAATTTACAACTGGAAAGAGATTTTAATGTTCGAATACTTATTTTAATATATTTAGATACAGTGGTGGGGTAGAAACAAAGTGAAAATGGCAGACGTGGCGAGTCATGGCATGGCGTGTTGCTGTTTTACCAAACAAAGTGTAAATTATACTTACTCCGAAAAATACTTCAAATTACATCATGTTTGTAGACGTTGTGTCTTTTAAACCTACCTTAGCAAGTTACGAGGTTGTGATAAATCTGTTTTTCCACGGCAATAATAAAAATACTGTTACGGTGTTATTCGTTAACCGCTGCATGTGAAATAGCATGTCGTGGCTGCATTGTGATTGTTACGCTGGATCTGTGTTTGTGCGTGATTTCAAATATTTGATATGAGCTATTTATACGTTTTAAATGTGAACTGTTTTTATGACAAAAGTTATTTATTTACATCCACGGCTGTTTATTTATCATGAGGTTGTACCTTTTCGCTGCTGGGTATTTGAAACACAGTCGTGTAACGTGATGTACCACCAATCCCAACAAAATAACCAAACCCAACCCCAATAAATTTCAATAAACCTAATACACAGTAAGTAGCAATACATATAAATATGAGTGGAATAAATGTTACAGTAGCCTTATTTGTGTGTATGTACACAGCTATATATGTTTCTATAACAAAAAATGAGTGACACGAGTTGCGTACTTGATTTTAATGTTGCTTTTTTGTTGGACTGGCTATTCCTTCGTTATTCGAATTGAGGTCGTCCTAGAGAAATAACCCAACACATATCAATAACAAAAACTTAAATACTACAGTTCATTATCCCACAGTTGTAACAGTGTTTAACACAGTCGTGGCAAAATATTAACGGGCATTACATGTAATGAGCTATGTCGTGGAAAACAAATATGTTAATGTAACGCAACTGTAAGAACTATCGTTAATTCAGGCAGTTTTAAAACGTAATAAAGCTGACCTAAATAATGTTATAGGCTTAAACTGTGAATATTCACACAAAATGTTTTTCGAAATAGACCTAAAACAGAATTCTTTAAAAAGCTGTAAACAGTAAACAACACATTTGACAGGTATAAAAGTAGAAGTCACATTTCAGTGTTTATTTTTAGGTGTAGCGAAATTATACAAACACACGTACACACACAATGGCACGTAAACATTGATTTTGACAGATGCTACATGGCAGTCACATGGCATTGTTTGTTTACATTTGGCAGAAGGATACGAAATGGGCCTGCAAGTAGATATTTAGCAGGGCTCCGAGAAAGTTACTTCCAATGGGGAATGGACTATAGACCAACAATACCCCAGAAACTAAGGGTCGAAACAATCAGTCGAACAGGCTTCGGGGAGTCTCCGAAACACACAGTGGCGCCCTTAACTGTTACCATGTCAGATGCTGACATCAATTCCAACACCGGCGAAAACAATAACTAGCACGACTCATCCGACATACAGTGTAACCATGCTGACTGTCCAGGCCATGTCACACTAATAATGGAATGCACTTATTGTACGAAACACTATCATTATGCCTGCATAGGCTGGCCTGAATAGGCCTGGGACGTAGACAGATTAGAGTACCACTGTACAGCTTGCCGTCAACAACCCACGAGTTTCTGCAATTGTGTCCCAGCTGAAGCATAAACCGCATCTGATGCACGACATACAGTGAGTCCTATCACCACCTATGTAATAGGGTGGTCAGACGAACGCGTCTGTATGCCCGGGATGGCGTACCAGTGCGAGAGATTCTGAAGAAAGCACATCTCTCTCCCCCATAGATCAAAGCCATCCCGGATATATATATATATATATATATACATATATATATATATATACAACCCAGTACAGCACCTGGCCATCCAGCAACCGGTAGAGACGGCGACATCCAGATTACTGACTTTGCAGGTCACCCACTCGAAGACCCAGTAGCATTCACGCAGGAATGTGAAAAAGAATTGAAAGAAACGGACCTACCATCAAAACAATGGGTCGACACGGTCCAATTACATTTGAAATGCCTTACCCTCATGGTGGGAAAGATACAGAGAATTAACAGACTAGAAGCAGTTCAGTGATCTGATAGCGGCGGAATTCACTGGCAAGGACTAGACTAATGACAAATGACTCAGTATAATAGCCAGACCCAGGTACTCGATGAAGAAGCGGAAATATTCATACGAAGGAAGGAACAAATGTTTCGACGTTTGTTCCCTGGAGTAGACGAAGCTGCAGTCGTTTGTTCCATCAGTCGAATGTTACTGCCGTATCTCAGGAACATACTCCTGACAGTTAGACCCACCACCTTGGACGAATTAATTGATCGAGCCCGAGAAGCTGAGTAAAACTTTGCAGCGCAGGCGAGTCTTGAAAAACCAGTATCAGCCAAGGTCCCTGAGGAGCGAACACCACCGGTTACGTCCCTTAAAGGTGTGACAACCTCAACCCCTTGCATGGCATTTGTACCCAAATGTTGGTTCTGTCCGGAGAACTACTGGAACAAGGACTGCTTTTGGAAACTAGAAGGAGCTGCCGTTCCACCAAACCGAGTTGACACAATGCCGTCAAATATCCCCACACAACCAGCTGGAAAACCAACTCCTGGAACCAAGCCGGGAAATGCCACCACCCCCGGTTTACAAAAGCCCATCCTCCAGGGATTAAATGAGGAAGTACCGATTCCCATAGCCCCACACATAGAGGTGGAGGTAAATAATGACAGGGTATTAGCTTTACTTGACTCGGCGGCCACTGGAAATTTTATCAGAAGAAATTTGTTAACACCGAACCAGTTCGCCATTATTTTAATATTTCTTCTACCCAATATTTAATCAACAATAATATATCATTTTAATAATGAATGAAGGGCGAAGGTTATGTTCATGTTATCAGTGTTTGTTTCCCACGGCTGATGCTGGTATCACTGGCTGCCCTCAGATCATATTCCATAACAGAGCTCTAATTCCACACCGTGCCACTTCTACTGGCTTTATTGTTTTATCGTCCAAGAAAAAATCAAGCAGCTGTGCTCTTCATAAACAACAGGAAATGTGATCAACTCATATTGTATTTACGGGACAGCGCTTGTCAGTCTCGACTCGCGAGTGAAGAAATGAAGTACATCCGTGAAGTAGAGTAGTAGACATTAATCAGTTTGTGCTACTTAAAAGTGTCATAATGAGTTTAAGTACTTTGAGCAAAAAAAGAAAAGTGGAGTTTGAGAACAGACAGTTCAATGAAAAACGGGAAAACAAGTTTTTCTTTACGGCCTTCGGAGGGAAGCCACAATGTATCATGTGCGCGCAAGTGATGTCGATAATGAAAGAAACGACACATAAAGTAAAATACGGTAGTGTAATTGGTGAGGCGCATAAACATTTAATCAGTGAACTCAAATCTAAGATGCACAGGCAAAGAAGCACCTTCTTTAAAGCAACACATGTGCAGAAGTCATGTGTGCAGGCATCTTACAAAGTGTGCACAATAATGGCTAAAAATCAAATGTCATTTAGATCCTGTGAAATAATTAAGCAGTGTGCAATTAAAAAGTTGAAATCTTTTGGCGATGACAAACTTGCAAAAAATGTTGAAACTGTATCACTTTCCCACCAAACAGTTTCAAGAAGGACTGCAGGAATAAGCAAACAACTTGCACAGTTGAGTAAAGAAATTACGCAAAGTAAATATTTTTCTGTTGCGTTGGATGAAAGCACAGACATAACAGCTGTTTGTTAGCTGTTAATTGTTGTAAAGACAGTTGCTGAACAGTTCTCCATTAAAGAACTACTTGATTTAGTGCCACTTCCTACCAGTGCCAAAGGCTCAGATATCTACAGTGCTCTTGTTTCGGTTGTAGAGAAGTACGGCGGATTTTCCAAATGTTCATGAATAGTGACAGATGGTGCTAAATGTATGACTGGTAGAAACACTGGCTTAGATGGGTTGCTGAGAAAAAATGATGTCGATGTGCCTGCATTGCATTGCATTATTCATCAAGAAGTTCTCTGCAGTAAATTGTTAAAATGAATTATGTGATGAAGGATGTAACAAGAATAGTTAATTTAATTAGAGGTGGTAACAGAGCTCAAAGTCACAGGAAATTATTGGAATTTCTTAAAGAGCGTTCTGCTGAATATCAGGATATTCCTCTGCACTCTGAAATTCGCTGGCTAAGTGCAGGTAAAACACTGACAGCATTTTTTGCTATCAGAAAATAAATTACTGAGTTCCTAGGAACTGCTGGAAAAATTGAGTATGACTACTATGAAAAACTTCAATTGAAGAATGGCTGTGCACTTTAGATTTCCTAACTGACATTACAGAAGATCTAAACATCCTCAATTTAAAGCTTCAGTGTAAGAAACAAAATATTTGTCAGCTCATGACCCACATTATGCTTTCAGGAAAAAATTAAGAATTTTCGAAGACAATCTAAAATCAGGCTTAAAATTATTCAAATTATGCAGTGAAATCAAAAACAAATTCAACTATGCTGATTTTAAACATGAGCTGAGGGAGGAATTCAAAAACAATTTTCCGACTTTGACAATATGAAGACCATGTTCCAGCTTTTTGCAGATCCCATGGCAGTAATAATTGAAGATCAAGATCCTGAATTACAAATGGAACTGTGCGAACTTCAGTGTGATATTCTACTTTCTTTAAAACAAAATTTTTCATATGGACAATTATGGAACTTCGTAATGCCTGACAAGTACCCCAAGCTTCACAACTTTGCTTTAAAAGTGACCTCCATGTTTGGAAGTACATATATTTGTGAATGTCCTTTCTCAACAATGAAAATGTTGAAGTCAAAACAGAGGAATAGGTTATCCCAGGAAGCTTTGAAGTCCAATTTCCGCATCGTGACAACAGAGATGGAAGCAGACATCGTTGCCCTCGTCAATGAGCACACTGCGCAGTGATAAAAAGTTGATAAAAAGTTTTCTACTGAACAGGAAGGTAATTTCATATTTAAATAGTTTGTTAATTTTGAAATGTTGATATTTTTTACTAAATGCTGATATAGAAGATAGAGTAATATACAATGTTTAAAATGGTTTGTTGATGTTGAAATTTTGATGCCAGTTAATATTTTTAAAAGTGTAGAAATGAGATATTTGTAGGTACAATTCTAATAATACTAATATGGTTAACTTTTGAACTGTTATGCTGGCCCGTGGTGTATCTTAAGAATAAATTGGTGGCCCACGACTGAAAAATATTTGGACCACACTGTACTAGGTCATAGGAATAATACTTTATAATTTCGGAAAGATCAATACTTTAGGTGAGATCCAGTTTCAATAACTCTAATTTTAGTCTAGTTAGGTCGTCTGTGAGCTGACTTTTGTTTACTGTGTTGAGAGGTAATCTGTTCAATTGGCAGGCATGAATATACGACTGGACCAAGTGTTCAAGGACAGCATTATTGATCAACTAAAATACTTGTAGAGAGCAAGTGATTTTGTGCTTCAACATTGTCAAGCTTACTGACAGTTAAAAGTTGTGTTTGCAACACCTTTGAAATGCTGTTGACAGTTTGAGCCAAGCTGTTTACTTTATTTTCCATTCTATGCTCTAGTTCATGAATTACTTTGAAGGTTATGTTGAGGGCATTATTTGTATTTTGTATATTATCAGCGAGTGCAGTGATTTGGTTATCTAGCATGGCATCATTGTCCAACAAGTCACGTGTTTAGTACTTAATACATTACAGCACCAAGTACCCAGATCCCCAAGGAATTGTATTTCCCTCTTGTGGTGGAACTGGGTACTGATATCATCCAGGAATTCTCTCAGGATACTGTTTTCGATTACCTTCAAATAGTCATATATGGTTCTTCCATTCTGACAAGATGTCGAGTTCTTCACAGCACAAGCTATGTGTAAGTATTGTTCAAGTGTTGTGGGTGGTTTGGGGAGGTGCAATGGTATTGAGTAAATAAGTAGAATAGTTTCCTCGTACAAGAAGTTGACTGCAGCAGGAGTATAATACAGTCCCACGTGTGTGCGGAACGGAGCTGGTGCTGCCAGGACAGCTGACAGAAGCAAGGACAGTGTGGCGACGACCTTCGCCACACTCTAGGCTGCGCGGAGCCCCCATGCCGCAACTGGAATTTATTGCTGTTGTTTGTGTCGCCATGGTGACGGTGACGCGCATGCGCGTGGTGTGTCTCGCACCGGCACGGTACTGCCAACGGCATCTGATGGACGAAGCAGCACCTCGTGGCTGTTGTAGTTGTGCCGCCGGGAGCGTGAAGTTGGCAACCGTGGAGTCCCCACTCCACCCCCTGCTGTGCTGCAGTGGTTGCCTGGCGTAGCAGCAGTCAGGAAGCTGGCAAGCGCCTTGCGCTGGCTGGCGTAGGTATCGCAAGCTAGCGTGATCAGTCTCAATTTTGAAGTGCCTACCGTATAAATACTGAGAGAAATGGCTAAACAAGTACTTAATAGCTCCAAGCTCTCTCTCCGTGGTATTCTAACGCGAGAGTTTTTTTGGGTGCAAATGCAATTATTGCGTGGTTTTTGAAATGCTACTCTTCTTGTAGGAGGGCTCCACCGATTGCATCATTGCTCGCATCACAAGCAAAAATGATTGGTTTGTACTCATCAAATTTCTTTAACTCAGGAGGTTGTAAGATAGCTTGTTTCAAGGTAATGAATTCTTTCTCCTGAACTTCCTGCCACTTGAAAGGAACAGAATGCTTTGTTAGTTTGATAAGGGGCTGTGCTATTGATGCATAGTCCTTGATGTATTGACGGAGGTATGATGATGTGCCAACGAAGGTATGTAGTTGTTTCAAATTTGTTGGGGGTGCCATTTGTTCTATGGCTGCGACTTTATCAGGGTCGGTGGAAATGTTGTCAGGGGTAATGATGTGGCCTAAAACTTTGACAGTCTGTTCGGCAAAGGTGAATTTGTTAGTGTTGACTTTAACATTAAATTATCTTAATCTCTCAAAAACTTTAATATTATCAAAATTTTCATCAAAGGAGCTGCCCAGAATGAATATGTCATCTATATACGCAATGGCTGTTGTCCATCGAAGTGGACCTAAGAGGGTGTTTATGAACATCTGAAAGTATTGAGGGGAGGTAGAGAGGCCCATTGGCATTCTTTTATACTGGAAATACCCCACCCTGTCAATTGTAAAGGCGAGCTTATGGCGGTTTTGTTGCCTGACAGGTGTGCTATAAAACCCTGAAAAGAGATCTAGGCTAGTAATATATCGCAAATCCTAAATGCGTTCGAAATATACTCGGTGCGAGGTAAAGAGTATTGTACTCTAGTGAGGTACTGGTTTAACTCATGAAAGTCAGTCAAAAATCATAACCCGCCAGATTATTTAGAAACTACTAGATTCAGTGCAGAATAGGGGGAGTCCGCCAGCTGTATAATATTAGCTCGTACCATGTCATTGAGTTGGACTAAAAGTTGGTCTTTAACTTTAGTACTGATTCTATATGACCGAGTGGAAATTGGCTTGTCAGTGGTTAAGTTGAGTTTTATTTCAAAATTGCTACGCCTCAGTTAAGTCTAAAATGGAATCTGTGAATCTATCCTTGTGGGAATTTATAATGTTGACAATGGCAGTTTTTTGTTTATCATTGAGTTTGGGGTTGATATGAGGCAACGTAGCATGTTGGGATTCAAAAGCATCCAAGGCGTTCAAAGAGTGTTCAACAGTCATAGTGGTAACTTGTGACAACGGCTTAGAATGCAGTGTTACTCATACTAGCTTATTAGAATCTTGGCCACATTATAATCATAATGTCATATTTTAATATTGGGATGATGTCATATTTAGTAATAAAATCCACACCTAAAATAATGTCTTGTTGTAGATTATCGACCACTAAAAAGGTTTGGAGGTAAGTGCACCCTGATATTTCTAGATTAATAACTGTTTCAATTTTAGGGGGTGCCACTACAAAAGTTTCTGCCACTAAGGTAATATGCTCTTGCAAAGGGTAAATTTGTTGGTTGGTGATCAAGGTACTAGCTATGCTGCTCCGAGAGCAGCCAGTGTCAAGCAAGGCAAGGTACTTTTTTCTTCTTATAGATACAAGGACGCGTGGTGTCGCAGTACGGACGCTGATATGCTGACAGTCAATAGTGGATGTGGAGCACACTTGTTTATTTGACTTAATTTGAGGCACAGGTTCGCTCAGTATGTCTTGCAACATGGACTCATCACAACCTGCGCTCATTGTATTATGAAAACAAACAGAAGTGTCTACTGTGCGCTTAGGCTTTGGCTGCTCTAGATAAATTTTTTGACGTCAGCCCGAATTTGTTTTAAAATCTTTTAAAACGGTCGCCTATGTCAGAGCAAAAGTCGAATTTTTGATTGAGGAAGAGACTGCATTGTCAACTTTTTTGGCCTATATAAAAACAGAGCGCACAGGTATCTTGCGCGAGGCTGCGAGGACCTGCTATTTTCTGTTGCGCAGCGGAAATTTTGCTGAGGCTTGGCCACGCTGCAATCTGGGATGCATGGCGGCAGTGTTTCAGCAACGCTTACCTGTTTTGTGCGGGGGAGAGGTGTGGCGTTGTTGCAAGTGGCGCACGGGCAATTCGCTGAGGTGGAGCTTTACCTGACCTAGCTGTATGGACATGTGTTGCTTGTGGTGAAACCCTGCCTGACCTGTCTGTTGAAACTGGCTTCGCTGGCAGCACAAAATCTATTCGTGAAATGTCATGTTGAACTCTATTTTCTGTAGGTGCACAGGCATGTATTTGAACTGAATGACATTTCTGTGTGTCAGGCAGGTTACTGAAGGTGTTAAATTTTGTAATGTCCGCGTACGATCTCGTAGGGACGACCTCATTAAAAATTGCATGACACCAGCCTCGAACTCAGATGTTGGGGTCAGTGGGGGTTTCGTGCCTTACCCCCTCGTAGGGAAGTTTTTGACATTTGTTGTCCCACTTGAACTCTATATCCACACGTATGCATGTTAAAATGACTTCCTCTATTGTACTGAGAAGTAGGTTACAAACTTTGTGGGGAGTTGATCCAGTCATCTGCATGGCCACGGAAATTAGGGGTGCCTCTTTGCGAACGGTAATAACTAAGGTACTGGGTGTTGTGGTTAAGCCGGTCAGCGTAAATGATGATAGGCTGATGGTGTTGGTAGCCCCGCTGGGGATGATAAGAATTATATGTCGTGCAGTGGTGGGGTGGGCCGTCACATCGTGTGTGGGTGTGGTCAGAGTTGTACTGGCACGATGTTGAAGATTGCTTTGTCTGATCTGTAGTGTTTGTCTGCTGGCCTATTGAAAGCTGTGCAACCTCTTGTTTTAATTTTAAAATCTCAGACTCGAGACGCTCTGAGTAGGGGTTTGTGCATAGCTGTGTGACAGTTTGCTGTTAACGATAGAGGCCAAGGTCTATTCTTTTAATGTTTTCTAACATTTGAGGCAGTGTGTCCGTAGGAAGGCCGATTAATTTATCGGCAACTGACGGCAGCAGGGATTTCCAGATTACAGTGATAAAGTCCTGGTCGGACATGGTGGGGTTGTACTTACTCCTGTAATATTGTAGAGTGTCAATATGTCTGAGCGTGTCTTCCCCGATAGCCTGGTGTTTGTAGACAAGATGTTTGAAGCGTTTGGCAGTGGCCGTACTAGTAAAGGTGTCCTTTAAGGCTGTTTTCAATTGTGGCCACGTGTTTGGCTGTTGGCGGTTGTGGGTAATGTTTTCAATTGAGTACTTAGGATTCCCGAGCAAACAAAATTTGATTCTTTTACATCTCTCTGCCTCTGTCCACCCGTTTATGTCTGTGACTTCGTCAAAGGCTGCTAGGAAGTCAGTTATGTGTTCATCTTTGTTCCCAGAAAACGACGAAGGGTTTTCTGGTTGTGCTACTACAATCTGGATAGGTGGTTGTTCGGCCATGTTGTGTGTCATGCGGTTTACTGTAGAGTTGATGTAGTCATGGGTGGGGGTGGTAGTGAGCATGATTGATTTGAATCTAACGAAACTTCGGTGTAGACTGGGAAGCCGAAAAAGTCGGAACTAGGTGAGGATGACGGTGTACTGGATTGTGCGGTATTTTGTGTAGCTGGTGGTGTGTCGTGTGGGAATTGTGGTGAACTTGAGTGGAATGAGGTAACTAACTATTGGTTTTGTAATTCACTATTAGTAGCGTGTTCTGTGTCTATTAGTAACGCACGCTGCCTGTCTCTTCTAGCCGGTTCTCTATTTCAGATGTATCGAGGAACAAACCCTTTATAACTTTATTGACTGAGGATTGTTTGCTTCTACTACTTGTTTCCATATACTGTGGCTAATGGTGAGTGTAAGTGTATGTTGTGTGTAGTGTTAATATGTGAAAATGCGCACTGTGTAATAGTCATGCACTTATAACTAGAAAGAAAGCAGTAGAAAATACTCCGAAGTTCACACAATCAAAAGACAAGAGGAGTATTTCTTGCTACTATTGGAACTGTGTGTTCCGCATGCATTAAAAGCACTTAACATGCATTATACTATTCTACAGAAATACAAGCAGCTTTAATGGGTGGAGGCGGGGAGCGTGACGTGACGTAATTGCTATCCTGGCAAACCTGCCTACATGTAATGCTGATGCGCACGTGGCGGACTGACCTACCATACACTGTTGCGTGCTGCGCATGCCTTGAGTGCCTGAAACTAACAGCTGTTCAATATAATCTCCTAAAAGTATGACATGAAGGTGAGACCCTAGGATAAGGGAAATATAAAATAAACTAAAGACAATGATTTTAATCAACAACTCTATTATATATAAACATTGACGAATAAGAGTATAATGTGCTACCAGTGCTATTTCTTGGGGAAAATTACACGTGAGCATGTTGTAGCGTGTGATAGGCGCAGCCACGTTTGTAAGAATACCTAGTTTCTTGTACGCTACGTACAATTTCCTAAGCAAAGCACAAGTGAAATTTGAGATAAATTAATGAGCTATTCGCCTAGGCGTGAGGTGGATTGTGAGGCGCTCCACCAGTGTAACGTCTCCCCTTCCCTGACTCCTATTCCGACTACTTGACTTCTCACTCTCTCTGTTGACTAATGTCAAGAAAGACTGATAAAGAGGGAAACGTACTTAATAGGGTGACGTAGCTCTACCAGTTCACTGACAACTCCAGGGAATTCATAAACACAAGAACATTGATTAACTGTCAGACATATATGGGTTAAATACAATATATTACAATGACAAGTTAATAGTTAGTGATTACTCAGGAATGGCACAATGCTGAATAAGATATATTACGCTTGATCCGCCTAACCTTGCCAGTAATTATTATTTAATGCTTAAGGGGGCAACCGGGTCTTAAAGTAGAGTGTTACTCTTAACTGCCAACTTGATAGTTATGCTCACCATAAAATCACAGTAGAGTGACCCAGAGCTCCTCCAGGTCTCGGTGTCGTGATGTCTTCCTTCTCGTTACCAGCTCCGGCAACTAACGTGGCTGTACCTCGATTGTCGTCGTGACACTGGGAGTGGGGGGTGGTCTCCATGGCCGTTTTATACTATTCGCCCAGTAGGTCAGCGGCGTTTATTTAGAAAACAGACTCGATCTATAGTCCGTTGTAGCTGAAGTAGTGTATTCGAGAACGGCTCTCATCTGGCCGCTAATGGGTGGATGGGGCAGAAATAATACTTTTCTTGTGAAATACAGTGGTACTTTGCTATAACTACAACTGACAAGATAAATTATTCCGATAGTGAATTATTATTATACCCAAAATTTGTGTAGTATTGTTTTATGCAGTGCTATCATAGTCACTTGCTGGGTATCCTGTATTTGTATTTACTAAATGCTTTTCAGACCCTTGCGAAGCCCTTGGCTCAAGGACGTAGCAAGGCCGGAATCACCCCAATTCCAGAAAAATCTGAACACTAAAACAAATGGCACAAAATGCTAGCAGGTAAAAATCATTGAGCAGGGCAGGAGTTGAATTATGTGAAATGTTCAAAACTAAGTATGTGGAAAACTTGTTTTTTATTATTTTCATTTTTTCTTTCTTTGGTTTCAACAAACATCACATTATTGGGAAAAATCTCCATATGCCAAAAACCTCTTTAGAGAGTAACAAAATATTTGGTATGAGTATATAAATATCTTTACAAAATATTCTGGAAAAATACTCGCAATATTTTCTGCCACAATGCAGCTATATTTTTAATAATTTCCCATGTACTGTAAAATGCTGGTACATATAATTTCTAATTAACCAGCCAGTATAAAATTTCTGGTTAAAACCACGCAAAAGCTAAATTCCACTAAAATCATTTTTAAAGTCCAATATTTTTGACTTGACAATATTTAAGTTCTGGCTACCAGGCCATTCAAAGGCCATGCTAAATAAACTCCTTTATTATAAGTGAAATTCCAACATGGAAACGCATGATATATTTTTAATTTGAAAATACCTTATTTTTCTGGCTACCCGACTATCCAAAGGCCATGCTATAAATATTTTCACTTAGAATTATTTATCTTGGCTAACCTGTACATGTTTAATTTAAATTGCCATTCCATCTTGCAATTACAATTAACAGTTGATATCACAATTAAATTTACTATTTAATCTCTCTTGTTTTCAAAATACGGCAACAGTAAAATATTTTTAAAATATAAAAATTCCAGGTGGGGTGGACATCTCTGCCATTCGTAAGTTATACCTCACAAAACATTATTTTTTGAAATTTTTCCTTGCGTTCAACTGACCAAAGCAGCTGCTCGCGAATGACGATCCTTAACTTCCAAGGAGAAACCCCTGTTTGAAAATCATTGGGTTCCTGCACAAAGGTGACTGTGTAGAAAACATTCTAAGAACTATAAGTAATTTTACTTGTCAGATTCCAATCAGGACCATATTTGCAAAATTACTAGTATTTTGAACATTTAAGCTCTTTTCAGGCATCTATCCTTACGTCTAAGTAACGTCATGATCTATTCTCACTTGAAGAGCCTAACATTTTAAAGAGGTATAATTACTGCTACGTAACTTATATGGATACTCGCTCGAGGCAGAACGTCTGACCCCGACCGAGCATTTGCAAACAGTATTTATACAAATTTAACTCTGTTAAGTGTTAGAGGGGTGAATACAATTCATTCCCCAATGACAACACATTATTATTCACTTTTTAATGAATCCACCAATAGGGGCATATTTTCCCAAAAAAGGGGACAACATCGTTTCCACATGGTAGTGGGGTGTTACAAAGTTAACTAAGCTGTAGAGGGAACTTCATTGGGAACGCCCAATCACAGCCGTTTTCTTCAAAAATATCCAAATAAGGGAGAACTGTATCACTCGCCGGTGGAAAGATAGTCTGCGTGCTAGCTAGGATGCACGTGATAAAACACTTGCCATCTGGTCAGGAAGGGAACGATAGTGCTCCACGCCCCTGCATATGCGGGTGCTGATACTACCACCCTCAGTTGTTACCGGAGCCATGATCACACCTGTTGCTCCGTCGCAGGGCATGAATTCATTATTAAAAAGTGCAGTGAAAAAGTTTTTCCAGCCTAGCCGGGTCACACCAGATTCAGCGTGCAGCAAACAGGTTTGCAAATATGTAATTTTTTAGGATAGATCACCAAGTTCAATATATATTTTGTCCATTTTTCACTTCCAGTAAATTTCCACACGTGCTGAAAACGAACTTTGAACGTTGTCGAGTTGGTCAGGTTGAACAGAGGCAGACAGGAGACAACAAAAGCATGTAGTTTTTAGATGCAGTTGTCTCACTTTTATGGGCATGGAAGCTGACAATTTGGCAGTGAAATGGAATGTACTTTCGCAGGAGCTACCCTCCCTTCTTCTTTACTACCACCCTTTTTTCAGCTACTCGTGTGATGATACTTTCTTCCACTCCTCTTTGTTACCACAAAATGAAACTCAGCTTAGCCACAGGACAGTAGGCAACCAAGGTCAAGAGGGGGAGTGAATAGTCTGTAAAGTATTGGGGATGAAAAGGTTGCCACATCCTTTTGTGTCCAGTGTAGAGATGGGCAAAATGGTTCGCTCAGCTAAGTGGTTCAGAACCAATTCATTCTTCACAGTGAAGCAGTTCTTTGACATTGTCCATCAGTTCATTTTAAAAAATTATCATCTATGTGTTAAATAAATTATTGACTATGTAGTTATTAAAACCTCAGTACATAATAATAAATATAAAGTAATGAATTTTTTGCAATAACTGTTCCAAAGATGTATTTTAACTGCTTAAAAATGTTTTGTTTTTTTAAGATTATATTTCATGAACAACAGATGTGTTATAAGTACAGTATGTGAATATGCTTGAGTATGCATTTAATTACAAAAATATTGTCAAAGCTTATACCAGGGCTGCCGTTTTCATGGATTTTATTCATTTTTTGCTGTGTTTGGCATGTATATAATGTACATAGTGTACTATGGATGTGAACTATACCCATTTGTTGATGGTTGTTGGCAACCCTGCATAGAGCAGGAAAATTTTTGCTGCCTAGGTTGGCCAGCCTGTTTCTCAACCGGAAACATTGGTCAAGATGATGTTATAACCTCATAGGTACATAAGCAGATTGCTTGTGTTGCGTGTTTTTCTCATTTTATCGTTGCTCAACAATGCAATCTTGCGCTAATTGTGTCATTTTATTGGCAAGTTGTATTGTTGACTCAACATTTTTGGTACTCCAGGCCGAATTTGTGTGTGCATTGTTGTCAGTATTCAATCTTTGGCTCATTTGCAATTCGGTGCATGTGGCCTGGCATTTCTTTGTTTATAATCCTATTCAGCGCTTTCTATTATCACTAGAGTGCATGTTGTTAGTATTTTAGTCGCATGTTTTTTTTTTTCCTTCTGATTTTTCTGGTATGGTGTGCTGTTTATGGGTTAAAATTTTTATACATGTTTGTTTTTTGGTGTTTTTCGCAGATCGCAGATTGCCTTTGTTTTAGTGAGATGGGAAGGTAGTGTTTCTGTACTCGCTAGCGGCTGTTTTCGTCTGCCTCTTGTCTCTTTTGGTTTTCATTGTATTCAGTCATTGTTATCTTGAAATTGCAGGATTACAACGGCGCTTGTGCATCTTTACCTGACTGAGAATCATCTTAAGTGGCCCCACGATCTCTTGCAAGTAGTCACTAACGACCCTTCAAAACATAATTTGTTTTTTTGCTCCCAGTGTGACCTACCAAAGGTTCACGTAAATTTTGATACTGACTACGTTATGGTAGAATTAGCTGCTGTTGAGACCACAAATGAGCTTGTAGAGGTCGACCTGGACACACATGCTGCTCACTTTGCAAGTTTTGAGAAGTACTTCGTAGTAATCAGAATTGCTACTGTAGATGCCATAACTGATGTATCAAAGGGAAGTGTACTGGCTTGTACTCCCCAAAAATGATGAGTTCGCAGGTAGCTTTACCTAAAATAACGCTTCCTACCTTTGAGGGTGACCCCAGGCAAATACCAAATTTCTCCAACCTGTTTGCCACACTTGTCAAAAATAATGGTAATTTGTTTCCATTAGAAAAATTGCTGTACTTGAAGACTGCACTCCACAGCAAACCCCATGGTATGATTTAGTCACTGCCTATGTGGAATGGCAATTTCGAGGTTCCATGGAAATTACTGATTGATTGTTATGAAAATATGTGGCTTCTCGTCAGTATGCATGTTGAGGCCTTGTTGCAGGCGCCTCCATCTTCAGTCGACTCGCCCACTTCGTCATCTGTTGTGCATTCTGAATTAAAATTTGTCTGCTTTTAAGACCCTTGATGTACTGGTTGACCAGTGGGATTTAATATTTTTACCTATTTTGTACAAACAGTTAGACACTAGTCTTGAAACATAATGAGAGATGACTCTGGGGTACTGAATTGCTGACTCTGAATGACTCGTTAGCTTTTCTTGAAAGACATTGTCGAGCCCAAGAGGCTGTTAGTTCAAGTACTGCTATAAGGTCTAATACACAGACTGTCAAGTCTAAACCTACACAGGCTGTGTATAATTGGAGACAGCCCCGTACCCTTATCATCTTCAAAATTTCTGTCTCACTCTGCTCAAAGTGGATGCTATCTGTGTACAGAGATCCGTAAGTTGTGTGAATGTCCAGAGTTTTGCAAGCAGAATACAAAGGAGTGATTTAAAGAATATAAGTTGTGTTTGAATTGCCTTCTCCACACACACTGTTCCACCAATTGTCCGTCATTGTCATGTTGTCATCAGTGCAGGGTATGCCACCTTACCTTGTTACATTTAGAACAAAAGGGTGTAGAGAACATGTCACCAGAGCGGTCAAAAGCTGCATCTGCTCAGAGTTCTGAATCCCTGTCTCCTGTATTAGTGTCTGCCGTTAGGTCTGATGTTTGTGCTTTGGCACCTGCTGTTTTGTTGTCCACTGCCCTTGTTCATGTTCTTGATGCCTCTGGAACACCACAGGTAACTGGAGTGCTTTTGGACACAGCCAACCAGACGAGCTTCATTACAGAGGGTTGCATTCAGACTTGGTTTGGCCCAGCAGCAGACCCACCTTCCAATTCATAGGTTGTCAAACAAGCAAGTCAATGTTGCCAAATCATTCACACCTGTTGGGACTACCCCTCATGATGCTCCTGACTTGCAGTTTGCCATGGATGTGTGTGTGCTTCCATGCATATCCAATAGTTTGCCTAATGTCAAATTGTCTGAGGAAATGTGTTGTTCTGTTGCCCACCTGATGTTAGCAAATCAATCCTTTGACATTCTTGGGCATGTAGACTTACTCATTAGGGCAATCTTGCTCCCTTGACGTTTAACTGGAGGTAAGATAGATAACTCTCCCATGGCAGTTGACGCAATTTTAGGGTGGATTCTTATGGGTCAGGTGGCACCAGTACATCATTCCTCTTCTTTGACATCATTTTGCATATCATTTTTGACCTTGTCTCCATTGGAGGACATTATGAGGTGCTTTTGGGAAGTTCAGCAGTTCCCTCCAACAAAACATAGATCTGCTGACGAGGTAAAATGTGAGGACTTGTTTGTGGAAACTCATAGCTGGCACGAGGTTGACAGATATGTGGTCTCGCCATTTTGTTCCCCATTACCTGAATTGGTGTCTTAAGACCACAACCACTGAACCGGTTACTTAAATTGGAAAAACATCTTAATGGGGACCCACCATTGAAACAGATGTACACTGAGTTTATGCAGTATTACCTAGCCATAGGGCATATAGAAAAGGTTCCAGAATTCCAATTGTCTTCCTCACCAGCATGCTACATTCCACATCACAGTATGATTAAGCCAGAAAGATCAACAACTAAATTACATGTTGTATTTGATGCCTCGTCCAAGAGTTTAACTGGTGTGTCTTTGAATGACATATTGCTAACAGGACCCAGTTTGCAATGGGATATCGTTTTTGTACTTTGGATGTTAGACTGCATGTAGTGGTTTTTAGATGGCTGATATCAAACAAATATATTGCCAGGTTGTTAATATTTCCTAACCATCAGAATTTTCAGTGCATTGTTTAGAGCTTTAATGATATTTGTGCAATGGAGGACTACTGGCTGAAAACAGTGACGTATGGGGTTTCTTCGTCCCCATACCTAGCTATTCAAACGTTGCAGAAATTAGCTGAGAATGATAAAGGTAGATTTCCTGCAGCTGCTAGTGTTCTTCAGAAAGATGTTTATGTTGATGTGGTTACAGGGTCTTTGTCTGTCGAGTCTGCCCTGGCCCTGCAACAGTAACTGATAGTGCTACTTGCTGCAGGGGGTTTAAACTGAGAAATTTTGTGAGCACCCGTCAAGCTCTCCTTGGCTGGCTGCCCGCAGATAATATTTAAATCCCAGGGGCACACTCCTTGAACCAGGAACGTTATGTTGTGAATATTTTGGGACTGTAGTGGGATCCCAGTACTGACATATTTTCCTACAAGATCCAAACCAATTCTAAAAGAGCCACATAGAAGAATAGCTTGTCAGATGTAGCAAGAATCTTTGGTCCCCTTGGGTGGCTATCTCCTCTTTCTACGTTTTCAAAACATCTGATTCTACTTCTTTGGTTAAAAAATTTTGACTGGAATGATGAGCCACCATCAGATATTGTAGAAAAGTGGAGTCGTTTAAACAGTGAACTGCATTTTCTCTCGTCCATTACTGTTCCCAGAAAGATCACTGATTCAGCTGGCTCAACTTACTGCACGGCTTCTGTGGCAGTTTGAAGATTGGGTATGCTGCAGTTATATATTTGTATACTACCAACAGTGATGATAGCATTGTCACTTATCTGTTGGGTGGTAACTTAAAGGTTGCACCAGTCAAGACTCAGTCATTGCCTCATCTAGAGCTCTATGTTGCCTTGTTGTTAGCTCGATTGATCCCTCTTGTGTTGGAAATGTATGCCACTGCCTTTTCCTTCTTGTCCATACAGTCATGGATAGATTCACAAGTGGTTTCGTCATGGATTGACTCGTCACCTCATCAGCTAAAGACATTTGTCGCAAATAGGGTGAGTAAAATACAGGAGTTCACCAGATCATCATGGTGGAGGCACGTACCTTCTGAGTGCAAACCAGCTGACTGTGCATCTCGTGGTATTCTACCTGCTCAGCTGATAAATCATTCTTTATTGTGAACAGGTCCATCATGGTTGCGAGAACCTTCTGACCAGTGGTGTGTAAATCCTACCAGCAAGATTGTGAACTCAAGTGTTCTTGAACGTAGCGTGAGGTGTTTGGGTACTTTTGGGCTTATGCTTTCGTGGCGGTATACAAATGTTTCATTGCACACAGTGGCAGGTCGTTTGATGGGTATAGTGACTATGGAACAAAGTTTGTCTGGACACACAACCGTCTGGTTGACCTACAGCAACTCCTTATGTCACATTCTCTCCAGAAATCAGTCGTTGACTGGTCAGCTCATCTTGGCATCAACTGGTATTTCAATCCACCCGCTACCCCTCACTTTGGAGGACGTTTGGAAGCTGGTGTGAAGTCTTTTAGATCATCTGAGTAGAGTCGTTGGTGAGCAAATCCTTACATTTCAGGAGCTGTACACAGTGGTGGTCCAAGTAGAATCTATTTTGAACTTGAGTTCTCTGTGCCCTCTCGGTTCCAATGCTAACAATTTCTGTGCTGTAACTCCAGGTCATTTCCTAACACTTGAACCTCTTGTCACCGTGCCAGAGCCAGATCTTGGTGAAGTCAAAGTGAACTGGCTCCATTGCTGGCAACTGGTAGAGTGCTTGTATCAGGATTTTTGGCACCAGTGGCATTGGGATTACCTCCACACACTTCAGCAGCAATCTAAATGTCAGAACCAAGGACCCCAGCTTTGCCTCAACCAGCTTGTTTTGATTAAACGGAACCGCACCCCGCCTCTACAGTGGCACCTCAGGCGGGTAACTGAGATCCACCCAGGAAGTGATGTTGTTGCACGAGTAGCTACAGTACAAACTTCCCATGGACTCATGAAGCATCCAGTTGTGAAACTGTGGCCCCCTACCTACTGACAATTTAAATTTTCATTTCAAGGTGGGTGGGATGTTTGGAGTGTATATAGTGTACATAGCAAACTGTGGACATGAACTAGGCATATTTATTAATGGATTGATGGCAACCCTGGATACAGTGGGGAATTTCTGGTTGCCTAAGTTGGCCAGCGTGCTTCTCAAATGGAAACCTAGGTTAAGATGGCGTTGTAACTTCGTAGGTAAGCAAATTGCTGGTGTCTCTCCCTCCCCCCTCCCCCCTTCTACTTCATTTATTGTTGGTCAACTGTGCAATCTTGTGCTATTTTGTCGTTTTGTTTGCCAGTTAATAATGAAACACACTGACTTTTACATCGTCAAACATATTACTGGATTTAAAGGAAATATCACTGATTTTTTTCTCATTCCTGCTTTTGCACACACTTTTGGCGGGCTGTACAGAAAAAAGAAAATAATACTTTTAGAAGCTTTTAAAACCTGGAATCATTTAAGTATTGTATTTTGTTTGATGGAACAACTATTGACAAGATTCCACAACATTGGGAATATTATAACCACAATTGCCATGTAATTATTGCTGTTTTATACCTGTTTACATAAATGCATATCAGTGTCCACATACTGAGCCAATAGTAAACTGTTTGTAAGTACTATGTGAGAGTAAACAAAACAGTATGCTTAAGTGTAAACATGAAGAGCAACTTCAGGGACATCACAAGAAATTGTTATAGTAACCTATGTTTTAATGCTATGATATTTGCCAGATTTTAAAAATTAAATTATTTAAACTACAGTGTGGCATGATTTGGCTTACTTTCTTGAAACTGGTTATTGTAGTTTGAAACAAAGGATAGTCTGTAAAATTATAATTGAAAAACTTTAATTTAGCCTACAGATACCTTTCACAGAACACTGAAGCATGCATTTTAAGCCACCAGTTATAGTGACACAATGTTAGTTGTACAAAGGAAGGGTTATAATTGTGCCCAGTCTGGTTTGGCCGGAGTGAGGAATAAAACCTCTGTACCCCTTTTATAAGTATGTTGCTAAAGCAGGGAGGTGAATAGAGTGCAACCCTAGCTTCAACAGAAATCACACACAAGATCATTTGCTAGCTCTGCGGAGAGGAGTGGGTAATTCCACGTTCTGAGGATATATTTGTTTAGCTGTCTTGCGAGTGTTCTGAAGGATCAAGAGCTTGGACATAACAACTCGTAGGGTGGACTTCACTTCCAATGACCTGCGGTACACAGATCTTCGTTAGCAGAGGAGGTGGCCTTCAAATAAACATGTGACATCAGAATCGTTGGGATCATGGTCCAAGGAGGGGTTACTCTTGCTTGGGCAGTTTGCCATTATATAACACGAGCATTGTTGGTTTATGAGTGATAACGAAGTCTAGTGATTTGGGCACTGTGACCCTCCGCCTCTTTACCTGCTGTCCGCTTGGCGCCTGCACTTTCTCTGCTGCTGGTGGCTGCTGGGATTTGCCGGTGATGGAACAGCGGCAGATGCTGTCTCTGACGGAGCAGCGCTGGTGCAGCTCACAGGTTCTTGAGGTTGGTGGGAAGGAATGGCAGTGTAAGATTCAGGAAGGAGTTCGGGATCAAGTCCCAAGACTATAATATCATAATATGCTACTAGTAGGTGTTCAAAAGAGATTTGTTTCCCTAATTATATGGTAGGTGTGAATAATGAATTCTCTGTTTCTGAATTGGAGAAAGTAGTATTGTTGATTTCGTATTCAAGTCTCTTTAAGGTTTGTTTTAATTTAAACTTCTTGCCACTTTTGTGTGGGCGAGGCATAAGGCTGTGAATAAAAATCAATAGATCAAAAATAACTTCTAAAATCCTGTGAGGGAAATCTGGGCAATTAACTAGTGGACTAACATGTACTTATAAGAGTACGTCTGCCCACATCACTTCCACTGTGTCCTACTGGCTTATCCGTTTGCCAGCCTAGCTTGAGTTTCAGAGTCTAATATAATGAAGTGCCCCCAGTTCATAAAAAAGTGTGGTTTTTGTGGAAAGCACACCCCTTTATTGCATGGCTGCGTCTGACCTCTAACAAGGTCACGGCGGCAGTTGTGGAGTAGACATGTCAAGTCCGCTACGGCACTGTGCCATATCTACAATCTGCCAGTCCAATATTTAAAAGACCAAACACTACTGTAGTGTACATAATCTGCTGTAAAGTAAAAACACAAGTAACTATAAATGTTTTTAAGTGACATAATTATATGTAATGGTTAAG
Organism: Dryococelus australis; assembly: GCA_029891345.1. Lineage (NCBI taxonomy): Eukaryota > Metazoa > Arthropoda > Insecta > Phasmatodea > Phasmatidae > Dryococelus > Dryococelus australis. The sequence continues at coordinate 101,968,171 of CM056995.1, read as the reverse complement.
ATGGTTTCTAATACCATTACTTTGAGATGCAATTTCTTGGTTATACAGCAACTACATTCCTTTATTCTCCTCTGTTATGTAACCCCCCTCCCTCCCCCCTCCATCCTCCTTCAAAATTTTCTGCTACCAGCCCTCAACCCTCATTATTTCCCCACCTCTGGGTCGCTGACTGCTCCCTTCTACTTCCTCTTCGCTCCCTCCCACCTGCTTACCCTTCCCGCCTCCCCCATGCCCCACCCACACCATTCTACGCTCCCCCTTGCCAACCACTCCCACACCAATCCAAGTTCCCTTCCTCTCATCCACTATTTTTCTTTTTGTTTTCTTTCCACCACTAAACCCTTTTGTCTACATCAATGCTCTTTCTCTTGCTCCTAAACACCCCCTACCCCTTTAGAACCAATCATCACAAGTCACAACACACACACAGACCAGTTGAATTTTCTTTGTCATAATCTCCCTACCTTCACACAGCGTGGCACTAGCTGTCATATATTTTCTCCACTTCCGCTCCTTTCCTTCTCGCCCCTGCCCTGCAAAACTATACGTGGACATAAAAACTCTGGCATGATCAATGACCTCACTGCAATTTAGCTTTCATTCATCATGTTATTTTCTTTTTCCGGGGTTTTTAAAGTTAGCGGTCAGCTTGCATTCGGTGTTGGCTTACAATCAGTTATATACTGTATTTGCAGATAAAAAAAAATAACATTTACATGTGTTTCAATTCTAAGGAGCAGTACTCTTGTTACAGTGAGCGAGAACACAAAAATGTGAGGCCGAGGTACTTCTTCTCCCCCCCCCCCCCCTCGCACCATCCGGGGCGATGATGAGGTAGTGGTCGCCGCTTCCACTGGTGCCTGGGGTGCTGGCTTTGGCTACTTTTATAATTTAGCATTGAGCCTTGGGTGGAGCGCTTGCGAGCAATGGGAGAGTGGATACCCTGGTAGGGGTATAAGTAATATGATGTTAAGGGGCCTAACTACCCTGGTAACGTTGGCTGGCCGGACAAAGGCAGGCGTCTTCGACGGTGTGGGTGGCAGCGGAGATACTGCACATGGTAGTGCCAGATGAGTTTCGAGGTGGAACTTGATGAGCTGGTGGTAGACCCTTTCTTGACGTGTAGTCTTGTCTTACTTCCAGGTGTATACCTGGTTGTCAGCTGAACCGTTTTATCTCAATATGCCAGCCTGAGCTAGCCCCTGCTTGGCAGCATTGCTCCACCCAGCCTTATAATGAGGCATAAGGGGTGGGGGGGGGGGTAACCAGATAGATTGATAGCGGATGGCTGGTAGGGGTTAGACACAGCCTGATAGAGTGTAGGAGATGTCAGATTTATGCCTGTTTTATTGATTGCTCATTCAAACACACATAAACCAGCCTGTACCCTGACTGATGCCTAAAGGACCGATCCTAAGTTGAGAACTGGTATTGTACCCAGTCTCGGAAGATATGGCAGCGCCGAGGGTGAGGGTGACTCCAAGTCAGCGGTACTTGTACTCATACTACAAGGTAGCTCGAAGTTTGGCTGCTTCGGTGTACTGGCGGGCAGTGAAGCGGTCATGTGCAAAGTATCTCTCTCAACAAGGCTGTAAATGGCAGTGACTACTTGTAGTCTGTTGACTCACGGGCAGCATGACGTTCTGTGAAGCTAGATAAGACATTGATGTGCTCTCAGGCAGAGTAACACCGTGCAAGTGGACTGGCACGAGACCACCTTGAACTGAGGACTGTGGGCCTATTTATACACAGCTCACAGGGCCAGCGCAGGGGTTGCAGGGAGTGGAGAGAGAGAAGAGAAAAAAAAAGAGTAAACGAGAGTGGTGGCTACTTCCCCTCATGCACCAGTGGCTGGAGGGATAGAGAGCAGCGTGATGTGAAGTGAGGTGCAGCGCAACAGGCGGCAACAGTTGGGCAAGCCATCCCTGGCTTAAAGGCATACTGTGGCATGTATGGCATAACGGTTGTTCTTAGGAGGGGGCTGTGGCTGTGGCGAGACTAGATGACAGAATGTCAGTCGTGGCACATCAAACCTCCTTCTGTCCTCCTGTTAGCCGGAGCTGCAAGCGCAAAGGGTGAATATCTTCTCGATTCTCGGAGGTGTGTGGACTCTTGATGACGAACCGGAACGGTGGTGCTCTCTCTCGCTCTCTCTCTCTCTCTCTCTCTCTCACACACACACACACACACACACTCTCACACACACACACATACATACATACATATATATTTATTTATTTATTTATTTATTTATATTCACTTGAAGTCAGGTGACCCCCACATGCTTAACCCGTGTGACCGGTATAAGCAAAGGGCATAGAAATGAAAGTGGTCATCATGACCAAACTGTGTATGTTTAACAGGTACAGATCTGAAGGATCGTAATCCCTACCTACGGGTACGGGACTGTGGTACAGATTAGGCTGAAGACCTGATTACGTACAATTAAAGGCTGTTCATGGTAAAATGAGCACGTTTCAAAGCCCTGCTTAAGATTTACTTGTATGCACGTTGTTAATTTCCCGCCTTATGTAAAATTTACACTGCCATGGGCCTCATCACTTTATTCATGTGTTGATCAAGTGAAACTATTAATTTATTTTAAAAAGTAAATATCTCACAAATATGCTCTTTTTTACACTATGATACATTAAAAAAAATTACATAGCGAAAGAAATAATTTAAGTTGAAACAAATGGTTACATAACACTTTTATTTTGATATTAAGAAATGTAACTATTTTCCATCCATTGTTACCAACTTTGCTGGGCATATGTCACCAAGTGCACCCCTTATAATATAATACAGGCAGGGGCAGTGACATTTTTCTAAGTTTGATTTCAATAAGTGCTCACTTTATCATGAACAGCATTTATCCCAGTTTATTGGGTTGAAAACTTTAAATGGATAAGCTGTGGAAAAAGGTATTTCCTAGCCTGTTGCAAAGTTAGTGAAAACGTAAATTAAAAGATTATAATTACATTGAATCCTAGCCTTAAGGGAGTAGCTAAGTTCAGTATAGAAACTAAGTAGATTCTGTCACGGTGCATTTAGGTAAAAGAAGTTCATTGGTGTAAATCTCAGACTAGTGAGAAAAGTTTGTAGTCAGAAAATTCTCTCTTGGTTGGCAACTCCTAGTTGCATCGAAGATAGAAGCTGCTACAGAGTACGAGATTTGGCTGGTTACATTTCAAAATACACAAAAGAATAGTTGGGATGGAGCCATTCAATTGATTATTTTGAGGCAAGTGTCCATGTGAAATTTTATTTTGCGTTACAGTATTGGCTGGGGTTAAAAAAAAGAATGAAATTAATACCTGCAAAAATTACACAAGGTTATAAGTTATATGTGTCAAAACGTTGGTTGTATAAGTTTACAAAATGTCAAATTAAATTGACAATTAGGAAATTGACAAAATGAACAAAGTAAGTTACACAAACGTAACGATGAGTAAGAACATTAGGTGCAACGTGAATATAGGTAAGTAGTAGCATTGTGCACGTGAGGCAATTTAACAAGGTGAAATATGGTTTTAACGCAAGAGATTTAGTTAAAAGTTGTACACAATAATTACAGTAAGTATTAACTTGAATAGCAAAATGTTAGTGAAAATGCAGTTTAAGACATGTGAATATTGTAAAAGGGTGGTTGTACAAAAACAATGCTTGAGCAAAAATGTGGTTTGGAATAGTCTGACCATTCAGGTGTTGCACACATTACTAGACTTTACTAATGAAAAATATTTAAAAGTGAGCTAACTCATCTTAGCGTGAGGCACTTTACTAAATTTCAATGAGTGGAACAATAGTAGTACAAAGGTGGTACAAGAGTGATTGTACTGACGCATGATGCTTATCGTGCTTAGAGAAAGCACACATATACATAAATGACTTTGCCCCATCTCAGGTGGCTACACTCCAAGGGACAAGTCAATCCCAATGAAATACGGATAATGGAGGCAGGACACGTCACCCAACCTCAGTTGACAGGGACTAAACTCACCTAATAACCACATGTTCCTTCCTTTTACTGTGCACCTGAACTCTACCACAAGTCATCACATCAAGGCCCTCCCGGAAGAAGCGCTCCTACTACTTTGCCGCTCTCGATGAAAAAACAGCGCACATTTTGAATTTCAGGCTGCTATAGAGATGCGAGCCGCCCGCTAGAAAGTCATGACCTCCACGAGAGCATAAGGGTAAGATGTGTCAAGGCCTCGCGTTGAGTGCCACCGCAGATGAGGATCTATGATTCATGCATGTGACGTCACAAGCTCCACCCCCGAAAGACGGGGCTAATTCCCTTGCACCCTTCTGAATGCCACCGAACTGAGCAAAGTAGTATAAAAAGAGTTCTCAGTCCGGGCCTCAGGGATGATCGCTGCACTGTCTTACTGTGAAAGCCGACAGTGCTAGCACCAGTGCAGAGTCCCTCATCCATCTCGGTGACCGCGGAAGGCTCAGTGGTCGACAATGGCACCGAAAGCTCCGGAGGACCGCCGTCTTCCAGAAGGTCAGCAACCTCTTCTGCTGCCTCCAGCGACCTCCCGGAGGGCCAACACTAACCCAAGGCGTTCAACCTTTTCAGTCACCTCTACCAGCAGCACCAGGGTCATCGCCGGACACAAGAGGCTCCAGCACGTTGTCCCAATCACTAACCTCAATACCTCCCCTCCTTGTCCAATCAGGTATTGCAGGTCACGACGATGTGTCCCTTCTGGACAACCCGGTAAGGCCTTAGCCAGGCCACCTCCTCACCAGTTGAGTAGGTGTAGGTCCCTTCTGTACACCTCCATCCCCTCCGTAATGAAGGTTAGGAAGAATCTTAGCTATTAATTTCATTATTTAATTAATTAACGTAAATTTTCTATTGAAACATCACGTAAACACACTTCACATACTTTTACCAGGTTGCCTTCACCTGGTTTTGCGGATCAGCTTCTGCGTTTTCAAATTAAAATATTTTCATATTTTATTTGATTTCCATTTTTACGTAGGAGAGTGCAGCCCACATGTTTGTAAGTATTTTAATTTCTTTTAATATGTATTGTAGTAAGCGTATTAATATTCCAATCTATTTTATGGTTCTCTTTATTCAGAGTTTGAAACCTTGTGCCCCTTTGAGTACACCAATCCCTCACTTAGCACGAATAATTTGTTCCTAAAAATGTTTGTGTTATTTGAAATTGCGTATTCTGAAGCATAAATCTCCATACATAAGAGGCTAATTTATTTAATGTGTTCCAAAATGTGTAGGGAAATATTCTTTACATGCTATAAATGCATTGATTAACACTTGAATATAAATATGTCACACCATTTATCTTTTTAAGCCTACTACCAAATACTTTATATGACAAATATGACGCCGCGTAACGGGAGATAGGTGGTTATGTACTTACCGTCAGTCAGCTGGTTGGCTTGCCCGCCCGGACGTCCACTCGTGTGTAACCTTCAATACACGCTGCGTTCGCCTGCCTGCTGTCGCAAGTAGCTTGGCCCTTTATTTGCTATCACAAAACTCAAGAAAATAAAACCACTTTTATGAAACTACAAAACCGGTTTTATCTAGCTTTAGATTTCGAGCGTATGAACACACGGACACTGTAAACATTTAACTTATAACTCTTATAAAAGTTGCTAAACAAATTGATAACAGATAAGCAGATTTTGATTTCACCCACAGCACAAACATAACATGCAAAAAAAAATATATAAATTGCTTAAATATTTTCTTGAGTGACATTAACAGTACTATCTTGCTCTTTCTTGAAAAACGTGTCCAATCTCGTCTGTTTTGGTTTCTGTTCTGTCAAAAAAGTTCTGTAAACTTCACATTCTGGTTTGATTCCTTTAATCACAGCACTTTTTCGTTCTTAATTTGGATCATTTTCTTCTAGGACTGAGAATGCTTCGTTTATCAAACCGAAAAATTTGGCAACATCCTTCTTATTCAGTTCTCTCTTGGGTTCTGCATTTTTTTCTTTATCTGGTGCAGAACACTGTTCCTCATCATGTTCAATTACTTCTTCAGCTGTGAGTTCCTGAGAATGCGAGTTCAGCAGTTGGTTCGCATTGTGCAACTCGAGTTCGTGAAATCCTAGATGATGGCCCATATCCTCTATATCAACTGTCACGTCTTTCAGATAATCTTCAGTAGATTCGAACCTCCGGAATTCGTCTGTGAAAGAAGGGCACAACTTTTTCCACACACCTTGAAGGCAGGACAGCGATATTTCCTTCCAGCTCGTGGCAGTGTTGTCAATGGCATTTTTAATGTTGTAAGACTTCCAGAATTCTTTGGTGGTTTGTTTATTACCCCCGTCTGTGGCTGCAATAAGCTGGCAGAACGTACATCAGAGATAGTATGCTTTTAAAGTTGCAGTAATGCCCTTATCCATAGGTTGCAACAGCGATGTGTTTTTTGGTAAAAACACCACCTTTACATTTTCAAACAAATGAGTTATTTCTGTTGGATGACCAGGTGCGTTATCCAAATTTAACAATACTTTGTTGTCGAGATTATGTGCCTTGTTGTGTGGTCACTTTCGGTACAAAAAAGTTGTGAAACTAGTCTCTGAAAAGGGCGGCAGTCATCCAATCCATGCAGTTAGCTTTCCATATCACAGGCAAATGACTCTTGGCGTATACTTTCAATGCCCTTGAGTTATCCGAATGATACACCAAAAGTGGTCTTAATTTATGGACACCAGCTGCATTGCTGCCCAGTAAAAGTGTAAAGCGATCTTTAGAAACTTTGAATCCTGGTGCGGCTTTTTCATCCTTGGAGATGTATGTTCGCTCTGGCATTTTTTTCCAATAAATACCCGATTCTTCAACATTATACACTTGCTGTGCACTGTACCCTCCTTCAGTGATAATGTCTTCAAGTACATCTGGAAAGTTTTCAGCTGCTTCTGCATCTGTACTCGCGGCCTCTTTCTTTTTTATGCAATGTAAATTTTTCAAAAATTAAAAGTGCTTTTTTGCCTATCACCACTTGGTTCACACCAATTCTGTCAGGCCCGTGATTTTTTTTCATTGCATCATTCATTTAACAACCTTTCCATGTGAATCATGCGTTCATTTCTGTTCCAGTATCTAATATCAAATATATTCCTGCTACAACCAACAGCATCAGACTTACATAAATGCTCGATAGAGTCCTTATTTCGTACAATTGTCAGCACAGTTGACGCGCTTAAACCTAAAGGGCGATCAATATATGTGTGTCCTTCATGCGATTCTGCACGCCGTAATACTTCAAGTTCTGTCTCAAGACAAATAGTTTTACTTTTTTTAACACTGCTTGAACACGATGCATTACCCTCTCTCTTGGAAGCCATGATTCCAACTCCAGCTGCTTGCACACGTAACTGTACGCCACGGTAATCTGTTGTTTACCGAGTTGAAGCAGACCTCATGACGTCATGCCCGCTGTCTGGCGCCAACTGCTTACGTCTCAACAGGGTGTACAACACACAAAGAAATGCATATCTGCAACTTAAACTCGTGCTGGCCGACATTTTTTTTTGCCTGTGGCGATTTCGTGTGAACTGGAATTTACAGACGTGCTAGTCAAAACTGGGGTAGTAAAATAAACATAGCTGTAAATGAATTCATGGATTTTGAAGACGTGCTAAGTGAGGGATTGATGTATTATTATTTTTACTTGTGTTGTACTTAAGGTAACGCCGGCAACGTGTATCTCACCAAATGGCAGAAACGTATAACAACTTAGCGGCTGCCTGAGTTTGGCTAAGGTAATGCAAATCGTATTGCAATGGCTATTCTTTGGAGGAGTCCTTCACTAGGAACTCACTACACTTAAGATGTTCGACTGTCTATGTGCTATCCCAGCTCTATAGTTCCGCACTGGTTAGAGAATAGCCGGACTGGAGTTACACGGCGGGTCCAACTGGATTAAGTTGTCATCTTAGGAGCACACAATAGGGCTGCTGTCATACCTGGCTTTGTCTTACGTCTTTTTCATATCAGTTCATTTAATTCAGCCTTATGCCAAGAACACACCGGAGTGGTCAAAAGCTCAACTTGAAACAGACTTTAAGGAGATTTTAAATTGAAATTAACAATACTATTATTCCTAAAAACACAGGAGAGTAATCCTCTTTTTACACCACCTACCAGAGTAGCAGACAGGATTCCATTAGAGCACATATTAATTGTTCTTTTTAACAATTAGTACTGTAATGCTATCCCAGTTCCCTTACAGAACCACATACTTCCGTTCTTCTTAACATACTACAAGGAACAGTGAGTAGTGAGAGTCCTCTTCCACCGCAACCATAGTCGGCCGCTGTTCCACAGCCGGCCACCCCAGAAAACCAGCCGGGAGAGAAGAGGAAGGGGCCATTGCCTCGTGAACAAGGCGCTGTCCTTTAACAGTGTGTGTAACTCTCGACTTTGTGCCAACATGTAAGCTTACATGTCCATCATTGTACACTGGCATCCTGCTCAGATGAGAGTAGTGCCTTGGTGGTATAGTCCCAGCAATACTGGAATCACTCTAGTTGGAAGCCACCACTGTCACCCGTACACGTACTGTCTCTAGCAGAATTTTAAAAGTAAAATTAAATCTAGGGGTTACAGTCCCCAACTAAACAGAAATGCCCACAACCTTCACAACCTTTGATCAGACATCCCAACGTGAAGGGAAAGACCTACCTATGAGCTAGCCAGGGATTTGTGAGCAAACTTTGATGACATCAGGGTTTGTAATTCAGATTTCACTTGTACTGTGTGGCCCTATATAATAGGGCCCTGAGGTCACAGCCCTCACTTTCCGCCCATACTGAGTTGACCTAGTGTCCAAACCTATCAGTGTATTTGATTTTGTGTCATTTCACTGGTTGGCTTAAAATGCTTCAGTACAAATAGTACAAAAGTACACTAAAGAGTTGGCACAAAAGTGCAGGTTGGCATTAAGCATAGCTTGGTTTCCAGGCATGCTTTCCCATAGAGTATATTACTTACTCGGCTGGTCTACCACTTTACGTGTGCTTTAACTTTACTGGTTACTTTTGGCTCATGGTCTTGACTCTCAAATGGCAGTTATGCTGGGTAACAATCAGTTACAATCTCAAAGCAAAATACAGCAAGCAAAACAAGTGAACAGAAGAAAGCAGAAACAAATTTATAGTACTTATATCCTTCATGAGCCAATGTACGTTTGTGGAAGCATAGCTAGTAACTTTGTCGACTGCATCAATACAGAAATCGGCTGAACTGACAAGCTGTGCATTTCTGGTTGGCTGAGCACAATACATGACCAGGTGTTTCCTTTGCAGGTAGGTTTCTTGACATGGCACAAATTTAGCTTGAGAGTAGGTACTCTGCTTTTGAAATGCATATGGGGTTTTGTTTCTTTACTGACTCCCTACTCTAGGCTAAACTGGTTAATGTATACACTTATCGAGGCTAATTAAAGCTACTCTCACACACTCGTATGTGGTCAGGGCACTTCGCATTGCAAGGTGGATTCTCTCAGCATATGTGGCGCTGCCTGGACTTCATAACACACAGTCCGCTGGCTGGCTTTAAGTGGATGAGGGGTCCACTCACACAGTCTTTCTTCAGAGTTGGCCAGCTGAAGATAGGAGGGCGGCACCATGGCATCTCCTTGTAGCACCTGGACCTCCCTTTGATGTTCGTACAGCAGGTCCGCCAAGGCTGCACTCTACCCTGCGGATTCGTGGATTGCTTCCCCAGGTGGGCGCGTAGGCGCCAGGTACTTACTTTGATGTAGCGAGCTTTGTTGGCATATCCAGTATCCATTCCCCTAATTTTCTCTGCAAATTTCTTCAGCTTGCGAAATTTCTCTGGTTTCCTCTTCCTAGTCCCATTCCTTAAAGGCGTTTTAGGGGGCGACCGAGCAATAGATCACTAGGTGAGGCTTCCAAGGCCTCGTTGTGACGACGGAGTGTAAACAGGATGTCCAGCAGATACTGATCCCACTTCCGGTGATCCCCTCGCATTCTGATTCTGAGGCCTTTCTTTATCTCCTGGTTTCTCTTTTCCATCGGGTTCCCTTGCTGATGGTAACTAGGCGTAGTGCAAGGTTTGATTCCCCATCTATGGTAGCAGTTAGGAATCAGCGGGGATATCCTTAGCGAGGGAAAAATTCCTTTTCCATGGTGACTGCAATGGCCTTGGTGTCACTCTTTACTAGGGGGTAGGCCTCAACCCACCTAGAAAACAGGTCGTGACCACCAAAATATACTGCTTACCCTTCTGGGTTTGTGGGTAAGGCCTCATCAGGTCTACTGCGATTTGTGTCCATGCTTGCGTGGGCTGTCGTGCGATGTCTGTATAACTACAGACATCGCACGACGGCCCACGTGTGTTGGTATTAATGCAGATCTGGCATTGTCTGACATAAGCCTCCACATCCCAACTTACACCATTCTAGGTATATATATGGTTAAGTTTGCAGAGTGTTTCCTTAACTCCTGGGTATCCTGCATCGGGGTGCTGGTGGTAGTAAAAGCAGATGTCCGCTCAAAGGCTGTGTGGCACCTATAATTTCCAATCCTCAGTGTGCGTATGGAGACGGGCCCATACATACCCTTGTTTTTCCTTGAAGCTCTACAGATGTTTGACGAGCAGGTTATATAATTCGGGGTCAGCCTGCTGTTGCTTGGCGAACACTGTGTGACTGGTCTGTGCCTCCAGTAACTGTACATAAACTTTGCCATTTTCTACATAAACTCTTTTGTCATTTTCCCGATGTGGAGCATATTATGGTTGGAGCACCCTTTTCCAGTCTTCCAGGTTCTCAGTCTCCTGGTAGGGGTTGAGAGCTTGTGATAAAGTGTCAGGTATCTCATCCTGCTTCCCTGAGCAGTGTTGAATGGTGAAATTGAACTCTTGCAGGAACAAGTCCCAGCGGCCTAGTGTTGACTTGGTACCACTGGCAGTTGTTACCAGGTGAGCACATGGTTATCGATCCGTAAGATGAAAGGCACATCTTCGAGGTGGTTACAGAACTTCGTAAGGGCCCAGATGATGTTGAGGCATCCTTGCTCATTCGAGTGGCACCGCTTCTCCATTTCTGACAGGAGTGTGCTAGCATAGCTTATTACCCATCAACGTCCTTCCAGGCTGTCTTGGTAGAGAACAGCTCTGAGACCTGTCCCACTAGCATCTGTCTGGACGATAAGTGGTAGGTTGGGGAGTGGCCGATACAGCATGTCAGGTTGCGCGAACTAGTTCCAGAGTTCCTGGAAAGCTTTCGCTTCCTTCTCAGACCACTTCCAGGGTTGGTCCTTACATAGAAGGTTATTTAAAGGACCCATGAGTTCGGCGATGTTGGGTATGAAATCTTGAAGCCAGTTGCAGAGCCCCAGGAATTTTTGCAACTGCTTCTTGTTCTTCGTCAGAGCAGCTTCAGCTATGGCTCACATCTGTTCAATTTTGGGTAAAGTTGCCTTCTGGGGTGGTCCGGTGTCCTAGAAAGTAGATTTTTATCTTGCCAAAGTGGCACTTGGACAAGCGGCATGTGAAGCTGTGGACTTTGATTCTCTCCAAGCTTAACTGGAGGTGCCGCTGTCTCTTGAGAAAGTAGACGTCATTGAGGTATGCATAGCACAATTCGTCGATGTAGCCTGTCAGGACTGATGCTGCCATTAAGCATTGGAATGTTGCTGGTGCATTCTTAAGTCCAAACGGCATAACCTATAACTGGTAGGCCTCTCCATTGGGTGCAGTAAACGTGGTGTAGTGTCTCGATTGTGGGTGGATGGGGATTTGCTAATACCCACATCTCATGTCGAGGGTGCTCAAAATTCGGGCTTTCCCGAGTGCATTCAGCGTGTGTCCCAAATTCAAGGTTGGGAGAGCAACTGGTTTGTACTGGTTCGTCTTTCTTCCAGGTGTATGCCTGGTTGGCAACTAAGCCATTTTCCCTCAGTACCCTAGCCTGAGTTGCTCTGCTTGGCAGCTTTACCCTACCCAGTCCCATAGTGAGACATAAGGTGTTGGGGGGTAACCAGATAAGTTGATAGCGGGTGGCCAGTAAGTGTTAAACACAGCCTGGTGGAGTGTAGGACGTGGAAGTTAGGTAGGGTTGGGGGCCTGTTTTACTGGCCTTCAGTCCAGTGGCTTGGTGCATGGGACATCTCGGGCAGACCCAGGTGTCGACGTTGAGCCGGGCTCCTTGGGGTTGGCCTATAGTTTTGAAGCAGGTGACCTAGCACATGAGGCATTGCAGGCGGACCCAGACACTGGAATGTTGATAGTCCAAGGACAACTGCTTTAGTGGGGCCTAAGAAAGCAAGTTCCCTAAGCTGCACTTCTAAACAGTTATCAATAGGAGATAAAAGGATCAAGGTTTTGGCTCTTGGCTCTCCCTAGAAGAGTCTTACTAGGACAGGTGACAAACAGGAAATAGTTGGGAGCAAGGTGCAGGAAATACAGAATGCTGGAAGAAACAACTCAACAAAGTCAGATTTATGCCTGTTTTATTGATTGTTCATTCACACACACATAAACCAGCCTGTACCCTGACTGATGCCTAAAGGACCGATCCTAAGTTGAGAACTGGTATTGTACCCAGTCTCGGAAGATATGGCAGCGCCGAGGGTGAGGGTGACTCCAAGTCAGCGGTACTTCTACTCATACTACAAGGTAGCTCGAAGTTTGGCTGCTTCGGTGTACTGACGGGCAGTGAAGCGGTCATGTGCAAAGTATCTCTCTCTACAAGGCTGTGAATGGCAGTGACTACTTGTAATCTGTTGACTCTCAGGCAGCATGACGTTCTGTGAAGCTAGACAAGACATTGATGTGCTCTCGGGCAGAGTAACACCATGCAAGTGGACTGGCACGAGACCACCTTGAACTGAGGACTGTGGGCCTATTATACACAGCTCACAGGGCCAGCGCAGGGGTTGCAGGGAGTGGAGAGCTAGAAGAGAAAAAAAAAAGAGTAAACGAGAGTGGTGGCTACTTCCCCTCATGCGCCAGGCGCTGGAGAGGTAGAACGTGGCAACGTGATGTGAAGCAGGTTATAGCGCAGCAGGCGGCAACAGCTGGGAAAGCCATCCCTGGCTTAAAGGCATACTGTGGTATGTATGGCGTAACGGTTGTTCTTAGGATTTGGCCATAGCTACAGTGATGCTAGATGAGAGAATGAAGTTGCTCATGGCGCGTCGAAGGTACTCATTTTGAATGAGTATATTAACAATGTATTTAACACAGAACATTGTGGTGCATTCCAAAATTATATGTAGCTATAGCGAATGTGTTCTTACAGCCCATTCTTGTTACTACGTTGCCCACAGATAAAACTGTAAATGTGAATTTGTTCATACTACAGGGTTTTTTCTGTAGCTATTAGAATGAATTTTAATTTGTATGCTACTGATAGTAATGTGCTTTCAATTTTCAGACTTGTTTGGATACCTTACAGTTCCAAAGTTTGGACAGTTGTAGTACTTCTTTAAAGGTGTATTGGTGTTCCAGGATGTTGCTGATGACAATTCTGATGATAAACCATTCTATGATGATGAAGACGAGGAGGATGCTAAGGTGGAGAAAGGGGACAAGTGCCGAAAGATTTCGAGCCTGGACCTTGACCACAGACTGCTTTTGAGAAATACTAAACCTCTACTCCAGAGTCGCAATGCTTCAGTAAGACATAGACATGTTTGAAATCATAGTAGTTTCACTGTATGTATGGATGATTTTCTTTTAATTATTGTTATTAGTATTTACAATCAATCTGAAGTGGTAGCTGCCTGTAATCATATACAGTTGAACCTCGATTTTACAGGCACTCGTGTTCCCCCAAAATTTTTCCATATGACCGAGTTGTCCGTGTGAAATGATATGGCTGAATTTCGACCTACTTTGCCACCTAAATGTGAAAATTGTGTCCAAACAACACATTTTGCTAACTAGGTACACAAAATCATGTTCACACATCTTTAATGGAAAAATTATTCATCTTTATTGATGAAATGTAAATTTACACACTACGGTTATGTATTTTGAGTTATCTGATACCCCTTTTATTCAGAAAAGGCTACTGAGCAACTTAAAATCAATGAAAAGCAGACAACAGTGTTGTGTACTCGTCTAACACAATAGCCGTGATGTGGCCTGCATTTACATTTCCCACATTGAAATGAGACATTTTATATTATTTTCACTAATGAAATATAAATTCATATAATATGGTTGTGAATTCTGAGCTAAATTATACCCCTGTTGTGCACTGCTGAGTAGCAAAATACCAGACTGCAATGTTGCAAATTAGCCTAACATACAGCAGGATATGACCCGTGTTTACATTTTCCATGAGGAAATGAGATGGTTTACATTCATTAAATAATAATACAGTATTTCTTTCAGTAGGTTACATTGCCGGGAAGTGTCCATTATGCTAAATGTCTTTTAATTATAGCACCTTTCCCCATAAGAAACAGTGTAAGCAGCCGAAGGTAGGTTACTCGACTGTGCAGAAATGCATACATTTCATGCCATATCTAAAAAAACTGTGTGTTGTAGGAAAAAAAACTACATAGCGAAAATTGTTGGCAATTAAATTATTTACAATAAAGATCTCTACAAATATGTCAGTATCTTGTATGATTTAGAATATATTCACAAGTATAACTATTTCATGCCAATTTTTCGATCATCTTAAAACTTTAAAATTATGTAGTCTTCAGTATGTGTTACTTTGTCTTATTGCCTTGACTGAAAAAAAAAAGTTTACTCTGTAAATTATGTTTTGTATTAATTTTTATCAACACTGCAAGTTTAACGTCCCAAGTCACATGGGCAGTTTGTCACTCCTACACAAGTTACATGGATAATGTCACATTACACAAGAAAAATATAAAATGTGTAAAACTTTTTTGCTACAAATATCAGAAAATGAACATTATTATGACCTGACTTGTACTGTACCATGTAGAATTTATGGTGAGAGAATGCCTGCTTTTCTTTGTGGCAGGTCCAATCTTTTGTATAGTCAGTCTATAGCACTGCATAGATAATGACTATGTACATAATAAATGATAAAAACCTTTAACAATAATTAATTTTAACATGGCATAACAAACTTAAAAGCAAACATTATTAGATAATCAGACATATGTATTTCCTCATATAACTCCAATCGCACACTGCGACAGACTGACAATTGTTGGTTACAAAACTGCTTGCGGTTCCCTTTCCGAGAGCAAAAAATTGGAATTTCGCCTGTGTGGAAATGTATGTTACAAGCAATGACACATTGCTAGATGTGTGGAGAATGCATCACGTACACAAGCAGTGCTTTAGTAAAACTTCTGAGGAATTTGATTCCTACCTGCTAGTGGCACAGATATGTCTGTTAATGCAAGTTTTGTGTCCACTGTAAAAATTAAAGGAAACAAATAATAGTGTCCATTATAGTGAGCATCTATTTTGAAAACTGTACTACATCAGTGTATATACCTAACAGATGCAAAAATTATTAGAAAAAAGTAATACTTGTACAATCTTGAACAAAAATGTCACATTGTTAACAAATGACATCTTTAAACATAGTGTCACAAAAAATTAAAAGTAAATTTCTTTAAAGTAAAATTATCTTAATTAGTAAACGAGTTATGATTAAAATGTGGTAAACTCAGACCGACTCATCAAAATAGTATTTCTATATAAACCAAAATTGGCTTTACCAGGAACAAAATGGGTGGAGTAGGCGAGGGAGTAAAAGGAGTTTACAAGGCAGAGTTATCATTTTGTATGCTGCCTACGGTGTATATTAGTATTGACTTTGGCTGACGCAGTTGCGAGAGGACGAGGCTGGAATGTGCCTGGTTGCACAAGCGTATTTCAGCAGACAAGTATTGTGTAGAAAAGTGAACTGCATCAGGGGAGCCCGCACTGGTGCAGAACAACTGAGAAGTCAATGAGGATTTTGTGTGCTTCACGCTACAGTGGTAAATTTTGATAAATTTCTGCCGGGTTTGTTTTATTTTCAGATTGACACATTGCATGAGGATAGTCTATACAACCCATATTGTTTTAAAATGTTGCAGCTTGCAGCTGTTTTAATTATTTTTTATTTTTTTTATTTATTTATTTATTTATTTATTTATTTCCCCATGGTTCCCGAAAATTTGTCATTACTAACCGGGTGCTATACGAACAATATGTGTGTGTGCTAGTAACATGGGGTGAGTATCTCCTTCGAGTTTGATTGGTGGTGTGAAGAGGTCTGGTACGGATGCTGGTGAGGATGGCCTCTAGATGAGGTTCTCGAATTTGGTTGGGATATGGGACTAAGCTCCTGGTATTTACAGATTGTAGCAGCCCTTTTAACCCTCTTACAAATACCATTCTGATGGAAGAAGAGCATGAGGAAAGAGTCACTAGTACCAGATATGCGAGGTGGAGCAGGTAACATTTGGTCGCTACTTGGTTGTACTTCCATGTAACGCACTCGCCAGGCCAAGGCCGCTCCCTATCCTAGCATCCGGTCCCAGTACGTTGGTGAGTTCCCCTGAATGGTCGGGTCCCCTCATATCCAATGAAAAACTCCTTCTGGCACCAGAAGCGCAGTGGAAAGAGTACACCCCAGACAGATAGTCCAACCCCAAGAGGATGAGTACCTAGTGTCGGGGCTCTACCGTTCTATACACTTGGGTGCACAGAAATGATGGCCATCCAATACAGGTGTGTGTGTCTACATGTGAGTTTGGCAGTTCGGTTAGAATAAAATTCCCAGTCACCACCTGCTGTCCCTCGGCAGACCTGATGTTTACGGGATAGGGTTCTACGACTATGGGAATAATATTCTAAGTGGGATAAAATTATGTTTATTTCTGTAGGGAAATATTCAAGGTGGTTTGTACTACCTCCTATCAACAAGAGTTTGACGGAAGCTTGCTACGCTAGACAGGTAAAGGTGACCTGTCTCTAAGCTAATGGGGTAGGTAGGCAAAGTGGCTATGAAAATAACTTGACTTTAACTAACGGTACGCTGAATGTCCTGAAGGGACAGGAAAATATCTGAAGTGTTTGACGACTCAAACTGGCAGTGATCTTCGGAGGCGAAGAGGGATCTGAGGCCTGGGCTTCGGTTTCAAGAGCACGGTGAAAACCAGGCAGAACTGATGGTTCATTCGGCACCAGGAGTGCGGTGAAGGAATAGGACAGACTTGCTTTCCAAGGGAATTGCCCCGTATTTATACTCTTCTGGCTCACCCTTGGTCAGGTGGAGGAGGGTGGTGGCACTAGATCCTCTGAGTGTTTGACGTCACCGACTGGGCAAAGTTCCAACTGCTGCATGTCTCTGCGATTCATACTAGTAATGCCATCCTACAGCACGCTATAGTACTAGGTGACCTTGAAACATCATTTCGGTGGCTCGGCCAGGGAACAGTACAATTTATTCGGACTAATGAGTGTGTGTCTTTTACCATTAGGTAAACAGTACAAGTTTTGGGCGTCTAGCAGATTGTACTGTCAATCAAACTCCGTTGGGGTGTGCGGCTGAGTGGTTCACACTGAATAGAAGTCAATATAAATAGGTAAAAAAGACATCAGCGTCAAGTTTTTTGAAACAGCGTTTGACAATCACAACTTCACAATAAAAAATTATTTCACTACAATGGAAATCTGCTATTTTATTCTTAGTGGGACACCATAGGAATTAATTCTCACATATCAAGTATGCAGAATAAGCTATTTTCTTGACATGTTTGAACACTTTCAGGTTTAAAAATAGCAATATTTTGACTGTTATGAGTTTTTACTTTTTGGGTGTGGTTACACTGATTGTTACAAAATAAACTTATTTGAACCATAGATATTTTAGAGATTAAATGTTACAATGTTGTTTGTATCAGTGACTTTGTGCATACAGTGGAATCCTCGTATTACATCCTCTCTTATAACATTTTCCTGCTTAATAAGCCACCTTCTCATGGTCCACAAACATGTTTCTTAATACATAATTACCCTCTTATAAAGTTTTCCCCTCATATAAGGCTGACATTTCTTGGGGCTCTTGAGAAATGGGTTCCACTGTATTTGTTCACCTTCCACCATAGATTTATTTTATACTTGTTGATTCGTATTTTACAGGTAGTAATGGCAGTCTCCCAGCTGTACCACCACCTTGCTCCCAGATCAGAGGTTACAGTAGTGGCAAAGGCACTTATACGACTTCTCAGGTCCCATCGGGAAGTCCAGTCTGTGGTTCTTAACTGTATTGCATCAATATCCACACTGAGGAAGGTTTGTGCGATGTTGTGAATGTCATTGCAGAATAATAGCATTTTTTTGTTGCTTATTGTGAATTGTTTGCAGGGTATGTTCGAACCATTCTTGAAGAGCTTCTTCGTTCGCACCAGTGATCCTACACACATCAAATTACTGAAGCTAGAGATACTGACAAACTTGGCCACAGAGACAAGCATTGCTGTAATTCTCAGAGAGTTCCAGACATACATATCAAGCCAGGATAAGGAGTTTGTGGCTGCTGCCATACAGGCCATCGGAAGGTCAGTTTCAAATTTTCTGTCAGTTTGGTTAGATGGTAATGATGTTGTTTAGTTTGGTGGTCCTTAACCAGAAAAAAAAATACTTGGAAAATAAATGTACTCTGGAAACAACTTTAGGAATCATGTTTTGAGTACCTGGAAATTTTTTTTTTCATAACCTAGTAATCAAACTTAAAACTTGACATGTTAACTTAATTTTATCTAGTTTCTATGTCCCTTTTGTGACACCTCCATTGAGTGCCTGTTTGTTCTTTCATGTTCTTTCATTAGCAAATACAGTTACAATGCTTATTTGTCCTTCACATTTTACACATTTGATATTGTTATTCGTAAGGGTTGCCCAGGCTCACAAATATCTGGCTCTCTGCAAAGTTGTATGAATACTACAGTTTGAGTACATGAATATAGAGGATTCTAGGGACTTATGTCCAAGTGCATACATCAGAAATTATAGATGAGTATTTTGCTAAGCTGTACTATGTATCAGAACTATAAAAGAAGATAAAGGCAAGTATAAAATAAGTCATAGAATAATACAGTGGGTCTTCAGGAGTCATGCATATGATATAAAGAAATTCCCTTGTCTGCAGGTTTTTACATATCTTTTTATCTAGGGAAAAACTTAACAGTCAGTTAACCTTAACTCTTGGGTCATTTTGACTTGACAGTACTCTAGCTGCATCACTTCACTCAGTGAATGTGCTTTATCCTTAACTTACTACCATCAGCAAGTCTGTTCACATGTTGCAGTGCATCTTCGTGTACCCATGGGCTAGTTTATTGCAGCATAATTAACTAGGAAGCTTATGTGCACCCTCCAGTACGTTGATGTGTGACATTCCATTGACTAAGGAGGTATGTCACAGCCCAAGTGTTCTGTTGGGTGTGAGGACAAACACATTGGGGTGAGTTTGAACTCTTAATTGCTGCATGGTATGGGAGCCCAGCCAGTGTAGAGAACTGGCTGTGTTACTTTCCAGCTGGGCACAAAATCGGGGATGGCAAGCACAATTTTATGTTTAGGTGGAACCACTCCCTGTTGTATACCTAGGCTATAGTGGCCTGTGGAGGCTGCTGGACCTGCTACAGCTCTGGAGGTGATGCACTCGGGTGGGCACTGAGACCTGGTGCACAGGTGGTTAGACGGTTATCGGCGCTGGTGGTCGTCTGGGTTGACTCGGTGAGCTGGAATCCCCTAATCCACAGGTTAGCTATACCATATGAGACTTCTTCCCCACTTAGGTGGACTACCAATAGTATGTGAGTAACTCCGAGTTTGACTGGCAGTGTGAATAGTTCTGGTACGGGGACTTGTGAGGCTGACTTCTCTAGACGACTGATTACTTGATCTCTCTCCCGTGGACTTAGGTTGTCAAGGACAGTAGGGTTGGATCTAAACTGTTGTTGGTATTTAGAGATAGATACTGACTTTTTAACCCTCTTATGAATACCACTCCGACGGAAGTAAGGCATGAGGAATAGACTGTCTAGTACAAGTCCCGTGGAGGTGGAGCAGGGAACGTTCCACTCTATCTAGAGGTGTATTTCCACACACCATAATTGACAGACCAAGGCTGCCCCACCCCCCAACCCCCTCCCTCCTGTCCCATACCACCATCTGGCACCAGAAGTGCAGTGGACACTGATAGTCACGTTACACAGTGGTTAACGATTACAATACGTGAGTAAGTTTGCCCGAAGGGTCAGACCCCTCATACCCAGAAAAATACAGTATTTCAGCGTGCACCAGAAGTTTTTGATGAAAAATTAGGGATAATTAATATTTCAAGTATAGGTTGCACTGAATTTTTGTATTCCTGTAAATATTGTTAAGTCACGATTCCGTACAAACATAATAAATTCTGACTTAATTTCTCCCCTACAAAACATTTGTGACAGAAAATTTGTGTTATGTTGCAATGTTTAAGAATATGTATACATAGCACAATTACTATTCCGCAGATGTTAACGTAACTTGAGAAAGCAAAACCACTGCAACATGTTACACAAAATGGCATCTTATCAATGTGCACTTGTAGAGCCGCGATGGGTGTGCAACCTACGTAAGCTATATTTCTCTTGTACAGCAGAAAAATTATTTTCTCATGTACAGCATCTGTGGCCGAGCTATATCATGTTAACAATTTACATTTGCGGGATGAAATTATTTTGTTTATTGACGCGAGTGAACAATCAACTGCACTAGCGCAAGTATTTTTTCTTTCTTTTTTTCTTTCTTTTCACACTGCTTCCCTTTCATTCCTTCCTTCCTTTTAATAGTCAGAAGATTAAAATGTACTGTATGTTGACAAATTTCTAAACATGTTTTGGGAATGGAAATTCCCAAAAAAAAATTCATTTCAATATCTCACTTTTGTAGTTATTTTTTAAATAAAAATGTGCAGTCTATACACGCCAAAATACGGTACTCCCACTGGTACCAGAAGCATAAGGGAAGAAGCACAACCCAGACTGACAATCCAAACCCAAGAGGATGAGTACCTAGTGTCGGGGCTCTACCATTCTATACACTGTTAGACATGCCAACCATTACGATTTTCCCATAATTTTTACGAAAAAGTTCGCACCTTACGATTTTACGGGTACTCTCCATATCTTATGATTTTTCTCTCGGCCGGATTCCAAATTCATGCAATAGCGGCGGCTGGGCTCTTAGTTGGTCTCTGTGAAAGTGTCACTTTGTCATATTTTCACGATAATTCAAGGTGTGGCCACTTAACCGGAAAATCATGAAATATGGGGGAAAGCCATAAATGTTCTCGAGTTCCGGGAAAACCTTGGAAATGCCAGGAATTTTTCTACAAGTCGGAATGTGACACACACACACACACACACACACACTCTCTCTCTCTCTCTCTCTCTCTCTCTCTCTCTCTCTCTCTCTCTCTCTCTCTCTCTCTCTCTCTCTCTCTCTCTCTCTCTCTCTCTCTCTCTCTCTCTCTCTCTCTCTCTCTCTCTCTCTCCCCTCTCTCTCTCTCTCTCTCTCTCTCTCTCTCTCTCTCTCTCTCTCTCTCTATATATATATATATATATATATATATATATATATATATATATATATATATATATATATGCGCGTGTGTGTGTGAGCGCGTGTGCGTGCAATTTTTTTTTTTTTTTTTTTTTTTTTTTTTTTTTACACGAAAAGTCAATTCACGTGAAGCGTTTTCTATTTGTGGTCATGAAGAGTTAGATGTTGATAATATTTTAACATAATACCTACCATAATTTACATAGATAGTAGCAAGGTTATGTAAACTTTGCTGGTGTGTTTGTACATCAACTGCACATATTTATTTTGTGGTCTGGGAGTCGAGCATTTCATGTGATATCAGATTGGTGCGAAGACAACATATATAAAGTTGATGGGTGTTGATATCCTGATTTTAAAATTTTTCTGCGGTAAAGTATGGGAGTGAGCTTTCATTCAGGTGATACAAAACAAAGTAAAAACTATTTTGGTAAGTCAATTTCACATCTTATTTCTAGGTTAGGTATGGCCAAGGCACCACGTTTCTTCTGTGTGTATTTGTAAACTGCTTGCCTTAATGTTTCACCGGCTTGCTTCTCTAGCAAAAATAATAATATAATTTTTATGTGAAATTACCGCTTCCTGTATTTTAGGTGTCAGATGTATCTGTTAGCAGTGGTAGTTCAATAAATTAAAAATATCGGCCAACACTCGCATGAAGTTGCACTGTTATATTCATGCACCAGTAGTAACAAAACAACAGTGTGCGCATCAACATGTTAAATAACACTGCGTGGAGTTTGTGAGTTGTGGATAAATGAAGGTCTTTTAGGAGTATTTGAAGTGTGAAAAAACATTTTTATAGTGATTTGCCTGAGATATGTCTGCTTTAGTGTGTCTTAATAGTTTGGTGCATATACATAATAGCTGTAAGATGCGTGAAAAACATTAAACAATAAGTCAGTTATGAATATTCTGAGCAGTTTCCATTCATTCTGAAATTGGAGAAAGGTGAAAAGTGGATGTTTTGTAGTGTTTGTCGCTGTGACACAACTATTTGTCATGGTGGGAAAAGTAACATTACAAATCATGTTAAAAGTTTTTTTTTTGTGAACGGTTGCCAGAATTTTTGTGATCATATACTAGATTTTGTAACACACACAATGTGCGAAAAGTGATGGGATATTTGGTAAGTAGGCCTAGCTGAATTTAAAAAAAAAGTAATATATGTGTCAGGCTACATGTAATATTATTGTGTTCTCAGTTGATACATGAAGCTAAGAAGTATGTATTGTTACATCTAGAAATAATTATTATGTTGATTTATTATCAAAATATAAATCAATAATTTCGCATTTTCATAACAATACCAGTAACAGCCGATGAACAAGAAAAAACTTATGTAAAATGCAGCAACCTGATTACGCACTATTTTAAGCATTCTTCAATCTTCTTGATTTCAAACTTTACAAGTTGGCAGGTCTGCACTGTGGTGCACAGAAAGGAGGGCCCGTCTAAGGTGTAGTTGTGTGTCTGACGTGCAAGTTTCCTGTAGGGAAACTTGTAGTTTTATGCTACATTCGGCAAACTGGTTTAGAATACAATTTGCGGTCTCCTATTGTCGCTTGATGGACCTGATTTTTACTGGGAAAGGTTCTAATAGTATGGGAATAATAATCTAAGTGGAATAAAATGTGTTTCTCTATTTTGGCGTATATAAGCCTCTTGTATTGGATTTTTGTATTCCTGTAAATATTGTTAAGTCATAATTCTATATAAACCTAATACTTTCAGATTTAATTTCTTCCCTACAAAACATTTGTGGCAGAAAATTTGTGTTATGTTGTAATGTTTACGAATATACATTGCACGATTACTATTCCACAGATGGTAACGTGACTTGAGAAAGCAAAATCACAGCAACATGTTACACAAAATGGCATCTTATCAATGTGCACTTATAGTGCAACGGTGGACATGCAAACTATGTAAGACATCTTTGCAGTAGAGAAATTATTTTCTCATGTATGACATCTATGGGCGAGCTCCATGTTTCCATTTTACACATGCGGGATGAAGGTTATTTTGTTTATGAACGCAAGTGAACAAATAACTGCTAGTTTTTATATTATTATCATCATCATCGTTATTATTATTATATTTATTTCTTTCCCTTCTCTTCCTTCCTGTCATTAAGAATTAAAACATTAAAATGTACTGTATGTTGACATATTTCTAAACATGTTTTGGGGATAAAATTTCCAAAACAAAATTTTTATTCTACTAGTTTGTGTATAAGCTGAACCCCAATTTTTGTAGTAATTTTTTTTTTGTAAAAATGTGCAGCCTTTACACGCCGAATTGCATATTTCTGTACGGAAATAAACATGCTGGTTTTGTACTACCGTCTATCAACATGAGTTTGATAGAAGCTTGCTATGCTAGACAGGTGAAGGCGATCTGTTTCTAAGCTAATGGGGTAGGTAGGTAAAATGGCTATGAAAATAACTCTACTGTAACTAATGATACATGTATGTCCTGAAAGTAGAGTACTTCTGGTGGACGTCTTCAATTGTGAAGTTGGGGATCTCGACCTGACCTGCACCAGGAGTGCGGTGAAGACCAAGCGAGAGCTGATGGTTCTTTCTGCACCAGGAGTGTGGTGAAGTAACAGGACGGACTGGTGTTCCAAGGGCTTTGCCCCGGTATTTATACTCTTCCTGGCTTGCCCTTGGCCGGATGTAGGGGGTGGCTGCATTAGATCCTTTTGGGTGTGTGACGTCACTGGCTGGGCGAAGTTCCAGCTGCTGCATGTCTCTGTGAATCATATTAGTAGTGCCATCCCTCTGCACGCTATAGTACTAGGTGACCTTGAAGCATCATCGTGGTTGCTCGGCCGGTGAACAGTACAATTTGTTTAGGCTATAAGCGTGCGTCTTTTACTGTTGGGTGAACAGTACAAGTTATTAGTTATTGGCGTCTGGAAGATTTTATTGCCAATCAAACTCTGTTGATGTGTGTGGCTGAGTGGTTTGCACTGATAAGCAGTTAATTCAATGAAATTACAAAAGACGTCATGCGTCAACGTTGTTCTCAATAATGAGTTTGAATGCCTACCGCAATATTCCTTGAGAACAGTATTAGAGTGATGTAGCTTTAAGGCGGCTGTTTAGTTGAATTAAAGTTCACATAAACTAACCAAATTATTTTTTCTACATGCGTATTGATGTAAGAAACTCTTCTGTAAGGCTTTTTAAATCATTTTACTAGAAATTAAGTAAACAATGTCATATTTATATCAGATTAAATAACCTATTTTGGAGGCTTCCATCACTGAAATTACTGAATGTTACAGAAAAATTGATGTTTCTGTGATAAATATAATCCTATCTTTATGCATTATCATTAGGTATTTGGAATTTGTAACAATAAACACACATAATTTAATGGTGTTGTAGGTAGGTTAGCTTCTGCGGTAACCATTCGCCATGCCTTTTTTGTCACAGTATTGTAGAATTAATGTTTTACAGAGTACCAGTTAAGTTACATTTCATTTACGTTGACATGCTCTCCTCGTCCTCGGTTCTCCAATAATTCCTACTCCTACTCCAAATTCTATATAACGCTGATTCCCTCCTCTAACGTACGTTTAACTAGTTCCCTCTGAAAGTGTTGATAGTTTTACTAAATGAATACCTGGCGGGGTTTTGGATCTGTCCATGTTTTAAGATCTGGGGTTACACGGTTTAACTTGACCATTAAAATCTCCCTCCCAGGAAGTTTGGTTTGGCTTACCGTGAAGGTTGTCAACAGTCGTGAAGCCAGCTGTCACTTATTTAAATGAAAGAGAAAATAACACTGATGAAGTCAGGAAGAAACAACCGGACTACGAATTATTAAGTTACCTGACGTTTACTCTACGCTTGTAAGGAGCAGGCCTGGTAGGTTTCCTTACAGATACGAATTAAGGGGTAACTGAGGGTACCCTTCAGGTAATGGTGGGTTTGGGGGGTATTCGTATAGTCACTACCTTCCCAGCAGATATGCGAACTTAATACATAACTACTAGTTCTTTTGTGATAGTACTAGGGCGATGCGGTGGACTAGGCTTGGTATTAATATCTAGGGGTCCTATTGTGTCATAATATTCCCGGTCATGCCAACGCCAATATATCCCTAGTAGAGAATGCAAGTACAACCTACAATCTTTGCTTATTGGGGGTGGTTCCTAATGGGGCTCGCTTGTAAGTTTGATGTCCGGAGGGGCCTGATGTATTTCAATTCTGGTCCCTGGATTTACACTTTTAGGCTGTGCCTCGAGATTTCTCTGAAGTGCTCATCGGGCTAATCGATGGAGTTGGCTATTTACACCTCTAGTCTTATGTGGCATTACTAAGGATGCCTAAAATACAAGAAACTAATGGCTCACTGAGACAATTACAAGGAACACAAAAGGCACACTCTCAATTTACCCAGTATTATTCAAGCCCTCCCGGATCCAGTGTTCTACAGACGAACTGAGGTAATGACTATGGGTGATACTGGATAATTGAGAATGAATCTCACCTGAGGTGCGGGTGCCCTAGACAATACTTAGTAGTCCCACATGTTATACAGACTATAGCCTTATGCAGGCACCAGGACACTCAAGCAAGTTCGAATTGTCCAAGCCTGCCAATGAGCAGTTGCTTTAATAAATAACCCAGTTTGAGAAATAATGAATTTAAAAATTATAAATAATAAATTAAATTATGTGCTGGGGAAAATGAACAACACTGGGTTTATAATTTAAATGACCATGTATTTTATTCAATACACTTGGAAGATACAGGGGGATGCGTAGCTCTATACATAATAAATAAGTCAATGATATGATAATTATGGCAGGTGAAGGCAAATCTGCATGAGTGGATAAAAAAATTAATTCAAGTGATTAATTTGTCAAATTGATGTGATTGTATTTGTAAATTAGGGGTGGCAGTCCAGAAGGAACAATGGCATGACCTGCTACCGCGGAGTTTGAAGGATTGGTTTTCTGATAAGTGGAACAGGGGAGGATGCCAACATACCTCTGGCTGGCGAAGGCGTATGGTACCGACGACATCGTTGGTGACCTTGTGATTCTTCAGGGTTTTCTTAGCATGCTTCTTCCGGCGTATGAGGCCTAGTGAGTGCACAACCTTGGTTGAGAGAGGTTCGGAAGGCCTTGTTCAGACTTCGAAGACAGGGTGACAGTCATTTCCCTGTTGGTGTTCTTAGCTTTGTCCAAACTAGCTGATCTTAGCTTTGTCCAAACTAGCTGATCTTCTTCAGGTTGGTGCCCTCAGCCATACCCAGGCTTGAGGGCCGACGAACTGTTTTGAGCTGCGTTTTGGCAACTCCTTATATACAGAAATTTTCTGCTTGTTGGCTGCCAGAGGGGTGTGGGAATGTCTAGCATTGCCTCACAGGGGTGGTTTAAATTAGGTTTGTGGGCCATGCCACTATTTCTTATCTCCCTGGCAAGAGGCTGTTGAAATATCGATCACCTCTCCACAAGGCTCAGGCAGTAATCACGACATTGTGTGGAGGGTGCTTCCCTCCTGCAGAATACCTTGAATGCTTTTGGGTGGCAGTACAATTTTAATAATATTCTGCGTGTCTGTAATTGTCCGCTGAGCTGCGAGCAACCCTGTAGGCATGGAAATTATTGTCTGCCGGTGTGTGACTTGCCCAAATGAGATTATTGACTCGATGATGGGGCGAAGTCGACGAGTATAGTTTTTCATGTCATATCTGATACGGTTTATATTGCCAAAGAAGTGCTCCGGATGGCGCACCGAAAAATAGGGAGTGTCCGAGGGGTTGGGGTGGGGCGAGTTCCATGCTGTGTAATTTAGGTCAGTGGAGTGTGAGGGGGTACAGAAGATGTGCAATGTGGCCAAGTCTGAAGGCGGTATTGCGAGAATGCGAGCAGGAAGAACTGACGGAGATGGTTCACTGGCCTTTTTGGGTGACAGTCCGCATCAAAGAATTTTTCTGAAGCCCCGTTACTAAGTTCTGCTTTCAGCCTTCGACGCATCATAGATACTTTTGATCCAAATAATTATAAACTAACTGTGTGACCTACAAGCACTATGTGTACTAACAACGCATGCGCACACACGTGCATACAGTACATGTCTGTAATCAAAATATGCGGATTTTCGGCTTAAAATGTTTGCAATGACAGCGAGTAGACTATAGTTTTAATAATAATTACTGAGATAAATTATGATTATCTTAATATTTGCACACTTGTATTGATGTTTCATCCACAAAACATGTTTTTTCTTTACGTGAAGGTAGACATACATAGTAAAGAAATCCAAGTATAGAGAGTTGAGATATTTTTTGACGTTGCCTAGTGTGCCGATTATGGTATTTTGTAATATGTATATAATCAATTCAATGTTTCCAATAAAAATCAACTAAAACATTCTTAGTAGTTTAGCATTTCAGATCGAAATTCAATGAGTAGTAATTCTGAATTTGTAATGATTTGAAAGTTCATTAATGTTACTTGATGTTAGCAAGCACTGCGGTCAGCATGATTATTAAAAAAAACTAAAAAACTACTGCCAGGTTGGCTTTAAAATGTTATTAGAATTACTTCCACAAACTCTGCACATAAACAGCTGAAATGGGTGGAAAGATATACACCCAAAATTATATGGGTGTGATTCAGTAGCCTTATTACAGGATACAGAAGTTACCATAAATGGTGTCATCTTGGTCCGCATCGGCTGACAGCTGAACACGTGGCCCTGCAAGATACAATCATCTTTATATGTTGTTTTGGTTATTTAAATAATTAAGCATGGCAAAGTTTATAAGTACTGAATCTTAACTTTTCCGTATAATGTATATGTTCATATTTTACTCACCTCTCCCACTTTATTTTCGTACTCCATGGAACAGTTTTTTTTACATGACTGGAACATCTATAAAAGCAAATGGTTCTTCAGCTTGACTGTATCTGATTACAAAAGAAATGGATCCCCGAGCAAATGCTGTGTTAATACTGTTGCCGTATACAGAGAAATTTCTGTGGATATGTACTTATGGTAATTTCATTTCAAGGCATGCATTGGAATTCCAGCGTGCCCATCGGTCGTGCTCTCTGTTCATTTTGCATTACATATCTTGTTCCTATACACTCCCTCTTGTGTTCATTAATCCTGGCATATTGTTTCATGAAGTAATCCAGGTGAACTACATGGCAACCCTGTATTGTAAAGGGCTTAGGATCTGTTGCTGGACTCGTGATAGCATTTTTTATAAGTGGCAGAAGTTTATTATCACTGAAATAGAAAATATTATTTAATTTGTATGTATTGTTTAATCATATTTTAAGTAATATAACTGTTTCAAAGTGTGTTATTTTGACATACCTCAGTTTGAAATCTTCCCAAGAGACAGGTGTTGGAGGTCTTAATGTAGCCATTAGTAAATTTTTAGGATATATTCTTTCATGAACTATTTTTTTTAACTTTACATGATATGGGTGAAGTTACGTACTCTGGAACCTCAGAATAAAACAAGTACAAGAGTATTGAAAATGGTAGCTAGGGCATTATTCAGTAACTGATAATTTGATTATGAAGTACTTAGAGTACAATTGAAATGTCAATAAAAATCTTTCCCTTTGAATTAAGATGATTATTCATTTGCATTGTAATGAAAGTTATACACTGCTGTGTTACAAATGCGAACTTCAGCTGTCCATGACTTAGACTTATCCGGAACAAATGCGGGACTACCCCGAAAATATTGCATCAGTGAGCCTAAAACTTCAACATAGCCAATTTATTTACAAGTGTCGTCCAGCAATATTAAATATAGACTTTTTAAAACATAGTAGCAAAGCACCCAGCCATTTTTTTTTACACGAGGCTGTAGCAAATCGAATCCTCAAGTTTAGGTATTCCGAGGGAAGTGAAGATGAATGTTACGACTTCTTATTTTTGAAACGGGAATTATCAAAGAACTGTTGCACACTCTGTGTGTGTGTGTGTGCGTGCGTGCGTGTGTGTGTGTGCGTGCGCGCGCTTCAAGCTCCCCCGCACTGCCTCAACGCGCGCGCGTTGAGGCAGTGCAGGGGAGCGACAAGCTCTCCACCCCGACTGCACAGGTTCCTACCTGTAGCAAAGGATGTTTCTCTGATGGGGCAGTGGAAGGGAAAATGACCTCGACCTCGACTGCGGGTGGCACAGCTTGTCGTAGGACCAGGTCGTGGGCGGAATCGACGGTCTCGGGGGCCAGGTCCTTGGGCGAGGCATTGAGAGGGAAGATCACCTCGACCTCCACTGCGTGTGATGTGCCAGATGAGGGGTAGTTGGCGGCGTCGATGGTCTCAACGACAGCAGCTTCTTGTGTGGCAAGATGGCGGGGCGGAGCACTTCCAAGTTGGCAGCTCGAAGTCCACGTCTGCGGGTGTTCCTGCGTAGCAGAATCTTGGGACAGAGCACTTCTGTTGCAACTCGCCGCCCCGGGGGGCGGGTGTTCCTGCGTAGCAGGTTGTAGGTTCGGAGCACTATCGTCAGAACTTGACGTCCTGCGTGGCGGGAGTTCTTGCGAGGCAAGATCTTGAGGCGGAGCACTTCCATCGGGGCAGCTCGACATCCTGGGTTGTGAAAGTTCCTGCACGACAGGTAGTGGGTATGGAGCACTCTCATCAGAGCTTGACGTCCTGGGTGGCGGTAGTTCTTCGTTGGTGGCTGCAGTGGTCCACGTCGTAGATGCTGGCATGTCCTTGACTGTTGCCCCTTGCAATTCTTCCTCTTCCACATTTTCTGCGCTCACGCTGAGCACAGAGTTCGGTGGTCTAGTGACATTAGGCACTTCCTCGTTGGAACCAGAGGTTGACTTCGTTGAAGTAGGAATGGCTTTTGACTTCTGGTTTCGGAGTTGTACTGGTTAGAGGGGGAGGCACTTGTGTGATTCCTACCCCTCTCGCCAAAAGTGCTTCCGACTATTCGCTAATGCACCTTGGTCGGCGGGGTGTCTGACGATGTTCTCTGTCATGTGTACTCCGCCATGGCAATTTGAAGCAGCTAAATATTGCTTAATCACTTCTGGCTGCGATTTTCTCAGCATAGCTGCATGGCGTCAAGGGCATTGCGGAGAATGCACCTTGGCGTTGTTCTACATCTGGTTTCCATGGCGCGATGTAACTAGAAGCCCTGTCAACAATGATAGGTGTCTGCTCAGGTCTCGTCAAGGGTCACGGTTCGGCATCGGGAGCCACCCTTTTGGTTGTGGGTTCGTCTTCATCTTTGGATTGGCCCGGCGTTTCTCCTACGGCGGCGCCGTCACCAAATGTCGGCATGTCCCCTGGGTAGGGTTGTATCTGGCCTCGGGTGGCCTTGCGGATCCGTCCTCGTATATCTTGGGCCCAATAGACGTCTCGTTTGCCTACAATGCGGTACGGTCCATCCCACTTGTCGGCAAGGCCAGCACTGAATTGGTTGCTGGCTTTGCTGAGAGGGATGACTTTGCAGAAGGACGGCTTCCCCTAGGTTAAATTCTCTTACCCCAGTTATCTGTTGGCGGTATTTCTTTAGAATGTAGGCTTTCTGGGCCTGCGTGGTACGGGCCAAGGCTGCTAGCCAGATGTCCTCGGGTTGTGGCATGTCGGTGGGTTCGCTTTCCCACAGCCAATCGCCTGGACGGCGTAATATTTGTCCCAGGAGTAGGATACTCAGACTGGTGTCGACGGCTTCGTTTGTTCAGCATCGAAGGGCAAACAGTATGGTAGGGATATGCGTATCCCAATGCTTGTGATCGTTACCCACACTGATACGGAGGCACTTCTTGATCTCCTGGTTCCTCCGTTCAGTGGGGTTGGCTTGGGGATGGTAGGGAGGTCCAGGTTTCCACCCCCCACTCCTGACAGGCAGTTAGCTATTGATGGCTCATAAACTATGTGCCATTGTCTGTCAGTATGGCCTGCATATAACCCCATTGTGTGAAAATCTCAATCTCCATTTTCCGTACGATTTGGGTGGTTTCTGGGTAGAGGAAATGCCTCTACCCACCTTGAAAATTGGTCTGTTGCCATGAGCAGGTAGCAGTTTCCTTTCGTGCTACGTGGCTACGGGCCCATCAGATCGGCGGCGGTGTGGGTCCAGGCCATCTTGAGTCTCTATGGTTTTGCGATGGGAGGCTGAACCGTGTATGCTTTGCTGCAGCAGCATGTGACACAGTTGCTGACGTACTGCTGGACATTGCGGCTTATCCCATCCCAATTATAACTGGTTTTAATATCCAGCAGAGTCTACCTAGTACCCGTGTGACCAGCTTGTGGATGGTCGTGATGGTGCCGGCATGTATCTGCACGTAGTTGCGGTGGAACCCAGATCTTCCAAGGCATATTGGGCTGTCCATTCCTTGTCCACACAACATCATCCTGTAGTTTAAATCGTTGGGGCTGTTCCCATAGTAGGTGTCAGATGTCAGAGTCCTCCTGCTGGCTTAAGGTTATTTGCTGATGGGTTATTTGCAGTTAGAGAAGCTGGATTTGCTCTTCTGCACTTCTTTCGACCTGAGGGGGGGAGACATCTTCTCCTCCTCTTCCTCCTCAGCTTTTTCCTCTATTGTCGGGAATTGACACTGGGCATCTGGCAGGTTGTTCACCTTACCTGGGCAATGCCGGACCTCGAAGTCGAACTCAGTGAGGAACATCTCCCACCGGCCGAGCTTGGCCTTTGAATTCCGGGACTCGTGTAGCCATTGGAGGGCTTTGGTGTCAGTCCGTAGAATGAAGTGTTGCCCTTCGAGATAATACCTGTATTTCTTCACGGCTCAGATAATGGCCAGACACTCCTGCTCATTGATGTGGTAGCGCAGCTCTGTTTTGTTTAAGAAAGTTGATGCATACGCTATCACATGTGGATGTTCTTCTATGTCTTGCTGGTACAGTACTGCACCCAGGCCGTTTTGGCAGGCGTCCTTTTGCAATATTAATGGTTTGTCTCCTTGTGGTCGATGGAGTCTGAGTATATTCGTGAAGCTGTTCTTCAAGTCGGAGAACACTTGTTGTCATTCCGGGCCCCATCGCCAATGTGTCTTTCTTGAGGAGTGGATGCAGTGGTGCCATGTACTTTGCAATATTTGGAACAAAGTCTCGCTTCTTCAATCGCTTGTATTGAACTGTTTTGCAGGAAGTTTCTCTCAGGTGATATGATGTGTCGCAGATAGTCTATTGAGGACTTGCTGAAGAAGCTTTTCGACAGCGTGCAAGTCATTCCGTGTAATTCGAGTTTTTCCAACACTCTTTGCAGATGGCCTAGATGCTCCTCTGAACTGTTGGAATATATTACTACATCATCGAGATAGGCGAAACAGAACTTGCCGATGTAACCGGTTAATACTTCTGCAGACATTAATTGTTGGAATGTTGCTGGGAGGTTTTTCAAGCCGAATGGCGTGACTCAAAATTGAAGGGTTTCGCCCTCGGGTGTTGTAAAGGCAGTATATTTGCGACTGTCCGGGTGGACTGCAATTTGCCAATATCCAGACTCCATGTCGAGAGTACTGAATATTTTTGCCTTGCCAATGTCTCATAGTGTATGAGACAAGGCTATAGCTGGAGGAGCAATTGGGTGAGTAACTTCATTTAGCAATTTTAATTTACGTAAAATTGCAATTTCCAGTCTTTCTTAGGCACAAGGACCACGTGTGAGTTATATGGAGAATTCGATGACTCCACGATTCCTTGGTCCTTCATGTCGTTGACCTGCTCCATAGTGAGGTCACAATGGCAGGCTGACACTCTCTATGGTCGATTGTAAACTGGTACGTCAGTGGTTGTCCATATTTTGTGCTGTATGGAATGTGTTTGTCGTAACAGTCCTCCTTGTCCGAACACTATGGCATGCTCATCTAATATGGCTTTTAATTGACAGAGTTCTGGTTCTTCAAGTTCGTGGTTAATGCTCATCGGGTCAATGGGCATTAGCAGGATGTCGTCTGGGTTTTGATCCCCGTTTACTCTGATCCGGTTGATTTCTCCCAGATAGGCTCTACATTGTCCATGATCTAGGATACTTTTACTGCGGATTAGCCAAGGATACCGTAGTATTATTGATTAGGACAGGGTTGGGGACACAATAAATTCTGTCGGTGTAGCAATACTTTTTATTTTTACTGTCAAGGTAATTCTTCCGGCTACAACTAGGGTGGAGTCTTGTTACACCATTCGTACTGTTCTGGTTTGCAGTCTTGTTTCAGTGAGTTGGTTTGGTGTTAACAAATTACCCCAGATAAAATTGCCTGTGGCCACTGAGTCTAGTAAGGCGAGCACCCTGTCGTTATTTTCCTCCATTTCTATGTGTGGGGCTATAGGAACTGGTACTTCCTCACTTAATCCCTGGAGGATGAGCCCTTGGGAACCGGAGGGGTGGTGGCCCGCTTTGTACCCCGGCGTCTGCGTTTCCCTCCTTGCCCGTGAATTCCGCTGCAAGCCTGTTACTGAACTGCTTCCAGTCCATTAGGAATTCACCATATCTTTCCCACCAAGTGAGGGCGAAGCCCTTCAAATGTAGTTGGGCCCTGTCGACTCATTGTTTCGTTGGCAGGTCCATTTCTCTAACTATTCTTTTGCATTCTTGCGTGAATGCTACCGGGTCCTCATAGGGTCGACCTGTGAAGTCAGTAATCTGAATGTCGTCATCTCTACTGGTCGCCGGATGGCTATGCGCCATTTCCGGTTGTATATAGATACAGGATGGCTTGGATCTGCGGGAGTGAGAGATGTGCTTTCTTCGGCATCTCTCGCACTGGCAGGCATAGACACGCGCTCGTTGGGCCACCCTATACATAAGTGATGATAGGGTTCGCTGCATTTCGTGCACCTGATACGATTTATGCCTCGGCCGGGACACGTGATTTCATTGCAGAAGCTCGTGGGTTGTTGACGGCAATTGGTACAGCAGTATTCTAGTCCTTCTGCATCTCATGCCTCTTCAGACCAGTCTAGTCAGGCATAGTGAAATATCTTAGCGCATTATGTGCATTCTATTCTCAGTGTGCCATTGCCTGGACAGTCTGCATGCTACACTGAACGTCGGGCTCATTGTTGTGGTTTTCGCCTGTGGTGGCATTGACTTCTGAGTCCGACATTTTAATGTTAAGGGTGCCACAGGGTGTTTTGCTGACTCCCCGAAGTCTACTTGATTGATCGATTTTGACCCTTAGTTCTCAGGGTATGGTTGGTCTAGTTCATGCCATTTACTGTATACAGCTACTTGTCTGACACCCCATGTTGGGCGCCAGAAAATCTCTTGATGTGTGCCTGGTTAGACTGACTGGCACATCTGTCGAGGTTTTTTCTGCTAGACCAAAAACAGGGTGGTTAAATCTAGTTAGAAGGTTTGTGGCGAGGGGTGTTGGTTATTGCTTACTTACACTGTCATCTTGGGTGTTGTTGATGTGGGTTTCACCCAATAGTTGCGACCTCGGTAAACTAGAAGCAGCGATTCCAGTCGTAGGCTTCACGGCTCCAGAAGTTCCGGTTAGCCCAGCAGTATCTTGTCTGAGTATGGTTTAACAACCCTCTTCCACAGGGTGGCACGATGGATAAGTGTGAAAGCAAGGCAACAGGTAGATTACTAGGACCAGAGCAGTCGCTACTGCTTGGTGCCTAAGTTGGGTGGCGTAATCCCATTCCGCCCGCCTTTCTTGCTTTGGAGGTGGTAATGCGTTCCACAGTTTGACAGCAACATGAGCGATGTATTGTTCCCTACATCTTTTGCCACTCCTTACCTTGTACGGCATAGAGTACAACGGTTTGACAGCCTAGGTAATGCTCTTAGACAGGACGTAACCGTTCCTGTCCAGTGTAACCCTACAGTTAATTGCTGGCATGAGATCGATAAGAGCCCCCACTGATCCCCCACGCATGCGGGCTGATCAGGGACGTGGATTCTTGTCGACTACCTAGCCTCTACTGGTTATGCGTTCGCAAAAGATTGAACGGCAAACCCCAGGCTAATGTCAATCCAGCACTGAATTAGTGCTCAAAGTTAGAAATAACCTGAGTTTGTAGCCCCTCCCTGTGTGGTGTTTCTAGTGGTTGAGGCATTGCTGTTTCTCCCTATCAGCACTAAATTAGTACTCGGGTGACTGGGAAGAAACTGGTAGCCGTCTAATGTGGATGTTACCATTCTCCTGGTTCCTGTCAGCAGTGCACGTCGTATTCTGTCTCTAACTGTTAACACAAACAAATACCCTGTAAATGAAAAGCGGAAGCGTAGTGAACAGAGTGTATATTGATTACTCAATAAACACGTCACCCGTGCTACCTCCTACCAAACCGTGGAGTGCTGAAGGTATCTGCGGTTCCAGGTGTAGGCAACCTGGTTCTAGGTAAAAAACGGAATAGCTGGTTCTAGACCAATGCAAAGTTAATTGAAGTAAAACTGAGCTAAGTAAAAGGTGTCTAGAAGAGACAAAGTGAAGTTAAATATGTATGTACGTGTTCGCTGGTCATCGAGACGTAAGTAGCTGGAGGCGTATTTGAAGCTTACAAGATCTCCGGAGGTCCCAGCACTGAATTAGTCCTCTGTGATGTCACGAGAGAGTGTGAGAAAGAATGACTGCCCGAGCCCAGTAGCATCCGGATTTATATAGGTGAAGCTTGTAGGCTGCCGGCACAGGTTGTGGGGAGGGTGAGTAACTTGCCCTGGTTGGTGTAGGAGTCGAAAATCTAGGGTCAGCAGTAATCAGCGTTTCTGCTTCGTGCCTCTTCTGCAGCGCTCAGCCTTGCCCAGTGACTGGCGGCTTGTGGGCCCTCAGTGAGGGAAAAGTTGAGGCTGCGGGCCTGCCGGGTTGTGTAACCTTCAGGTGAAGAGAAATCACTTAAAAGTTCCTGTTACCTGGTAGAGTAGGCAGCCGAGAATTCATGTTGAAAAGTCTCTGTACATCTGTAGCAGTGGAAGTAGGAACATATAGTGATGAGTCATAATCGTGGTTGATTATTATGTAGGTAGAGTGGCATGGGTCAACTTTGATAGCTGCCATTCATGGGAATGTGGGGACATGGTGGTGTAGCAGTCTGACTACTCACCTCCCACGAAGGCGAACTGAGTTCAACCCTGTGGAGGATCATCAGGATTGGATTCTCGCATGTGGCAAACGTGGCGGATGTTGCTATTGGTCAGCTGGTTTTCTGGGGGCACTGCCCTTGCATTCTGCTGTTGCGCCATCTTCACCTCATATTTCATATTACTCTTACTGGTGTCACAATCCCACTGGCAATTACCAAAACCTTTCAATTCTCTTCTCAATTCATTTAAGTACATAGAGAACATGAAAGGTAGTTTTCGAGGGACAGTTTTAAGATTGATGTTCCTACCTTTTTTTTTTTTTTTTTTTTTTTGCAGGTGTGCATCAAACATCAAGGAAGTCACTGACACGTGCCTTAGTGGACTGGTTGCTCTTCTCTCCAACAGAGATGGTGTGTATGAACTGTTACTATCTTGCTCCTGCTCATTTGTAAGCATCTGATTATGTTTACAAATTTACAAAAAGGTTTTCTCAAAATATTTAAATTAAAAAATTGTATTTATCCCTCCCCCCATCCCATATAACCCCATATTTTGGTGTGTATAGGCTGCACATTTTTACAAAAAAAATGTCTACTAAAAGGAGGATGTGGCCTACATACGAGATATTGGTATTTTTAAAATAATTCCACAGAAGTTTGTCAATGCAGAGTACATTTTAATATTTTATCTTAAATTAAGGAAGGATAGTAAGAAAGGAGTGAAGAAGTAGGTTAGGGGGAAAAAACTTTTGACCCGTTGCCATTACTTGTTCACTCATGTTCATAAACAAAATAACTTTCATCTCACATGTGTAAAATGTAAACATGTTTAGTCCATTCCCCACTAGAAGCAACTATCTCGGAGCCCTGTTAAATATCTACTTGCAGGCCTATTTCGTATCCTTCTGCCAAATGTAAACAAACATTGCCATGTGACTGCCATGTAGCATCTGTCAAAATCAATATTTACATTCCATTATGTATGTACATAATGTATGCACTTTTGCTACACCTAAAAATAAACATTGAAATGTGACTTCTACTTTTATACCTGTCAGATGTGTTGTTTACTGCTTACAACTTTTCAAAGAATTCTGTCGTATTCCAAAATACCATTCCGTATGAGTATTCAGAGTTTAGGCCTCCAACATTATTTGGGTCGGCTTTATGAAGTTTTAAAAATGCCTGAATTGACAACAGTTCTTACAGTTATTGTACATCAACATATTTGTTTTCAATGACATAGCACAATACATCTAATGCACGTTAGTATTTTGCTGCGACTTTGTTTAACACTGATACAACTGTGAGGTAAAGGGCTGTACTAATTGTAATTATCCTTATGTTATTGATATGTGTTGGGTCATTTCTTTAAAAGGACACTTAGTTAGAATAAATATTAAAACGAAGGAACAATCAGAAAAACGAAAAAGTCACATTAAATTCAAGCTCGCAACTCGTGTTTCTCATTTTTGTCATATAAACTTTAAAAGATAGCGTAGAACATGCACACAAATAAGCCTACAGTAACTTTTATTCCTCTAATATTTCTATGTATTGCTACTTACTGTTTATTAGGTTTATTGAAATTTATCGATCTGAACTTAGTATTTTTCTTCTGGGATTGTGGCAAATTGCGTCACACGACTCTGTTTCAAACCTCTTATGGCAAAGGTAAGACATTGTGATAAATAAACAGACGTGGATGTAAATAATTAACTTTGTCATAAAAACAGTTCACATTTAAAACGTATAAATATTGCTAATCAAGTATTTGAAACCACACACCAGCATATTGACCACGATGCACAGAGGCACGCCATTTCACAGACGCAATAATTAACGAAACACTCGTCACAGTATATTTATTACTTCTGTGGAAACACAGATTTATCACAACATCGTAACTTGCCTAGGTAGGTTTAAAAAAAACAACATCTACAAATGTGGTGTGGTAATTTGAAGTATTTTTCGGAGTAAGAACATTTACGTTTCGTTTGGCAAAAAGCAACACACCATGGCATGGCTCTCCACGTCTGCCAACTTCACTTGGTAACTGCCCCGCCATCATATCTAAATATATTAAATTAAGTATTCAAACATTAAAATATCTTTTCAGTTTTAAATCATAAATTCAAAAAATCATTATTTTGCTGTAATAGTATGAAATATGCTATAATTGAAAACATTGATAATTTTGTTGCATACTGGCGAAGTGAAATTTCTCGAGTTTGAAATAGAGGAAGAAAGATAGAGAAAGCAACATGCCTCACCCAGCAGACAGATTTTCAGATGCTGTCTCGCTCGATAAAACAACACCATACCATTACGGGCTACTAACGATATTTTCCGCTGTTATTTTAAACTGTAAAAATGATACATGTTGCAATCGGGGCTACCTAAATATTTCAACAGGCACCATTTAATTTACCAATAGTATTCTAAAAAACTAGGTTAAAATAATATTTTTACTGTGAACTATTTCTCACCGGTCGTTGCCAACACATCGCTGCTCTCACTGTTGTTAATTCATATTTAATAAGAAATAAATATTACACGTTATAGAAGGTGTTAAGGTAAAGTTTCATTTATTCAATAATACAGTACTCAAAAGTTAACCACAGTGTTATGTATTTGTGGAATACAGGTTATTGAAAAAACAAGTTGACATGTTATGCCTAGAGTGTTTTTTCAAAAGTTGATTTTCATAAGTCGCTTCCAATCGGGAATGGACTATAGTCACGTTACCATCTGTGGAATAATAATTGCACAATGTATATTTGTAAACATTGCAACATAATACAAATTTTCATTCACAAAGGTTTTGTAGGGGAAAAGTAAGTCTGAATTTATTGTGATTGTATGAAATTGTGACTTAAAAATATTTACAGGAATACAAAAATTCAGTGCAGCCTATACTTGAAATATTTTATTATCCCTAATTTTTCATCTAAAACTTAAGGTGCGGCCTATATACTTACACGCCAAAATACTCTATTTATTTCACTTGGATTTACTTTTCTGCAATGAAGTGTATGTTTTAGCACGTTAGAGGGAAGGACTCCTGAGAGCTGGGTACAGAAGAG
Organism: Dryococelus australis; assembly: GCA_029891345.1. Taxonomy (NCBI): domain Eukaryota; kingdom Metazoa; phylum Arthropoda; class Insecta; order Phasmatodea; family Phasmatidae; genus Dryococelus; species Dryococelus australis. The sequence goes on along the minus strand of CM056995.1, from coordinate 101,928,505 downwards.
AGAAGTTAAGGAAGGGAGTTTCAGCCTTTAGTTTGCCAGGTGTATTCAGGAAGAAGAGAAATTTCTGAGAGTAGTGGACATGAAATATATGTGTACCTGGTTAGAAGAGAAAAGGTGACTCAGAGGAAGTTGTAAGATAGAATATGTATTGACGTGTACTCCTCTTGGGTAATAGTCACTTCGTCGCTGGACTTCGGGCGGACAGCATCGTCTTCTGCTTTCTTCTTAGCGGACCTTGCGGCCTTCGACTGTAGCTCTCGCGACATAGGGAAACAACTGCCGACCCGCTGCTCTGGTCAACGGGTCATCTTGAGCCTAGCCTGTTAAGGTCAGCGATGGTTGTTTCCTACAGCGGATAGGAACACCTGACATTTTATTATTAAAAAATAAATAAATAAATAAATAAAAAATTTTACACTCACACACACTAACAAACCAACCTTCTGAATACACGATCCTGGCTGACTCGACCCCCGGGGGCGGGGATGTGGGCTCGCTGGAGGCGGAAATAACAGCACCAAGTAACACACCACCTGGCGCAGTTATGTCCACAATCGGAGAAGGAGGAATAATACATTTTCACCAACCACAAAACCAAACACATGAATCCCAGGCAGCCGTCATGGACACAACTGAACATCACGACTCAGCACAAAAAAATCTCATGCCTCACAATCTAACCGCTGAACAACAAAAGTCTTGGCTGCTGGCTAAACACAATCGCCGCAAAGCTTTGTTAGACCAACAGTTCGAAAATGAAACCTGGATTTTGGAAACTAATCGTAGGAAAATATCCCGAGCCACCCGAGAACTGCAGCCCAAGTCAATCGCGGTACAAAACCGATTCGAACCATTAACCAACATGCCAAACACACAAACAGCTACTCTGACTGATGCTCAATATAGCACACCTGTCCCGTCCACCTCTCACACTGAGCGCCCAACCGCAAAAACTAATACGAAACCCATGAAACTCATCGTGCCTGACAACTCCACATACAACCATCTAATCGCAAAAATACGCTCAATGAACATCACAGGCACACAAATTTCCCTTGTTCAAGCCGGCCTCCAGATCACTTGCACACACGAACAGGCGTATAACTCGTTAAAAGATTTCCTTAAAATTGCCAACGTTCATTTTTACACCTTCAGTATAACAGCAGAGCACCCACAAAAAGTGGTAGTCAGGCTCCCACGAACAACCCCTACTTCAGACATCAAAGAAGACCTTGAGGCACGCCACTACACTGTAATCGACGTATACCAATTCAAAAAAACTATCTCAGACCCCAACAACCCTTCACACACCTGGGACGAACCACAAGATATTTTCTGCATTACAGCCGCAAGAAACGACACCCTCACTCCCCTTCTCAACCTCACTAGCATAAACATGACAGCAGTACAACCCCGCCCGTACAAAAAGAGGATTGGGGACATCCCCCAGTGCCAAAATTGCTGGCTTTACCACCATACAAAAAACTTCTGTGCCCTCAGAACTGTCTGCCGTCACTGCGTCGGCCCCCACCCCCACACAGCCTGTGAGAACCTAAACAAAAACCCCAACTGCGTGAACTGCAAGGGGAAAGGAGTGCACGAAGCCAATTCAAGGCTCTGCCCAGAATACATCCGCCTGGTGCAACTTCGACAGGAGGCCGCAGTAAAACGAGAATCCCGACGCCCCACACTTCGTGCACCCCCTGTATTCACGCAGGAACACTTTCCATCCCCAATCTCAACTAGGAACATTGTTAGGGAAAATGTTTCCTACTCACAGGCAATACGGTCTCAAACACAGCCCCGCAACACACAACAGTCTTCCTCTCCAATCTCAATCCAACAACCAACCAACCAGCAACCCATTCCACCCCTCCTCCCCACCCCACGCCAACCCACTCCTCCCTCCATGGCCCCTCCCGACATCGGAGATATCAGTTCCACACTTACCGACCTCCGAGACCTTATGCACTTCCTCCGGGAAGCGAACTTCCTTCAGTTCATGACACACATGAAATCATACATCCTCCTGGGTAACTCCACACCTGAGCCACAGATGAAAACCCTCCTGCTCCTGCAGGCCTTGACCACCTACTCCGGGTTCGATTAGTCATGGATCAAACCCTCACAGATAGACCCTGTGTTCTCTCCATTCTCTACTGGAATGCCAACAGTATATTTTTTCAAGTTTACAAATTAGAAAGAGTTCTAGAAACTTACGGCGTAGAAATTGCACTAATTAACGAAACACATTTAAAACCTAGAAAAATATTTAACATAAAAAATTACATGACATATCGAACTGACAGAAAATCTAAAGGAGGTGGCACATTAAAACTAGTTCACAACCGCATTCAACACCATTTAAATAATGTCCCAGTCCTAGAAAATTTAGAATACACATCCATAAACATTTGCACACAAGCAGGTCACATCACTCTAGCGGCTATTTATAATTCCCCCAATAAACCGCTAATCCCAGCTGACTTAGATAAAATAACAACACAGCCATACCCATTTTTCTTAGCAGGAGATTTAAACGCGAAACATACTTCCTGGAATAGTAGAGAAAACAATCAAAGAGGCAGAATACTTGCAAATCATTCTAATCAATATAATTATTTAGTTAGGCCCTGCAGAACCGACATACTTTCCTGCTTGTACAAAATACCAATCAGATATATTAGATATTGCACTTACCAATTTAGATAATGTAAATATTTCATTTGAAGTCCTCGCAGAATTAGATTCCGACCACTTACCTATATTTTGTCAGCTGGAAGCAAACATACTTAAACACCCATACGCCACTCTTCTAAAAACTCCGGTAACTAACTGGGAGGATTTTAAACTAGACCTAGAAAATTTATTTAAAACGCACCAAATAAATATTCCATCTAATGATCACATCGACTCGGCAACTGAATTAATTCAAAATACAATATTGAAAATAATAAAAAAACACACAAACTTCCTAAACCGTCGACAATTTTTAAAACACTCCTTTCCCGAAGCAGAAATTCTTTTAGTTGAAAAACTCCACGCCCGCCATATTTATCAAAAATCTAGAAACCAAGGAGACAAACAAAAATATTATAAATTAAAGAAAGAACTCCATAATAAACTCATCACATTAAAAATTAATAAATGGGAAACTTTCATGACCGACATAAACAATAATTACACTGATTTCTGGCGCGTTGCAAAAACCTTGCGAGGTCAAACTAAAAAATCCACCTCCCAGCCCATAAAAAACTCAGCAGGAACTCTCTTATACGTCCCAGAGGACAAAGCAAATGCAATAGCCGATTGCTATCAGGACCAGTTTTCACCTAATGCCGATATAGGAGATCCAAATTTTTCCAGAGATGTACAAACCAATATTACAGCTTTTTTCAACAGAACCATAACAGCAAAACCAGAAGCAATAACACTTAAAGAATTACTTGTACTAATTAAAAAACTTAACGTCAAAAAAGCTCCAGGACACGACAAAATTACCTATAAAATTATTAAAAACCTCCCAGCTAATGCACTATTTGCAATACTCAACCTGTTTAATGCAATATTAAATTTCAATTATTTTCCTATAGCTTGGCGAACAGCCAAAGTTATCACGATTCCCAAACCAGGCAAAAATCACTCTATCCCAGAAAATAGACGGCCTATTTCCCTACTCAACTCGCTTAGTAAAGTCTTCGAAAAACTGCTTCTAACTAGATTATTAGTACATGCAGAATTACAACATATTATCCCGGCAACACAATTCGAGTTTAGAGCCCAACATTCCACCACTCACGCCCTCACTAAATTCACCACAGACACCCTGACTGCAATGCAAAAACACGAAGTCACAATAGCCATTTTCCTAGACATTTCTAAGGCATTTGATAAGGTGTGGATACCTGGATTACTACAAAAATTAATTAACTTCAATTTTCCCGACTGCTACATACATTTACTCGCCTCATACTTTCAAAATAGAAAATTCTTTGTTAGTATTGATAATGCCAACTCTACTACTCGCGAAATTACAGCAGGTGTCCCACAAGGCTCAGCAATTTCCCCATTTCTGTATAATATTTTTACGTCAGACATTCCCATAAACCCATGCCTCAGTACAAATGTACGCGGACGATACGATAATTTACACTCACGATAAAAAACTGCCATATGCTATCCTCCTAACCCAACTTCAAATAAACGATTTAGAACATTGGTTTGAAATATGGAAAATTAAAACAAATCCTACTAAATCACAAGCATTATTGTTAACTCAACGCAGAATACAGCCTTCACGCCAAATAACTGTAAATAATATTCCAATCCCCTTCACACAAACCGCGAAATATCTAGGTTTAACAATTGACTCTAAACTAATCTGGACCAATCACATTTCAACAGTAAAAAAGGCAGCACTGTGTAAACTACCGCAACTCTATCCAATTTTAAAAAGCAACAATCTACCCAGACGATTAAAACTATTAATTTACACTGCAATAGTTAGATCAGCCCTTTTGTATGGCAACGAAGTCTGGGGGAACTTAAATAAATTCCTTCTAAACTCTCTCCAAGTCATACAAAATAAATATTTAAGAATCATTATAAACGCAGCGCCCTACACTACCAACCTATCGATACATGAACGTTTAAAAATTCCTACTATAAAAACACTATTACTAAACCGCAATATAAATTATTACAATAAACTACTCTCGCATTCCAATCCCGCCATTAAACGGCTAGGAGACTACGAACCCGATAAAAACAGAAGAATAAAAACGCCCTAAAATGCTTCCCACATAAAAATCTAACATCTCCTAAACCTGTACACCCGGCCGAAATTCTCCGATCGGTCCGGGACAAAATACAGTCAGTTTAACAAAACTACCTGGCGCTAGCATCGCGCACATCACTCCGCCTGCTGCTCTCACAGCGAACACACCTCCTCTACTTCACTAGCTTTTCCTCATCGAGCTGACTGATTAAATATTCTATCCCTAATTATGTCCCCCAAGTTTTTGACATGTTTAATTACAAAACACATGCTAATTCAATCGCAGTGCTGCCTTCTCTCCTCGGAAGACAGAAGCCCCGCCCTCGGCTGAGATACAGCCAATCAGAAAATTCCTTTAATATGAATGCCCATCCACCGACAAATCCTTAAACCCACTGTCCCATACAAATAACACCTTATATATCAACATTTAATTACAACATACACACTCACACACACATACAAAAAATATATATATATATATTATTAACGTCATAGCTAGAAGAAGACCCTGCTTCCTCTGCCTCTTCCTGACATCTTGCTTAACTTCACGGGAATATTTTATAAATTAATAAAACCAACTTTTTAATAGATTTTAACTAACTTTTAAAGAACTACATTTTTAATTTTCAAAATTCCGTGCCAGTAGGGAACGGAACTCCACCGCCTTTCCCCTCATTTTTGTAGGCAAAAATGAGGGGAAAAAAGATTGGAACAACCGTGGCTCAGGGGCTATACTGGGTCACAAAACCACACTCCTGACATGCGAACACCGCGCGTGCCAGCTGAAAGTGCCTATAATATGGGGGATCAGGGCGGGGTGGGTTAGCTACCCCTAACCCTGATCCATTCAAATGACTACCGCTTGGGAAGACAAGGGCCTTGGTCTGTACTTCCCCCGCGCTGAGAGGCCTAGCCTCAATGATGAAAAATCGGCTCTTGGGTAATAGTAAGTGGTTAGGGCGCTGACTGCCCTGTAAAACCTTACGAGGTGGAGGGGAGTCAAACCCCAGAGTAGTTCGGAGCATTAAGCTATCGCTTATGGGCAGCCTTACTCTCTGTATCACAAGGGACGTCAATAATCTGGATGCCAGCTGTTCCAAGAAGGGTGAATGAGCTCAATCAGTTACAAGATAATGAGTGATTTGGGGGGGGGGGGGTGAATGATCTGGCTTACACTGAAAGGATTGATCCGTCGCGGCCTCGTTGGTTGGTGAGCAGGGATGAAGTTGGCTACGGATAGTTCCGGCTGCGTGCGGGGAACTGCCTTGGGAGGGATTCGAACCCTAATCGTCTTTCCGGAAGCCAACGTGATTGTGCAGAAGTTGGGGAGTACTTCTGTTCTCGGGTGTCGAACACTGAGTATCCTGCCAGATTTTAGTTTCACAATGCTTGATTGACTAGAGGAACTCTGTGTGTCGGTATTCGAGTTTGATGTCTGTATCAGGGTTGGCTGAATGGGGTTTCCTCGGAGTCGGATTCCTCACCATCCTAACAAGTGTTGTAACCGAGTTTCGTGGTCAGGAGGTTATATTATATTATAATCAGTATGGTCATTCTTGAATTCACTAGTGGTCAGTGTACTGGAGTGTGAGTCATTAAATATCTGGTTCCATAAAGCTTGCTGCAATAAGGCATGCCTCTCGCGTCACCTCTGACGGCTTCCAGTATCATCATGCTGTTTGCGCATTGAGTAGTGTAAGATAAAAAATAAAATTTTAATAAGGTTGTCAATAGGGGTTGCGTACGAGTAGTCCTGAACAGGGCTAAATCTACATTTACTCCCACGGACCTGTTGTTCACAAGGGCAACCCTAGTAACTAACCTTGTGCCTTGTATCGGTGGCACGTGACTTGGACTCTCAGGTATTAGGTCCTTTGTCAGGCCCTGCCTCCTGGGGGATACAGCACATTACACGGCCAGATAAAGACATGAAGCTAATTAACTTCACACTGAATGAATACACAGCACTGAATTAATAAAGCAATAAGATGATGAGGATCTGAAATTAAAATTATGGTAGTCGACGCACAAGGGGGATAAGTTTGATACGTAATATTTTATTACGTTAACTAAAATGACAATGTAGCAAGACCTTGGCTAATTGAGTACACTCTAAAAGTTAAGTAAGGAATGATATTAAAATACTGAATTAAAATCAACAGACGAAGACGAGCCCTGGATAAATTAATAAAATGAAATAATTTATTTCCTACAAAGATTTCCTAATTGATTAATGAAACTAAAGTATTTACAGCGTGATCGTATCAAAGGGCTCTATCCAGGGGGCCATAAATCGCGCAACGACATGTTACCGTGGAGTCAAGGGAAGTTGACTGAGGTAAGGGTGAGTATGTACAGGTGTGGGATTTTCCAGACATGAAGAGCTGTCCCTAAGTGGTCAGCTGAAGGAAGCCTTGTCCAAGCTGGGGCTGGAGTGTTGGCGGCTTTCTACAAGCCGCCGGCAGTGGTTCGAGCCCTGCCTCTGGCTGCCGAAGTGAAGGAGGCTGAACCCTGGGCGGGCTGGAGAGGATAAAGTCTTCCACAGACTGTAGGAGAGCTCGCGAACCTTACAGTCGGCGAGCTCCGGCATCTCTGCTGGACCACGGGGCTGTACTTCTATTTATACGAAAATCGCCCTGTGTGACGAGCTATTCTCCGGGGGCAGGGGGTAGCGTAGCCTTCCCAAAACAGGGACTGGTTTATCTGCTGCAGGAGCGCCACTCAATTTCTTATCAGCCCTGGTGGAGGTGATGACATTTTCATGCGCCCTGGATTGAGGCAGGTAGGCCGTGATGTCAGAAGGTCACGGGGGTGCTACTATCTTGAGGGTTGTTTGGAACTTCTTGGCGAGGCAGGGTAGCGTAGTATAATTTAAATAAATTATATTATTTCTTTGTCGTGGTTGCTCTAGCACATTCCTTCTCGATTGGATGTGGAAGAATAGAAATTCTGACGTGAAGTTCAATTACATAGTTGACCAATTAAAGCCTAGCGTAATTTCACTATATTATTTCCAAGTCTCGGCAGCCAATGAATTTGAATTCGCTGCGCTCTTGGTGCGCTCAGATGATGTGAAGTCGGCCGTAGAGTGCGCATCTCAGTAGTGCAGAAGCTGGCATGCGTCAGTATTTAGTTTTTAAGTTATTTTAATTTGGGAGATGGGAGAGTCTGCTGACAGTTGTGTAAGTCAGGAGAGATCAGCATGCAGCAAACCATGGCATAAGTAAGTGTGTTTTATATTCTGTTGTAAATGTTGGGTTTCCATTATAAGGAGGTTGGGTAAAACTCTGAAAAGTTTGATGCATGATGTCCTGTGGCAGCTGGAGGTACGTCACTATGCCGAGTGTTTTTGGAGTGTGCTAGGACAGATGCACCCAGGTTGAAATGTAGACTCTAATCCTTTTGTGGCACTAGAGCTTGTCCAGAATATAAAACTGGCATTGTGTCCTTTCTGCAGGCCACAAAATCTGGTGTGCTTAGGACTATTTTGCGCTGTAGCGAGATCCCCTATACTGGGCAAAGTTTGACTGGTTGAGCTTGTGGGGTTTCGGACCGTGTTATGCCGAGGTGAGCTTCGGTTCCTGGTGTGTTACTTCGCAAGAGCTTGTAGGTGGTGGTTGTTGTCGCAGGTGTTGACTGAGCGAGTGGGGTTCCCCAAAACCACAAGTTGGCGAGGCCGTGGTCCGTGTCTCTGCCACTCAAATAGGCAAACAATACTGGGTGTGTGTTGCCGTCAAATTTGGTGGGTGGATCAAAGAATTATAGCTTGTCGTCAGGTGTGGTTGGTCTCTGGCGAATGGCTGCAGCTTGCAGTGAAGTGCTAAAGTCCGGTGGGGATTGGGCTAGGCTCCAGTTGGTATTTAGAGATTGCCTCATCCTTTTTTACTCTGTTATGGATAGTACTGCAGTAGGAATATGGTATTAGGCCTGAGAAAGTGAACTCTTCTATTAAATCTACTGGAGGGGGAGCAGGTGATGTTGTGGTCATACTCTGGTGTAAAACCACATATACCACCTCTGTCAATCCAATGCGGTACACCTATCCCCATATTCTACACCAGAAGCACGGTGGATACCGAGAGTCAGGTCTCACTGGCTGACTGTCTCGATACGTGTGTGAGCTTCTCCTGAGGATCAGTCTTCCCAACTCAGGGAATGCTCCCTCTGGCACCAGAAGTACGGTGGAGAGAGTAAGCACCAAGCCGAAAAGCTGACCCCAAAAGAGAGAGAGAGAGAGAGAGAGAGTACCTAGTATTGGGGCTCTACCATTCCGTACACCATGGTGCACGAAAGGGAGGCTGTCCAAGTTGGATGTGTGTACTCTACTGACGTGTGTGGCAATTAGAGCAAATTGTCTCGATCACCTGCCGTCCCTCTGACGGCAGGTCAATGTTTACAAGGAGGGGTACAATGACTACCAGAGAGATATCCTTAAGTAGAAAAAACTTGTTTATTCCAATGATGGAAATAATCAATGGTGGTGTTGCACTACCTCCTTCTAGTTGGAGAGCTGACCTACATGAGACAGGTGAAAATCCTGTTCCTAGGGTAATGTGGTTGGTCACAGTCCACAACCTTTTTTGTTTGCTGAGTGTGTTAGTTTTAGGTTTACTGTTGCAGTGTATCTGGTGCACTATTAAAATTAATTTTTTACTGGTATAAAATTTTACTGGAGTTGAATTTTATGTACTGATTTAGTCATGAGTCTCGCACTCATAAGGTTCTTAGTTCAAATTCAAGACTAAAGTTAGTATACACTCTGGTACTCAGCAGGTGGAGTTTGAGAGTCTGACAAGCAAAGTTGTGTTACAAAAATGCATACTGTATTGTGAGCCTCATTCAATGTCGTTTATACATGGTGGTTATACATTAATAAATATCTGTTCATATAGTATAATGTTGTAAACAGACCTAGATAGTTCATATAAAAACCTCTTTTTGTAACAATGTGTATGCTAACAGGGCGTATGTGTCTGTAATGTGAACTGGAATCGCATATTTTTGGTTATGGTATTAAGTGAGTGGGTATAGTTTGTTCTGTAATTCAAGTTTAACTACAGTGTATTCATTTGGCCTTAGATTTAAATACTTTCCTTTACTCTGTTCTGGGTAGGTGTTAATTTGTGGGAAAGTACCTATGATTTACGTAAATTTATTGCAAACACTGCAACAGGTGTGTATGAATCTAGTTGGTTGTTTTTACAGAAGCTGTAGTCGCAGAGAGTGTGGTGGTCATCAAAAAGTTGCTTCAGACACAACCCTCGGAGCACAAGGACATCATAATTCACATGGCAAAACTAGTAGACTATATTACTGTGCCTCAGGCTAGAGCATCTATCCTCTGGCTTCTAGGGGAGTACTCAGACAGGGTGCCTAAAATAGCTCCAGATGTGCTGCGCAAGATGGCCAAGGGTTTCATCACAGAGGTATGATCGTCGTTTTACCAGCCATGTCAGTGAGCACTTGTGAAATTAAACAGGGAATAAATGGATATAATGATTAATTTTTTTGTGTGTATGTTTGAATTTTTACATATTCTGTAGGTATGTGTGTGTTTATTTGCAGGGTTTGTAGTTAAATTCCCATTTTTGTAAACCCAGCTTAGTTTAATCTTTTAGCCAATTTTATGTACTGACTCATGTGACATCTTTCACAATATCAATAAAGACTGCTACTCATTAGTGCAACTACATCCCTGGCTTTTGTCTACAGAGTTGAGTTACTGCTGCTGCTACGTACAAGATTATTGTATCTACCATGCCAGGACAGACATCCCAATAATATTTATTTTCTCCCAATGAGCCACCGGGACCATGCAAGAGGCCCATGGCGAGTACAGCAGTGTGCCACGGGATGCCACCACAAGTAAGATGCCTAGATCCCACCGCTCTCCAGTACACCACTCGCACCAAGGTTCTAGGCACTGGGCTTGCACCTGCTAACCCTATCTCCAGTCGCCCTATGCCAGTGAAGGAAGGGATGGTCGAGGAGTATAAAAGGAGATGTGTCCCAGCTTCCGGATCGTCGGTTCTGCTTCAGTTTTCAATCTAGTTTTCTGACTCCTCTCCTGAGCTCTCACTGCTCCAGCTATTGGTGCAGAGACTTGCACCTCTCCAAGTATTTCACCACTTCCTCATGGAGCCGAAGATCCTCTCTAAAATTATACCATAGGAAGAACCAGCAGCACACTGAGACACGTTCGGTCCTGTACGGACAAACAGAGAGTAGAGCTTGCTCCATGGTTTTTAAGCTACACGCACTAGCTATTGTCGTTTTCTCCATATCTTTGCATAGGGTGCCTTCTGCTGTTAATACTAGAGTGTTCACTTTCTGCTTAGCCCGTGTGGATTTAGGAGATAGTCAAGAGTTTCTTCCTTGTGTCATTATTGGAGCTAACGGAGTCAGCAGGAAACTGGGTTTGCACGTACTGAACATACACGTACAACACACCAGAACATCCTTGGAAGGCCACCCATTCTCTGTCTCATGCAGTGAACGGTAGAGCCACAACATTAGGATACCGTCCCTTGGAAGTTGGCTTGCCAGCTGGAAGTTGCCCCCGCCTCACTGCTCACTTTGTGGTGCCGAGGTGGGGAACTTCTTTGAGTTCGGGGAGACCAGTGACCACTGGACACTCACCTCACCAGTATTGGAAGGCCACCCATTCCTTGCACCCAGGTGGGAGGAACGGTAGATAGAGCCACGACACTAGGTATGCTCCCGGTGGGATTGGCTTGCCGGGTATGGTGAACTACTCTCACCGCTCACTTTGTGGTGCCGAGAGGGTTGCACTCTGGTGCAGGGGAACCAACCCTATTGGGACAACACCGTGCGGTTCCTGCAACCAACGCTTTGCAGCTCGAGTCTTCTCCACCTCCGGTAGAGAAGTCAAGAGTGAGGTGTGGGGTTGGCAGCAGCAATTGGCACCCACACTTGGACATGCGCGTGTCAACTGCCTACCTCCTGCAGCCCTGAGTTTAGGATAGTGCCTATACACCTATAGGGGTGGAGTTGAGAGACAGGTCAAGAAGACAAGGACTATCTCAAAGAATCCACAGGGGCTACGTATCCGTCCCAGCGGGTTTGGACTGCTGAGTCCGTGTGAACAGGCTGCACTGCTGAGACGACACACTGCACCTATACCTACCATCACGCCAGTTGATCTGTTCGAGCCACCTACCAGAGTTGCAGAAGGGTACCACCCATAGTGCAGGAGGCACTGTTTGGTGAAAGGTCCCCCAGCACACCAGAGCCGAAACCTAGCACCCCACTCGTAAACTCACCCCTCGGTGGAGTGCCAGGCAGGTAGTGGGAACAGGGGCAGTACAGCCACCCACCGAACAGACATACCATCCCACTCCACCACCACCACCTAAACCCACTCTACGCAGGGTGAAACTCACAGAGCCAGACTTTGTGCCAAGTCGATGACCTACCAGGCCAGTGCTGTACTCCGGTCTGGCACCAGTGCCCCGAGACGAGTAACTACCCTGATATGCGACTCATGTACCATTGAGTAAGTAATCCAAGATGGGGACAGTCAACCAGCCGGGACTGTCACGCGTCAAAGGAGTGTACTTCTTGCTGCCTTTCTTAATTTGGAAACAAATTAGGCTGAACCAGGCCAATACGACCTCGAAGCGAGTGAACTAACCTGGGCTTGGATTTAAACCCTGACCAGACTTTGGGGAGTCGAAAACACCACGTGGCGCTCAAGAAACCCCAACTATATCAGGCACCAATGAGTAGAGCCACGATTTGTTTGCACATGTGAAATAACGCGAAATAAAACCAAATTGAGTAGTAATACCGCCAAAATGTGACATATATAATAACACCGCCAAAACGTGAAAATCTTATATCTATTTGATGATAACACGAAATTACACAACAAAACCAATAACAAATAGCAAGCTTGCGTGCAAGTTATCGTTTTGCTCGTATCATATCCTAACAATAATTGTAGATGCTTCAAACTCTCTTTTAAGATGGACATAGATCAATAAAAATTGGAAAAATTATGATGTTTTGAAAATACACAATGTTGATTATCTTTATTTCTTGTTTACATTTCATGTGGCTTGAAAGAAACAGTTAGCCAACTTGATGCAAACAAAGCATGAGAAAAGAAACGCGTAGCTAACATGACATGAACAAACTTCTGTTGAGAGTAATTATTTTCCCTCCGCATTATTTAAAATGCATTTTGAATTGTGAAAAAAATACTTATCATTGTTTTACTGAAAAACAAAATGAAATATTGCACATGAAGCCTTGAAACCTAAAATAATACGAAAATATTTAACTTTTTTTTTATGTTGGCTAATATGCTTTAAAACTGTTGTTACAAAATAAAACATAACCACGATCTATTTTCCGCGTCTGCGGCTGCTTTGTATGTAAATTTTGTTGTAAAAAATTACAAGAAAATTGCCATCGCGTTTTTAAACCTTTAATATTCATTGCGTTTTCACAGACATGTGTTTTCTGCATCATCAGTTTGAGAAACAGGTGATCAACATGAATGTCATTTTGTAACCAAATACCACACAAGCCTAAACTGTGAAAATAAGAAAGTTGAATTAATGCAAGGGATAATGCACAACCGATTATTCATAAATGGTATATATATAGAAAATATGAGGCAAATTCAGTAATGCTATAATTATACAAAGCCTGTTGTAAATAACTTATGTTTGTTCTTGTTAATGTAAATCGGAAGTGTCCACTAATCAACTTGCATTGATAATACCGTTGATATCAGAATCATTGCTATGTAACATCAAGAGCTAACCATATTGTAAATAATTGGGTCTTGTTTACTGTGTTAATGTAAACTTTCAGTCAATCGAAATGCCAGTAAGTCTATTGATGTAAAATCATATCCACGTAAGGACAATAACATGACAGCAAGAACGTAGTGAGAAGCAACTTGTTGATCTCAATTTGTTACAAATTTTAGTGCTTTCTTTTGTTGTGTGACCAGGGACCTGCGTCTTCCTTCTCTATATCAATGTAAGATAGTGAAGTGCGATTCTGTCACATTTGCCCATACACTTGCTTCCTCACTTAAGTGTGTAGATGAGATGATGGAAGGTCTCGGCAATGCAAAATGCTGACGCATGTTGGTTAAGATCTGGTTGACAAGAGATTTTTATTCCGTGCTAGATCAGTCACGCTGTGATGGGAAACTCAGTTCCCTTTCTTACTGGACACTAGTGTCAGCCTGGTAGGCTGTCTACTAGGTATGTAGTCTGCGACACTAGGTCTGGCAACGTGCCTCACAACAACACTGTCCCTCTGGGGTAAGGTACACTTACCAGAGCTTGGTGATTGTGATATGTTTGGAAAATACTTTAATTAAATTACTTGGGTGAAAAATGCCAAAAAAAATTCTTAAACCTCCTGCTTCTACGACTGAACATTTCCAACTTTTGCCATGCTAGAATGTCACACTACCCTTATCTAAAACACAGGTCTCCTCGTCCCTTCGCCCCGTTTCCTTCTCCCCCCCCCCCCTTTTTTTCCACAAAAACCGTGGCTTGCTAGCGTCTGCCATGGAAACAAAGAGGCATGGCAACATCTGGGTGTTATTACAAGAGGATGAGGGACCATAAACACACTGCAGCTCTGGTTTTGTGGCATAACAGGATGTCATTAGTTGGGGGGGGGGGGGGTTCGACCTACACATAACTGAAGAGTCGCTGAGTGAGAAAGAGAGAGAGAAGGGAGAGGTGTGATGTAAGAGTGAGAGATGAGACAACAGACAGTTCAGCAACTTCCCTAAACATCCCCGGACAATTTATGGCTAACACTCCCCCTTCTTCTTTTTTCCGTATAAAGCGCACACCCCAGAATTTTTTTGCTTTGTTTTAGGAAAAAAGGGTCCTCTATACAAGAGTAAATACAGTATTTGTTCGTATTATTCTCTTTATTTTAATGTGCGGCATATACAAACCAAAGTACGTAATTTTTGTGCCTAAAGAAAGTAATAACCTGACTTCATTGTCTACGACGGATACTAAAGTATCGGCCTGATATCATACCCGATACATATACATTGGGAAAAGGCGACGTATCGGCCAATACTGATACTTAGTATCTGTATCGGCTCAACTCTAGAACAAATCATATTGTCACTAACCAAGCCTTACAGCTTCCATCTGTCATCTGTTAAACTTAATTTTCACATCCTGCTGCTCATAAAATTGCATACAATGAAGGACTCAGTCAATCAAATAATCTGAGTCGATAAAATCGTGTGAATGTTTTCAACTATATCTTGCACTATGTATTCTTCAGTTCTGTGTTTGGTTGTGTATTGATGAATGATGTTTTGTTGCAGGAAGATATAGTGAAGTTGCAGATCCTCAACCTGGCCGTGAAGCTGTTCCTTACCAACCCTAAACAAACCAAGCTATTGTGCCAGTATGTGTTCAGTCTGGCTCGATATGACCAGAACTATGATATTCGTGACCGGGCTAGATTTCTGCGCCAGTTCATATTCCCGTCATGTGGCATGGAAAACTCTTACCTGGCTAAGCATGCCAAAAAGATATTCCTCGCTACCAAGCCAGCTCCTGTGCTTAAATCCAAATTCAAAGGTCAGTGTATGTGTGTGTGTGCGTGCACGTGTGTAGTGTGTGTGTGTAGTGTGTGTGCATGTGTGTGCATGCACACGCGTGTTTAAATAAAGAAAATAATGTCTCAAAATGCTGTATATAATTGATTGTAATCCTACACCAACTGCAAGGTGACCTAACACTTTCAAACTCTGAAAATGAAAATAATATGACACTGAATGCAAGTGAAATTTGGAATTTCCCACATTTACTATCAGCTAAGAACACACGGAGATGGTATCGATCGGGCAGTGTCACGATGGATGTTTACAGGGGTGGGAGGGGTTGGCGGCGGGAGGATTACCTCTCAACGCTGCTACTTGGCGACACCTTGCGCGCGGGGCAAATGTCTGTCTTTTGAAGTAGTTGATTATATTTCACTGCAAAGAAAACTTTAATTTTGAGACAGGAATAAATAAGGTGATCATAATTGATTTCTTGGCTGTCTTTAATAATAAATCATGCAAAACAGTGTCCTCTTGAATTTCTCTGTCGCGAGTTACACTGCACTCTGCTCGTTGCTTACCTACCCATAATCAAAATTACAACAAAAACTACCCTTTTTTACTTACCTAAATGTAAACAAAATTATATATATTTGTTAGATCTATTCATGCTCTCTGCACTGGCACACAACAAAGATGGCTTAAGATAGTTTTTTGAATTTTAGTAAAAAACAGGGGGCAAAGGGCTTGTTTCTGTATGACACTCAGTACTCAGAAATATTGGTGATAAAAGACATACTGTATTTTGGTATGTATAGGCCGCATCATGAAGTTTTTGATGAAAAATTAGGGATACAGTAATTAATATTACAAGAATTGGCCGCACTGTATTTTTGTATTCCTGTAAATATTGTTAAGTCACGATTCCGTACAAACATAATAAATTCTGACTTAATGTCTCCCCCTAATTTGTGACAGAAGATTTGTATTATGTTGCCATGATGCATTCTGCTCTTCTAGCAAGCGCTCTCTACGAAACAACTTTGGCTGATCTTGGAATGCATTCATCCTTATGGGCAAATCACACCTCAACTAAAACAGTAATGGAGGCAGGACACTTGCCTACAGGGTACTGTGGCAAGCCCCAACTGAACTACAGACACATGGTCTCAACTTTTACTGTTCACCACAACTCGCCCAGAAGCCCTCACGTCAACACCCCTCTCCGAAGATTTTACTATCTACCAGATCACCGCTCCCGCCAGGACGGTTGTGCCAGTACCACAGCGTGCCGCTGGAGGCCAGTAGGCATTCCAGCTGAGAATCACAGCTTCCATGAGCACGCAAGATTCAAGGTACAATCAACATTTATTTTGATTTTTCGGTCATCCTGAAATACATGTTCTAATTTTACCAGGATTTGGTATTATGTCATTGCTTCCGTGAAAAACAGATAAGGAGCACACGGAAACATAATCCTATGTGAGACAGGTGAAGGCAACCTGTTCCTTGTCTAACAATGGCAGGGTAAACAAGCGTTATGATACTAACTTAAACTGGACTACTCTTCTATATTGCCCTGAAGGGGCCAGAAGGTGTCTTGTGTTTGACAACGTAGATGATGATAGAGTCTTCGGCACAGAATGTGATGAAGACATGGTAGTTGGATTTAATCTTTGGCACAAGGAGTGCAGTGAAAACCAGGGGAGCTGATAGTTCCTTCGGCACGAGCGTGCAGTGAAGGAACAGAGCAGACTATTATTACAGGGGATGCGGCCCACTATTTATACCCTGGCCGGTGCACCCTGGCTGGAATCGGAGAGGTGGTGGACGAGACATAGATCCTCTTGGTGAGAAACGTCAGTGGCCAGCGCTGGATACGGATTCATACCTTGGCGATCGTACTAGAGGTGCCATCTGATGGCACATGGGAGTACTTGGATGATCTCAATGAATAACTTTGGTGGCTTGGCCAGTGAACAAAACAATCTGGTGTGGAGCATCCTTCCTTCGCTTTGAGTAAATAGTAAAGTTTCTGACGTCTCGTGATGAGTGGTAACAATCATACTCCATAGAATCGAGCGGCAAAGTTATGGGTACTGATGAGTAGAAGTTGTTTAATCATTGTTGAAAATACATAATCCGTCAATGTCAACAGAATTAATGTTTTTTATGCAGTTTAGTATCCATTGATTTTACCGGCTCTCTATACCCTGATGTTAAGAGCCACCCAAATCTCTTCACTCACTCACTCCGTGCATTTTTATACTTAGTCTTCATTAATATTATGTATGCAAATCTTTACTGTTATTGTCGAGTTCCCATACCACCCCTTTATTAAAGTTATGAGGCACAAAAAATTTACAACACAATAAATTTATTTTTTTAAATATTATGCTTATTTTACACATTAAAATATCAGAAGAAAGGAGTTCATCACATCATGCGATATAACCCTTTTCCTTCAGTTCACTTATGATTGAATATATCTTTTTAGTATGCAAGAATCTCCACCTTGTTGCAAAGCGATCAAATGTTCAAGTCTATCAATGAGCTCATTCGGGTCTTCGGGAAATATGTAGCCAGTGTTTTCATTGTCTTCTGCTTCTTCATGTTGCTCCTTGCAGCAAATGTGGTAGAGGAGTGTGTCAGAACATCAAGAAAATCGCTATTGTCTTGATCACCATCACTGTCTTCATGTTAATTTTCATCAATGCTGTCTTTATGGTCATCTTCACCTCCTTTTTGTTTTCTATATTAAATTACATTTTCTTTGTAGGCCATTACTTAGACCATCTTCTATCAATCTAATATTTACAATATTAGTACCCTTGAATATATTTACACTAAAACTTGGCATACGGGCCACCTACAAAATTTAAAAAAAAAACTTGCACACCAAAGTTATGACAGTTATTTACAGAAAATCTGGTGTACCCTCGTACATTCCACAGTAATGCATTCCATTTCAATTCTTGCTGGCTGTCTTACAGTTTGTTTTCACCTCACTGTTTTGGAAGTCTTTGTCTTGCACAGACGGCCTCGCTTCTTTCTTATGGCCTCGTACTGCGGGCCATGGCGACTCACGGTACCACCCCAACTGTCCTTGAGAGGCAAAGTTCCCAGTGGAACCGGCGCTAACCTCACCTCACCTCCCTCTAGATGGCTGTTACATATTAAAAGGTCATACATAAAGCGTTACTTTCTAGCCTTACATTAACTCCTGCAAAAAAAAAAAAAAAAAAAACAAAGCTTAATCTGCTCTTTTGATCTTCAGGGTACACCGGGAACTTTGCAATTTTGAAACTGTGATTCTGTTCAAAAGAGAAAAAGAAAACTACACTAAACTACACACACATACATTAACTACTCATGTTCCACGTTTGTCCTTCACGATTGAATTTAAGAATGACGGTATCCCCATTAACTATATTCGTGGCCCAGTGTGTTCGAGTGCATATGGACTCAGTTTTGGGGGATACCGGTAACCAGAAACATCCCCCGCCGTCTCGTCCCCGAACGCAAATGGCATAGTCAAACCACACTCTGCTTCTTTCCGTGACTGTACACATTTACACACACACACAATCATACCATACCTACCTTCTTTCTTCATCTTTCAAAGATCCATGTCCATCATTCCGATGTCCCGTCTGTTGTACTCATTCCGGGGCCATCTCCGTCTGTCATTTACATTGTTTTCCCAGAACATTTCTGTTCCAGGAGGGTCGTCACATTCTGTTCTTTTTCTGTTTCAGGTGAATGATAGAGGGAGGACGAGTAGGAGGGAGATGATCTTTGTGGAATGTTTTCTTCCCTTTTCTGGTTCTTCCTTCCTGAGTTCGGCACAGTCGAGAAGGGGGCTATGGACTCCTTTTCTATCCCCCTCCCCGTGTCCTTGGGAGGCAGTGCAGCAGGTGCAGGGAGGCACTACTCTCGTCCTGCTGGTCGTGGGTCAGCTGCTGGACTCCTGGGTGTCGTCCTCTGCATTGGCTAGTTCGAGGCCACCAGGCACCGATGCAAGACTAGTTGCCCCCTCCTCCTGGAGGGGCGGTGTTTGGGTAGCTGTCAGAGGCAGAAACTCATCTACTTCCCCTGCCCACTCGGCTCTGCTGAGCTCGATCTTCTCGTGCAGCAGGCAGTGTAGTGGTGGTCTCGCCGCCATCTGGCGTCGAGGCCTGATTGGTGACTATGCCCTCCTGGGTGGACATGGTCTGGGCTGCTGTCTGAGGCAGGGGCTATTTGGACAAATCTGCCTCATCTGCTCTGCTGAGTTGGTTGGCGTTGTGCTCAGCAGTGACCAGCTCGGGGCCACCAGGCACCGAAGGACAACTGGGCATCCTCTCCTCCTGGAGGGACGGCGTTTGGTTAGCCGTCAAAGTCAGGGACTCATCTACTGCCCCTGCCTCTTTGGCTATCCTAGGCTCATCCTCCCATGCAGCAAGCAGTGTAGTAGTGATCTCGGCACCATCCAATATTGACACCTGGTGGGTGACCATGCCGTCTGGTCTGGGTCGTCGTCTGAGGCAGGGTCTTATCGAGCACCTCTACCTCGACGGCTCTGCTGAGCTTATCCTCCCGTACAGAAGGTAGTGGCATGATGGACTTGCCGCTATCTGGCGTCGAGGCCTTGTGGGTGGCCACATCCTCCTGTGTGAACGTGGTCGGTGTCGCCGTCTGGGGCAGGGGCTCTTCAGGCACGCTTGCCTCATCGGTGCGGCTGGGATCATCTTTCTCCTGGATGGGGCTGGGTTGCTGGGTCGTCGACGGGGTTCCCTGTCCAAGGGGCTTCGTCACAACAGTTGGGACCCACTGGGGGTCATGCGGCCGTGCTTTGGTGGTCATCTTCCAAACTAAGTCCGTAGAAGTCAAGGGCAATGTTCAGATGGACATTGCTCCTCGAGATTCTGGTAGGTCCTTCCTAGTGGATGTTGGTTGGACACTCCTCTTCTCTGCGTCCAAATGTGGTGGTTCGGGGTCCTGGAAGGCTGGTAGTGTGATTTCGACGAGCATTGGCGTTGGGATGTCGTCCTCCATTTCCCCCTCTTCTTCTACTTCGTCTTCTGCTGCTGGCTCTTTCTCGGGGTTCTGGGTTCTGGCAGGGCAAGGGCGCATCTGCCCTCAGGTTGCTTTGCAGATCTGTCCTCTGGCATCCTCTGCCCAGTATACATTATCTTGGTGTTCCACAACCATGTAGTATCCTTCCCATTTGTCTGTGAACGCCAAGCTGAACTGTCCTCTAGCCTTGCTGAGCGGGTGACTGCCCTTCTGGAATCTTCTTACTCCTGACCTGGGCTGCGGGTACTTTCTGGTAATGTACTGATCTTGGGCGTTGCGCGCCCCTCGTGTTCCGAGCTAGGGTGATCAGTCGAACGTCCTCTGGTTGCGGCTTCTCGATGGGGGCTTCTTCCCACTGCCAGTTACCATGGCGGTGTAGAGTTTCATCCCAGAATGAGCTGACTGGGACTGGTGTTCACTGCCTTGTTGGTTCTCCTCCTGAGGGTAAAGTGAATATTGGGCAGGTTCTTGTCTCAATGGTGGTCGTCTTCTTCCATACTGAGATAGAGACTCTTCTGGAGCTTTTATTTTTCTCCACTTAGTGGGGTTAGCTTGTGGGTGGTATGGGGGGGTCGTCCATGTCTCCACCCCGCCACGAGTAGCAGGTGGCCTGCCACTTGTGGCTGGTAAATTGGGTGCCATTGTCTGTTAATATGGTGTGAGGTTTTCCCTAGCAGGAAATTATTTCTATCTTGAATTTTCACACAATATTCTGGGTTTCCTGACTGGGTAGTGGAAATGCTTCTACCCAGTGGAAAAACTGGTCTGTTACCAATTAACAGATATCAATTACATCTTGTGCTTCTTGGGTAAGACCCCATCAAGTCGGCCGCCAAGTGGGTCAAGGCGGTGTAGGTCATCTGTGTTTTCCTGTTGGCTGTAGTACAGGGTATGCCTTACCATGACAGCACATTTCGCAGTTGTTTACGTACTGCTGTACATCCCAACTTATTCCGTCCCACATGTATTGTTCATTTATGTCATGGAGAATTTTCTTGATGCTTGGATGACTGGCTTGAGGGTGGTCATGGTGGTGTCGGCATAGGTCTGCCCTCAAGTTTCGTGGGATCCAGATCTTCTACTGGGCTCCGGGTTGTCCACTTTGGGACCAGACAACGTCTTCTCATAGTTCAAACCTATGGGTCATGTCCTGGAGGAGATGTTGGATGTCTAGGTCATTTTACTGATGGTAATGTATCTGGTATCAGCTGAGCTGTAGCTGGAGGAGCCAGATGTGTTCTTCGAGGCTACTAGGAGAGACTAAAGGAGGAGTTATTTTCTCCCATTTTTTGTCTTTTTGACGTTCCCATTGAGGTTCAGCTGGTGTGATAAAGCTTCAGGCAGGTCATTGGTTTTGCCCAGTTAGTGTTGCACTTCACAGTCAAATTCAGTTAGGAACATCTCAAATCCACCTAACTTGGCTTTGGCGTTTTCGACTCACGCAGCCATTGGAGAGCCTTGTTGTTGGTGTAAAGTACGAAGTGTCTTCATCCCAAGTGGTAACGATACTTTCTCACCACCCAGATTTTAGAGACATTCTTGTTCGTTAATGTGGTATTTTTGTTAGGTGGCATTCAGGTAGGTGCTGGCATAGGCAAAGACTTTAGGTTACCCTGCAGAGTTCTCTTGGTATTGTACTGCTCCCAATCCATTGTGGCAGGCGTCTGTCTGCAGTATAAGGGGACTGTCCCCTTGTGGTCGGTGGAGTTGCTCGATATTTTGGAAACTGCTTCAGGTTTAGGAATGTGTTGCTGAATTCTTCTCCCCACAGTCAACGTGTTTTCTTCTCTAGGAGGAGGTTGAGGTGTGCCATTTGTCTGGCGATGTCTGGTACGTAGTCACATAACCAGTCACATAGTCCCAAGAAGCTGCATGTGTTTCTTATTGGTTGTTTCTTTGGTCTCTTTTATGGCTCGTATCGATGTGGCCTGGGGTTAGTTCCCCTTGGGTGCAACTACGTGACTCAGGTAGTCTATGGTGATCTTTCCAAAATGACTTTTGGAAAGTTTGCATGTTAAGCCGTACAATTAAAATCTTCAAGTACTCTCTGGAGGTGTCCACAATGTTCTTCCCAGGACTTTGAGCACACAATTGTGTCATCGAGACAGGTGAAACAAAATTGGCCGATGAAGCCCGTGAGGACCTCTGAATTCATAGCCTCTGGCAGGGGGCTGGGACATTCTTCAGCCCGAATGGCATTACTTTGAATTGCAGGGTTTCACCCTCTGGAGTAGTAAAATTTGTATACTTTCTGCTGTCAGGGTGTACTGAAATCTGCCAGTACCCCGCATTCATGTCTAGGATACTGAATATTTTGGCTTCTCTTATATCCCAGAGAGTATGAGTTAGGTTAATGGCCGGAGATGTGATGGGATACATAACGTCTTTAGGTCCTTGTAATTTACACAGAATCGTAGCTGCCCGTCTTTCTTAGGGACTGAAACGACCCGAGAATATTAAGGTGAGTCTGACAGTTCCAATCCCATGCTCCTTCATAGTGTGGACTTGCATCATAATGTGGTGTTACCTCTTGGTGGACACACAGTATGGTCTGTTGCACACGGGCATGTCAGTGGTGGGCCAAATTTCATGTTAGATACCACGCATCTGCCATAGCGATTCCCCTTGGCCAAAAGCTCCAGCATGGTCGTCCAATATTTGCTGCAGCTGGACGAATTCTACTTTTGCTATTTGGTGATTAATTTCCTCTGGTGCTATCGGGGGTGGAATCGCCGCGTCCAGGCCGTGTTCCAGTTGACAGTTACCCTGTGCTTGTGTCTAATATAGATACGTTGTTGGTAGTGATCCACAACTCACTGTTGTTGGTGTAGCCATGGTGGCCCCAAGATTACCTCCTCTGTAATATCAGGTGAGACTACGAATTCTGCTTGGGTTACTTGACAGTATATCCCTACTGTCAGAGTAGTTCAGCTGTCGACCTTAAGGGTCTGATTGTGTTGTGCCATAAGCACTAGCTGGTTTTGTGGACGAAGTGAAGCTCGTTGTACAGGGATGAGCAAGTTACTTTTTATGAAATTCCCTGTAGTGACGGAGTCGAAGAGGGCGAGTGCCTGACGTTCATTATTAATGTCCACTTGTATGTGTGAGGCTTCCGGTTGGTCGTATTCTTCGGCTAATGTTTGAATGTAGACGAGCCCATGTTCCCTGATGGCTGTGGCCCACCTCGCACCCCGGTTCCAGAGTTTCCTGCTTGACTGGGTCCTTTAACTTCTGTCACCCACTGCGAGGGTTCAGCCATTCCTGTTGTTCCTCCTTTTACTGCTCGCCCCGACCTGCCTGCTTGACTGGGCAGTCCTTGTGGAAGTGCCATTCCGGATAGAACCAGCACTTAGGAATGGTCTGGAGGGGGTGGGGGGACCATATCGGCTGGGGTGGCTTAACGACCTCCCAACTCTTGCTGTGGTTTTGCTCTGTCTCGCGAACTCACTCAAATAATTTTTCTAGAGATTGTGGCCTGGGAAGTTGAATATTTCGTAATTTTGGGAGCAGCATACACACAACATTGTGTACACAACTTTCCTCATTCCCTTTGGGAAATATCCTACGGTACGTTTGCACGTTATGCTTAATGAAGATTTCTGCCTCTTCCTCGGTGGCCTGGGTTCGACTGTGAAACTCTGTTGTTAAGTGTGCCAATACTTCCTCGCCTGAGAACTGGGTGGCAAGGTTTGAACAATGTTGCCCCCATTCTGTAAAGAACTCTCCATATTTGATCAACCAGTCAAGCACCTTCCCTTTTAACCGATTCTTGACCCATTATTTAACTGGAACTTTGTTGTCCTTGAACTCCCTTTCGCATTTCTGGGTGAATGTTACCAGGTCCTCGTGGGGTCTTCCTGCAAATTCTGGGAGTTGGGGCTCATCGCTACCCCAGATGAACATTGTGCTATTGCGAGTGCCGGGATCATCTGGTCTGTATTCTGTCGCACGTCTGCAAACCTCACACCTGTGTACTAAGCCCGGTCTCATAATTCTTATAATACATCTTACAGTGTTGTTCCCTTGCCCAGCGCAAGTGCGCCAGCTATGATAAGCAGTCTGGTGGGTCCGACATTCATGACAGCAGTATTCCAACCCATTTGTGTAAAATGAATTGTTATTCCACCCCACCCTGACATAGGTAGTGGAATTTATTTTGGTAGTATGTGCAACTAATGAAGTTAATGTCCACTCCGGGGCATGTGGGTATGTTGCACGTCTGTGGTTGGTTGTCAATGGTTTCATCCATTGCAGTAGTGGCTTCACCTTGGTAAGCAAGGCTTAGGTTCAATTTGGACATCTCGACTAGTTACAATTGAGTGCCATGGGGTGTTTACAGACTCCCCGAAGTCTGGCTGGTTTCTATTTGACTCCCAGTTAGATTAACTGTTTCTCAGGGTCATGCTGACCCAGTTCTGCTTTATTAACTAATTAACAAAGCGCTGTGGCCCCACATTGGGCACCACGAAAACTCTTGACGCTTGACGTTGAGTGACTGACGACGACGGCACAATCGGGCCAGGTTTTAGTGTATCTGTGAAAGACATGGGCTATATGACTGGACTGACTATTGGCTGCTAATTGGTCCCTGGCCGGTATATAGGCTGAGGCACTTGGCTTGACTGTATAGCACAGGTGTGAGCTTAACTGTTCTTCGTACCACTGGTTTGCACACAACCATTGGTTTACCTGTGATTGGGCATGGCCTGGAGTAGCTCCTGACTCCGCTGCTGTTGCTGCTGGTGCCGACTGGAACGCATGCTCAGTTCGGGGGCAAAGGTGGTGGTGCTGCATCTGGCAGTGCTGTTGGGGACCTGCAGAGGGCTGCTGGTCCTGCTGGGTCTGAACCAAGGATTATTGATTCCCAATGGTATTGGAAGTCCTTGACAAAGTCTCTCGAAGATAGGATTTGGCTCGCCGCCTGTCTTGTGGGAGGGTTGAAAGAGGGAGCTGGAGGGAACTGGAAGATGAAGCTTCTGCCGTTGGCAGGCAGCTTGAGCTCATTCTTGTGGGGCTAGACTGCAGAGAGGAGTTGGCACTGGGTTGCAGTTCATGCTAGGCTCAAGAGGCAGTAGCTGCCCTCTTTGGTCTCCACTTTGCACCACTCCTATGGGTGTATGGCATATAGGTAGTAACTAAGGTCTGCCATGCTAAAGAAGAGCAAGCGACAAAGATCGCCAGCTAGGTGTAAAGCCATTCAAGGCCAACCAACTAGAGTTGGACCCGATTACTCCAACCGGAGAAGTACAGCATGGTGGTTGGTGCGGTGGGTTACTCTGGATGTCTGACAGCAATGTTGGTGTAGTCCAAAAGGGATCAGACCTCCAGAACCAGTCTTATTGCTCCTTCTGGCAAAAATAACACGGTGGAGGGAGTGAACTAGCTGGGCTGGCTGACTGGCCGCCTTGTGGATTGAGTTTCTAGTGGTTGTACCGTACGTATGCACCAAGTACCTTGCTATACCCGATCCACATTACGATTGGCCTTCTAATGTGTGTGAGATGTACTGCAGCTGGTTTAGGGATCCCGTAGTCCTCTAGGTTTGGTAAAATTGTTTAAATGACACAGTCTCCTACTTTTCCTTGGTGGCCCAACATCTACTTGGGATTAAAGTCACAGTCACCTTACAAATGAATACTCAGAGGTTAGGTAAAATCACATGTTTATGCCTGTGGGGAATAGACACGATGGCCCGTACTATTGCCTAACTAACATGAACTTGAACGGAAGAAAACTGCGGTAATACCAAGTGAAGGGGACCTGGGTCTAAACAAAACTAGAGCATATGCAGCTAGGTAGCTATAATGCTGACTGACCTTAACTAACTCTAATACTGTTGTCCAGAAGGGACTCTGATGTCACTACCAGAGGAGTAGTGAGTGTTAAAGAGGCTAAAGACTTGTTCAAAGGTTGAAAGTCTGGAATATCTCTTGAAGAGCGGTGGTCCTTTGTGAGGAAGACGGTAGTGGCATAGAGCTCCAGCACATGAGGTGTTGGAGCGAGCTGCTGAGAATTCACTGACATTTCTGGGCTGTGTGCTTGCCTACATGCTGGCTGGTCGGGTATCTTCATGCTGGAGCTCTTCTGTTAGTGGCGAAGGCTACTATTTCTCGGGGGAGACTAGAAGTGAAGTTTTCCTCATATACAAGTTGCATCGCTCCTGTAAGCTCAGGCGCAGCAGCACTGGACTACCTTGCTGGCTTCTATCACACATGGGGGGTGGCATGATGTCTGACATAAGTTGAAGATGGTCTTGGTTGCCGTATCAGTGGATGCCCTTTTTCCTGAGGTGTGCTGGTCAGCTCTGGTAGCAAGTCGTCCAGGGTTCAAATCCCGCCTGGGTTGACTTAATGACACATGAAGATGAGGCGAATTATTGTTTGTATATATCTCAGTATGCCTCATGCATCAATAACATGCAGCTCTGATCCAACTCCCTATTTCTTTTACTATGCACATTGAAATACATCAATGCCATTTTTATAATGCAGCCAGCAGTTGCTTACAACATACATATATACATATACACATGCATGTATACCTGTATATTTTATTGCTGCTTTTGACATACATACCTATTTATATGTCAAGGTTAAAATCATCACATTTTTGGATTGCAGACAGGGAGCAGTTCCAGCTGGGTTCCCTCTCTCACTACATCAATGCAAGAGCGATGGGTTACCACGACCTGCCACCTTTCCCCGAGGTGGTCCCAGACTCCAGCGTACGAGATGTAGAAATGCCAGTTCCGGTAGATGAGCCTCGCAGTAAAAAGTCTCAAGTGAAGAAGCGTTCCTTCTACTCCTCAGATTCTGAACATAGCTCTGCAGCTGAAGGTATGTTTATAATATGTCCATCAATATATAAATATTTTGCTTCCTTCTACATTCTGACGAATAATGAACTCAATATGCAATACAAAATTTTATGATATATTTTTTAGAGATTGGCTGATTTCAATTCTGAATACTACGATACCCTCGATAATTTTGTATCAAGTGGTATCTACGATACTGATTCTTCATGCTGAAAAATTTTGATTCCTTGTTGTAAACACTGCTGTTTAGCAAAAAATAAATTTGGGGGCTGAGTCATGACATGAATACTGTGTGTACCAGCAAAAGGGTTACCTACACGTATGGGTCGCAGGTATGTTTTCTGGCAAAAAAAATCTACTTTTTCCATCATGAGGGTTTCCCACATGTATGGGTCACACCATACTTTTGCCTTCAGTAAAACTTTTTCAACTACGTATAAATATGTATTACTGTTTGATAGAATAATAATAAAGATGACATTTCCTTTGTGTCATGTGAGCTTAATGATGGTGCTTAAGAAATATTTCACTGTGCATCACTTTGTATCACTCCAGCAGTCCAGCTTGCTCACTCCCTTTTTCTTATTCTCCCTCTTGCTCTGCATCCTTCCCTCTTATTCCCTCCAGCACCATCCATCTTTCCCATACTGTCTTTTCCCCTCGTCTCACTTGCAGTTTCTCCACTAAGCCTCTTGGCAGGGGAGGAGGGGAAGCGCTTTAAGGGCAATAAACTGCAAGATGCCATCACTCACATTGTGCCCTTACCCCACTTCCTGTTGTTTTTATCTTTTTCTTATTACTCAAAAGCTCAATATTGTTTCTTGTTAGTTTAGGAAACTTGCACATACATAATCGTACTTCCAAAGATACAGTATACAAGAGTTAAACAATTACATGGCGAGCTTTAAGCTTAAAGTTTTGCAGAAGTACATGGAAACCAGGCAGCAGAGAGAAACTTTTCTGTCTGTGAGAATTTTGTGCTGGGCTGGAGAAAGATAAAAATGGCTCTTCAGAACTATAATTCGTCACTGCATGCTTTTCAAGGACCAAAGGCTCTAAAGTTTCAGCAAATCAAAGACAGATTATTGCAATATGTGCATGAGTTGTGAAACTATGGCTGCAGCATTAGCCCTGAAATGTTGTAGCTGGAAGCTTGGGACACTGCATGTGAAAAAAGTTTTTGGAGCCCAGTTCAAAGTAAGTCACGGTTGGGTAATGCTGTTCATGCTCTCGAGAGACCTGTCACTATTGTAGCAGCGGTAGAAGATTAAGGGGGAAGAAGAAAGTAATTTAGGTTGTCCGATACTCAAAACAATCACAAAAAAAAAGTTATTAAATAAAGCTGAAAAGAGTTTTTTATATATATTGACCCATGCCAGCATGCTACGCTACTGAGTGTCGTACTCTACGGCCGACTTCGCCCCATCTGAGCGCACCAAGCGCAGGGCAAAACCAAATTCATTGGCCGTTGAAACTTGGGAACAATAAATTAAAAAGACTTCATACATTGGTGAGTCACCTACGTAACTGAACTTCACGTCTAAAATTATGATCTTCCACATCAAATCAATACGGAACGTGCCAGAGCAACTCTGACTAAGAAATAATATTAATTATTTAAAATATACTACGCTACCCTGCCTGGCCAAGAAGTTGCAAACAACCCTCAAGAGAGCAGCACCTCCATGACCTGACATCACGGTCTGCATGCCTGAGTCAGAGGTGAATGAAAATGTCAACGCCTCCACCAGGGGTGATAATAAATGGAGCAGCGCTCCCACAGCAGATAAACCAGCCCCTGTGTTAGAAGGCTATGCTACCCCCACCCCCGGAGAATCGCTGACACAGGGTGATTTTTGTATAAATAGAACTACAGCCCCGTGGTCCAGCAGAGACGCCGGGCTCGCCGCCCACATAGGTTTACGAGCTCTCCTGCAGTCTGCAGAAGACTCTCTCCTCTCCCCTGCAGCCTGCCCAGGGCTCTACCTCTACCTCCAGCCAGCCTCTTGGAGAAGGCTGCCAGCACTCCAGCCCCAGCTTGGACAAGGCTTCCTTCAGCTGACCACACAGGGACAGCTCTCCACATTTGGTAAATCCCACATCTGTACCCACTACCCTTACCTCAGTCAACTTCCCTTGACTCCCGCGGTAATAGGGCGTTGCACGATTTATGTCCCCCTAGATAGAGCCCCTTGTTACACTCATGCTGTAAATAGCGTACTTTGGTTTTATTAATTTAATTACAAATTTTAGTAGGAATTAATTTCTTAATAGATTACTTTTTCCCAGGCTCACCTTCGCCTGTTGATTGAGATCTATTTATAATTGTCAGAGTAAAGTTTTCTTTACATAGCTTTTAACGTGGACTACATTAGCCAGGTCTCTGCTAATGTGTTGATTTAAGCGTAATAAAATATTACGTTACGAACTTAACCCCCTTGTGTGTTGATTACTGTAATTTTAACTTCAGATGCTTGGTCATTTTTTTTTTTCTTTATTTAATTTTGTCTCTAATTGCAGTGCTGTGTGTTCAATCAATTGCACAATAATTCTAATTATAGGCCATTCATGGTATAGTGAGCACTTTTTGAAGTGGTTTCCTCAGACATAATAACCAATAAATACATTTCATTGTAGCCTCGGACTTTTGGTTTTGGGTATGGTGAATGCACACAGTGTGTTTATTACTCACATGGCAGGGTTTACATTAACAATGGTGGAAGGATATAAATTGGGCATCAAAAGTGCTCACTTTACAGTGAACGGCCTATAACTTCACGCCTGTGTCTGGCTATGTAATGTGCTGTATCCCTCAGGAGATAGGGCCTGATAAAGAACCAATCCCTGAGATTCCAGGTCACCCGCCACTGATACAGGACACAATGTCTAGTTACTTGGGTTGCCCTTGTGAACTGGTCTGTAGTGAACCCGAGAGCAACCATATTGATTACAGCATAATAATACCTCGACCACGAAACCCCCTTGAAGCACTTGCTAGGTTGGTGTGAACCGGACGAAGAATCAGACTCTGAGGAAACCCCCGTCCAACCAAATCCTACACAGGCATCACATTCTATTACCGACACACCGAACCACTCTAGCCAATCAAGTATTGTAAGATTGAAATCTGGCAGAAAAAAAATATATATATATATAAAAGAAAGTCTCATCATCAAAAAACCAGACTCATTCAAAATCAAACAGCAAGAAGTAAAAGCCTCCGCCACCACCACTGCTGTATTGTTCTATTTCTATAGGGCTATCCTGTCCTGGAGCCATCAACATTAATGAGCAAATAACCAAAACAAGATTTTAAAATTGTAAAAATTTGGAATGAGAGGGAAAATAATGTAATAGGAAAAAGAGCGCAATATGAGGGGGGGGGGGGGGGGCGGTACACACTCGCTCGACTTGTAACAGGTTACTGGGGATGGGAACTTTTCATGGTTCCTGGTGCTGTAGGTATGTAACAAACTTAATGTGTAGTCCACTGCAACCTTACAACCTCTTACCCTTGTACCATTTCCTCAAGTTATAACCTAAACAATTAGATGAAGTGTACTGGAGTCAAATATAATAAAAAGTGAATGAACAAAAGAAAAACCAGAGATTTTCGAAAACAGAATAAGTGAATTTTTATTCAATAAACTAAAAACATAATAACAAGCATCTATAGAAATTGTAAACTTTAACAACCAATACCAAGAATAACAATAAATATATTAAATGGCCAACAACTAATAAATTCCGCTTGATGTTAAAAACAAAATTTACTAAATAGCAATTTCAAGACTGAAGGAGTAATGTGAAGAAGCATAAACAAAAGTATTTAGAAGCAATACTATTACATGTGATTTCTTCCTTTAAATAGAAATCAAAATATAATTTTTAAAAATATAAATGTAAATTTTATTGTTAGTTAAACTGTCAGTAGGGACCACTTTATCAAACTTTAATTAATCCTTATAAAGTTTCTGTTTTCCAAAAAAACAGCAATAATAAAAAAAATTGATATACCAAACTGAGACATCCAAATTAATTGACAGTTAATGTAATTGAATTTGAATTTAATATCCATCGGAAATAGAATAATTCCAATAAACTCCGGTAGTGACTCAACATTTATAAAAAATTTAAAATCTTCGTTAAACTGCCTAAATATTGACTGCTTTCACCTACTAACACCGGCTTACTTTGCGACCAGATTGATTGGCCAAAAACTAAAACAATAAGTTAGGAAACTTCAAACTATAAATAAAACAATCGGCAATCGCTAGAGAATGGCTATCAAAACAAGTCGACGTCACAACCCAGTACCAACCTTCACGACCTGAACCTGAAAATTAATGAACTCTTAAAGTAACAACAACAAATGAATAAGACTTAAGTTTTTCCTTACTTCTATGCCCTTCTTAAATTATTCATGACTGAAATAAGTCACTTGTAATAAATTTCTTCAATAGCTAGTGTCTTCTTCTCCTCTCACCGCAGTCTACTCTCAAAGCTGGCAGACTCACCGACTGACTGACTGACAGACCAATCTAAAACTGACATTACAACTAAGGCTATTTATAAGATTGATCGAGGCCATTTTTCCTGAAGTCAGGAAACAATGTCCGAATCAGTCTAAACAAAACCTATACTTAGAGCTCATTATTGGAAAGTTCTCTGCGACCTCCTCCATGGCGGCGACTCCTCACATTCTCCTAACTCGCCTCCATCTTTTCCACTACGACTTCACCTTGCTTGACCCTATTTACGTAATTCATCACACCACCTACGTCCGCCAATCAGAGCCCGGGATTCTCCCCTGGTAACAGCTGGTCTGTAAACATCCTTGCAGCAACACTCTCCTTTTCCTCTGTATTACCAATACTCTCACTGCTGTTTTCAGCACATCTTCTACCCCTCCTCCCTGGCAGTACCACCAAACTCTCAGCTGGCATGGCACAAACAAAGCTTCATCGGCGACGGTGCAGGAACTTATAAAGGAAACATTTCCGCAAAAATTTCTGCAGAAATATTCTGGAAATGCCTGAAATATGTGCTGACGACAGAAAAACTGTATTTTTTTCCTTCAACTACTAGTAATTGGCAGTAAAAGTGAAAAACTAAAGACACTCTCAGCTCGAAAGTTCATGAAGGACCAGAAAAAAGTGCCAATAACTAACTTAACATCTCTGGAAGACTGTTGCAACCCTCAGTGAAAAAAACATGAAAAAATCTCAAAACTAACCAGCCAAAAAACCCTAAAATCCTAATATCCCTTGAAATAATAAATGAATTTAAAAAGATATCCACTCCTAACACAAAATACTAACTCGTCCTAACAAAAAAGTCCTTCCCCAAATAAAATAAAAGTATCTGAACAAAAAATTGCATTACAACAAAAAATTTTTTTTGCTATATTTTCTTACTTCGTCACACTATGTTGCTGAACAGCACGCCGTAAAAAAACTCCCTTGGGATTACACTTACAGTGATGGATTGTGACAAAGTATAATTTGTCACCTGCAGCAAAATTGATACCTCTTTTCCCAGATTGGGAACACGGACCAAACACCAGTTTGGTACGACGTGAGAATAGTGCTTTCAGCGTACTTGAAAAAATGACTGGTAATGAAAAGTGATGGCTGATAGTAATGCTGGTAGTCACCGCAGATGGCCATAAGCTGCTGCCTTTTGTTATTTTCAAAAGAAAGACTATCCATAATTTCATCAAATTTCTGACTGGCATTCACATCCGTGCGCAGGGGAAGGGATGGATGGACCAAACACTATAGACAAACTGTATGTGCACCATCTGGCCTAGAAAACTGGGAGTATTATTATGAAAGTGGTATGTGTTAGTACTAGATAGTTTCCAGGGTATCTAGTGTGTGAAGTTGACAGGGGACAGACTGTAGTGGTTGGTTCTGTCACTAGCTCAAAGTGACTAGTCAGACGCTAGGTTAGGCGCGTGATTGTTGAGTGCGACTTAGTCTCAGAACTGGACGGGTGCTCTGCCCATGTACAAAACTGGCCTCGTTGGCTGTCGACTGGGTGTGGAATCTGGTCTATCTTGAACCATTTTACGAGTGTGTGAGTTTATTCATGCGGGTATACCTGAGCAGGTTTACCCCTGCGGGTGACTGGGTATAGATTCGTCGTGAGATGTACTAGGTGTCGTTACTGTGGTTGGTAGATGTCGTTGGTAGATGAGGTGCTCGACAAGTCAGGTGCCCCACTGAGAGAAAGGGTTTTCCTCCCGTGGACACTGTCGGTGCTGTAGAGGAATGCTTGAACCACCGGATGGTACACTTCTGCTATCTTAGTTGGCGGCTCGGAGCTAGCTGGTATGGCGTCATGGTGGAGCCGGAGCGGTAAAGCGATGAAGTACTGCAGCTTTCTTCTCTTGTGAACTAAGTAGCTCGAACCCATCAGGAAGGAATTTAAGTCCCCAGGAATGTTTAAAGGCAGCCCTTGCCCATTTCACCCTCTTTTGAATACTACCACTGTGGATAAATGGCATTAGGATAATATCTAGGATCAGACCTGGTTGGAGTGAGGCAGTCGACGTGTAGGCGTGTAAACAATGTAGGTGCGGGGCCGCTGACCATGCAGCATGTTACTCTCTAACATCAGCACTGTGGTGAGGTGTTAGTCGTCTGCGTAACGTCAACAGTGGTCCCAACATGGTGAGGTCCTGGTAGAGTTGGTCTCCTCAAACCCAGAGAGCTACCCCTCTCTGCACCATTAGTGCGTGAAGAGAAAGGCAATCTTCGAGCTGACAAGCTGATCCTACCAGGAACGTGTCCCTAGTGTCATGGCGCTACCATTCACTACACTAGGTGCAGAGAATGGGTGGCCTTCCAACTCTGGTGCAGGGAGTGTCCAGAGGTGCTGGTTACCCCCAGACCTAAGGAAGTACCCCTCTCAGCACCACCAGTGCACGATGAGAAGGGTAAACCCTAAGGAACGGTATCCTACTGTCAGGGCTCTACCATTCACCACACTAGTGCTGTAAATGGGTAACCCTTCAAGGTTGTTCTGTATGTTGTATGAGGTGGTGTTATGGGAAGAATAAAACCCTGGCCTCCTGCCATCCCCCGTTTAGGACTGAGGTCTATGGGGAATGGGTACTGGGATACGGAAGTGATATTCAAAAGCAAAAGAACCAATTTTATTCCTATTTAAAGAAATAAACAAAGATGGTGAAGGTACTATCTCCTATCCCCAAGGGCTTGCAGAAGGTAAACACCTTACGAGAAGCAGGTGATGGCGACCTGCCCAAAGCTAGAGGAAAGGCAGTATATCAATAGCAACTAAACTGACTTCACTTTCCCTAGCTCTACTCTGCTCATCCATAAGGGACCGGTACATGTCAAAGTGTTACAGAAGACATAAGCTTGACTACGTAGGTTCTTCGGTTGACTGGTGCAAGAGAGGTTTAGACCTTCGGCACTACGAGAGAGTGCGATGAAGGTGCAAGGTAGGAGATAGACATCAGTTACTTGAAGACTGGTCGCAAGCAATTTTTTTTTCTATATCTACCTTATTACCAAGTATTAGGTGTGTGTTAGCGGAAGGAGGGACCTAATTTTGTCTAAGGGCTGCGCCTCTTTCGCCTAAAAGTAGAGGAAGTTACATACGCGGAGATGTGCATCATTGCAGGGAGGGATTGAGCAGCCATGGTTGCCGTTTTGGGCCATGACTGCCTCCCTTAGTGTACCTACAGCTGAAACTATAATTAAGAAGGGGGAGAGAAAAAACCGGCATAGTGCCATAAAAATTCTCCCAGCAGAAGAGAATTCAAAACTTGGGAAACATTAATGAAAATGTTGTTAGGAGACAGCAAAGGGCCTAATCTCGAAATTGTTTGAGTGCAGTTAGTATATGAGACGTCTCGCACAGTCCACAATGTATACAAAACAATTGTTGTAAGCTCCAACCCCTGAAACTTGCATATGTTTTCAGTGTGCGAGGCAAGCGTTTATGAGTGACATTTTGTCATGTTGGTGAACCTGCAGCGAGACGGGAACAAATATCAGCGGAACTCAGCCAATCAGAAGCGTCACTTGTATTGTGTGCAGTTGTTTATTTACATTGTACGCGGTTGAATAAGTAAATGGCTAAAATTACCAAAATAACCAATGAGTAGAAGTTTATTCTTCTCGAATTTGTAGAAGGAAAGAGTAACTTACGTAATTGAATATATGATGTTGTGCCGTTCATCTATGATGCTTACAGGGAAGTAATTGTGGAAATAAAATCTTGTGTTGTCTTTACTTAACCTTTACGTATGTTGGAAATACCAACGAAATTAGGTTATTTTCTTTGTTAGTGGCATGACTTGATGCAATTTTTATATGCCTTACAGCAAATGATATGGAGCGTAAAATGTTACATGGAACAGCAGATTTGTTTTCTGCCTTTCAAATAGTTTAGGTGGCAGAGATTGGTCAGTAAAATTCTTCCCTGTGAAATCATATACAATTTAATTAAGAGCACACAGTTGTGTATCATACATTGCCATAATGTTTACATTGCATTATAAATAATGAAATGTGAATGTATATGTTGAGTTGCCCATCGTTTGGAGAGTATTAGCAGCTACAGGATACTTTGCTAGACGTCTTGTTTGAGTAAGAGCAACTGCGAAGTCCATAGATAATTTAAGTGTAATAATACTGCAGATGTAGATTAAAGGTATCGGTTATTTTGGGTAGTAGGCTGTAGTTTTTGGCTAGTAGTCTGAAGTGCTATTGAATTTAATAAATTTACACTGTTAAAAAAAATTGTAGGAAATAAGAAACTTGTCCAAGGCAAACTGACAGCTGACTGGACAGCCAAGGATGCCAACCGGTTGTGGGAAGAAGTTTCTGTGAAATTGAAAGTTTGTGCAATAATAATAACATATGTTATATACAGAGTTTTATATGCAGGCCAGACTAAATAATAACTTATGACGTCTAACCACCCAACTACTAGTCACTGAATAATAATGAACGTCAGTAGTAGGCCTATGTAAATTACACTTTTACTCATAACCTCATTTGCACCCTCAACACACATTTTACTTCTTGTCCATTCAACAAGTTCTTAATTTGCATACGATTATACATTCGGCACAGAATAAATTATGTGTAAATTGAATTCACACAGCGTCAACAGTCATCTTATGTCTAATATTTTGTTTTGATTCGCTACTCGTCTACGACTCCACATCTCGCATGGTGATGATCGAGAGAGTGGCCACTCGCACGGTCGAAATGTATTCGATGGCTATCGTATGGTTTGATCTTATCATTTTCTAAAATTGTGCGAGTTACAGCCGCAATTCGAAGGAGTGTAGTTCGAGCTTAGGCCCCCAGGTGTGGAATCCGTGCCATTTTAATAGGTATTGAAAGAAGAGGGGGCAGAGTCTGTGGGCTTTGGGAGCCCTTGACTTCAACTACTGCCAATATTCCTGTGCAGACGAACTAGCACAACAATATTGGTAGCAGCGATTTAATGCATAGCCTCCCTGCTTCTCGTCGAGTTCGTCTGAAAACTGGGCAGCTCAGTTGTGGCACCAACGCCATCTTCACTCTTCTGCGCCGACATCAGGGTCTCCACGCCATGGGTGAAGGTAGGGAGAACCATACAGGGAGCCACCCCCTCCCACTCCTCCAAAATCTCAGTCGGTCTTGGGTGAGCACAAAAGTGCTCGGCGTGATATCCAGGAGCTACCAGCTGTGGAGACGAATCCGCTGACCCAGGTGTGAAGGCTGACATCGGGGAGCTTCAGAGGTCCGATGCATTCCAATCCATTCCTCACACATCCACAATCGACAGCTCGCTGCATCCAGCAGCTTCACCATCTTGTACTGAGCCACCCAGATTCCCGACATCCACAACGATGGCGCTGTGGAGCCGGCCAGTTGGTCCACAGTTTGGTATTAGAATATTCCCAGACACCCCATAGTCTGAGGACCCCCGATCCGCCACCTGGGGACACGTCGAGTTACAGAATAGTTGCTGCACCTGAGCTGCCATGGTCCCACCACACTTGCAGAAGCACCTCGCCTTCACTGGTCTGAAGGGGCGG
Organism: Dryococelus australis; assembly: GCA_029891345.1. Classification (NCBI taxonomy): domain Eukaryota; kingdom Metazoa; phylum Arthropoda; class Insecta; order Phasmatodea; family Phasmatidae; genus Dryococelus; species Dryococelus australis. The sequence continues at coordinate 101,891,214 of CM056995.1, read as the reverse complement.
GCAGATCCAGGAGAGTGAGCAGCCACAAGCGCGATGTTCATCCCACGACAGCCCAGCTCGATGCTGGTCGCGAGCTCTGGTACAGCCTGCTATTCATACTCCTCCGGCAGCTTGTCCCTTCTTCATCTGGCATTAGGATTGTTTTGGAGAGGGGGTAGCCGGTGCGAAGTGCATGCTGTAGATCCTCGGTGAGAGTGATGTCAATGGCCGGTGCAGGATCCAGGTTCATGTCTCGACGCTCGTACTAGTTGTTGCATCTGGCGGCATGCTGCTGTGCTCGGTAAACCCCGATGCATGTCTCCAGTGGCTTGGTCGGCGAATAGTTACATCTGGCATGGAGCGTCCGTCTGTTTGGGTAGATTCAACAATTCTTGTCGTCTCATTGGTGGTCGTAACAAATCAAACTCTGTTGCAAGTGCCCCACGTTCGTTTACACTTATTAATAATGAATTTCATCAGGAACTGTAGACTAACAAAACTACATTGGTACATTGGCAAGCATTCGGAGTGGGCTCACACCTATTGTAAAGCCACTATGTATCCAGGAAGAAGCCTTTTAAGGAATACTTGAAACACATTTATGCAGAATGGATAGTTGACCGTCATGAGACATCACCCAGCGGGCAAATGAAGCGATCAACATTGGAAATGATGTGTGGCTGGATTTTGACAAGTTGGAGCCTCATCACGCAAGAAATCATAGTGGAGTGTTTCAAGAAGATGGGACTTTTGAATGCTCTTGATGGGAGAGATTGTGATGTGATGTGGGACACAATTAAGAGGGAGGGGGAGTATGGGAAAGGAGATGATGAAGATGAGGATGGGAAAGGAGAGGATGAAGGGGAGGAATGAGGAGGAGATAATGAAGGGGAGGAAGAAGATGAGGACAATGATGTAAATCATGTGAGAGAGCCTGAGTGTGTCGGTGCTGAGACAAGCAAAGGCGAATAAAAAGCTATTTGCTGTGTGCTGATTGTTAACATTTTAATCCATCCAAAGTTAATTTGTGTACATATTGAAAGCTTGCTGTTGTTTACATTTTTTTATTTTTATGACACAAAATATTGGTACACCTACTCATTTTTGTTGTGTTGATAAAGCAGAACTTAAAACCATTTTACGTAATTTCAGAAATGTAAATTATGGACGCTTAAATAATTTTTGTATTATTACTAGGGATGTACAATATATCGGCCGATAAACCCAAAATTGGTATCCGTTACAATCGACCATGGTCTAACGAAGTCATTTCATCATCCCAAATGATTTAATCATCATGGAAATTACCACACTTGGTTATCTTGTGGAACATGTTTTCACAAACAAAGAACTATATTTTTGCCCCTAAAAAACTATTTTCTTTATTTTATTTTTATATTTTAGTAACAGGTGATTTGAAATTAAATGAAAACTGATATAGCTGGCTTTGGTGTTGCTACATACTTAACTCTATGTAAGTCATACCTGGTGAAATTATTTCATAAATTATGATATAATTAAACTTATACAGGTATCAGCTTTTGAGGTAGGTCAAATTCATTTGTAAAAAAAAAACCACTTTACCACTATAATATTCATTGTCATACATTTTCTATCATATAAACGTCAACTGTATATTGTTCTATTGCTCCCACATTGTATATCAATATTTTGTTTGCAGCATACCACAATTCATAAATCGATTATTAGCAAGGTCGAATGTTTATCGTTTCACGTATAAATCTGATTAAATATATGTATATATATATTGAGCCGAATATTCACTATGGCGGTGGTGGACGTTCTTCGCCAGAATCATAATTACGTGTATTATATTTATAAACGAACATCTCTAACTAAATATTTTGGTGATATGATGAAAGTAAATATCATATAAATAAAGTAGATAAATGTAATTTACGCACTGAATATGCAAGTTGTAGTTGTACACACTGCCGTCTTTACTCGTTTTCAATGTTTTGTGGCTAGGTTCGTGGCATTTGCAACTATTGGGCTACGTTGGTGATTGTAGCCAGCGGCTTACGTCACAAAACCGATCAAGAATGCCAGAAATACTTACTGTTTTAGATTGTGCCTGGGAGTTTGATAAAGTGAAGTTTTTATAAACTGACCAAAGTGCTAAACTACAATGTAAACATTGAATGGGCAGGAAAATACACGTGCTGAAACAGTGCAGTGTCATATGCACAGTTATATATCTTAATCTTAATAATATTATAAATGTGAATGTATGTTTGTTTGTTACTCAATCATGTCGTAACAGTTTAACGTATTTGTGAAATTTGGTACAGGAGTAGATTATATTCTGGATTAACACATAGAGTGCGTCTCATTCCAGAAAGACTAAGTTTCTTAGGGAATATATAAAATATGCCACCAACCATTTGAGTAGGTGCTGGTTGGTGGTCTGTTTTTTATATTCCTTAAGAAAAAGTTCATTTTTCCAGAATGAAAAGTACCATATGTGCTAATCCAGAACGTAGTCTACCTTTGTGCCAAATTTCATCTAAATCCGTTGAGCTTTTACGGCGTGATAAAAATTTCAACAAACTAAAATAGAATGCAGCTGACGTCATAAGACATAGTTTCCCCTTATTTAAACTAGATAGCGTCAAAGTAAAAATTTTTTATGATATCGCAGTATTACGAACTTGGCTATACTCAAATTTGTTTTCATTTCTATATATTGGTTTTATGTATTCAATCAATTTGTTATGAAAGGTAAGAATAATTGATCTTGGCTATTAACCACGGAATTGATTTGAAATCTGATAATTGGTTCAGTCAATTTGGTCAATTTGTATGGTAAATTAATTGAATTAATTTGTAAGGTAAATTAATAGAGTTTGGCTATTCTTAAAAACTGGCGTGGTTTGCTATCTATATATATTATTGCTTTTGTAGATTAGATCAGTCAATTTGTTAGGCGAAAGTTTTTGTTCTGTTAGGCATTTTTTAAAAAGTAATTTTAAAACATGCCAGACAAATGTAAATCAAATCTTTCACAGATATCATTTAAGGCTAGGGCTATGAAAGTAGCTAGAAGGCAGAACATCAGGCCACTTGTAGAGCTAATGAGACTCACGAACAAATGCAAGCACGACGAGAAGAGCAAGCTGAGCGCCAATCCAGCTTAAGAGCTGCTGAAACGCCGGAGCAGTCGCACGTAGGGCGATAACAGCAAGCTGGATATTTGGCGTCGCAGCAAGCTAGTGATAGTTAAAGCGGAAGTCCGTAGATAATCTGTTGCTGAAAGAGCGGCACAGCAACGGCAAGCGTTCACTAGAAACACATGGGCTGTATTTTACAAAGCTGCATTTGAGTACCATGCAACTCTTGATTACTCCAGTCACAGGCTCATCATAAAAATGGAGAGAATGAGTATAGAATGCAGATTTTGCAGAGCACTGAAATGGAAAGTAGAAACTGCAGGAATGTGTTGTTCTGAAGGAAAAGTATCCATTCCTCTATTAAAGAAGCCAGTAGAACCTCTGAAACAGCTGTTTTCTTACAAAACAGAGAATCCTGGCAGTTTCTGAATCGTATTAGAAAGTATAACTCTTGTTTCCATATGACGTCCTTTGGAGCCAATAAAGTTGTTGCAATGCCAGGATTTTCACCGACATTTACTATCCAAGGACAAGTCTGTGACAGAATTGGATCTCTGCTTCCTGTGTGGAATATGCAATCACAGTTTTTGCAGGTTTGTTTCATGAGTGGTGAGGAAGCAGAAACTGAAAGACGTAGAATCATTTAAGGGGTCGAGAGAGAGATGGTACAAAAAGTACAGTGAGTAATACACAATAACAACCATTTCATTAGTGAATTTAAAAGGCTCTGGAAAACATGCCGAACGAAAGTTGCAAGGTAGTAATTCACCCTGACTGTGTGCCGCACAGACAACACTAGAGACATTACAACATGCTGATGACCAACGAGATAGCGATCGTGATGGCAGGCAATGAACAGACCACTGCTCGGGGCATTGTGCTGCAGGCGCACAACAGCACACACTCCAGAGTTGCAGACACGCACAAATTTTACGATGCTATGGAGTACCCAGTGATATTTTGGAAATGTCAGGAAGAATATCACTTTGACATACTGACGCGTGACCAGCTAGGTTAATAGTCACGACAGTCGAGGATTCTGTCTGCTATACCAAAAGCGGGGTGATTGAGTTAGCTAGGCGATGAGAGGTGAGGAGTGTTGGCAAGTACTCACTTACTCCTACTTCTTGGGTGCTGTGTTGGTGATGTACTTGATCCAGTCATAACGAGCCTGGTCCACACAGTGGCTGCAGTTCCACAGGTGAGATTCGTTTGTCCAGAAGTTGATGTTATCCCAGCCGAACTTCACTTCTGTTCTGGTAAACAATCCTCTTACTAGAGGATGGCATGACGGGTGAATACTAGAGGATGGCATGACGGGTGAATGCGTATGCACGGAGAAACGAATAATACCACAACCGGAGCAGTCGATACTGACTCGTGTGTGAGTTGGGCAGCGCGGTTCCGTTCTGCCTGCCTTTCCAGTGTAAGCTGAGGAAGTGCACTTAACTGTCTGGCGACAAGAAGCGCTGCATGTCGCTCCCTACGCCTGCGGCCTTATCTTTGGCTGAAAGGCATTAAATCTCCACTCACAGGTTACTGGGTACACCTTGACTCGAATACTGAACACAAGTTATAGTGTAAGTCCGGTTTTGGCTTGCTGATCAGGCTCTGTAAAGTTTCCACTGATCCCCCACGCTATGTGGGCTGATCAGAGACGTGGAGCTGTTTGGGTCGCCAATGCAGCCACTGGATGTGCGGCCACACAGGAATGGACGGCAGATCTCAAGCCATGGTATATCCCAGCACTGGAAGCAGTGCTGTGGGATAAGGCAATAACTTGAGACTGTCGCCCCTCTCTGGGTGAAGGTGTTGCTAGTGGTCGTGGCTCCTCTGTTCCTCCCCACCGGCACTCGAAGCAATGCTGTGGTAGTTTGGGAAGCAACCGTTGGCCGTCTAATGGGTGTGTGAAAATATGACGGACCGCTGAAGGGCGCCCGTGGCTGAAGTTAATTTGGTAGTTCTAAATTCCCCGGTCCTCATCAAAGGTGTACGTAGCAACCTGTATCTAGCAGGTAAACAGACAGATACTCTAATAAAGAAAATCTGAGAAGTAGGAAATAACAGTATGTTTATTGAAGTCTCAATAAACATGCGACACGTGCTACCTCCTACAAGGCAATTGAGTGTTCATGGTTACTACACAGGCCAGGTATAGGCAACCTGGTTCTAATGGAGAATGGGAAAGAATTAGCTCAACGAGAAAATATATAATACTTCTAAACTGTGTAATAAAGATGCCTTGAGGAGATAAAGTGAATTTAATGTGTTGGTAAGCATGTTCGCTGGTTGACGGGTTGACTGGTCATCGACGGTGAAGTAGCCACGGGGGGCGTACTCAATGCTTCGAAGATCTCAGGCGGTCCCTGCACTGGCAGCAGTGCTGTGAGATAATGCAAGAGATGGAACAAGAATGACTGCTCGTGCCTGGCAGCGTCCGGACTTATATAATGGAATCTTGTAGGCTGCCAGTGCAGGGGAGACGTGACGTCCTCCTGCCCTGGTTGGCATGGGAATCCTCTGGTCAGTGATTCTGCTTTGTGCCTCGTCGGAGGCGCTCGGCCTTGCTCCAGGTCTGGGCAGTTTGTTGGCTTCGAGGATGGGGCAGGGGGGGGTGGTCGTGCCTGCCGGGTTGCGTATCCTCCAGGTGAGAAGAAATCGCTAATAGTTCCTGCAGCCTGTTGGGTAAGCAGCGTGTTGCTCATGTCTGTAGTGATGGAAGAGGTACTCTAGGTGATGAGTCGTAATCGTATTAGATTAGTTGTATAAGCGGCATGCATCAATACCCCAATTAATCCAACAACTTGATGCATGTCGCTTAGACTAGCCAATGTAGCTTTGGCGTACACTATATCAAGCGCACTGTGGTATACAATTATTGATTCTGAGTGCGCTTTCTACCAGAGACTAACACCAGTCGGGTTGACTGATGACTCAGTACAAAGTCAACTGTGAGTGGTACCATAATATGCCTGACTACAATCTTTGCCCTTTGAGGTAGGGTTGATATACCAGGGTACTCACTCACTGGTCTCCTGGTTTCTGGGGTAGAGGTAGGTTGACTGAGACCAGCAGTCACCTGGATGGTGCCGGCTGACGAGTTTCCGTACAGAGAGGTACTGCTCCACTCGGCGCCTGCATTGCTTCCGAAGTAGGAGTTGAAAATGCACAACCTGGTGTGGGTGGGGAAATAAACAGAGATGCTGGCTGATGAGGAAAGCCTCTCCAGGTGACGGGCAGTCTGAGCTCGTTCCCGTGAGGTGTCTTCCTTAAGTGCAAAGGGGCTAGTAGTGCACACTTGCTTAGCAGCAAGGAACTTCTCCTTTTTATCCTCCCTTCGAGCTCCATGCCTCTCTCTGAAACGACTTGGTCTGGAAAGGTACCATCTGATGTCACTAAGTGGCCTAAGTACTCTATGGAAGCTTTTATGAAATGGGTTTTGGAAAGTTTGCAAGTAAGGCCTGTTTAGGACTCTGAGGTGTGAGCGTTGCTCCTCCTATGTCTTGGAGTACACAATGATGTTGTCCAAGTATGCAAAGCAGAACTGTCCGATATAGCGTGTAAGTACTTCCGCAGACATCATTCTTTGAAAGGTGGAGGGGGCATTTTTCAATCCAAAGGGTATGATCTTGAAATGAAACTTCTCCCCTTCAGGAGGTGTGGAGACAACATATTTTATTCAAAAGCAATTAAACACAAAGAGATATGAATACTATTTACCGTGAATTACATGCAACAAATATTGATTTAATCACACACACATGACAAATGTAGTTTACAAACCTAAGTAAAACTATCTAATCTAAATTATATTTAAAATGCACACACACGTACTGAATTACTAGCTAACCACAATGAAATATTCTTATTATTGAAATTCAAAGTTATACAAATCAACTACCTGACATAATCACTCATCGACTTACACAAAGAAACGATTTAAGACTATACACGCGTTTCAAATACTTATTGATCCACTTCACAAATCAATTAAAATTGTTTACCCTCTTTACAACACACGTAATGAATGGACCACAAATTCAAAATATCAAAATCTCCCAACTCAGTCCTCCACAGATATTCGAACTGAACGGACGTGTCTTGCTGCTCCTCTCAATATCCCATTAGTGACATGCGTTCCATCCCCTCCCTCGACTAGCCAACAAACTCGGTCTTCGAAGGGGGGGAAAAAAATCCCTTATTACACTCTTGCCCAAAAAATGACACTTAAGACACTCTTGCACCAAATCAATACATATATGCTGCCCAACACACACTTACTCACCTCAGTTGATTGCTAGATGTCCAAGGGTGAACATCTATGCTGCTGCCCCAATATCATCCTTCTGACACTTAACCCTTTCAACACCAATTACAAGTACACATTTCCAAATAAAATTAACCCTTTACACGCTTAACCCTTCGCCTGTAATTACAATTAACCCTTTCACTCTAATTAATTGACACTTTCAATCAGTTTAACCCTTAGTTACTTAACCCTGTCAATTAAATCATTCACCCTTTCAATTAAATCATTCACCCTTTCAATTAAATCATTCACCCTTTCAATTAAATCATTCACCCTTTCAATCAATTTAACCATTTGGACACTTAACCCTTTCGATTAAGCAATTGACCCTTTCAATCAATTTAACCCTTTGGGCACTGTTTTGGAATCCCCCTGCATAGGCATTATGGACCACTTTTGATTAATTGGATTAATTAGGTAAATTATTGATTGGATTAATCTGATCAAATTATTGGATTAAGATAATCTTAATCCGATGAAATAAATGGGATGAATTAATTTGATTGATTGAGTGATTGATTTTATATATATATATATATTTGTGTGATTGTATATTTGGTATTTGCAAGAGTGTCAAAAGGGTCATATATCTTTTATTTTTGGAGAGCAGCAGCAGCATTATCTATGTTGACTCTTGGACAGTTGGCGGTCGACTGTGTTGTGAGGTTGTGATGTTAGCTGCTCTCTCTCCTCTCTCTCTCTTCTCTCTCCTCTCTCTCTCTCTCTCTCTCTCTCTCTCTCTCTCTCTCTCTCTCTCTCTCTCTCTCTCCTCTCTCTCTCTCTCTCTCTCTTCTCTCTCTCTCTCTCTCTTCTCTCTCTCTCTCTCGCCTCGCCTCTCTGTCTTGTGTGCCTGCTGTGTGATGCTGTGTGTGTATATATGTATATATTTTAGTTAGTGGTTAAATATGGTATTGAGGAGGAGGGAGAGAGTGGGGCATAAGAGTTCCTTCCCGTTTGCTGTCATTGGACCGACTGAGGTTTTTGTGGGTGGGAGCAGAATAGGAGTTCCGTCCAGATCACTGTCTGAATGTATACTAAACTTTAGATGCATGTAACGGCTGAGTTCGGAAATAACTCTACTGAGTATAGTATTTCGACAAAATGAAGTTATTAGCAAATACATATTTTAAATACCTATTGAAAGAAGACATTTTTTATTCAAAAGCAATAAAATGCAAAGATATATGAATATGATATATGATGTAGGTATCCTTCTACTAAATAGAAAGCATGTTCTGTTAAAAAATTCTTCAGTGGCTTTATAAGAGTAATGGGTTCGAGAAACTAATTTCTTGTAGATGTTGTGAAAGTTTGTTGTAAAGCTAACTGTCAGAGTATGAAGGCCCTTTTTGTACTAATCTTAAATATATAAGGTTATGTGAATGTGTTTTTTGACTCTGGTGTTATACCCGTGGAAAGTAAATAATGAATACATGTACTTACGTGCAAATGGTGTTTCAGTGGGCTTTTGTTGTGTGTAATTGATAATTAGATCATAATTAAATTGCTATTTTTGCTTGATTTAGTTCATTCCTTCCATGTAATTGTGTCATGTTTGTCATTTGCTACTTAGTTTACAGATCTTTTTCCACTTTATCAGTGAATTTGCCCCAAGAAATTACATATACTGTATGTCATAATGGAGTAAAAATATGCAAAATTAGCAATATTTATTGCGTATTTGTTTATGACCTCAGTAACACTGCACATAGCAAAGCAAGCGGAACTAAGTTTCTGTAAAATATATGGTAACTTGTGAATTGGGGGGGTGGGGGGGGTGAATAATAAGTGAACTTTATAAACAACACTGGGTGACTCCAAATCAAAATTTTAAGTCAAAAAAGTTAAATAAGAGTAAATTGTTATAGAGGGGGACAGATTGGAACCAATGAATATTTAAATGGCAGAAAGTGTAACCCCAAGATTCGCAATAAACCTGAAACAAAAATAAACCCACTCATCCATTGAGAGGCTACCTCCACCACCTACACAGTGTACTTTGAATCCTAGTGCCAATTTAAGAACATTTCTTCAAAAACACCTGAGTGCAGAAGAGTTATAAAGTTAAAACTACTGGAAGTAAAAAAAAAAAATATTCCCCACTTAAGTAGCATCAGTTCTAATGTCTAGCAGAAGGAAGTCACAGCTCATTAGCAAGGGGGACACATCAACACTAGACCGCTTATCCATTTACCAGGGTAGCTCATAACGTTTAACAATTACCTTGGAAGATGGCTGCCATGTCTTCTCCCTCTCTCTGCAAAGTCTGATATTGTACTACCCTATCTAGCCCCTAAAAATGTGAATATTTTAAGGCTAGGCCAGACCACTTTTCCTTCAAAGCAGAGAAAAATGCTCCCAGCAAAGTAAACAAACTGTAAACAAACTTGGAATAAAAATACTTATCGCATCATGACAATTCTCCAGCGGTCTCCTACGGACTGCTCTCACCTCACGTCCATCCGCCTCGCGGCTAGCCTTCAATAAACATGGTACACCTGGCCTCGCCTGACATCATGGCTCACAGCACCATGACACAGTATCAACACCCAGTTAACTCCCTATACCCCGGAGTGTCCTACACTTTGTCTGCTATTCGCAGCACGAAACCTCCTCCCCTGCCACCTCCTACAAACTCACAGCTGCCAACTGTAAAACATCCCCATCAGTAACAGCTCCCGGAATGTCCGCAGACAACACGGGACAACACAAAAACACTTCAAGAAAAGGGATGACTCCAACTTTACCAACGTAGTGGTAAAGGAAAACATGCATAACTGCAGCCAGCACACGTGTAGAGGCTGATCTCAGCTTGTGACAAGTTGGAAAAACACGCTCTGTACCATCTCTAGAATTTTGTTCAGCTAACTTAAGAAGTAATCCCGAGAAGAAAGTAAACGACCCAATACCGTAACTGTAAAAAAAATAATTTAAAACCATCCAAACAGAATAAATTTTAAGACCTGAACCCTTCACAGAAAAGAAGAAAAAGAAGAAAACGTATTTCGGCATGTATAGGCCACACATTTTTTACAAAAAAAAAAGACTACAAAACGTGGGGTGTGGCTTATATACAAAATATTGGCATAAAAAAATTTTTTTTATGTTTTAACTCTTTAAGGAAGAAAGGGAATTGGAAGGGAAGGAACCTGTTAAAATTTTCTGTCACAAAAATGTTTTGTAGGGAAGAAATTAAGTTGGAATTTATTATGCTTGTACAGAATCAAGACTTAACAATATTTACAGGAATACAAAAATTCAGTGCTGCCTTTACTTGAAATATTAATTATCCCTCATTTTTCATCAAAAGCTTCACGTGCTGCATATACACTCCAAAATACGGTAAATGATTTCCAAAAAAAAAAATTAAAGGTCTCTGTACAAAAAAATTTTAATAAATTTTAAAAAGGCACTTTAAATTAAAATCCAAACGAAAAAATGCTCCTAAGTACACAAACACTAAAACAAAAGCAAAATGACTTTCCAAAATTATTACCAAAACCCAAATTATAATAAAATTAGTAAATCATTACTAAAACACCCCAAAAGAAGGACTCGCATCCGAACCAAAAAAAAAAAGAGAGATAAACCAAACCAAACAAAAATAATTTAGAACCCTAAAACCCAATGGAAAATAATAAAATAACCTAATGCATCCTAACAAAAAAATAAAGAGCTTCTCAGAGAAATGAAGGGCTTCAGAACAAAAAAGAAGAAGATATACCTAACTGAAAGAAGACTGAACTACATAAGGGGCTGATCTAAACAAAAAAAAAGTTGAAAATACATACAAAAAGTTTTTTAGATGATTTTCACCTTCGTCACATTATTCAATGCCAGATTTATAGTTTATTTGATTATCTACATATAGGCCAAGAAACTTGGTCACAGTGATTGATTCATTTTGCCTGAATTAGTGTCAATATTGATTTCTGTTTGCTGTTCTTTGTGAAAAAAAAATTGATATGTGTTTTTTCTTGGTTAACATTAAATTTGCTTGCACCAAACCATCTGCAAATAAATTGAGAGTAGTGTTTGTGTTTAATGAATGTGGCAGATCATTTATATACGCCAAGAAAAACAGTGGGTCTAGGGTAATTTCAGATAGTTTTTGCACCATTGCTGGGTTTGTTATTATTATTATTATTATTATTATTATTATTATTGTTATTATTATTATTATTATTATTATACAATATGTATGTGTAAGTGTTAAACATTTAGGTTATATTTTGTAGATTCAGATGAAAATTCATCTGATGATGATGAAGATAGCTCAGATGAAAGCAGTGAAGATGAAAGTGAAGAGGAAAGTGACAACAGTGAAAATGAAACTGATGAAGAGGAAAAAAATAGCCAAGTAAGCAGGATATTCTGTGTCCTCCTACTCCTTCACAGTAATTTGCTGACATACGAGTTAGGACAGTTAAAAACAGTTTTTCACGCTTGGCAATTACGCTGTGTATAATAAAGCAGGCTAATTTTTTTATGTATCCTCTTATCCATTGTAATATGCAATTACTTCTCTGTATATTATTGTATTGCTTCTCTCACTTTGTGCTTGTGTTTCTTTGTAGTATCACCTGTTTGGAAACCATGTCATTAATGAAGGTGTGATAACCAATGTACATGTTGCATGTTTGTCATATAGGTAATCAGTGAACCAAATTTGGTTATGAACCAAAAGCCCATGTAGAGGGCATCTGGTGTAATTGTCGTAATGTTTCTGGTAATTATGCTGATAACTGTGATTACAGTACAGTGTAGCATTTATTGGTGGTAGTATAGTATAGCCTTCATTGTGTCTGAGCAGAGGTGTCGTGGATGTTGTAAATAAACTGATTATGTAGGGTTTGGTTTACATTGTAATGTTTATTTTCATATTGCGTTATGTTCATATAAAGAGTTATTATTTTATTTAATAATATTTTCCACGCCTTTCCAGAAAGGTTTAAGCATAACATTTACACTGACAAACTCATTTATTTCCTTTTTATTTACATTACAGTGGACTCTCAATCTATCATTATTCTGGGGACTGCCGAATAATGTCCATACATGTGAGATTTCAGTAGTTCTGACATGTACATCAATAAAGTACAACTTCTAATCTTATTAAACTTTATGTTGAGTATAGTAAGAACTGTACATTATCTGTGAATACAGTTTAGCTAATAAACACAATAAAAATTAGAATTTTAGAAAAAATATTATTGTAAATAATACATTTAAAACATTTCACCTAAACTTATTTAAATAAAGAAAATAACATCTCAAAATATTGTATATACGTAATTGATTTTTATCCGATACCAAATGCCAGCTGACATAAAATTTTCAAACTCTCTGAAATTGAAAATAATATGACACCAAATTCAAGTCAAATTTTGAATGTCTGACTCAGGCTCTATCGGCTGAGAGAGCGCGGAGAAGTTATCGATTGGGCAGTGTGTTCATGACGGCCATCGAAGGATGGGTGGCGGCAGGAGGATTACCTACCACTCCATGCTGCTACATGTTGCTGACAACTTGCGCATGTGGCAAATGTCTTTCTTTTAAAGTAATTAGTTATATTTTTTTGGAAAGAAAACTTGTTATTTTGATACAAAATAAATAAATAGATAAAAAAAATTAATAAAGCGATTATAATTAATTTCTTCACTGGCTAATAATAAAAGGAGACCACAACACAAAAATCATGTTTTATTAATAATAAAGAAGACATTTTGATAAATTCAAGAGTATATTTACATTTTCTGCACGTCACTTTGTACAGCTGCTACGCAAGGAAACGCAAGGAGCTGTGATGTCACTGCGCCATTCCACTCCACATGTCGCCTGTCTGCCACTCCTGGCGCATGTTATTTCAGTCTGCCAGTTGTTTCGCGATTCGCGAAGGCTGAAAAATACCTGCGTATAGTGCCTACGGTTGTAGTAATACGACCAATAAGAGTGAAATCTGTAAGCTGTAAGGGATACATTTCCACAGTTTTCCATACCGCAGTAAATCACCGAAAAGGTTCGCCAAATGGGTTGCATTTTGTAAATGGAAGAATTTGTCTCCGGCACATTTCGAACTTATAGACTATGACAAAACTCAAAAGTTAAAAATGAAGTTGCTACCCGAAGAAAAACTGCAAGAACCTAAACTTAAACCTGGAACCATTCCTACAGTTACAACAATTGAAAAGTTGCTTGGAGAATGTAGTTCAATAGTGAGGACGAATACTTTAGAATATAATGATGGGACAAATACTTTAGAATATAATGATAGAGCTAAAAAGCTAAAAGATACGCTATCAATAAACGTAAAGAGGTCATGGGTGCATTAATCAATAATAATGATCCTTCATTGAATCACGGTGAGAACTGTAATGTACGTAGTGAAAATGAAACTGTTGTTACAAATACGCAACTACATTGCATCGAAACACAGTGCGAACTTAGGCTGTGAAGTTGCTAGAAAATATTTTGTCTTAGAATATACAGCATGTAAATCAGCCTGTGAAAGCGGTGATTTGAATTACAGTTTTTATGAACCAGATAACATGTGAGATACAGTTACTAACATTAGTGATACAGATAGTGAAAATGTTGAAGGCAATGCAGAAAGTGAAGTTGGCAAAACAGAAAGTGAGTATATACTGTATTTATTTCATGGACATTTTTACTAGCTCTTTTTCAGATTTGTTACATTTGTAAAGCCAAAGTCATAAACATTTCTTTTTATTTGAAAGGACTATGTTGTGTTTAAAATCTATTTGCGAGTGTGGTAATGAATTGGCTTGGAATTCGCAGCCAATGAGTGGAAAACAACCACAAGAAAATGCACTAATAGCGTCAGCATTGTTGTCTGGCATTCTATTTGAGCCATTCCTCTCTTTCTGCAAAGCAATTAAATTACATGTGTTTTCACGTACAGTATTAGACAGGATTAGTAGTAGAGTAACTAGGTCAGTAGTCAAAAAGTTTTGGAAAGAAGAAAAACAAAAAATACATTTGTACTGAGAAATAGAAATAAACCCATGTGGTTAACTGGAGTTGGCCAATACGACTCTCCCGGTTTTTTCTGCCAAATATCTGGTGTATTCACTTATTGATTTGAATACAGGCCTTGTTGTTGATTTCGAACTTGTTCAAAAAGGAATGGTAAAGGGTGAATTAGAAAGAGCTGCCTGCAAAAACATAATTGAAAAGTTTGTAAATAAAGAAAACTGTGATGTAAAGCTATTCCTCTCAGACAGAGACACAGGAATAAGATATTTATTAAAAATGCAGTTCTGAATATTGAACGCGAATTTGATGTATGGCATTTTTCTAAGAGCCTTATGAAAAAAATTAAGCCACTAGATAAAATGCACCCAGAAATTCAGGCCTGGAAAGCCTGCATAAATAATAATTTAAGGTGGTCAACCCAAACATGTAATGGTGACAGCTCTGTTTTAGTTGATAAATTTATATCAATACTACATCACATAAAAAATTAACATAAGTGGCTAGAAAATGGGGAATACAAGTCCTGTGAACATAAACTATCAGAAGACAAAAAAAACTAAATTGTTGTTGAATGGACATTCAAGTGCATGTCAAGCCCTAAAGAAAATAATGTTAGACAAAAGTTTTTTAAAGACATAGAACACATAAAACATTATGTTCATACGGGAAGCCTAGAGAGTTACCACAATCTTCGTCTGAAATACGCTCCAAAAAGAGTGCATTTTTCATACAGTGGTTTAGAACTTAGTTCAATTATTGCTTTACTGGACCATAACTAGAACTTGAATAAAGACAGATTTGATGTGAAAACTCAGTTCTTGAAGTCATCGCGTACTTGGGTGATTAAAAATAAATATCAATTTTCAAATGATGGGTGGAAGAATGAAATAATGAGGAATATCAGGAACTGCCTGGAATCAGGCAGTAGAAGAATATCTGCAGAACCGGAAGTTCTTGATCTGTTACTGCCCAAGAACATTGCTCCAACGCTGTGCCCTTCCATCAATGTTTTGAAAATGAAGCGCTTCTCTCGATTTAATCTGCCAAATTAAAAAGGTAGGCAAAATTTTTACATATAACATTCAGTGTGTGTTTGTTGTATGCATGCCTATACATTGCTACAAAAAGGCATTTCTATATTTGTTTTAGAGTAATACATTTTCAATTTACTATTAGTAACTGTTCTCACGCTATGACTACCTTACAGATATAACAAAACTTTAAATTTGTAGATAGCGGCCATTCAAGGTGTAATTATAACAGCGGTATGAATAACTGTTTGTTTGAAAAATAATTTATTATACATTTCTACCAACAGATTTTAAATGTTGTGTATTAAAAAAATACAACACAGTTGTTCAGTTTTCTAACTACAGTTTGAAACCTACATAGTTGCCATCTGCCTCCGGAAGTGTCTCCTTTTAACATTAACGGCACAAGATGGTTAAACAACTCTATTCCTGCAGCCGATTGCAGTCCATCAATTTACCCACAACATAACACACGTGTATAGTTTATACTACAACTCAATTTTATGTTCAGATTCTTGTATTAATTGTACCCTGCCCTCCTATGTAGCCCAAGTGGTCTTTTAAAGAAAATATTCAGATTGCACACAACACTTATGTCTTCACTTCTGTTCCACCTGTGATATTGTTTTAAGCCTAATTCAACTATTTTTGTTTAAATAAATGTAATATCCACAATGGTCAGAATGTGGTGGTGGTGAACTTATTTTATACATAACGTTGCACATTTTACTGCCAATTTTTATACATTCATGTCTCCCATTGTACAGCCAAGCACCTAGTAAACACAGAAGTTACATAGGTGTTGAAGACACAGTCGTCGTTAATTTTTGAAGAACATGCTATTTTCTAAAGAAAATTACACACACTTTGATAATCTTAAGCAGTGAACCTAACAAAACAACGCTATATGTTGTTCACAGTAAACTCTGCATGTTTGAAGGATCTGCTAAGATCTACTTTCTGCACATTGTGTATTCTTTCAGCATATGTAAAATTGACATTGCCATAGGCCTCATCATTTCACTCATCTGTTAGTCAAGTGAAACTGAAATTATTAGAAATGTATACATTTTACAAATGTAAAAATGTAATATTTCTTGCATTTAAAAATGCATTTACAAACAAAAAGTAAAATTAATTGATTTAGTATTCACAAAATATGTACTTCGCAATTTAAATTCAACATTAGGACATGAAAGTACTTAGGGTACTCTCAGTCATTACCAACTTTATTGAACGCAAGCCAGTCAGCCAGCCCATTGAAATATGTGCAGGTAGTGGCAGTGGTAGACAGTTATAATGAGATGTCCATCAGCAAAGGCAGCCTTGCAGAAACCTAACTTGTGTACAAGTGAATCCATGTTAGGTCTAATGAAATGTTGCAGCATCACTACGATTTGCTATTGATCCTTCAATTTATGCATAAGGCAAATTATCAAGCTATCTACTACACACACCTGATATGAGCAGTCACATATTGGGTACTCAAATCACTCTCTTTTTGATAATTTAACTACAATACTTTCATTGGTGTCCAATTTTTGCACATTATTTTTGTAACATTACCTTCTGCATTCCCTGATTTTCATAACCCAATATACTATTGCCCCTAGTGTATTATTATCAGGTAAGGTCATTCAAATGTTCTACACTCTCTCCATATGAAACAATAATAAATATGTCTGGACTTCTTATGTTTGCAGTGAGCCATCAGTAGGCCTAGGTTAAGTGTGTCCAACATAGTTTTGTTAGAACACCCTAGCCCCAGTATAAACATTTTGAGAAGCATGCAGTAAAGCCCATTTATTTAATAAAAAACTAATTAGGCTTATAGCAATACCACAGGTGGAACAGAACTGAAGATATAAGTGTTGTATGTGATCCAAGTCTTTTCTTTACGAGACCAATCAGGGTCGTATATCAGTGTCGTGACTGACATAATAGGGCAGGGTAAAATTAACACAAGAATCTGAACCTAAAATTGAGCTGTAGTAATATAAGGCTGTTCACAGTAAAATGAACACTTTTTTTGGGGCCGTAGTTACTTTTTTCATTCAGGCATTTTATATCCATTAACCACATTTTAAAATAAATATTGCTATGTAAGTAATAAACAAAGTGTGTTTATTCCATGGCATTCGGAAGTTAATATCTGAGGCTAAAATAAAATGTATTTTTTGACAATTGTTCCAGATGAGAGGTCTTCTAAATGTGCTCTTATACAGTGACTATCCTATACACACGCGCGCGCACATAAAGAAAGATATTTTATACCTAAAATATTGAAGCATACATAAACTTTACAATGCACTGACGCATGCCCCTCTTGGGTGTTGTTAGGGAAGAGGTTACTACGCTGGCCACCCTCTTGGTTTCTGCGAAAGAGAGGGGAATCAAACCCCAGAGTGAGGCGGATAGAGACGGTTCCACTCCCAGGTAATTCAACCTTCCTCACAACCAGGATTGCCAAAAGGCAGACGCCAGCGGTCCCAGGTGTGGTGAATGATAGCTAAGGCGGTGATTACACGAGGGTGATGGTGATGGTGGATGATTTGACCGGGGCTATGGGGGCTATTCGCAACGGCCTCGTAGGTCGGCGTGCGGGAATATAGTTGGCCAGGAGTTGGTTTACAAGTGGTTTAGAACGACCTTCGATGGGAGTCGAACCCGGATGGTTTCTCCCAATACCAACTTTACTACGCAGCAGTTTGGCAGATCCACCACGGGCGGATGTCGAACCCTTACTAATTTGCCTGTGGCTAGCTTTACTATACTTGAACTGGATGGATCCACCTGACTATGGGTTACCTGGTGGTCAGGGCTACTTACGGGTAGCTGAGTCTCTGATTGAACTGGACATGTACCGTCAGAGTCGTACTCTGGTGCACACCAGCCTAACAAATGGTCTAGCTTTGTGTAGTCGGTATAATAGATTCGTAGGACACGGGTACACTCTCTGGTTCAATAGGCGGCAGCTCTATTTGACTAGGTTTCACAACAGTTATTTCTGTAACAGTCTGCCTGTGTAAGACGCGTCTCACAACACCTTATGCGGCTCTTAGCACCGCAGTGTTTATTGTGCATCTGTGAGTAACGTTCTACCTCTCTGCAGATGTACAGTCCTGGGGATACGATTTTGGCAGTCGCACCCAAGGCCCTGTTGTATAATGTTGCAGTGGCATATATAGGACTACATCGAGTAACAGTCGAGGGAATGCTGTGAAACCAGGATCTGCAGCCAGCTCACCTCGGGCTCTAAACCACTTCAGGCTCAATCTCCTGTAGATTTCAGTGCACCTCACAACTGGTTATCGACGTGATAATCTATTGCACAGTTTAATTACACTCAATTAAAATCACAAAATAAATGAAAGGGGATCTATTACTAAAATTATGGTAGACGAGACAAGGGTTTAAATTCATGTAATATTTACTACAGTAAAATGGAAATGCGGAAAGTCCCGCTGACTGGTACAAACTAAATTAGCTAAAATATTAATTACAATTATTACGAACTGAAGCAGGGGAAAGTGAGCCTGGTAAAGAAAAATAATATTTTTAAAATGCAAAAATTCTAGATTTACGCAATTCACAGCATGTTACTATAGAACGGGTCTGTCCAGGGAACACTAAGCTCGCGACGACCAGCTACCGCAAGAGTCGAAGGAAGTTGACTGAGATAAAGGGGTAGTGGTTACAGGAAGTCGGATTACCTCTGGAGAGAAAGCTGAAGCCTTGCAATCAGCTGGTGTGGATGGACCTTCACAATCTGCTGGCTGAAGACGGTGCTGCCTTCACATGCAACAAGTAGGAATTTGAAGCCGTGTTGCAGGCTGAAGAGAGGAGAGAGAGTCTTTGCAGACTTGTGAGAGCTCGCAAACCTCTTCTGCCGGTGAGCCCAGCATCTGGACTTCCTTATATACAGAAAAATTCCTTCATCAGCAATCTTATGGGTCTGCGGGGTAGAGTAGTCTTCCAACACAGGGGTAGGTTTATGGGGGGTTGTTGGAGCGCCGTTCATTTCTTATCTCCCCGCTTGGAGGCAACGACAAATTTGAGCACCAGGGCTAGCGGGTTCTGACGTCATAAGGTCACAGGGGTGCTGCCATCTCTTGGGTTCGCTGGAACTTCTTCCATGGCTAACTGAAGGGTAGTGGAGTATCAAAAATATTTAATTTATTCATGGGGTTGGTGCTTGCATGCACAGTTTCAGGCGGGCTGTAGATTTTGTAATTAATCATGTCAATTACTTTTACCTATAAGGCTGTCCAGCGCATGGAGTGTCTGTGCTCGATACTTGAAATTACATTTGCCACTTCTAATGACTTTCCCCTAGCTCTGGCCGCTCGTGGATGGGGCGAAGTCATCTGTAAAGAGCACATCTGCAATGTGCAGCATGCGTTAGCACTTATTTTTCAGGTGTAGTGTCAGTAAAGAAAGCCTGCTAAGCCTCTTCATTCCAAGACTTCTGCAATCGTCAGACAAGTGGTTATCACAAACAAAATAATTATTGTAATTTTTTCGGCTGTCCAATCCAACCAGATTCTCACTGCCACTCTCTTCACCCATTCACGAAATAAACATTCCTCATAAACTGGGAATCTGTTTCTTACTTTTCCTGTCACAATAAGCACGCCCAGGCATAACCACATTTTGCGCCAAAACACAATCTAAACAAACATGGCAAGCAACACTAGCGTTATGTGGTGGTAACACAAACTGGAAGCCTGTTCCTGCTTTGTCCTATTGAGTTTCACTCCCATGGTGTCGACAGACGTGTTGGGAAGACAAGATATTAAACAGCGTGCCGCAGAGTAGTTATAAACGGTGATGCACGAGACGTATTTCACATCCAGTTACTAGACGTTTGCATATACAACCAGCTTAAAAATTATAGTTGCGGGAAATATTAGGTAAAGGGATCCAAAATATACTTTGATGCTCCAAGCAATAAATGATTCAAGTAGTTTATGTTAACATTATATTTACAGGGGATTTGGCCGGGACCACAAAAAATTATTCGTGTATCCGGTTTATTGATACATGTGATAACGATATATTGAGAGTCGACTGTATTTTGAACTGTGTGAACTTTCAATACTTTATGTTTACTGTTCATTGTATTCTTTCTTGCAATTGCGAGCAGGATCTTAGGTATGTTATTGCTACTCAAGTTTTGGAATGTCACACGTAATTTTCTCCTTGCATTTCTACCTGAATTACCTACATACCTTAAGGCCAAGGAAGAAGTTGCTGATTTCTGTTATCTAAGCCCTTTATGTCATGGGATGTGAGGTCATTAGCATTTCCTTTGTAGAACCGAAGCATCCTTTTATAAGCCCCAGTTAAGGCCATCTCTCGCAGGCCAATTAAGGGGGTAGTTTCTTTAATAATTTTTCTCATAATTGAAGGTTTTTGTTTATTAGCTTGATTAAATTCACAATAAGTTGATAGTTGAAGGTTTAAAAATTGCATTCATCAGCTCTTAAACTAATTCTTTAATGGTTTAGAAAAAAAATAATGCCGAATTAACTTAAACGTGAATTGAGTACATGTTTTTTCATGAATTTAAGTTTTCTGTAAACTGTGTAACTCTGTTCTTTGTCGTACTTCAGACATTTTTTTTTATTTCATCCAGAATACTTAAAAAATTCGATATTTCTATACCCCTTGAATCGTAGGTTTTTTCGCTTTTCTAAAAGTAGTGATTGCAAAGTAATGGAAAAAGATTACAAAGAAACAAAGCTACAGTAACATTGTAAAAAACCTTGTGCATTTCATAACACATTTGATCATCAAGCTCAAATAACATATAACGGAAATACGACTGAGAAACTATTTATTGACAAATAGTTCCTGAGAAGTTGCGCAGTCCTCATCAGTGTGGCTCGTGGTGGAACTACGTGGGCAAGCAGAAAACAGCCGGGAGACTGAGGTGTGGTGGGTAGGGACCAAAGTGCCTAACGGTAAGCCACCTGCGGTTTCAGAACCAGGTAGCTTGCTTGTATGTAAAGTGATGGGGAAACTACCACCTTCCTTTCGCTACCAGACAGTTCTTGGAACCGGCCAACGCTCCAAATATTCGCTGTGTTTTAAGCATTTGATAAACTTTATCTCCATACTTCAAATTTCCAAATGAATTGAATTTATGCCTGTAGACCGGTTGAACTAATGATGGCATTTAGAGTAGTACGTAAGTGAAGAGATTTTGGCGGCTTTTAACAGCAAGGTCTTGAGAACTGACAGGTGTTCCACATACGGAAATCTGGCAGGTACTTGGACGCTCTGGTGGAAGGCAAGCAATCTAACTACTACATTATGTGTCCCCAAAAATGAAAAGTTAATGAGTTAATTATTAGTTATGAAACTGTTTTAAAATAAAATTACTTGTTTCCTGAAAACATATTACATTTTATATTATTTTTAAGTGGTAAACTGTATTTATTCATTATTTAATATTTTTGTATATAATCTTAGATAGTAATCAGACTTAATATTACGTTATGAAACATAAACAATCCAGGCAGACTAATAGTTCAATTTGAATTACAGTATCTAATACTTTTGAAGTATATGCAGAATGGTATGTTGATCATAATCAATTTCCCGTTTTGACCACACGACCAAAATTATACATTTTAGCCAGCGTAGAACAGTGAAATAATACATTAAAAAAACTTGATGGTTTTCTATAGGATAATTATTTTAATGTGGGAGATAGATCCATGGAACAAACGTCTATGCTGAATAATGATCAAATGTAAATATCAATCTCAAACCTCATTTTCCTTTTTCACTTTGTATTACCTGCCATAAAATAACGTTGACTCTAATTTAATGTAATATTTAGGCCTACTTCAATATTTTAAGTGTACCACAAATTAATGTTTAGTTTGTGAGGTGTACCATAATTTCATTAACCTTTCTTATTAAAAATTATTTCTTATGACAGTTCAGGAAGGAAACAAATGCAGGCCCAAAGAATTCATGGGCAAGGCCCGTTGTTTCCTTTAGCTACAGTTGCTAATGACTGGTAGGGGCAGAGTTGGAATAAATGTGAAGGTTATTGTCAACAAGCATTTCCTACGCACCATCGGACCATCGTGTTGTGTGTCACTGCAGGAGGGTAAGCACTTTCCTCCACTTTGGAGGTTACAGGTCCCCATCGGATTACACTCCGGGGAGAATTAATCGCCAAACTAGTACTGCGGTTTCACCGACAGTGTACCTATGAAGGCTCTTCTGTTCCCACAATTCTAGATTGGTGGAAGGGAAGGCTAGTTCTTGTAAGTGAACTGTGCTGAAAATAAGTGTGAAGTTCATTTGAGTAAATCCCCCATGAATACCTGCAAGTTCATGATAAGAGTAACTACAAGGTACTATGACTACACGGAAGTTACTCGAGTTAAAGGTCATGCATGTTTTATTTCTGAGAAAATAAACACGTGGTGATAACATTCTAGCTTCGGACTCAAAAAAGGGTGCAGCGAGAATTTCTGTATCAGACTTTTCTTGCTTGACGTTTACATGTTGTAGGAAATGACGTAACAATATCGGTGGCAATCGCTTGGGAAACTAAGCATGAAATGACAGGATAGTAGTCTTGACAAAAACTGGGATATGATGCAGAAGCCCACCAACCAATTTCGGCGGAAGTGTATCGGTGCTTGCAGGCAAGCTTGTCTTAGGATTCACCAACACTTCACCAACTAGTAATCTACCAGCGTCATGTGTCAATTCGCCCCCTCTCCGCTGCGACTGAAGCTCATCCTTGAGGTCTAAGAAGTCTAGTATCCATAGAGTATCAGTGCATTCCTCTAGCCTTCAGCTGTGCAGATGAGAGATGGAATGCAATTTGATAGGTTAAGCCGCACTATTTCGCCCAGAAGTCATGACTACAGAGGCCACTGCGATCACAAGTGATGACGGGGGTGTAGGGTTGCGGGGTACGTAGTGGAATATCTCCTAACTGAGATAGACCTATCCTACCGCAAGCTACTGCCTTACCAAAGCCATGTTCATTGAACTCTGGTAAGTCGACGTTGCCCCAGAGGGCCAGTGTAACTGTCAGACATGTCACTCAACCAACAGTACCGGACTTTGTGCTCAGTAGAAGGCGCACGCGGCCAACGCTGGTAACCAGTAATAGAATAAACTAAGTTTCCTAGTTTATGCATGACTGACCTTGTACAGTCCCAAAAGTTACTTGTACAGCTGACAAACTCAAGCGTCACGCGTCAACGTCCCTTATGCTAAACCATAGGGCTGGGCGGGGTAAAACTGCCAAGCATGGGCTAGCTCTGACTGGAGTCCTGAAGAGTAGTGGTTCAGGTGTCAATCAGGTATACACCTGGAAGGAGGAGAAGACTGCTCGCCAGAGAGGGTCCACATCCAGCACGTCCAGTTCAACCTTGAATCGTCTGCCACTTGGCTCTGGAAATGCAGTTGGTTTTTATTTCTGTGCATTTTGGCTCGCATGTGAAAGTGGTTGAAATGGGGTTCGCACTAATGTCTGAAGGGCCTCTTTGTACTACACTATGCATTTTAAGTAGTGATCAGGAGATGCAATAACAGTATCGCTGTGTGAAGCCCTTATTGGGGTATGTTTATGGGGCAATGGATGTGAGGGGAAGGGATGGAGCGCTGTAGCGTTATTAGCCATGAGCGCCCTTTGTTACCTTAGAGAAAACAACAAATCATCAAAGAGAAAGCTTTGTATTTGACATACGTAACCCACACCAACAAGCACCCATGACAGTCTGTTCTTTTCATCTCATTTTAGGTCAAACTTTTCTACAAAATTTCTTCTGCCAGTGTGGAAGGTCGTTAGGATGCCAGGAGGGAAAGGTCCCTCCTGCCTTCCTAAATTTCTCTCAATACAAATTTTTTAGTAACTTGAATTTATAATAGATTCTTCATCACTGTTCTCGTAGTCTGTTTGGCTCATTTGATCACAAACGGTTTTTTGCCTCTGCTGTGTAAAGTATGCGAGCTGTATAAACTTCAATAAATCTTAGTAGATAAGTTTAAATATTTCTTTTGTTTTTTATAATGGCGCTGTTTATGAACTTTTCTAATTATTCTGCAGAGTGAGTAAACCACATTGAGTTTGTCGTTTCTTGTTTATGATGACTATAACATAGCTTCTCAACTCGCATGTAGTTACTTAATAGCATAGGGTCATGTGTGTTGTATCTATGTGCTTGAAGTTATGTATGAATGTGATGCTTATTTTCATGTATACCAAAGTTTAAAAAAAAAACATAAGTTACAAACATTTAAGATAAAAAGTATTAAAATTTTGCTTGCTAAGGCAATGTAAATTATAGTTAAAACATCCTAAAAAACTAAACAATCTAAATCAAAATATTGAAATTTTTTTAAATGTATTAATATTTTAATTTTACATATTAAAATATTATATTGGAAAACAATTTAGGCAAGAAGTTTACCATAAGATAGTCTTATTACAAACTAAACTAGTAGTCGACCACCCAGGAGGGAAGGGTGAGGGAACGCCCCTACTGACAATGTGGAGTTTCAACATTGTTTCTTACCCCCTCCTCCTCTTCCATACTCAGCGCGTATGGTCAGAGTGAAAATTGTAATGTAGCTTACAGCTACATATTTCTCACTACATGGTATATTATGAATAAAGATAGTTTAATTTGTTGCTCCAACAGTTAACATAATTCTGGGTGATGTATGACTTCATTATTCAGATACATGTATATGTGTGTGTAGGTAATTGCCATGAATAACAAGATTATACTGTTGAAGGATGCTAAGTCCAAGCCAGATGGAGAAAGTTCTGTTGAAGACTCAGCCTCTTCAGAAGACAGTGATGGTTCCTCGGAAGACAGTGGTGAAGACTCGTCAGAATCATTTACACGGAACAAAAAGAAAGAGCCAGTCACATATAAACCAGAAACACCCCAGGCAAAAAGCAACTTAGATTTGCTGCTAGAACTTGATGAAGGTAATAAAATTACTTTTTATTCTTGAGTTGAGTGAGTTAAGACATAATTTGTACAGTCTATAGTGCATTTTGTTCTGTTTGTTCAGTGCCACCTACCATAACACCAGTGATGACACCATCATTTGGTGGCTTCCTGACACCTGCTACACCTGTAAATTCTACTACACCCATGGCAATACAGGTATTGCAGAATGTAGTTTTGAAAATAGTATTTCATTCAGCTTTGTTTAAATAGTTAGCTGGCCTGTATGACTCCTTTTGTTTCACACAATTTTCGTAACCAATTGCTTTAAGCATTATGCAACACTGAAAATGTTTTGAGCTTTAGCAACCATTTTTTTTTAAATTCAGTGTGATTTTTTTTTAATATGTTGGGAATGTGAGAGAGTTTAGTAAAGTTTGATTTTCCAAATGCAGTCGACTGTCGATGTATCGTTATTCAGGGGACTGCCAAAAAATGTCCATGCATGCGGGATTTCAGTAGATGAGAGTTCTGACATGTACATCAGTAAAATATAACTTCTAACCCTATAGAATTTTATGTTTAGTATAGTAACAGGTGTACATTCTCTGTGAATAAAGTTTAGCTAGTAAACACAATAAAAATGGTACTGTAAATATTACATTAAAAAACATTTCACCTAAACTTGTTTAAATAAAGAAAATAACATCTCATACTGCATGAACTGATCATAATCACACATGCAAGCTGACCTGAAACTTCAAACCCTCTGATAATGAAAATAATAGAACACAGAATGCAAGACAAATTTTTAATGTCTCATGTGCACTCAGTCAGCTGAGAGTGCGCAGAGAAGTTATCAATTGGGCAGTGTGTTCACAGTGGCTGGTGGTGAACGGGTGGCTGCAGGAGGATTACCCCTCCAGGCCCCTACATGTTGCTGACACCTTGCGCGTGGCAAATGTCTGTCTTTTTAAATAATTAAATTTTACTGCAAAGAAAACTTGTAATTTTGAGACAGAAATAAATAAATAAGTCAATTATAATTTATTTCTTCACTGTCTTTAATAATTAATCATTCAAAACCACGTCCTCTCATTTTCCCTGTCATGAGTTACACTGGCACTTGGCTCGGTGCTTACCTACCCATTATTAGATGTCGAAAGGTGTCGAGTAGGTCCTTACATTTTATCAATTTATTCAAAATATGCATGACTATTGAAATAAATCAATATAAATCGTCCAATTTCCCTGCCAGAAGTTACTGAAAATGAACTTTACACTTCTAATACAAGTCGCTCAATGTGAAGCCCCACCAGCTTGCGGGCGGCTTGAGCTCGGTCCTGGGGGGTTATCTTTGCAGAATGCCTTAATGGATGGGGTGCAGCCCCAGGTGGTTTTGTAGGTTCTAGTGGCCTTTCTCCCCTGCAAATCCTTAACACCCCTTTTGGTGTAAGGCATGGAGGGGTGCTACGGCCTGCCACAGGAGAGGACAGCAGGCGATTCTGGACCCTAACTAATAGTGTTCTGCAGCAACTGCATCTGGGCTGATGCAAAGCTGTACCATTACTCCAACCGGCAACACAGGCGGTGGTTTACGGTATAGTTTTCTGTGAGTCGTTCTGACACAACTACTGGTGTAGGCCGTAGGACAGACACGCCTCACCCAGAACTGGCTAAACACTTCCTCAGACAATTCAAGTGGTGCGTTGGGCGGAGTGCAAACTGGCCTGGTGGTCTAGCCTCCCTAGGGGTTGTATGACTAGTAGTTGGGCTCTGCTGTTCAATGCACTGGGTGCACCAAAAGGGTGGACATCGAGCATGTGTGTGGTTTTGAAGTATGAGTGCCTGAAGGGGAGCCCACAGTTAACACTTAGGTGGCAAAATTGGTGGGTGTAAAACCTGGTCTTCCTGCTTCACTCTGGCAGCATGGTGTCTACAAGGGTTCTACATTCACCAAAGGAAATGATAGTCACAGTAGGTGAGAAACGTATTTTATTCTGGGGAAGAATAAACACGGCCTGTACTACCTACTAACTGGCCGGAAGTATTATGCTATGCAGATTCCAGGTGAAGGGGACCTGGTTCTAGATTAGGGGGTGGCAGTGTTTCGACTAAGTAGCTATTAACTTTCCCTATCTACTTTGTGCCGTGTCCTGAAGAGACTTACGGGTCCTCCTGAAGAGACTTACGGGTCCACTTCCTGAAGGGTCTTGGGGTAGCTGGTACCAGGGACAATTGGCTAGGGAGGGTTAACGGCTTCTTCAGGGATGACCAGAGGAGATCCTCTGTAAGGACTGGTAGATTCTGGTGACAGAGTTGAAGATCATCTGGGTTGTCCAGGCAACGAAAAGCAGTCAGAGAGCTCTAGCGCACAAGGTAGTGGAGTGAGCTGCTAGGGCTGATGTGGCTCTAACAAGAGCCAATGACAAATTGGCGATCTTGGGTCGGGGCACAGGTACATATACCACCGGCTGGCCCTTCTCCTGGGCAGCGTGGTGGGGGTGTGACTGGCACTTGTCTGTAGGCGGAGCCAAGGGTTGTCTACTGGGCCTCCATTGTTGGCTGGAGCACGGGAGGTGCTATCCCTTGATGCATCCTTGAACTTCTTGCCCGCTTAGGGGTGGTAGCCATGACTCAGCCGCTAGCTCACTCATATTTGAAGTCTTCTCAAAGGGTTTGCGTGGCATAGCTTACTGACCATGGTGATGAACAGCATAACACTGATGCGTCTGTATTATTTCCCGCAGCAAGGGAATAACTTGTAGCCACTCAGGTGTAAATTACACTTGTTCGGACCCTGTCCGTTGTGCTTGGGAAATTACACACAGATGAATCAAATTTGACGTAGCTTTGATTGGTAAGTATCACACATCACTTAAATTAATGTTTTGGGAATACCTCTTCTTTTTAGTAAAGGTTAAAAAATAATAATAATATGCAGTTGAATTTTTACTTTTATCGTATTAAACATACAGGTTGTACCAAAAGTCC
This sequence comes from Dryococelus australis, assembly GCA_029891345.1. Taxonomy (NCBI): domain Eukaryota; kingdom Metazoa; phylum Arthropoda; class Insecta; order Phasmatodea; family Phasmatidae; genus Dryococelus; species Dryococelus australis. Next base: position 101,862,833 of record CM056995.1, on the reverse strand, counting down.
CATTACCTCCCTCAGAATTAGAGGCAAAGCTGCAAAATATTATTTTAACAGCATGTGTATGATAAGTACAAAAGGTGACCGCTATTTACTCTAGAGGATCCGTGTGCACATCTCCATTTACATGGCACAGAATTATTCTCCTCCAAGAACTATGTGAAATCCTCCGTAACATAGCTGGTTTGATGGTAGCAAATGCATTTTTAACATCTTGTTTAAGTTCCTCAGTTGTCTCGTACTGCGTTTTGGCAACAATTTTTTGAACCTGCCCCCATAATGCATTATCACTGGATATGAGATATGGACGGTGTGGTCATTGTAAAGGTTCTGGTAAAGTTGTTGATCCTCTTCCAATCCATTTGTCTCTGAACACATAATTGAGGTATTCTCTCACATGTATTGAGAAATGTGCTTGTGCCCCATCCTGTTGGAACCATTTGTGACTAAGAAGTCCCAAACGTTCCATTTGTGGTACAAACCAGTCTCATAACATGGAAAGATTCATAACTTGATTGACCACTACTGTCTCATGAGTCTCAGGATGTTCAAAAAAATATGGACCAATAGGATGCGTTGCACAGTGCAGCACGTATCATCACATGAGGTGGATTAATTTCAGTTTCCTCAAAGTAATGTGCATATTCTCCTTATTCCAGAAAGATATGTTCTTATCGTTTGCACTTTTGTAATTGGCGCATTCATCTGAAAACATTACTTTTCCACGCACTGGAAATGTGTCGTAAACTTCCACGTAAACACACAGCACGTTAAGTCTCCAAGCCATTATCACTTAACTCATTATCAAACGAGGGTCTGTATGCTTTTAAGGTTAAATCATCTGTCGTTATGACAGCTCAGTGTTGTTAGTGGAACATTCAGCTCTTGGCATCACTTTTGTAGTGACTTTTTTTGGTGTATGTTCAACCGATGTGGCAAATTCAGCAAATGTTTCAGCACTTGTTGTTGGTCTTCCAGAGCGGGGCCTGTCTGTAATGGAACCAGTTTCGAACAGTTTCTTTTCCCATATTAAGATGGTTTGGGAAGTGCGGCCATATTGAACCTAATGATAAAATCTTTGGGATCTCTCTCATTGTCTTCCCGGTGTGTTGTCGTTCATGCGACCATATACTCATGGCAATTCATTCCTACATGAAAAGCAAACCCAGGAAAGAGACATCTATATAGAGCAGTAGTGAGATTAGTAATGGGACTTCAACTACATCCTGTATGTGTATAAAGCATTTTTAGGGCTTTCCTGCACAGTTTCCTTAAGGTACTGGAATTACTTTTTCCATTCCTAAGTGAAACTAACACGCAGCAAAAGAGTGGGATCTGTGACACTATTGGAGACTAATAGATTATTGCCTTAATGTTATTAGAATATATGTTGCCTTATATGTGTAATGTACGGTAAACTCAGAAGTTGTGGTGACTGCTTGTTTCTTTATTGCCACATCTTCTGCACAAATTTTATTTTATCAGTAGCAAAGTTGCAAATATTTTTTTATGCCATCAGTAAACCCATGTGGTCACTATTACGGTGCATGTTTTTTATGTTGTTATAAAATTTTGTAAGTTCCATAGTATTTACTCTTCTAATTTCAATGTAAAATTTACTGTGATTTTTGCTAGATAATTTTTTTTAAATAGGATCATGCGTTCATATTTTATTTTGGTTTCATGGTACATACGAAAAGTAATGTATCTTATACTTAAAACTTAATAGAGGGTGTCATTTTCCAGACAACTAGTGCCAGCTTCATTCCCTTGACAACCAAAGAATTGGTAAATAAGATATCTGGCAGAGGGTTGAGTGTGTCAACAAGGTTTACACGATCAACACACTTGTTCTCGCCCACCATGGTCTCCGTAGAGTTGATGTTTACCAACCACAGTTCTCAAGACATAACAGACATACGGACAGGGAACAAGGTAATTAGGCTACATTTATATATGTAAAGTGTTTGCTATTCCTTGTGGGCACACAATCTTAATATGTAATTTTCTTGAATTTATTTCATCCTTTTTTAAAAATATTGAGTTTTAATGATGAAGAGTAGCTAAAGAAATAAGAAAACATGATGAGCAGAGCAATTCATATCAGGAGCAGATCAAGAGATTAATTTGATTATGGAAAATAATTTTGGCTACATACCCTACATAAGTGTTCGTTTTGTGTATTAACTGTTCAATTTTTAGTGGAGTAATATTTTTACTATAACAGAAAATCTCAGCGGAAGGGTGGAATAATATTGACAAAGCTAAGGCTCATATGGATTAGATTAGAGTACCTCATTGTGCAGATAGCCACCTAGTTGTCAAATGTACTTGCAGGAACTGGGTCCAGATATGGTGATGCATGACTTTGCTCCTATATCATGCCTGCCTGTGAACACCAACCTGCCCGGTGTCATAGGAGTGGACTTCAGAGACTCCACTCAGCCTGTTAGCTTCCACATTGTGATGGGTGAGGATGAGCACAGCTGTAAGGTGACCTTAAAGCCACCAGTTGGAGAGCTGCTTCAAGCTGTGACCATGCCAGAGGCTGTCTTCATTACTGAGCAGAGTGAGTGGTGTCAAAATTTTGTCTTTTTATTGTGACTTATTTCTTATTTATTAATTTTTTAGCTATGGAATTATTCATTTATTGATTCTTCAATTCATCTGATTTTAGATGGAATCAAGAAACAAAATCATAATTATATAAATGAAATGAATTCTTACTTGTGGAAGTTAATATAATTATGATTTTGATTCTTTGATTCCACCTTGGTTTAAATTTTTTTTTTTTATTATGTCTGAAATAACCTAATATTTTTTCATTCATGTATGCCACATATCTCTTGCTGCTTCTGTTACCAGGTGCGCCATCTAAATGTGTACAGCTAATCCCTAGTCTTGTATCAGCCACTGTGTACACTTACAGAGCAAATTTAAAATACGTGATTCCATGGCTTGCAAATGTAGCAGTAGTATAATGTTTCCTAACAAGAAAAGCATATGCTATTCTGTTATGAGTATTTTTCTTTTTAAAGTCTCTGTACATGCGATGGAGCTTACAAGTGTAGATGTACAACTGTAAAAACTTGACGTGTGCCACCCTACTACACAGCAAGCATGCGCACTCTACTCTACGACTTTGCCCTATCATTAAGTGATGAAAGTAATACAGGGCAAGTCACACGCCAGTAGGCAATTAATCTCATGGGTATAGGATTGATCCATGCATTACGGACAACTACAGACACGTGGATATTTAATGAAGATTGTACTGCCCACCCATACACAGACATGCTGTCGCCACCCTGGAAGTCGAAGCTTGTTTTACCCACCGAGCCACCAACATGGCAGAGAGAAAAAAGATAGTTAACCAGGATGCCGTAAGAGAGCAGCACACTTGCGGTCGATGTCGTTACTACTGCCCGAGCCTCATGGAGAGGCGGTAAATACTATGTCTACTGCCTCCAGACAGGGAGATAAATGTGTGGTGCAGCCCAATGCCCTGTTTTAAACAACCCATACGATATGAGGCTAGCAACCTCAGCACATCTGTGACAGCCACCAAGCTGCAATTTTCAGTTTATAAGGAGAAGTTACAGCACTCTTGCCAGTCACATCGGCCCGTCAACGTGAATAAGGTTGGAGGGCTCTCCTCAGTCTGCAGAAGACTCCCCCAGCCTGCGAAGGCTCTCCAATCTGGAAATACTTTCCAACAGTCTGTGAAGACTCTCCCAGCCTGCGAAGGCTCACCAACAGTCTGAAGAATGCTCTCCTACCACCTACCAGAAGCTACAACTCCAACCCCGTAACATGTGGAGAAAACCAACGGGGAAGCTCCAGGTATCACAACGTCCCTACCCCTGCATCTTCACTACCAAAGTTAATCCTCTGCACTCCGCTGTAGCAGACCATATACATCGTCCTTTCTGGACAACCACCCCTCATTGTGATTAGTAATTTGGAGTCATATTTTACTGTATTTTGGTAACGCAGGTTCACCTACACCTGCCATAACGTAACTTTTAATAATTTTATTTTTATTTATACAGTCACGCATCCCCATGTTTTCATGTAGATTTAATAAATGCGTTTGTGGCAAACTTGAATTCTTGTATACTAATTATTTTGCTCCCCTTTCTTTGCTTTAATAAGAGAAAGTGTAATTTGGTTCAGTGTAATTTGCGGCTCATGAGAAACCAAGCAACTGCTCTGGATTAGACACGAGTGGGACGAACCTCTTTGGACTCCTGGCGCCTGAATAAGGCTATAGTCTGAACAAGACCGGGTACTCCTGAGACATGTCCGGTGCTCCGGTGTCCAAGAAATGCTCCTATCTAGCCAGTCTTTCAGACTCACTCATTACCTCGGTGTGTCTGAAGAAGACGAAACCCAGGAGGACTTGAGCGCCGTTGCTAGGTTATGAGTGTGTGCCATCATAATTATTAGCATTTGCTACGAGCCTATTGAAATAATTGTTTCTTTTGTTATTATATTAATTATTCCAATGCACAAGAAAGGAGGTGGGCACAACAGCCAACTAAGACGTCTCGCCCAACAGGCACTACAATATGAGTTAAATCAGCCTGCCAGTGTTACAACCTCCAATCAACACAGTGCAACTACTCCACCTTGATGTCAACCAATAGTGAGATTGTATAACCCAGTCAAGGAAGTACCTCCCATCACAGACGACTGTAGCTCGTACTTAAATTAGTTTTTAGGGATGTGTTGGCAGAGGACAGACCTAGAACACCTTAGTTACTTAAAACTCTCTGAGCCCAAGCCAGAAGCAAAGCCCTTGTCACAACCGTGCCCCATTAATAATATACCTCCTACAATGTGCCAAGTACGTACCGCCACAGGAAAGGTGTTTACTATTGTCATTCCCCAAAAGTCTGTACGCGTACGTAAGCAGTGACAGCCTCAATGGATTTTGTCCCCATGCAAAAACCTATAGGCCAGCCCTGTACAAACGCCCTGGTACCATAGAGAAAGTCAATAGAAGCTACTCAGGCAGTATTGATCCACCCATCTCGTGACTTAAACTATCCGCATTTTATTTTATTAGTGCCAGCTGGCAAACACAACTCTGGCATCTTACGGTGGTTAGGTCAAGCTCCCTGGGAGGAAACTTTCACAATCAAACTCACCCTGGGGATTTTGATTTCCCCTCCACCGCTTCCCAACGCTCGACGGTCAGTGTACCACCGGTCTCCCACATGGGCAAATCCCCAAACCCGCCAGGGCATAACCCACCCAGACATTATTACACAGCGGAAGAGTAACCCAATCAACTCCAGAGGGAATCAGCACTCTCATCCACTTATATTAACCCACCACATTCACAGCGGTCTAGGATGGGAGAGGAAGGCGTGCATCAGTACTCACTGTGAGTGTTGTACGGCTATCGATCTTCAGGGTACAGTCATGTTTGGCCATTCTCACTAGGTGGATTTGTGGGCAGAGTGATGCCCTTTGTTGTGAGGTAAGGACATCGCTCCACACGAAATTACCCATGGCGGCTGAGTCTAGCAAGGCAAGGATTCTTTTCCTGTTTTTCCCCATTTCTATGTTGGAAGCTTTGGGAGGTTCGCTTTCCTCATCTTAGAAGTTCTATGACAGTTTTACGGTGGTGGAGGATCGCATCTCACCCCTGCTGTAGCGTTTTCCACCTGGTTAGGGATTTTTTTATCAGCTTGTCGCTGCATGGAGTTGGGCGCTCTAGTTGTCACCCCTTCCCTCACTCGTTTTTGACCTGTCTGCTTGAGCGGGAAATCCCTATTAAAATGCAGTTCTGGGCAGAACCAGCACTTTGGAAGATTAGGGTTAGGGAGGTGGTGGGGGAAGGTTTCCCTTGTGCTCTGGCTGTTTATCTGGCACCATGTGGTGTTTCTAGACTCCCTGGTCAGGTTTAAATGGCTATTAACTCCCAGCTAGGTTACTGCAGCTCTGGGTTGTGCTGGTCTGGTTCTGCTTTACTAAACTGAGCTAATAAAATCACTCAGGCCCCACGTTGGGCGCCAGAAAACTTTGATGCGTGATGTCCTTTAGTGGCTGTAGAGCATCATGGTCGGGGCTGTTTTGGATGATGTGATGACAGACACACTGGGTTTAGTTAAATTTGCCTGATTACTGGTGTACCAGAGCCCGGCCGGTGTACAGTACTGGACCCATGGCTTTTCTGCTAGGCACAAAGTCGGGGACAGTCGTTCCGGTCTTGCAGATGGTCGGACGTACTAGAGCTGAAATACCTGGGCGGTTGGTGTCCTGGGGTGGCTGCTGACCCAGCTGCGGCACTGGTAGTTGGTGGCTGGTGCTGGCACCGGGACATGGTGCGCTGGTGGCCGGCTGCTGCTGATACAGCTAGCCGCCCTGGGTGGGCTGGTGTGGCTACTGCCCCTGAACCAGGGGTTCGCTAGGACATAAGGAACTTCCTTGTTCCGTAGGAAGGCTGCGACTATGGGATGAGGTGTCCCAGCTGTTTTAATGGGTGCTGAAATAATGATGCGGAGGGAGCTGGAAGATGAGGCCTCGCCAGCTGTCTGGCAGCTTGAGTTCTTTCCCTGGGACTAGGACCGCTAAGTGCAGTCAGCTTTGGGTTAGACTCTTGTTTGTTTTTAGAGGCAGTAGCTGCCTTTTTATTTCTCCTTTGAATACCACTCCGACGGGAGGATGAAAAATGGATGAGGATTACTACCACCCCCGCAAAGGTTAAGCAGGTGATGAATGTCCCTAGCAAGGTATTCTGCCAAGTGTTTGAAGGTGAACAGATCAGAGTGATACACCCTGCTCATCGTGTCTCTGGCACTGTTAAATGCAGTGGACACAGAGTATTGGATATACAATGGCTGTCCATTTACAACATTTGGGTGTGGGTCCAAAAGGGTTCAGACCCTCAGAACCGGGCAAATACTCCCCCAGCACCGGAAGCACAGTCGAAGTACAACCTGGGCTGACTGGCTAGCCGCACTTTGGATTGTCTTTATAGTGGTAGAGGCTCTACCGTTCTGTGCACCGGGGTGTACAGAACAGATGGGCATCTAATTTGTATGTTCTGACTTATGTGCGTCCCTGAGGGGGAGCCTGCAGTCCTACACTATGGTTCGCAAATGGGTGAAGTAATCCTCCACGGTCTCGTACTTAACCCTGACGGATGTGGTGTCTACATGGGAAACAGTACAACACACTTGGAAATAATACTCTGGTGTTAGATAAAAACCTGTTCATTCCAATAGGAATATCCCCGGTGGTACGTACTACCTCCTATCGAACAAGAGTTGAATGGAAGTAAGCTATGGTAAACAGGTGAAGATGACCTGTTCTAGACTGCACAAGGTAGAAAAAGCTGGGTGGCTAATATAACAACTTTACCTAACTATCCTTAATTTGTTGTCCAGAAGGGACTTGTGGATGCCACTAACCAGAAGGGCAGTGGGACGTATTACTGTTCCTGGAAAGAAGGCAGTGTTAGGGGTTAATGACTTCTTCAGGGGTAGATTCCGGAGATCTTCTAGAAGATGTTAAAGATGTCGGCAAAGGCACTGAAGAACTCTTGGTAGATCACAAAGACCTGGGTGGCAGTAGAGAGCCCCAGTACACGTGGTGTTGGAGCGAGCTGCTGCTGATGATTCCTTCAGCACCGTACAGTGCGGTAAAGCAGCATAGACTGACGATCAAGGGTCGTGCACATGTACTTATACCCTGCCGGCTTGCCGTTGTCCGGGCGGTGGGAGGTGGATGATGTGACATCCGCAGAGCGTGTGACGTCGTCTGCCAGCCAGAGTTTCAGCTGAGGCGACACAAGTCAGCGTTCTTACTTGTGACTTGTAGTGCTATCCCTTGGCACACTGTAGTACTGCGTGGCCTTGAAATGCAGTCTCGGCGGCTCAGCTGACAACTCATTCATGCTTTGGGGTTGTGAGCGTGCGTCTTTACAATTGGGTGAACAGTAGAATTTTTTGGTGTCTGTAATTGCCCCTGCAACTAGAGACGTATCCTGTAGTCTCTTTGGAAGATTGTACTGCTTTTCTAACTTTGTCGGATGCGACAGAAAAGTTTGCTTTCATTGGACAAAGTAGTTGTAGCAGTTTAATCAAGACGTGGCACGTCAACTTAATGATGTTGTGGAGTGAGATCAGTGAAAAATGTTTGTATATACTTCTTAGTGTGAATTTTGGAGGATTGCATGTTGTAACTACATTGATAAGTGTTAGTACTTACAGCCCATGTTGTATCTTCATATACAGTATTTAATAGATTTGTGTGTCACTTTTAATAAATAATGCAAAAAAAAATTGTTGTAATTGTATCTCAGCTGATTTTAGTTGAGTTTTTGTTTATGTTTAGGTTGGTCAGGGAAATGTAATAAGATATGTGGAAAAGTCGAATTTTTTTCTGTGTTTTGCTAGCCACCCTGATACACATTTTTTAATAATTTATTTTAAAATGTGCATCATAACTACATGAAACAAGTTTAGTACATAAAAAAGAGGCTGAAAATGTTAAATCTTTTACTTATTTATGTTAAACTAATTATTTGTTTGCATGTTCATTTACTTAACTAAAATCCCTGTGGATCTTATATTAAACTGCATACCGTGACTTCCGATTCCCAGCTACGGATATTGCCAACATCACAGCATGGAAGAAACTATGTGTCACGTTGCTGGTGGCATCAGGAGGACTTCTGTACAAGAAGTGCATATTTCATGTGCAAAGTGCAAAGATCAAAGTTTAAATACTACTGAAAAAGTATAAACCATTGACTGCATGCAATATAAACAATATAAACATTGCTCACAATTGCATTGTATTTAAATATGCAGAAAAGTAAAGATGCTATGACACATTTTTTCTGCTACAAGGCAGTGAATTTCGCAGCTTGAACACACCACTAAAACAAAGGACCAACTTCAGAGGCAAAAATCTTAAAACCCAGGCACTGGAGGTAATAGGGACCATTATACGATAGTGTATATTCAGTGAGTGCTAGGTGTGTGATGTATCCACGGTTTAAAAAAAATCATGTTATTTTAGTACTTACAGGATATAAAGCTATGCCGTTGAATTTTTAAAAAGCAGTGCTTTCTGCTTATTTATTAGATGCCTACATGACTATCTGTGGTAGGAAGAAGTGCCAAATGAGCTGAAGGAAGAAAGACAGAGCTAGTGCTAGAGCATTCTGTCAAAGAGCTGCCAGCTGTTAGTATCACTGCACTTGCAGCCAATAAGAGAAGAGGGAGAAGGCTAGTAGCATATTTTAGCGTGGCTCTGTACAGGGCGCATTGAATGCTGTCGCTCAGTAGATTGCCACTGCCTCACTTATTTGCCCAGTTAAATTGTCTATCTTATCATTTATTATTAAAATTAGTATTGTATTTCATTTCTATGCTGGAGACCCCTAATACAAAGTGCTCAAATCATTCACAAAACTGAATACTTAAATTTAAGTAGTAAAAAGTATTTCCAAATATTGGGAATTGGGAATTATAATTGTGCTCATCAAAACTGGTATCGGCATCCCTGTAATCGGCGACATCAGCAGTTAGGAATCAGTATTGTTGGTATCCACAAAATGTGGAATTGGTCCATCCCTAATTGTAATAGAACTTGTCTGCTACTCCATTAGCCTAGGAACAGGTCGCCTGCACCTGTCAATGCGTAGCTGCTTCCATTAAGCTCCCATTGATGTTAGGAGATAGTGCGACACCACCCTGTTTATTACCTTCACTGAAACAAACAGATATTTTGCCAACTCGAGGGTATCTTTCCCGTAGTCTAGTACCTCACCTTGTAGACATCATGACCGTCTTAGGGATAACAGGTGACCAGCAGTTTCACTCAGAACCCGCTGTACATTAGTAGAGTACCCACACTCATTCTGGATGGCCACCCGTTCTGTGCACCACAGTTGTACAGAACGGTAGAGCCCAACACTAGGTATTCAGGCTCTTGAGGTCAGCTTGGTGCTTACTCTCTCCACCATGTTACTTGCACCGGAAGGGGTATTCTCCAAGTTGGGAAGACTGGTCCTCCTAAGACACTCACCCTCATGCTAGGAATGTACGCCAGTGAGAAGCGACTATCAGTATTCATCGCGATTCTTGCGACAAATACTGGGGTGGGGATACCACACTCTGCAGGCACGGTACGTGGTTGTACACCTGTGAAGGACTACACATCACCTGCTTGACTTCCGCGGCACTTGATAGTAGTTCTGTCTTCATGCCCTACTCCTGTAGGATTGGTATCCGAAAGTGTGGTAAACGGGCAAATTGCACCTCCGAGCACAAGCAGAAACTTAACCCTGTCCTCACCGTACTTGCTCACCTCCCACCAAGGGAGAAGGCTCAAGCGATCCGACACTAGGAGAGACCTACCATGCCAGAAATACCCACGGATTTCTTCATAGCACCCATCTGGCTGCGCGAGGAAACATACCCCGTGTTCACCGCATGCCTGAGTGCTCAGGATTACTTGCTTAGAATCGTCAATAATCCACCCTTTTGGAGAACTCATATTGCATAGCCGACCCCAGCGACCAGAATCACCGTAGATTAGGCAGCCGCCACAGGTTATGCGTAGCCCAGGTATTTCTGCCAGAGCGAACCCACCGACGCACAAAGTAGTACCCACCGTACCCGACTTCGTGCCCTGCCGTAAAGCTACCAGGCCTGCATTGTATACCGGACACGCTCCGATACCACATAAGGACTAAGAGTCCTAAACCTTATCCCCCGGGTGTGTCTGTCCTCACACCAAAGCACTTAGATGCTGTGACATGCCTCACTCTCGCCACAGGGCATCACGCATCAAAAGCTGTTTTCTGGCACCCAACATGGGGCCACACCTTAATTGAGAAATTTTATTAAGCTAAACGAGGCCAGCACAACCCTGAACTAGCAGACCTAGCCAGGCGTCGAACCAACTACAGTGCTGACTTCATGGGAGTCCATAAACACCCCATGGCACCCATGAAACCGAAAACATGTCGGACACGGACATGGATGAGCACACGCCAGCTGGCAACATAATAACCGCAGCCAAACTAGACAGCTGTTCCAAACCAAACAGCCCCAGTACCGGGAACCACCACATTGAATGTACCCACTGCCAAAGACCATTTCATTATGTCTGCTTGAGTTGGGCAGATGAAGCCAGATTCACAGATCGGCTTTAATTCCATTGCGAAGACTGCCACACTCGGCAGACTGCTTTCTGTAATTGGATCACATGCCCGGGACGTCGTACCCACATAGTGCGCTGCATACTATGTGAGGAACAATACCACCATGTCTGCATAGTTAGACCAGTGAAAAGGGTCACCAGACCAGACATGGTCTATCAGTGTGAAATGTTTCAACGTACCACCACATATCGACCGCACAATCCAGGGCCAGCCTCACACACCAAGCACTACACTGTGCATGGGAGAACCACATTTCCCAGAATTCATTGGGCGTGCACACGAGGACCTGCTTACGTTCATGGCCAAATGCGAGAAGGAGATTTGTACCACTGAAATTCCTGAGAAGCAATGTTTGAGCAGGGTGCAAGCAAAGCCCAAAAGGAAAGCCCTACTAGAATGGTGGCAAAAATACGGAGAATTTACTTATGAGTGGAACTAACTCAATAGCCATCTCACAAATTAGTTCACAGGAGAGGAGGTACTGGCAGGCCTCACTGCGGAATTCTATAGTCAAACATAAATGCCAGATGAAGAGGCAGAAATTTTAATGAGGCGTAAGGTACTAATGTGTCGTTGAATACTCCCCGACAGGGATGAAGCCAGCTGTGTGCGATAAGTAACACGCTTACTGTAACCCAAGTTGCACAATCTCCTTCAGCTCCAGTCAATAAGCTGGTAGAACGAGCGAAGGAAATTGAATGCAGCTTCAAAGCTCAGGTGATATTGGACTGCCTGAAGCCCAACAAGCCAGCTGATTCTGATAAGCTACCTGAACGAAAGCGAAATCCTTTGTCTCCTGCACCCTCTGCGCCTAGCCTTCCGAAAAGTTGGTTCTGCCTGGAGTATCACTTTCACAGGGATTGCCCGCTGCAGCAGACACCACGGCGCCAAGCAAGGGATGGGGATGCAACCCATGGAACAGATACCACCCGGCAGCCAGCTGAAAAGAAAATGCCACCCACAGGTGAAAAATGCAGCACCCGGAAGGAAAAATGGGCCAACCCCACCAGGCAAGAAGGGCCCATAATCCAGCTCTTAGAAGAGGGCATAAAGACACCTGAAGCACCCCACATAGAAGTGGGTATTAACTGAAATAAAGTTCTCGTTTTATTGAACTCTTCCACCACCGGAAATTTCATTCGCAGCAACTTGCTGAGCGCACAACAAAGAGCATCATTGCACCCTCATACCCATACTGTAAGGATGGCAAAAAGGTATGCCACTCTCAAGGTCGACGGCCGCACCACTCTTACAGTAGAGCTGCACAAAATCTCACAACCTACGGACTTCTTCGTTACTCCAGACATCCAAGAAGCAGTCATCCTCGGACTCCCCTGACTCAGCCAGTAACATTGCGTGATGCACCACTGGCAATGCAGGATATACCTGGGTGACAAACACCATGTAACCGTTAACTGCGAAATCAGTCTGGATGCCATTGTCGCCCTCACCCTCAAGACAGAGAACATAAATCAACTGTCGCCAATGCGCGGTTTCAAGAACTCAAGAAAGTACTCTACGAACACTCCATTGCTTTTGGGCATACAGGAAACCTGCACCAAACCAAAGAATAGCAGAGGATAACTCTGCCCCAACTTCCAGCTCACAACCATGACAAGCAAATCAACTTTCTCCAGCTGCAACTAAGCCAGAGTCAAATCGCCATACACCCGCAACTTGACTCCAACATCCAGAACCTGCAACAGAAGTACCCACACCGGTTTGAACTTAGGGATGACGTTGTGTGGTCCCGAAGTGGACAGCCGGAAAGCAAATAGAGAATCTGGATACTGAAGGGTTTACGGGCCGACGTCTGCAAACATCACCACAACCACCCAGAAGCGGGACACCCCGGTACCCGGGAAACATAGGCCGACATCAGTATGAGATACATATGGTAAGATATGAGCCAGCCGGGATGTCCGACAATATGTGCATAGATGCGAAACCTGCTGCAGAGGTAAAGCCTACCCTGTATGACCACCCAGCTCCAAGCCACGTCGACCCTACTTTCCCTGGACCCATATCGCAGCAGATCTAATGGGACCTTCCCAAGAAGTACAAGAGGGAACCGCTACCTACTGGTCGTAACCATACGGTTTCTAAAATTGGTAGAGCCTTTTCCACTGCCAAGCCAGGAGACACACCACATCATCACCAAGTTCGAAATAGAGATCTTTCCATGCTGGGACTACCCGCAGTCTGTGCTGACAATGGGACCCAGTTTTCCAGCTGTAAATGGCTGACAGCCTGCGAATGGGGATTCGAGACCTGGATGACCCCTCCCTATCACCCACAAGCCAACCCCACTGAGCGGAGGAACTAGGAGTTCAAGAAAGGACCCCCCCCCCCCCCCAACTCAGTGTGGGGGAAGATAACAAGCACTGGGATAAGCACATCCCAAAGATATTATTCGCCCTTTGAAGCAGAACGAATGAGGCAATTAATACCAGTCCCAGTTCAATGTGGGAGTAGCCGAGAAGTGGGAAGACCCTTACCATTTTGTTGTACGACAAGGTAACGTGTACTGGGGGGAGGACTAAAAGGGGTGCATCCGCACAGCAACAAGATGTCAAATAAAGCCTTTTCCAAAGGACACCATTGACCCCAGAGTCATTGCTGTTGCCTCAAAAACCTCAGAATCGCCTACCAACTTGGACAACACAACACCAATCTCCCGCCCCACAAGCCCGGCCATTTTCCCCTTGAGAGTCAGAGGAGAGACCCGACAGCATCCAAAGGGGATATTTTCTCCATTCCAGCCAGAGTGGGGTTTCCAAAACGAACAGCAAGATCTGTGAAAGCCCTGCCCTTGACACCCACGGATTTCAAGAGCAAGATGGCCACCCGACAGGGAAAATGGATGCTTAGTGCATGCGAGTTTTCTTGGTGGAGCCCCTTGGACAGAGAACCATACCTCAAAACAGCCTCCTCCAAGTCTGGTCACCGAGACAAATGAAGCACAAAGCACCATGAAGACAATGAGATGGCCGCCATGTAGAACGTCCATGACCATAGCACCGACCCCAGCAGGCCACAGAGACATAGAGGTTGCAATGCAGAATGCCGCCGCAGCCAACACTAGGCCTTTCTCAGGGCTGTCATTCATCTAATACCATCAGCATCAATCTACCTCAACAGCACGGGATCCCAGCTGGCTGAGACGCCACCCAGCGCAGAGGCTGCCAGCATCCAGGGTCTGATGTTGCCCAACGCTGAGGCCATTACCAAGGTCACTCTTCTTGGACGAGGGAAGGGGATACACTTAGGCGCTATCAAGATGGAGGTTCCCACTAGGCCTCTGACACAGGGGCTCTCAGTCGGAGGGCTGGGTGAAGAGGTCCATCCACTGCCCCACATGACTGACGTGGCCCCAATGTCGCCTGATGCTAGGGCAGCTCCACACACAAGGGGAGATGCCGACTTATCACGCCGAGGTCCCGGCATTGCTAGGCGCTAAGGCAGATTCGCCTGCACAGCTTCCCGGGCAAGGGAAAGAGCAACCCACCAGTGCCGATGCAATGGGAGTCCCGTGTCAATCTCTTTCTCTGGTATCACCAAACGCAGCCAAGGAGGTGGTAGCACTAACCGAACCACAGCCTTCGCTGGCAACTCAGATGGCGACCAAAGTGCGGCCTACTGAGGAAGTAAGCAACACAGTCTCCAGATTACCCCTGACGGCAACGGATATGCCCAACGTTGTGACCAAGACCCAGGCCCTTCACCTAGGATGAGAAAGGGAGTCACTTAACAGAGCCGTAGAGCCAGGGGTTACGACCCAACTTCCAGCTCCGACCCAACCAACCGAGGGGGTAAACGATGCAGTCTCCAAACTATCCCTGACATCAACAGAGATGACAGCAGTTCATCACGAAATCATGGCCACCAATCATCCTCCAGTACCTGCTGGTCAGCTCACGACTATTGCCGGGGATGATCGACCCACCTCAACGAGTGCAGCCACCCAGCACCTGCCAGGCCAACTCAGTGCCGGGGCGGTATCAAGAAGTTCCCTGGAAGCCAGTCATCTGCTTCACCTGGCCGGATCCACAGCATACGGCAGTACAACGGTGGGTCGACCACCGAACAGGAAGAGACAACCCAAACAGTGAGTGAAGTGCCACGCACAAACAGACTTACTAAAGTTGATAGCAGTCATTGTGCTATCCGCAGTAGGCAAACCCTTAATCACGTACTAGTTATTAGTATGTCATTCAATTACAACAGTGCAGTTACGTAATTAAGACTTTTCTGGGCGCTGACCTAAGTGCAATGCACTAGTGCAATCTCACTTTCAACAGCCGTAACAGATGTGAGTTTCTGTCTCTTAACCTACTCAGTGAATTACGTAACTAGCCAGTGCGGTCAATGGCCAGCCGAACCATTCATTCCTAATTCCATGTGAACACTTTCGGACACCCCTCAGAGCCAGTACCACGTGATTTCTTAATGCAAAGCTCTAATGATAACCACGTAACATGAAGCCATCCTCTTGTAAATAGAAATGGACAGAAATGTCAACATTTTCTGAGAACTGTTTTGAAAGTCTTTTTCTAAGTCATTTTGCATTATATAATTCTAAGTTTTGAAAGACTTTATTAACAATGTTGTATTGTATAGAATTACCTCAAGAAAATTGTAACAAATCTTCTAGGTAAAGTTCTTAATTTATTGTTGAAAATAACTTTTGAAACTTTAAACATTTGTTGTTTTGTGTGAATCACTTCAAGAAATGTCAAGTCTTTTCTAATTATTGTTGTAAATAATGAATTATGTTGTTCTAACAAAATACTTTTGCATTGTGTGGAATCTCTCAAAAGATCACAAACAAAATAAAGACATTTTAAACCACAGAAAGTTTGTAATAGCACTTCATAATATTGTCATTAATTTTGAGTGCTTCTTTTGTCTTTGAGTGCTTCTCTTGTGTTCTATTAATTTTTACTTGTATGGTGGTTGATAGCACACATTGTTTATTAGTTTACTTCACTGCCACACACATGCTTTGCAACACTTAGCAAATTTGCACATGTAACGTATTTTCTTGCTGTGCGACACATAAGGAGTCCACAGACAGAGGTCATTTTTATTCTTCGCCAATGTGGCCACAGCAGGATAACTAGATAAACGCACACCTTTACAAGTAGGGCTTTTGGGAATATTTTTATTTAATTTATTTCAATATTTCATTTTAATTGCAAAGTTCCCCAAGGGTCAATTTTTTTTCATGCCATCCCCATGTCTTGCCTTTCTCTCGCAGGTTAAATCTGTAAACTGTACATTATACACACCCAAGCCATCAGCTGTTACATGTAGGGCGGAACACTAAAAAAAAAGGCCACGCATAATCACCGACACTGAGATCCCCTCACACTACACCAATACATGCAAATGAAGATGATAACATTATCTACTTGCCTCTCAGCCCCCAGCTGCCGACTAAGAGAGAAACTGCGCTCGCCTTCCACACATCTGAAAGAGACAGAGAATATCTAGCCAGCCCGAGGCAACAAGAATAAAAGAAGAGTATAAGAAACTGCACGTTGCTGCCACCTGTAAGTTATACTTTCCAGCATGCTGCTCCGAAGCAGAGAGCGCAGAACGCACAGACCAGAGACACCTACAGAAACTGATGGAGAGAGAAAAAAAAATTGTTCATGATGGGACAGGCCTACATTATCTCAAAAGAATTTCTTTCTCGTTTCGTTCCTTCGTACAGATGAGCCTCCATTGCAATGGAGGAGGAGTGAATTGACGCATGATATCTTGTCATCATTATTAAAACTACTACTCATCAGTGCACATCTCCCAGCTGCATGTTTCAACAGAGTTGGTTTGATTCTAAACATCATGAGATACCAAGATTGTACTGTCTACCCAAAGGAAAGGATGGAAGCTCCACGCCAGACTTACACTGTTCATCCGGCCGAGCCACCAAGACTATGCATAGAGATTCTCCAAGTACTTCTGTGCACTGCCAGGTGGCACCACTAGTACAATCAGCATATGCAACTTGGATCCAGCGCCGACCGGTGACGTCATACACAGAGGATTAAGCTCCACACTTCACACCTGCCATCTCCCCACAACCTACCAAGGGAGAGCCTAAGAAGAGGATAAATACCGGGCTTGAACCCTTAAACGCCAGTCTGTTCTGCTCCTTCACTGCACGCTCGTGCCGAAGGAACCATCAGGTCCCTGGTCTTCACCGCACTCCTCGTGCCGAAAATTATCTCCTAACTACCTTGTCTTCAAAAAACACATAGGCACTTTCTGCCCCTTCAGGGCAACACATAACATAGTCAGTTCAAGTTATTTTAATAGCACTTTGTCTACCTTCCCCATTAGCCTAGGAACAGGTTATCTTCACGTGTCAATGCGTAGCAGCTTCTGTTGAGCTCCCGTTGATATTAGGAGGTAGTGCGACACCGCCCTGTTTATTTCCCTCACTAGAACAAACTGATTTTTAGCCAACTCTAGGGTATCTTTCCCATAGTCTAGTATCTCTCCTTTCAGATATAGCAGGTGACCGGGAGTTTCACTCAGAATCGCCATACACCAGTAGAGTATCCTCAAGCATTCTCAGACTTACACTAGTACAAATTGGAAACTACTCTCTCCCTCAGTCTGGGCATCTAGTTATCAGTGATAGAGCCACTTTTCTGGGTGCCTCTGGAGCTGAGATAAAACCTCACTACAAGACCTATGCACCACCCCAGTGGGTATGTGCAGCCCTCAAGTTTCCCAACTCAACTGAGTGTCTGGCTACCAGTAATAATGCTGCTTCTCTGGACATCATTGAGTTAGGAAGTGGGGCTTTCCATCGTCAAGTGGAGGGATGCCCTCCATTTGCGAGTAGACAGATCTTTGGGCTCTGGCACTAGAGAGACTCCGGCTGTCCGTAAGGCCCATTCTTACCCATTACACAATTTAGGCCACCTTATCAGTCCGCATAATCTTGTCTAAGCTGAGTAATACACCTTTCCCTATGCCCTAGCACAGAGCATGGAGAGCAAAGGCTGAGAGGATAGTGACTTCACAAGCTCTGTGATCCATAAGGCAGATAGTGAACTGCTGAAAGGTATACATGTACTCACTTGCGGGAGGAACCTGCTCGTCTAAGATCTGGCAACATCTCTGGATCTGCCACCTCCAGCAGGTAGAGTTCTGCACCAATTTACCAACGAGGCTGTTTTGCAGATCCTAGAGCAGTTTTGCTATTGCATGACCCTGCCTAAACATTACCCAGTGCACATCAACCCTATCATATCTGCCGCTGTCAGTCGTGGTCTTAAAAGGGCTCACTTTACCGTAAACTAGTAACTTAGTTTTATCTGTGATTAAAGGATTGTGGTTGCATTTGTTTGTGCATTTATGCTTAGATTTTAACCTTTGGTTTTTAAACATGCAACAGTAATAGTGTGTTTGTTTTATCTGTATCTACAGACAAATTACGAGGAATGAACGAGCACAGCTGTGTCATATCACTGGTGCCAGCATGTGCAATCCAGAAGACTATTTGCCAGCGTGTGTATGAGATTGCCAATGTTTCAAGTGTGTGTAGTTCTGATCCACTCTCTTTGAGGTAAGTGAATTTGAGAGGTCTTATTACGATGTTTCTCAACATTGCTGTAGGGCAGAATGTTAAATTTTTATTCACGTTTGTATGATTTGCATACCTTCCAACTTGTCATATGTCACAACAAAAATATTTTTTATAGCTATTAAATTTGCATAAATTATGTGCAACAATTTTTATGTAAGTGATATTTTTCCTATGTTTATTAACCCTCCACCTATTTTTCACTTAATACACTGATGTGTGCCGCTTATACCAACTACCTACAACGATTACGACTCATCTCACTGCAACCCTAGGATACTACTTCTACACACGTGAGATTCAAACCCCGTGCCAATCCGTACATGGAAGTCACAGCCTGCCACAATCCTGGAGGGCAGCCGGACACGGGAGATACAAGGGGTTGCGCAAGCAAGCGGTGCGTCACCTCCCCCCTCCCCCGTGCTGAGAGCCTACAAGCCATCAGCCACCTCGGGACATGCCCAAGCACCACCTAAGATATGTGAAGTACGAGAGATTACCAAAGGGTGCTACCCCCACTCCGGCCTCGCAGCAGAGGGACGTCACATGCCCTCTCCCATGGCCGCCGCGATGCACGCTACCCTGATTATATAAGTCAGTGCGCTGTGAAATTTGCGAGTTACTTTCCTGCAGTCTTAGAGCTCGCTCCACCACTTCTAGTGCTGTGGCCCTCCGACTACTGTTAGATCTTCAGCAGCCCTTCCAGAAGCTGCCACTAACTGCCCAACACTCTTCAGCAGCCACCAGAGGCTGCCTACCTTGAGGTCGCCATCAGAGCTCTGCAGCACCTGCAACCAGGCGCTCCAGTAACGCCAATCGCCAATACCGACCAGAAGCTTTCTGTAGCTACCAGACATACCACACATTATATTCTTTGTCTCTTACAGACACCCCGGTTAGAGTTAGATTTGTAATAAGCAATCTTCGACAGTTTTATTTCACTTTCCCCAACTAGCCTAGGACCAGGTCACCTACACCTGGCTACGGCAGGTTTACTTCCAGCCACCGGTCTTCTTGGCAGGAGAGCACGAGTCACTGTGTTTACTAAGTTCTTAATAAACACTGCTTTGTTTCTTCGAACATTGAGTCTCATTCATAGAGTACTTTATAGCCAACTGCTGGGAGAACCTCGAGTCGAGTACCGCCGACCGGGAACGGGAAATTATTACTACAAACTAGCTATAACTGGAGACTCCCCCTCAGGCGGCTCCAGTTCTGATACACACATTAGATGGCCATCTATTTTATTCCTACCAAGTATAAAGGTACTGGGGGAGTAAAATAGAAGAGCCCTAACCACTAGAAACTTTTTCCAACCAGGGTGAAACAGTACGCCTGATTTGTATCCCTACCGGAGCGCCTGGGTGCTACGGCCTGGCATTGCTTGGGATAACACACCCAGTAATAGCAGTGGTAGCCCACATGGCTTCAACACTTCTGGTTCGCCCGCTAAGGTGGGGCCTTCTGAAGCACTGGGCTCGTGCTACCAAGCCGCTACTAGGCAACACTATTATAGGGCTACTCGTGTCCGTGGTGCTCGATTCATAGTTCTCAGCAGTCGAACCCGCTCTATGCCATTTAAGGTTAGACACAGCGCTAGGAGAGAGGAGCAAAGAGTTGCGTGCCTTGCTGCCAAGCAGCTGGCTGGTTCAGTTCCCCTTACAGCTAGTTGACTAGCTGAATGATATTGTGTCACTTTCCTCAGAGCACTAGAACTGCCTACTTCTACAGCAGGTGATCAAGCTACTTTCACGTCATCACCTTTTTGCATTTATCCTGCCTACCACCCCGTTGTGAGTTTCTTAATCAAACAGACCGAGGAACACCTTGACATCTCGAACGCCAACTTCTGGAGCTCAGCAGCTACAAGGTGGAACGGTAGTTTTTGTGTTGCCACACCTAGGGTCCTCGCTGCCGCCCGGACTGAGAACGATCGACTCAACCATCTGTAACCAGCTAGTCCTCGTACACAAGACATCAGTAAGTCTGCTACCGCTAGCACCTCACCCCAATCACCTATAATACCTAACCACGCTACTAGTAATAGGGCAGCCCAATCTAAGGGACTTGTTAATCATAACGTCAAAAACTTTGTTCCTATATGCAAGGCCACATGCCCAACTATCTTATCTAACTGCAAATGCCAGTAAGCACAACCGACCGAAGTGCAACCAAAGCCACACAACCGTGATCCAGCCTTAACTAATCGGGCACGTGTCAACACTAGCAAAATATTTTAAGGTGATAATCTACAGAATTTCACATTACAACCACAAAGATTGAAAAAAATACAAAATGCAATTTTGATGCCTCACTGTCCCAGGTAGCATCAAGTATTGACCTCAAGACCTTCTGCTACCTCTAGGGCCTGGAAGCATGGGCTTTATTAATGAGATACTTGGTTGTTGATTGGCGGTTGATGGGCCTGATTTGGCTGGAAAATTTACTACTAGGCGGATGACCTTAGGTGGAACAGGCCTGAGAGATGGTTGTTGGTTGGGTGTGCATACTGGAGCAAATGTTGGTGGTGCAAACTGAGTCAGTCACAGGGCAATCCTGGCAAAAGTGGTATGCAGGTCAATGTCAACACTTTGGTAATTGATATCCAATGGTGGGGATGGGGTGGAATCATGTGTCACAAATTAAAAATACTAACTAATTTAGTTTAAAGGCTAAACCATACTATATTCTGATGCATGACGTGTAAAATACCAACAGGTATTTACTGTAGGCTGACCAAAGCAGAAAAGGGCAAGTCTCACGCTGTTGCTAAGGCAGTCAAATCAACCAATCACAGAGCACCTGCTCGCGAATGCGAGGGAGGGTGGGGAAATCAACGAGAAAGGCAGGAGTAAGGAAAGGGGAAAGCATCTAAGGCAGTATGAGGGTGAGTGGCAGTTCCAACACTTTATTCTTGACAACGCTCTCTATACTCGCTGTCCATGCGCACTCAAACTGTGCAATTCCCTGCATTAATTAAGCTTGAAGATCCATCCATCACCCTATAGTAAAACCTTTCTGATGGGGTGAAAAACCTCTTATTGGTTTTGCCAACCCCTGATTGTGCTATCCCAATCCTTCAGCACCCATTGTCAGCAGCACACCGCAAGATTCGAGCAGCTCACCGTCCACGAGTCTTCGAGGTGACCTCCCACCCTTGCCTCAGAAGGCTAAGAGTTTCCAGCTGGCAGCAACACTGTTACCTCCGAAGAACATCTCTCTCCCAGGTAAATGTGTAATAAAGGGTCAGCCGACTCGTAGGGCTGTGACAGTGGCTTTGGATTTTGTACCCCTGTGACGGGTCAGACCCATCCTTTACTGTGGCCCTCTGCCAGTCCACCATTAAGGCACTCCAACTCATGGTTCTTACATCACAAAAGAAAGCTGTCAAGGTATCTAAGGTCTCGTCCATTTCTATTAAATGTTGTGTAACGAAGGTCACTATAATATTTAACCCCAAAGGTCTTGGATCATTCTTTGATGCTGCCAATACCTCAAAATAATTGTGGTTAAATTATTCTCCCCCTCAAGGTATGCGTCAATTCTCTGAATGATACCTGCAATAGGAGTAATTGATAAATTAAAAATTACTTTGGATGTACATCAGTGCAGATCTATGTCTTCAAGAAAAACACAGAAGATGGAATTAAAAAAACATACACAAGAATAAGCTAAGACTAGCTGTGTGTTTCCTTGGCGACATAGCTCGGCAGTGGTATATGTCCAAAGTCATTTTTCATGTAATCACCTAACCCATACTATTCACATTCCAATACAAATCTATTTTCACCAATTAAAAAAAGTTACACGACAGAAACTTCTTCTGTGGGTGCAATACCACCAAAGGCGATATTCTAAAACTCTGATTTTAACAGTACTAACTAGTTATTTATGTACAGAATTTCTCTAATTGACATTACACATTTCCATTACCCAAGTATTTATATTTCTGCCAAATGTTATGGTATTTCCATATTACTGGCAATGTGTTACACATCTCTATTACAAATTATAAATTTGTAGTCACATTTCCAGATACTTTAATAGCCTACGATTCATATCAATTTGTATGCATTTCCCATTTCTAAATTCTAGGGCTATAGCCTTCACTATTGCATCTCCGCAACCTTTAGTCTATGTAGTATCGCATGCCACTCTACTGCACAGCGACCATGCTCGCTCTACTCTACGACTTCACCCCATCATCACGTGATTATAGCAATTCAGGGCAAGTCACATGCCGGCAGGCAATGAATCTTATGGCTACAGGGTTGATCCAAGCAGTGCGGACAACTACACACACATTGATAATAAATGGAAATTGTACTGCCCACTCATATATGAACATGCGGTCGCCACACCCAAAGTCGAAGCTTGTTTTACCCACCGACACGGCAGAGAGGAAGAAGCTAGTTAGCAGGGATAATGAAAGAGAACGGCACCCTTCGCCCGATGTTGTCACTGCTGCCCGAGCCTCATGGAGAGGCAATAAATATGTCAATAGTCTCCAGACAGGGAGATAAGAAATTGTGGCATGGCCCACTGCCCTGTTTTAAACAACCTCTGTGATATGAGGCTAGTAACCCCCGCACCTCAGGGGCAGCCACCAAACTGCAATTTTCACTATATAAGGGGAAGCGACACCACACTTGTCAGTCTTCGTCAGTATGCTGACCTGAATAAGGTCAGAGGGCTCTCTCCAGTCTGCAGAAGACTCGCCTATTTTGTGAAGGCTCTCTTACAGTCTGAGAAGACTCTCCAACATGCAAAGTCTCTCCAACAGTCTGCAGAAGACTCTCTTACCAACTACAAGAAGCTCCAACTCCATTCCCGCAGCATGCGGAGTAAACCAACCAAGATTCAGTGGAATCTCCAGTGACACTGTAAATACGTCAATACTCCAGGTATCTTGACGTCCCTACCCCTGCATCCTCATTTCCCGAGTGAATCCTCTGCACTCCGCAGTAGCAGGTCGTACATGTTGTCCCTTCTGGACAACCACCCCTCACTAAGTGCATTTCAAATGCAATTAGAAATTCAGAGTTTTTTCATTTTATTTAATTTTTCAATTGCAGGTTCACCTTCACCTGCGCTAACATACCCATCAAATAATTTACATTACAACGTGAACTGAATCAGCTCCCAGTGGTTGTAGCCACCAACCAGGACAGTTAGCCCACATCACCCTATACTCAGCACATAGAGAAATTGTTTAACCCAGCCGAGGAATTACCACCCATTACCGAGGACTGTAGCTTGTACTTAAATTCTGTACTAGGGACTTGTTGGCCGTGGTCAGACCAAGAACACCTAAGTTATTTAATGCTTCCTGAACCTAAGCCAGAAGCGAAACACTGACCACAACCTTGCCCTGTTAGAAACACACCTTCTACAACATGTCAAGTGCCAGGAAGGTGTTTACTATTGTTATTCCCCCAAAGCCTTACGCACATGTAAAGTAGTGACAGCCTTGATGGATTTTGTCCCTGTGCGAAAACCAACCAGGCCAGCCCCATAAAAATGCCCCGATAGTGTAAAGGAAACTGAATAGGATCTACCCAGGGCAGTATTGGTTCACCCCATCTCGTCTCTTAAATTCCACACTTTACTATATATTTCTATTTAACTTACTTTATTTTCTTCTTTTTTTTAATTCAGTCTCGAATGACTTCGCTGTTGATACGTTAAGCCCACTTACCTACCGACTTTACCTATTTTTTTATTAGTGACAGCTGGCGTCACAACTTTTGGCAACCTTTACGGTGAGCAAGGTCAAGCTCCCTGGAAGGGAGGTATTTACGATCAGTCTTACCCTGGGATTTGATTCCCCTCCATCATCTCTCAACCCTTCGTCCAGCCAGTGTCCCATCAGATCTCCCAGCATGGTCAGATCCCCGACCCGCCAGGTAAAACACCACCCAGGTATTATTACACTGTGGAAGGGTAACACAGTCAATACCGTAGAGAATCAGCACTATCATCCGCCTAGATTAGCCCACCATAGATTGCATACCCTAACTGGCCACACTGCTTTATTAAGCGAGTGAATAAAAGTGAGAATGCATCAGTTGGTGCACTCTTGGGGGATGTAAGTCGTCGTAGCTTTCTAGGATGAGAGAGGCTGGATTGAGTCGGTAGTCATCATAACTATAAATGGTTATTTTGCTATTAGCTCATTCTGTGATTAATACATTATACTGGATCTTATAATTGTTATTCATTGAGTGAACAAGAGAATTAAAATTTAAACCAAATATGTAGGCTTTTCATCTATATTGCAATACAGAAGTGTTTAAATTTAATAACAAAACATTAATTTATTTATAATAATTAAAATTATAAATTCCTGCGGTAATTTTTACTTAAGTAAGTAATGCATTCGAACATTCAAAATTATATTTCTGTATAACTATTTGATAAAAATTGGAATTGGGACATGAGTAACCCATAAAAAAATTAAATAATAAAAACTAAAAACAATGTGTAAATTCTGCCAATTATGCGTTGCGCAACGCAATGCACAAATTTCAAGGACTACCTCCTAGCCTACAAGGAGGTGCAGTTGCATTTCCCAGGGGCTCTGCAGGGGGACTCCATAATCACAAAATACATAAATATGTAAATATAAGTATATTTATATACTATAGTATTTCAAGGAAACATCTCAAGAGAATTTCTAAAAAAATCACTGATAATGTAAGAAACTCCTTAAGTATTAAAATTTCCCTAAAATTTGAGAAATTATGTATTTAAATATAAAGACCTAAAGATAAAAATAAATGTTCAACAGATACAAAAAATTCTTAGAGTCGTTAATATTATCTTTACAGATGCAAAAACTCTTCACAGAGCACAAGAAACCCTTTAAAAATTGAAAATAAAGATTTTTGGGAATCTTCAAAAAATCTTTGGCAATCAGAAAAACACCTTTGAAAATCCTTTAAAGAAAATCTTTGAAATTTGCAAGAAATAAAATCTTAAAAAATCACCAAAAATCTTTTGAACAGATACAAATCATTCAAAATCATTGTAACTTAGAAAAATTCACCAAAAATCACAAAAAAAATCAGAAACCCATACACACATTTTAACATAGTTGTTGCCCCTGCGGGTCTTAACCATTGGTATGCCCAGTCAGTTTTACTGTGCTGTTGGCCTGCTTGTTTGGGTGGAATGTGTGTTTAGTATGGATGGCTAATGTTATGGTTGGTTCATATGTTGGTTCGTATGGTTGCTTGGTATGGTCTCTTCATATGGCTGGTGGCATGGCCGGTTCATATGGTCAGCTAGTATAACCAGTTCGTATGATCAGCTGTATGGTTGATTCATGTGGTTGGATGGTATGGTTGTATCATATGGTCAGATTAAATGGTGGGCTGGTATGATCAGATAAAATGGTCAGCTGGTATAATAGGATTGTATGGTAGGCTGGTATTGTTGGTTTATATGGGCGACTGGTATGGTCGATTTGTATGGTTGGCCGGTGTGGTTGGTACGTATTGTACTGGACTCGAACTCCAGCCAATATAAATATATACTAAATTACTACAGGTGGCTCCGCCTGGCTACAAGAGCCTTTAAGGTGACTTAAGCTTGCAGAATATTAAAGACAGGGATCTCTTTAAACTTCCTTTATATAAACTCTGTAATACTCACAAGAGAACAACACTTTACAATATAATTTGTATGTTCGAAGGGGAGAGCAATTACTTTATATTAATAATAGTTGTTATGCAAAGCCACTCTGTCAATTATCTATTTAATGTTCTTCTGACATTTCCTTGGAACTAATTAACCTTGTGAGATGCTGAAGGCTGCGTCCCTCAACGTTTTGCAACGGCGGTTCTGCACACCCCTCTATTGTCCTTTTTGAGTTCGGCCACTGGCTAACGTCCAGACAGCATCTCATGCTTCTAGCAGACGTCTGCCACACAACGAGCCATGTGCTGCCCTATGTTCTCTTTGTTTGATGTCTCTCCAAATGTTTATAATCACTGCTTGATGCAAGTACTCGTGTCCTACGTTCCCACCTTGTGTAATACAGGGTTCACGTGCTGGCATTAGCTAAGGGCGGGTTCAGCCCATTACATTACCCTCTTGCTTCAAGAAGAGCTGGTCCCCAGCTCTGGAACTGACCCTTGGTGGTGTAGTGTGGTAGACGCTGAGGTGAAGGTAATCGTCTGTTTGCCGACAGCGGGGAAATGGAGTGGTTGAAGCCCTCTTCAATAAAGTCAGGAAGTAAATGGAGGAAGAGGTGATGAAGCATGGGAATAGGGATCTGCCTTGCTTTCATTCTTCCATTTATATGCATTACAGATTCTATGTGAGGCCTGCCGGTTGTGTTAACGACGGCAGCCTCTGCTTGCTTGAAATTTCTCAGCAATGGCTATGGCTGTGAACTTGTCTAAAAGTGTGAGCGGTGTACAGCCATCCTTGAGGTTGACGCAGCAGCGCAAACAAAATGCGGTCGCGAACGCGTGCAGCCCTCTTGATGCCTACCTACTTAAGTGGCATTTTTATTAAGAAGTTATAAAAATTGGCAGCAAGATTTACATCAAAATTTGTTTAATGTTAACATTTTGAAAATTTAAGAAAAGCTCCTGTAACAATAGGTATTAATATGGAAACATTACACAGTGAATGTAGTGAAAAAATGTTATTTGATAATATTTGTCAATTTCACCTGAAAATAATCAGAATTAGACATAGCATACACTTTTGTTTGAAAACACATATACTGATAAATGAGTGTGTCACCATGAGCACATTAGTGTATGCTATGTCTAATTCTGATTATTTTCATATGAAATTGACAAATAATATCAAATAACATTTTCTCACTACATTCACTGTATAATGTGTCCATATTAATACCTATTGTTACGGGAGCTCTTCTTAAATTTTCAAAATGTTAACATTAAACTATATATATATTGTGTGTGTGTGCACGTGCACATGCGTGTGTTCATGCGTGCACATGCGTGTGTTACAACTAATAAGAATAACATAAAATACTTTACTTAGAACAACCATACCTCGAGTTCGTTTTGAATGGATAGGGAGGAGTGCCATAATGAAACGTAGTTTTTCTAAAATGAAAGTTGAGGAATTACATAAAAAGTGCTAATGCAAAATGCAATGCATAACCCCGCTACGTTTCATTACTGAGGATGGGTTACGCTGGAATGTTTACCTTAATTATATAAAAATAGAACCTTACAACTTGAGAATAAATGTCATTTTCTTAAAACACAGTGCAATCGCACATTATGTTGGCATGGCTGCCTTTTAAATAGAGGTAACCTGAACTACCACATAATCCTTTATTTATTTTACTTGGTGACATAAAATATTTTGTGATAGGTGAATCTCTAACCAGTGTAATTCTGATTGAACACAAGAAAACGTTGTTGATTTGAATTTGACCCCGGTTAACAGCCAGCGGCGCTAGAGCCCATGATGGCGCTCACCACACATGTGTCACATGTCCCATATGTGCGCAGAGACCAATAATTTTGAACTTTCATATAAATGTTTTTTCAATGTAAAGTGTGTTCTATTGTATTTGCAGTGTTTAATATGTCTTCAAATGTGTTCAAGTGTTTGTTACTATTTTGAAATTGTTTGGTTATAAAATTCAAAGTGGCCGTGCCACCCAGATTAAAAACACTAAAATAATATTTAATTTCATAAGAAAATTATAGAAATGTAAAACAATACTTAATTTAATTTGTGCCACTTTATTTTCAATAAAATGTTTTACTTGGCGTGCATAGCACTTCTGTTTATGTGAACCCCATAGGCAGCTATGGTAGGTCCCTACGACGCTTGTCTCTGGACAGTCTGTCGAGGAGAGCTGGCGATGTAAGACACTGTCACGTACGCACTACAACTTTTGTTCACTGATTTAGGTTCCCATAGTCAATTTAGTTTACCACTTAATCTTTGCTTGCGTACATTTTGCCAGACATTTTACCCAGCATTATGCTTACGCTTTATTAATTTCTTGACCGCTCGTGGCATTTTTAACTTAATTGAGGAGAAGGACGAGAAATATGTCGGAGAGGTCACGCGACCCACGCAACTTGAATCCGGCGCCATCCGCCTATGTTTATGGCGTATCATTTTAACTTCTGCAGCATTGCTACACGCAATTGTAAGGGCTTTATTTTTATGTATGTATTTGAGGGTATTTTTCGTGTTTGAATATTTTACGGCAACATCACGTACAACCACGTGGCCGATCAACGCCAAGTATTTGTATATGCCATCGTTGCATTTTGAGAGCCTATTTATGTAACATTGTATGTGCAATAATTTATTTCAGGGTTCTATATCAATTTTATTCAAGTTCCTATGTATTTTTCACGTAAATTGATGCTTTTTGTACTTGAGCACGCTGCCACAGTAATGTTTGATTTTACCACCATCAGGTATGTTACATGCCTGTAACCACTGCAGTCATAAAGAGAATAATTTTCTCAGCAAGAATAACCTTTTGTCTGAATTTAGTTTACCGTTTCCATGCAGAAATATTGCAATTTCACCTGCACCATGTGGTCCGCTACGAACTTCATCCAGCGGCATCCGTGCCATCTAAGCTTGTATTCACACGGGTGTGTTTATTGTGGATATTCATCTCGTGTCCCATCTTGTTTCATGTATCATTCAAGGGTTTATGTAATTTTGTAATTAGTGTACGGTGCAATTATTCCTGTCCTAGCCGGCTCTGTGTATAGGCCGTCACCACGCTACCAACATGCTGAAGGGTGAGCCCCGACGAGTTTGCGTTAGTGATGCCGAGTAATCACACATGTTAATATGTATTAAGGGTTTCATTTGTAATTCACCGTGTCCTGTCTTCAGGGAAAAACCGTCAGTCCACCTTAGCGGCTGTTGGCCCTCTTCCCTTGTGAAGGCTGTGCTTTCATGCACCTCGGTGAGCTCATCCATCTAGACGTGCGCTAGAGTAATTGCGGGTTGGGGAGCACCCAAGCGGAATTGGCTAGTCATGACCGAGATAATCATACTTTCATTAGCACATCGATGTGTATGCATAATAACAATTAAAACAAGTCTACAGTGAATTTAACTCTCTTATTCAGTAGTGACTGTCTTAGCCACATATGTTTTATTAAGTGTTTATTTCCAGTGATGTTTAGTAAAAAGTTTAGTATTGCCTACGTGTTTGTACGTATGCATGGGTGAGACGGACACACAGAACCCACAGCATCCCTGAGAACCCTGAGTCTCAATAGTTTGGTGATTGGGAAGCACCGTTGGTGCCCAAATTACCAGTAAGTATTTGTGTCATCGTATGTCTCGTGTCTCACCCGACTGCATCATATTTAAAATAGTTAGTGATTAGGAGATATTGTTTTTCTCCTCCGCTTTGGCAACGTTGCAATACTAGTAATAATTTGTTAAAAATTAAATAAACAACTTCTAGTGCATGTCTCAGACATAATTCAAAGTCATATAATTCTCAAAGATTGTGAAAACTTAAAATTAATTGTTTGTGTTAATGGAAATCAATTTTTGCACATTTAATTTTATTATACTGTGAACATCTGAGGCCTTTTAAGTAAATTATTGAGCCTGTGTTTAGTAAATTAGTTATTACAGGAATGGATACACACACACATATATATATATAAAATTTACATTAAATACTTAAATATTTAGCGAAGAACATGCAATGTTATTAAGACCTTTAATAATGTTAGTAAAAGTTGTTTTTTCTCGTTATCTATACCCATGGGAGAAAATATTTGTTTACTTATTGTCAACTATGAACCATATTTAGCAAGTGTGTGTGCTGTGTGTGTTTGTATTCGGCCTGGCCGGGCAGTGTGTGTGGTGGTGTTGTGAAGTGAAAAAAAAAAAAACGGTGCAGCGTTACCTTGTGTCGAAAAATGCTGACATGCATAGGGGAGGAAGGACGAGGTGATGGCAGTGGCGTAAAGAATGTTTTTTGTCAACATGGAATTAGGCCGTAAAGCTGGCTGCAACTGTGGCGCGTGCCTGCACACCTTTTTGGCTCACTCAATTCTACTTAAACTTGACTGATTCCTTACCTCCTATATAATACTTTATTATTCAACATATTCTTGTACTCAATAATTCTAATATTATTATTTCATATCTTTTCAATGATAAATCTGAACGAAATTCCTTTTTTTTTTTTTTTTTTTTTTTTTTTTTTTTTTTTTTTTTTTTTTTTTTTTTTTTTTTTTTTTTTTTTTTTGGATCTCTAAGCTTTCATGCCATTAATTGATGGTTTTACATCTGTCATAAAACTTTTGCTCTACCTAGCCACCACGTGTAAAAATTTACCCATACAGCTTCCTGTATTTAAAATGGTTTTATTAGTATGACAGCTTGTGAAAAGTATTGAATTCTCTGTTTTTGATAACTTACTAATATACACATTCATGCACTTGAGTTTTTTATTTAATACCTCAGTCTGGTACGTGGAATTATTTGCATAGCCTTGACTCCTATTTGTACCGTTTGATATTTCAAGTTTGCACTTCTACACAGTTGTATATTTTACTTATTAACTATATTGTCTTTCTAACTTTATGTGTAATCACTTTGCTAGTTCCTCAGATTTGTAAAGTCCTACATTGCAGAATTATTTTTCTTTTACATTATAGCTGTCCTCTGTGTGCTTCTAAGCGTTAATTTAAAACATCACTCCCATTTTACTGCTCTATTACTAAATCAACTTTTTCTACTGTAAACCTCTTACTTGATTTGTGATAAGTACTATTATGCTAAATACTTAATACCTTAAATTACTACTTGTACTTGTTCTGATAACACGTTCACTACTTCAGCTAGTTATTTAGCATGGTTGTTTACAGCTCTCATGAGCATGCCTGATTTTTATTATATTTGGGGCTTTATCGGGGCTCAGGAGCATCGGAAAAGTGTGTACTTGCAATGCCCTTGAGGCACATTGCTTACAACTGGGCACGATTTCTACAGATTTCTACGATTTCTACACATTTGAACTTACTTTTTTTTCTTTACGCCCATGTTCGGCCTGGAATTTCCCATCAGAGCAGTGGCATACATTTTGGCTGTATTACGGGACAATTTCCAGACATAAGCTATAGTTTCATCGCTCAGGCGCAAAACTATCGACCTCAGATTGTGCCCAGTATCTAATTAGTGAAAATGGCGAATGAATATAACGTGTGAACGGGGGTAATATCGCAGCTAGCACTACACACATACGTTCTACTTGTACACGAAAGTGCTTTGTCTGCAAGGCCTTTGCTGCATTGACGGCTGATGTAGCTGTACCGTTAACTGTTTGCACGTGAGCCTAACATATGGTGTGTTTAAAGGCTATTACTGTCAATGTACTAATTACTATAATCGGGATGAATTGTCCTGCACACATACTATCGCTAATTGCCTGTTGCACACAGAGGCTGCAAAATTTAATTTCTAACACCCTGAATGCCTTTAGCGTGTTGCTGAAAGAATGCTATACCTGTATTGGTAATTTATTTTATTAATTTAATTTATGCGTGGGTGGGAGGGGTTGTCTATTATAGATGGGGGAAGGTGGTTTTCTCCTTCGCGTACTCGCACTTTCATCTACTGAATTCATCTGATAATTTTTATTTCTTTTCGAAACTCGCTTGGTGCAGAGAGGGAAGAGTTTGGCGTCTCCACCAGTGTACTGGACTCAAACTCCAGCCAATATAAATATATGCTAACGTACTACAGGCGACTCCGCCTGGCTACAAGAGCCTTTAAGGTAACTGGGGCTTGCAGAATATTAAAGACAGGGATCTCTTTAAACCTCCTTTATATAAACTCTGTAATACTAACAAGTGAACAACACTTTACAATATAATTACTATGTTCAAACAGGAGAGCAATTACTTTATATTAATAATAACCGTTATGCAGAGCCACTCTGTCAATTATCTGATTAATCTCCTTCCGACGTTTCCTTGGAACTAATTCACCTTGATGCCGAAGGCTGCGTCCCTCGACGTATCGCAACGGCGGTTCAGCACACCCCTCTCGTTGCCCTTCTTGAGGTCGGCCACTGGCTGACGTCCAGACAGCGTCTCATGCTTGTAGCAGATGTCTGCCACACAACGAGCCTCACGCTGCTCTATATTCTCTTCGTTTGAGGATTCCGCCAAATGTTTATAATCACAGCTTGACGCAATCCCTCGTGTCCTGCTTTCCCGCTTTGTGTAATGCAGGGTTCATGCATGGGCATTAGCTAAGTGCGGGTTCAGCCCGCTACAGCATGGTCTGTGAGTGTGGTCGGTACATATGGTCGGTTGGTATGGCTTGTATGTATGTCAGTTGGTATGATTTGTACGTATGGTTGGTATGTATTGTCAGTTGGTATGTATGGTTGATATGGTCAATTTGTATGTATGAACGGTTCATATCTGGCCTGTGAGCCAGAGAAAATTAAGTCATTGAATTAATAAATTTCCACATGACATTTATAGAGGTCTTAGAGAAAAATTTATATCAAATAAAATTAGTTTATCAGACGTCGGCACATTTCAAATTGTGTGCACGAACTCTGCTTCATTTTGACTTTACCAGTCATGATGATTCCAGGAAAGGTGACTAGCTTATCAGAATTTCGAACTCCAAAAATTATGAATGTAACCAAGCCAAGCGAGCCTCTTCTAAATATTGCCTGTGCTTCCTGACAAATCACTCAGCATCTTGGTTAACTTAATTCTATGTTAATCTGTAGGATGGCACAGCAGAAAAATAAATACAACAGCTGCGTAATTAGACTAAGAACTGATAAATCTCTCCAAGGAAATAATTGTTAGTGTTAACCAAAGACAAGATATAACTATAGATCAGAGTGCAAAGAGGACCTTATAATTACTACATGAAATCATATCGACAAAAAGACATGTATTAATTAACACTGTGATCGCTTAAAAGATACTTTTTGACTAATATTAAAATAAATGGCTAGGTGGTCAAAAATTTACTATAAACTCCAAATTATGTGAAGGGCAATAGACAATTGAAATAGATTATAAATAGACAATAGTAAAATACAGTTTACTAAACCGAATTAAATAGAAATAACTTAATCTTAAACCGTAACTGGTAAATGTATATTAGGATTGTATGGTAGGTTGGTATTGTTGGTTTGTATGGGCGGCTGATATGGTCAATTTGTATGGTCGGCTGGTGTGGTTGGTACATGCGGTCAGTTGGTATGGTTGGTACGTGTGGTCAGTTGGTATGGTTTATATAGTTGATTTGTATGGCTGACTGGTATAGACGGTTCATATAGTTTGTTGGTATGTTTGGTTCTTATGTTTGATTCATATGTTGGGCTGGTATGGTTGGCTCCTATGGATGGTATGGTAAGTTTTTATAGCCAGCGAGTATAAAAGGTTCATATTGTAGGTTTGTATGATTGGTCGCAGTGGCGGTAGAGAAGAGGACACGGGGACACTTTCCCTCCCCTATAATAGTGGGGAGGGACAATATAGGCATTTGTCCCCACCCTAAGTTTGACATCTACATTCAATAATTAAGTAGTTAATTTTCTCCCAAACCACGGGAATCAAAATTTTGAAATGAACGAGCAACGGGTTACTGAATTTTACCATCAACTGGAAAGCTAAACAGTTGCATTGGCGGTTCAGTGTGCATGGGTTCCCAGAACCTTGGAATATCAGTGAAAGAACCTGACACATTTCTAAAATACTCACAGTGTAAGAGGGAGGCAAAGTTTCAAGTAATTCTTCATAGGGGTGGATCCAGGGGCATCCTACTTGCCCCTTCCTTGGCCATGTCTTTTAAAAAAATTTGACTTTTTTTATGTATTTATAAATGCGTTACTCTTAATTTAACTGGAAGGAATTTTTTACAGCAGATAGAATTGTCACATTCGAGTTATTTTCAATAAATGCCAGCATTGCAAATGCACAATGATTTGAGTTAGTAGGTATTTATGATGTCAGCGGTACCAAGAGGTTTCTCTTGCCACCAACGACTAAGCATTCGCACAGGCTTTCCTCTACCTCATGCACAGCCCTTTCGCTAAGCTTGTTCCCCTCAGGCAGCATGGACACTACTTTCTCATTTGGTTAGTAGCAAGTGCAGGTCAGGTGTTATGTGTACTTAAAGACAGATGCTGTTGTCAATAGGAAATTATTGCCATAAATGTTTTCACTTCTTTTTTCTATTATTATTAAAGCTATTTTATAAATTTACATTTGTGCGTGTAAAATTTTACCCAACAAAGTGAGCATAAGCAATGCCGAGTTATAGTTGTATTGGAGTTTCTTAAATTTTTCTTACAGAAATTACATGTGTTCCTTATTGCACAATGTCAAATTATGTGACTTTTTCCATTGTTAGTTTAACTTCATTGTATTTATTGTTTTTGTATCAGTAAACTGTTAATCCAAAACAGGATGCATAACATGTAAAAGGGTCTTTAAGTTATGTTTTTATTGTATTTCATTACTCATCTTCTTTCTGACAAAGAAAAGGTTTCACATCAAAATTCGTAGGAAAATTCATAGATTAGCAAATCCAAAATCCTTGTATTATTTTCCTCTATTTTTCTAGGATTTTCCCAGGAAAAACAATAAAAAAAATTGATAAGTGAAAACTGTGCATTTTACAACCAAAAGTGCGCAGACAAAAATCAAAGAAAACAAAATTTCACAGTTTATATCCGAAATTCACCAAACATTCTCACTATTTTCCCCGAAAAAACTATAAAATAATTGATCAATCAAAAACTGCGCATGTTAATACAAAAATGTGCACACAAAAATTAAAGAATAAGAAATATTCAATACAATATCCAAAATCCACCATAATTCACGTAATATTCTTTTACAATTTTCTCAGATTTCTTGAAAACCAAAAATTGATAATTCGAAAATGGTACATTTACAACCAAAAGTGTGAAGACAAAAATAAAGAACACAAAATTATATAATAAATAGTCCAAAATCCACCAATACATAACTTTACTAATTTTCCTCAGGATTTTTCCTGGAAAACATAAAAATGATAATTCGAAAATGGTGCTTTTACTACCAAAAGTGGGCAGACAAAAATAAAGAACACAAAATTTCATATGATATAGCCAAATCCACCAAATTATTTTCACTATTTTCCCGAAAACTGTTTTAAAATGATAAGTCAAAATGGTGCGTTATACCAAAATGTGGCAACAAATAAAGAAAAAAATTTCCTGCATTTAATCCAAAATCACCAAAATTCTATATTACCCAAATTTTTATAATGATAAAATGAATATACCATAATGCCAGCACTAATATTAAAAACTTTTTAATGTATGAAAACACCATGTACTGAGAAAAATTATAAGTCAAAAATGGTGCGTTTTGCCACCAAAATTGTAGCTGCAAAAATTAAAGAATAAAAATTTCCTGTATGTTATCCAAAATCCACTTTATATTTTGTTCTATTTCCTGGGGTATTTTTGTAGTAAAAATGATAAATTGAAGTGTTCATTGCATCTTAGAAAACTTATTAATGTATGAAATGGACCAAGTCTGAGCACGAAATTTCATAATGGGCTGTTTTCTGGTTCTGTCAGTATAATATTCATAGCTTTCCTCCCTAATGCTTTGGTCAAAGGTTAGTGCAGGCGTAGTTTTCATCTTTAAAGCTTGATCTGTGATTAAAAAATCTTGTCTTCATGGGTCATGTCTATGATTGGGAAAAATGTAACAATTGATTTTCCCAGAAGTGAACCATTGTCCAACATTTGCATCATTCCTGATCATTTTGCCATTTGAGACTTCAACAACCAACCCATCTTCCACAGTAAATCGAGGTTTCTGGTTGGTTTCTTAACAATAACAGAAGGAAGGGGTATGTATGTTGCTTCTAGTTTGTTGCTATTTTTATATAGTGAAGGTGAATATTCCTGAGCTGTCAAGTTTGTTTTCTTGCCATCAACATGCATGTCTGCAATTTCAGAGTGGTCACAGCAATCATTCCAGAGCTGTGTAGCATATTATGACCTTCCAGAGTCTGTATATTGTGGTCTACTTTATCAACTACGAACTGAGTAAAGTTTCCAGGAACCATTCTGTTTGAGTCATCGCTGTTAGTCGCTGCAGCATTTCTGTCAAGGTTCATAACTTCTTGATAAGAGCAGCAGAATACCAGTTAGTGCAGATTATCAGTTAATAGCTTGGTTGCTATATTATGATGAAGTTGGAACTCCAATACTTAATAAAAAGAGAAGCTCTTGGGCGAATCTTGCATGATTTCTAGACCAATACAAGCTAATTTTAAGTCATCTCCTTTTTTATTGTTAAGCGTTTGAAGGAAAGACTTAAGGGATGGAGGCAGACCATTTAAACATGTACTTGCAGACTACAATTAATAAGATGTTGGGTAAAATCCTAGATCCTGAGTTACAGACTACATTCTCTTCTAATTAACCTTTCAGCTGTTTCTATGATTGCATGTTTTTCATCATAAAGATTAGTACTACCTCTGTTCTGGAACTTAACCAAAATATCACTTACATTTTCATGGAGGCTAACAACATTTGTAGTCTCTTGCTTTTTCGAGAACACCTTACCACGAAAATCCTCTGAAATTCTTACCATAAACTTTTCTGAATTGGCTTCTAAGGTTTCTGCCAAATGTCTTCTATCATGACTTGACTTTATATTCATCAATATTGTTTTAGTCTGTTACTCAAACTTTTCAAATTCTTCCATAGCAATGAGGGCTGCAAGATTCAGCCTTTCAGAATGAACATACTATTCTTTATATACACTAAGCTCAACTCCCCTATCACACAATCACATGAATCCCAGGAAAATAAAATTTTTGGGTTGGTTTTGTGATATGCAAAAGAAAATTTTGTTGTTATTTTATATTTATCTGCATACTTTTAGTTGTAAGAGATGCTGTTTTTCATATAATAAATTTTTAAAATATTTTTCTGGGACAAATACTGGGAAAATAAATAGAAATTACGAATGTATTTCTGCTAACATTGGAAATATTATAGGAAATTTTGTGTTCTTGAATTTTTGTCTTTGCATTTTTGGTCGTAAGACATGTTGTTCTCAAATTATTAATTTTTAAAATATTTCTCAAGGGGTCATCCCGAAAAAAAAAATTAGAATTTATGAGTGGATATTTGTTCATTTTGGATATGTTACATGACATTTTGTGTTCTTTAATTTTGTCTCCACGTCTACACCGTTTTTGACTTATTAATTTTCTTATTGTGTATCCGGAACGAATACCAGGAAAAGAGCAGGAAAAGTTGAGTGGATCTTGGTGGATTTTGGATATTTTAATCTACAATTTTTTTCTGTGGATTTTGATATATAAAAACTTTTCTTGCAATTTGCTTATAAATTTACCACAATTATTTTTTTTTTTCTTTCATAAAATTACTTGACTACATGGAGAATTAGCTTGTTCATTGTGCTGCTAAAAAGTCTTGTTTGGATGCAGGTAGGCCCTACGTTACTAGTTAGGCATTAAATTTATCTTATTGAATCACAGCAGTTTTCAGGTCTTAGTTATACCCGTTCTAGAGTGCACAGATATATAAGAAAACAGACATGTAACTAACTTACTGTAAGTTCGACAAACTGACAAGTCGGGATACATAATTTTATTAATTAGTATACAAATCACAGTCAAATTACAATTTTTAAAAGGAAAACAATTTTATATTTTAGCATATTCTAAGACAGACTACACAAAAATTCTAATTCACATAGAGTATGAACTGCTTAATATTTTGTTAGAAATAGATATTGCCAAACTTAATAAGGTAATCTACATGTCTATGTAACTAAAAACCAACAAATTTGCTTTAGCAAAATGCAGTTGATATCTAAAACAATTGCAATTACAAAATTCAGCTGTTCGTTTTGTCGAGATTATCTTGTTGTGCGTGGTATATTTATTATTATTCTTCTAAGGCAATAATACCTATATTAATCATTAACAAAACACAGTGAGAAAACGTACTCTTTAGATTAATATACTGTTCAACTTTGTCAGTCATTAGTTAATCAGTGCCAAAACATTGTCCAAGTAGATGTTTGAAATATCTTTGGTGTAAGGTATTGAACGTTAGAACATAAGCTTTGTTGAGTCACTAAACATTTATTCTGCTGTTATATGACATGATAGTAAGTTTATGCTGTCGTGACAAGATGTACAGAACATACAGCAGCTTGGACTCTTGGAGTGGTGAAGAGAGCAGCACAGACATTTTTCGTATACCTGTATTTTATTGTTACATTGTGTATCAGTATTTTCGTAGATTTTAAATCAGAATTTTGGAGTGTTAATGTCCGTATTCTAGAGTGTGAGTGAGTGTGTTTTATTTACTGGTGCGTTCGTGGGTACAATAAATATTAGCATATGTTTTCTAAAACTCCTTCCTCAGAATCATACTCCAAACTGTATGACTCTTAAGCAAAAAACCTATTATCGTGATAAAAATTTGCAAAAAAAAAATTAGTGAAATCGCAACAGATATAGCAAATATTATTTGTTTTATTCAGAAGTTTCATTTAATTGGTTTAAAATATAAAAACTATTCATGTGCAATACAGAAATACTGGTGTGTCCTCTGCGCCATGAGGCACATGGCAAAAAACAAAATTATGATCGACTGCAACTAATAAAGTTGTCTCCCCCTTGCGAGAAAACCTTCTGCTGCCCCTGATTGGTCATACCCATTGGTATGCCAAGTCTGTCTTGCTGGTCTGTTGACCTCTTTGGGTGGAATGGGTGGTTGGTAAAGATGGCTATGTTTGATTTTTGTGGTTGCCTTCTATGGTTGGTTCGTATGGTAGACTGCTATGGTCAGCTAATATGGTCAGATGGTACAATCAGTTCATATAATTAGTTCATATGGCCAGCTGGCATGGTCAGTTTGTACGTGCGCTGGTATTGTTGATTCATAAGGTTGACGCCTGATGCTCTGAGGCTTGAGAGAGGTCACCACGTCTAGTGTTTTGGTGGTACTAGAACAGATGCACCCGGGGGCGAGGCTTGGACTCTAGTCCTTGCATGGCACTGGAGCGTGCCCATTATATAATATGGGTCTGGTAGCTTTACAGCAGGGCATGAAGTCAGATACTGCCAGAACCACTTTTCGCTTTAGCTGGTTTGCTATGGCAGGAGTATCTGGGCAATGTGTAACCTGTGGAGACTGCCTGACCGGTAGTGGTTCTGACATACGTGAACTAGAACTTGGTGAGCTGGTGCTCGTTAGTGTTGATGGTCGCTGAAGTACTGCAATCTGAATTCCCCAAAAGCATGGATTGGTGATCCTGAGGGATTTCTCCTGACCACTCAGATATGCAGCAAAAACGGGGTGTGTCTCCTCGCTGAGTCAGATGGGTGCCGTGAAGAGATCCGTGGGGTCTCCGGCACGGTAGGTTTCTCCAAGTGTTATAACACTTAAACCCTTTCCCTCGGTGGGAGGTATGCGAGTGCAGTAAGGAAGGGGTTAAGTTCCTGCTGGTGCTCAGAGACAGTGTTTGCCTGTTTAACCCTCTCCCGGATATCACTCCAACAGGATTAGGACATGAAGACAGAATCACTACTCTCAAAACCTGTGGAAGTCAAGCAGGTGATGCATGGTCCTCTATTGGTGTACAACCACGTACTGTGTCTGCCAACCGAGTGCGGCATCCCTATCCCAGTATTCAGCGCAAGAAGCGCTGTCAATACTGAGAGTCAGGTCTCACTGGCAGATAGTCCCAGTAGGCAGTGAGTGCCTCGGGAGGACCAGTCTTCCCAACTCTGGGAATACTCCTTCCGGTGCAAGCAGCGTGGTGGAGAGGTTAAGCACCAAGCCGACAAGCTGACCTCAGGAGGCAGAGTACCTAGTGACAGGGGGCTCTACCATTCTCTACACAGTGGTGCACAGAAAGGATGGCCATCCAGAATATGTGTGGGTACTCAACTTGTGTGTGGCTGTTCTGAGTAAAACTCCCAGTCACATGCTATCTTTCAGACGGGCCTGATGTCTACAGGGAGAGGTACAAAGACTACAGGAAGGATACCCTCGATTTGGTTAAATACTTGTTTATTTCTCTAAAGGAAATTAACAGGGTGGTGTCTCTCTGTCTCCTTAAAATCAATAGGAGCTTAACGGAAGCTGTTACGCATTAACAGGTGAAGG
This sequence comes from Dryococelus australis, assembly GCA_029891345.1. Taxonomy (NCBI): domain Eukaryota; kingdom Metazoa; phylum Arthropoda; class Insecta; order Phasmatodea; family Phasmatidae; genus Dryococelus; species Dryococelus australis. Next base: position 101,821,847 of record CM056995.1, on the reverse strand, counting down.
CGACCTGTTCCTAGGTTAACGGGGTAGGTAGACAAAATGCTATTAAAATAACTTGAACTTGGCTACGCTACATGTTTGTCCTGAAGGGACTGTCATTGCATAGGTGTTAAACGATGTAGACAATGGCAGGAGTCTTCGGCACGAGCATGCGGTGAAGGAACTGAACAGACTGGTGTTTAAGGGTTGAGGCCCGGTATTTATACTCTTCTTGGGTTCTTCCGTGGTAGGTTGTGGAGGGAGGTGGCAGCTGTGATGTGGAGCTTGATCCTCGGGCATGTGACGTCGCCGGCTGGTGCTGGATCCAAGTTGTATATGCTGATCGTACTAGTGGAGCCATTCGGCGGTGCGCAGAAGTACTTTGAGGAACTGGATGCATTGTTTCAGTGGCTCGGTTGGGTGAACAGTACAAGTCTGGTGTAGAGCGTCCATCCTTTGCCTTAGATTGACAGTACAATCATGGCATCTCATGGTGTGTAGAATCAAACAACTGCGTGGAAACGTGCAGCTGAGTGATGCGCACTTATGAGTTGGTCGTTTTCATAACTATGAAAAGACGTCATGCATCAAGATTGACTGGTATGGTAAATTCATGTGGTCAGTTATTGGTCGGCTAGTATTGTCTGTATGGTATGTTGGTATGGCCAGTTCATATGGACAGCTGGTGTTATTGACTTGTTTGGTTGGCTCACAAGGTTGGATAGTCTTGTTGACTGGTATTGTTTGTTCGTTTGTTTGGCCTGGCCAGCTAGCATGATCGGTTTGTCTATTTGGATGTGACTCGCCAAAGACCCTGAAATATTGGTCAACTATGCATTTAAAGGGCCTATACAGTAGTCACATATATTGAGCACATTTATCTTATGCTAGCATTCTATATTCCAAGTATCATGGGCCTAACTCATTGTTTGCGAATAGTATCGCTGGAGTCAGCAATTGTACCACCAAAGACGAATTTGGGGTATGCATTGGTTTGCAGGCACGCTATTAAATGTGTGCCTCATTGTGATCTTTACTCTCCAGTAACTCGTTAGTACAGGCAGGTACTCAAATTTTAGCAGATTTTTATTTTGGTGGGAAAATATATGCATAATTACAAACACGGCCAATAACAACAAGTATACGGTCATGAAAGTTGCAATGTTACAGCCATCAGAAACAACAAATGACTGAAACTCAATTTGGTTCACTCACTCGATAAAAGGATAAGAAGGATTCATAAATAACGGTCCAATAAAAAAATTAAATGTCAAAACTTTTCCTCTGAGATTTATTGAAATTTATGCAGTTCATATACTTTACACAGCATAGACACAAAACAGTTTGCGATTTAATGAGCCAGTTGGATTACGAGAACAGTTTTGCAGAATCCATTACAAATCCACATTATTAAAAACCTCGCATCGTGAGAAATGTAGGAAAGCAGGAGGAACATTTCCTTCTTGGCACCCTGGTGACCTCCAACACTGGTGGAAGAAATTTTGTAGGATGTTTGACCTAAAACAAGACGAAAAGAAGAGACAGTCGCTGGAGCTTGCCAGTGTGGGTTACATTTGTCATGCCTGAAGCTTTCTCTCTAAAGGTTTGTTGTCCTTTCCAATATGGCAGCAGGCACTCTTGGCCAATAATCTCACAGCACGCCACCCTGACTCTTCACAGCCTTTGTGCTACAAACATACCCAAATAAGGGCATCACACAGTGCTATTGTTATTGTGCCTCCTAATCACTACCTAAAAAGGCATTGCGCTGTACAGAATCCCTTTGGACACTGGTGCGAACCCCATCATAACCACTTTTCCACGCTAGCTGAATTGTGCAGAGTAACAACCAATTGCGTTTCCAGAATTGACTTGAAAAGAAATAACACCAGTGAACATCCTAATGAACATTATCACTGATCCCAAACTCAACTTCGACTACAACTTTTAGAAAAAACAAACTCGTGACGAATACACATACTAACACTGTCAAAACATCTGAAATATTAAAAATCAACTAAATTTCCATGCAAAAGATTTTAAAAAATGTAATGTTCTATATAAAATTGTTAACTGCATTATTACATAGTGTCAAACACAATATAACTTACCAGAATGTAGCTATTGTACCGTAATATACTGGATTCGTACTCCAGCATATATATATATATATATATATATATATATATATATATATAATACTATAGTAGTACTATAGCTACAGGCGACTCTGCCTGGCTATAAGAGCCTTTAAGGTGACTGGGGCTTGTTGAATATTGAAGACTGGGGTATCTTTAACGTCGTTGTATAAAACCTCTATAAATCACATAAATTACAACACTTTACAATAAATGCTTTGTAATAAACTGGAGGGAGTTTATGCTTTACTATTAATCAATTACTCTAAAGCCATGTTTATAATTACCAACTAAAGTCTCTTAGTCGCATTGCTTGGAACTGTTTCACCTTAGTATCTTGCTGCTGCAGGCTGCGTCCCTCGACGTATTGCAACAGTGGTTCGGCACACCCCTCTCGTGGCCCTTCTTGAGGTCAGCCACTGGCTGATGTCCTGATAATGTCTCACACATCTGGAAGGCGTCTGGCCATGCAACGAGCCTTGCACTGGCCTATATTGTTCTTCGTTTGGGGATCTCGCCAACTGTTTATAATTCCTGCTTGACGCAATCCCTCGCTTCCTGCTTTCCCGCTTTGTGTAATGCAGGGTTCATGCACGAGCGCTAGCTAGGGTGCGTTCATACCACTACACTATGAAGGCCAGGAGAGAAATGATTATCTATCATCAGTTGCATCAGATGAAGGAATGTGACTTGATGCAACTTTCGGCACATTATTTATTTGCAGAGGTTATGATATGCGTGACCAACAGCCAATAATGAGTGATGGTGATGGAGTCTGATAAAATAGTCAGTTAAATATAGTGGTTGCATGAAGCTTGTCAATCTAAAGTGAGAGAATGGAACTGGCCATATTGATTGTAGTGTGAGAGAGAAGGTCGTGACCTGGAGGTAGATGATGGGGGGGGGGGGGGGGGAGAGTCTAACGTTAGTGAGTATTTATCCAAACTATTGTGAGTACTTATATTGGAGAACACTAGCTGGAGTAAGAGGGATGGAATGGGTGTCAGCAGATAGGAGGGGTAGAGAGTTGTGTTGTGGGTTGTTGGCGATTGCAGGAGGTGGGAGGATTGAACAATGATGAGTAAATGGTGAAGGAATCAAGCTATGGCTAGTAAATGGTGGGTGAGACGGTGGAGAGTCAGTTGATAGCATGGGTGAAAGGTGAGGGGGGTTGAGCTGTGGCAAGTGAATTGTGAGGGTGATTGAGAGTCATGTGGTGTGATGGTGGTGTTGGTTGAGGGGTGAGACAGAGGGGATTTGTGTTTTAAAAAGCCAATAATTCACTTTGATACGACGGTCAGCAGATTGATATACTATATTGTCAAATGATTAATTCTCGTGGAGGTCAAAGGGAATTGATAAATCAGTCACCTGCTAATTGTCTTATCAGGGAGTTACTCCCTTCCGCCATCTGTACAAGTATTGAACCCTCAAAGTCGCATGCATCCAACATGGTATTTGGTATCACGTATACAATCTTCATGCATGATGTTGGGTGGCTGAGGACGACATTACAGTCGGCCAAGGTTTTGATGTGTCGGTCAGAGATATGGGAGATATCACTGGCTGACCGGGCGCCAGATGGTATACAATACAAGGTGCGTGGCTTCATGGCACGGCGCAAAGTCAAACGGGCTTAACAGTCCGGCGTGTTGGGTGGCACACAGCCATGAGTTTACCTTTGCTGGAGGTGGCCCGGGGTAGCTGCTGACCCAGCAACGGCAGTGCTGCGGCTGGCGGTACTGTGGTGAGCGTGGTGAGGGCTGCTGGCCCTGCCGCCTGTAACCAGGGATTAGCCCTAGCGGAACGTGCTGGTCCTGGTGAAAGTTGGTGATGATCGGATGCAGTCGGCCATCTGTCTTGATCAGGGCTGAAAATGAGTGGGAGGGAGCTGGGAGGTGAGGCCTCTCCAGCTAGCGGGTGGCTTGAGCTCTTTCTCTTGGGGTTATCCTGCCAACTACAGCTGGGGCTGGGTTACAGCTCGTGTTGGCTTTGGAGGCCGTAGCTAACTTCCTTTCTTGCCACTTAGTACTACTCGTCTGGGTGTATGGCATAAAAGTAGGAACAAATATCGGCCTCGTCAGGGGGTGGCAGGCGACGATGGTCTCTAGCTAGGTGTAGAACCAAGGCAGAGGCCGAGCTAACCCAGAGTTGTACCCATTTACTATAAACCGGCGACACTAGACGTGGTGGTTGGAGAGGGCGTCTGATGACGTTGGGTGTGGGTCCAAAGGTGGGCAGACCTCCAGAACCAGTCTAGCACTCCCTCCTGCGACAATTTAGCATGGTGGATGGAGTGAAGGATGGGTTGGCTGACTAGTCGCCTTGTGCATTATGTTACTAGTGATTGTGGCTCTGCGTTATGCGCACCAGGTGCACAGTATGGGTGGCCATCGACTGGGTGTGTTTCTGATATATGTGCACCCGGTTAAAGGAGCCCACAGTCTTACTCTAGGTTTGGTAATGGTTTTTCACAGATGCAGTCTCCTGCTTGAGCCTGGCAGGCTGATATCTACATAGGATAAAATCACAGTCACCCTTAGAAATAAGCACACAAAGTTTAAAAAAAATATATATATATATATATTTATTTATTCCTTGAGGAATAAACACGGTGGCCTGTACTACCTCCTAACTAAGAACTGACCGAAAGTAAACTACGTAAACCAGGTGACGGGGATTCGGGACTAACCTGAACAAAGCAGATGTGGCTACTTTTGCTACTATAACTAGGAATGGGCAGATGCAGATACCGATGTATCGGCCGATACAACAACTGTTGGCATCGGGGGCACGTGAACATTATTTGCCTATTATTATTCACCAATTAGTAGCACTTGGATTACTTCAATACCATGTATGAAGCACTTACCAATGCCATTTCAACAAACGTAAGACTGTTCACTTAGCAAGGGCTTGTAATAGAGTGGAATCTCGTTCTCATTATCCCAATCCCATTTATTCAGTTTTCCCAACAAATTTCCTATATAAATAATGTTAAATAAAATCAGCATACTACATCTCGTATAGCATACTTTACTGCATCCATTTATCAGATATTCTGTCTCAAACCCAAAATATATTCAGAACAATTGTTTTTTGATTACGCATTTGTTTCAGTTGTTTACGATTTACCGTATTTCCTGTCTGTACATTCTCGAAAGATTGTGTACATTATTCGTTTTTTAATATTAAATGAAAGCAAAACAACATGGATAATAGACAACTGGTACAATTGAAAATATTGATTACATCCCACAAGAGTTTTTTCGTGTTCTTTTTCTTCTTACTTTTTTATCAACTATCTATGGTGTTATTGTAAATGGAATTTCAAAGGTTGCAGTGGCGGTGTTTTGATAGACATAGTTCTTACTGTCTGCTGTGGTTTTAGTTATAAATTTTAATGTTTGAATAAGACTCTGCAAGTAATAATTCACAAAAATTGTCACAAATAAATAGTTGTGGTAGTTTTAACCAAGGGATTAAGAATGGTTCGGCTGACAAAGGAGCAGTAGGCAAAAATATTGTAAATAAAAATTAAATTTTGCTCAGTTTCAAATGAATGTTTAATATTAAATTGATTTCAATAAGTTCTTTTGAATGACATCTTTAGGCTGTTGGTTTAAACAAACATGCATTTCGAGGTTATGTATAATATTTCTGAGGTCTAATATCCAAGTCCGCATCAGATTGCGTGAAGTTTTGAAGGTTGTCTTTAATGAACTCAGTTTGTAAAGAATTCTGTATTGTCTAGTAACAATTTTGGCTTGCCTGTTAAGTGACTTATTTGCCCAGTTAACCTGTCTATATTATTATTTACTAAAATAATTTTTGTATTTAATTCCTATGCTGTAGACACCTTATACAAAGTTCTTAAAGTGTTCACAAAAATGAGACTTTAATTTAAGTAATAAAAGTATTACCAAATATTGTAAATCGGGAAATATAATGGTGCTTATTAAAACTGGTATCGGCATTGCTGTAATCAGCGGCATCTGCAGCTGAATATCTGTATCATTAATATTGGCAAAATGTGATATCTACCCATCCCTAATTTATAACAACTGTCCCTAACTATCTAAATGCAGTTGTCCAGAAAGGACCTAGGGGGCCACTACCAGAAGGGTAGTGGAGTGTTAACACTTCTGAAATGGTAGTGTGGTTGCTGTTACCAGAAGAGTGTTGGCAGTTCAAGGGGGTCGAATACTTCATTCGGGGGCTGCTGGTGAAGGTCTGGTAGTGCTTCGACCAGGTCGTGAAGACGTATCAGCAGAGAGCCCCAGTACACAAAGTGGTGTAGCAAGCTGATGGAGTTGGAGAAATTGAGAACAACTGGGTTGAGGATTACATCAGGGGGTTGCTGGTGCAGGTCTTGAAGAGCCTCTGGTAGGTCGTGAAGATGATTGGTTGAAGGGGTTGGTGGAGCGAGTTGCCGGAGCTCAACTGGTATTTTGTGGCGGTGCACTGGCATATATTTCGCTTGCCTGCGGGCTCCTCTAGGATGCAGGGGTGCAAGTGGTAATGAGCTCTGCCTCTGAGTGGAGCTGCACACTCTGGTGCCATCCCTCAGCTCGTCGCTGAAGTAGGTCACCATATAATGTGGTCTCAGCCGCTGGGCTGGCTTGTATCACACGTTGGGTGTCAGTGTGACGTCTGACATAGGGGTGACACAATCTTGGATGACGTGTCCAGGGGTGCCCCTACAACTTGGGGCGTAGTTGTCGTCACTCATAGCAAATTGTGTCATGGTTCAAACCCTGCCTTGGGTAACGTGACAATGTACAGATGAGGTAAAGTCGTATTTATTATAGTCAGAATGAGAGTCACACGCCAATCCCCCCCCCCCCCCCAGCCCTGCCGCCTCTATTGCAACGTAATTCATCTGGGCAAAAAAAAAACTTTTGGGGATTGATGTAGGTAGAACTGTCACTCTCAAGAACGCTGAGTTGGCTGTCGCCCTTGGCATTGTGACTTGTCACTTGCGCTCGACTAGGTGTAGCGCTGTCTCTCGCCAGCATGCAGCTGGCTGGGCGAGTGCTGTCTCTCTGACGCAGGCAGGCTGGCAAGTGACTGGATAATGTGTTCCTAACCCCTGGGGAGTACAACTGTCATGCGATACTGGCCCGGTGTCAGGTGAATGCACATGCCCTTCTTTCCGTATTCAGTAGCGTGCCGCTTACATAAGTCTTCTGAGAGATGTGATCATATACAGGAGTCATTTTACAAATTTTAACCTGGAAGAACAAATTACAAGTGGCACAAAAAAAAACTAACACTTTAGTATGTACACTCCCACTCGTAAGGGATGTGTCACTTCTGCTAGCATCTATCTGCTGTGGCACTGAAGGCATGGTAACTTGGCTCTGCTATGCAGCCTTCCTATGAGTTGCACAGCAGGTAGTTTTACGTGTGATATTTCCTAAGTGATGTCAACGCCACACCTTTCGTCACCTAGGCCAGGCAGTGTATCTACCTAATTACTAACACAAGTACCCGTGAAATGAATAAATACTAACAAGTGTCGTACGGACCACCTACATAAAAATAAAACATAGAACCCACAAATCATACAAAAGCACTGCCAAATATTTAAAACAATTTTCAAATTTAACATTTCCATCTCTTTATTGTTAGAAAGTTCTGGTCTAAACAGCCTTTCACCTGTTTTAATCTTCTCTTAGCAGTGAAATCTTAGTTTCCCTTTTTATATATACACTGTCATTATTTACTGGTACTGTTTTGACTAATTAAGTCGTGTAGCACTTTATCATTGGGCTACTGCTGGAGTATTTACTGCTTTATACCATCTCTCATAATTCATGTCACAGACTAGTTTTAATTCACATCTTAAATAACAGCAGTTCATGGCTGTTTCGAAACTGTTATCTACACTCGTCACTGGTGCTGGTAATAGCAATTAACTGCTGTTTTGATGCGTGTTCACTAACTGTTTATGGGTGAGTAATTGACAATTCGCCTAAGTCCATCACTGTCCTTCTGGAGTCCGAGTTTTACAGGGATGACTCCGCTTCCTCAAAGCTGCGTACTTAGAGTATGGTCAGGTAAATTTGGAAATGGGCCACCATGGCGACTCCTGGTAACAGCCTGGTTGAGAGGTGACACGGCAGGTATGGGCAGGTATCTCCCTTGTCGGCTGGCTGCTGCGCTCTGGTTCCTTTAGTCTGGCAGTGGCTGGCTCGGGACCACCAGGCACCGGGAGATGATCAAGGGCCCTCTCCTGGAGGTGTGGCATCAGAGTCACAGGCTGGGAATCATCTATTTCCCCAACCCCCTCAGCTCAGCTGGGCACATCCTCCCGTAAAGAAGGCTGGATTGGGGTGTTGGTCACTGCATCCTCAGTGTCACAACCTGGGGTGTGACCATGCCCTTCTGGGCTAGCATTGTCTGGGTGACCATCTGAGGCAGAGGCTCTTGGGGCTTCGATCCTGGTCAGGGTGGGCCCTGAATCTCCTCCGGTCGGTGTCTGGTCGACGTTCTGGCTCTTAAAAGGTAGGGAGCTCGACCTCTGGGGGCTTTGATGGCGGGGGTCATCCTCCTTTCTTCCTCCTCCTCTGCTTCGGAAGCCTCAGCCTCTCAGTGTTGAGGTCCACCGGGGCAAGGACACATCTCCTCTTTGGTTACGTTTCAGATTTGTCCCCTGGCGTCTTCTGCCCAATACATGTTATCCTGGCATTCCACGATGGTGTAGGGCCCTTCCCACTAATCTGCAAGGCCTGCGCTGAACTGGCCTCAGGCCTTACTAAGTGGGTAGCAGAGGAGAAGTATAGCCTCATCCATGTTGAAACTTCTCACTCTGGTGTGGGGTTGTGGGTACTTCCGGTCTATGTGCTGAGCCTGGATGTTACGTGCCCTGGTGGTCCAGGCTAAGATGGCCAGGTGGACACCCTCTGGTTGAGGCATCTCTGTGGGTGCCTGCTCCCATTGCCAGTCATCTGAGCAACTGAGGTTTTGTACCAGGATGAGCTAGCTGGGGCTGGTGTTTATGGCTTCATTCATCCTCCTCCTGAGGATGAATAGGATCATTGGTATGTGTTTGTCCCAGCGGCAATGATCCTCTTCCACACCGAGATGGAGGCTCTTCTTGAGTTCCTGATTCCTTCTCTCAGTGGGGTTCGCGTAAACTCACCCCCCCCCCCCTCCTCTTCCTTTTTTCAAGAGTCAATCTTAAAGTCAATTAAAAATTTTGCTTAAATTGTATGCAGGTTGCCTTCTCCTGCTAAATTTCATTATTTTGTTTCTTAGAAGTGTTGATTGTACGAGCTACACGTCCCCTTGCCTTCTTTGTGTGTACCTTATTCATCCTTGATTCTGACTAAGTTTTTGTAAATGAGTATATTATTTAAAATGGTTGTATATTAAACTACTGGTCTTTCTCATTGTATGGTTTGGACGGAGCTAATTATCTTTCAGTTATCTCCAGTCTGAACAAGGGCAAACTGTCCAGGGTTTGTTACCAGCCGCCCAGACCCGCAGCAGAAAGACAGATCAGAAAACACCTGGTTGATCCATTCGCCATCATCTCAATCCTGGCCTGAATAAGGTTGGATTTAGGAGATACCGGCGGCTCTCTGGTGTTTGTAAGATTCCTTTTTGTCAAAGGACCACTTACTGTGTTCATTTGTATTCACTTTAGGATTTCCCCTTCTGACAGAGACAATCTCCACGCCATTCCCAGCCTGAATAAGGCCCGAACCTCCCAGCCTGAGCAAGATCAGGACACGGACAGAAATACCCCGAACTATCCGGACCTTCAGTCAGACATGAACACCGGACCACAGGCATATTCTTTTATTCTTTGCTCTAGCCCCAGCCTGAGTAAGGCCAGGACATGGTGAGCACTGAATACCGCTTAATGATCCAGGAGGGTACCCAGTAATATTTTAAGATGTCATATCCCACCAAGGGACAGCAGAGTAAATTAAGAAGATTAGCTCGCCGAGCCCTACAGAGGGAATTAGATATGTTAATAGCTAATATACAGGCAACAACTGAGAACACCCTACCCATTATTGAGGTTTGCAAGGAACCCCTATTTGGACAATGCATAAAAATAAGTACTTCAGACCACCCAGAAGTAGAGGCGATAGCTCAGGATGGAGAGAGTGTACTTGGAATATATTGGCCACAGCATTTGATTGATAAGACTATTTCTATCCTGTCCTTTAGGATACAAAAGTGTCCCCCACATGCGTACCTGATAAATCAATCCCTTCTACAAGCTGTACAATCCAAGTACGTACAGAAACCGGCAGAATGATCACAATATGCCTACCCCCTCCGGGAACAAACTGTAGGAAAATAGTCACAATAGTCCCGGGCTTCATACCTGTCTGAAAGCCTACTAAACCGGCTCCTTATAGGGGACGCCAACAGTCAGACACTCACAACTCTGAATAAGAGTCGGGAAATTATTACATCTTGTATTTTTGTATGTGACAGCTGACATCATGTTTTTTGGCAGCCACCGCGGTGAGCCTGATCAAACTCCTGGGGCGGTAGACTTTTTTGATTAAACTCACCCTGGGGTTTGATTCTCCTCCCACTACAAAGGTTACCCAATCTAAGAGGCATATCGCTACACCTCACAATGTGGGAAGTTCCTCGACCCAGCCAGGCAAACTTGTACCGCACCCATCAGCTAATAAAGGTGACACTTTATGTATTAAATCCCTGGAGGGGAATCTGCATCCCATCTTCATAGAATTTAATTTATTAAAATTCCAGAAGAGGGATTTGCGTCAGTTGGTACCCAATGTGGGGCTGTAACGACATGAACTCAGACTAGATTGTTAGGACTGAGCCAGTACCCCCCCTCCCCTCCTCAATCATGATCTCATTGTTCACAATTTGACTTGCATCAACTGAGGCCCAACGCGAGGCTTCAGCCTCAAAAAGCTAAGACTTGGTGGCTTAGACCACGCTAGTAATGCCCCTATCACATATTTGCATCGGTGACGTTTGACCAGCATAAAAGTGCCCTAACCTGGGCCTGACTCGCTACATGTAGCTCACACTTGGCCAATAGACCGAGCGACCCTTCCCCCCCCCCCTTCCACTCGAGTGGAAATACGGGACTTCGGCGAGTCCAGTATAAACACTCCGTGGCACTCAACATATCACTACCTAGGATGTCTGGATCAGACCTCAGGAAGCCCATGAGGCAGAGGTACACACAAATGACCTTATAGATATCGACACTAGGTGTGCATCGGAAAACTGCACTGACACTGGCATTGACTCCATACAGTGTACATATTGCCAAAGGCAATTTCAGTATGTATGCCTGAGATGGGAGGATACTCCCCAATTTACAGATGGATTAGAGTACCGTTGTCAAACTTGCCAATGAAGGCAAGTAATGGCATGCAACTGGCCAAAATGCGATGGCCAAGGCATATACATGATACCGTTGTATAGGTTGGCCGGACAAAAGGATAACACGTCCTGGCCAAGTTTATCAATGCAAGGGGTATAAGCGAAACCTTACATACCATCCATCGAACCCAGGACTGAGACCAAGCCTCACAATCTTACCCCACACAGCTGTGGCCCAACTTCTGGAGATTAGCAGAAGGCCTCATGAAGACCCCATAGCATTCTTAAATTAATGCAAAAAAGAGTTGAAAGAACAACAGGTACCCATCAACTGTACACGTTCGGTGTTCAACCAACCCTTAAGAATAAAATTACTTATAGGAGTTCCAGTCCCCAAGTCGCCGGCCAGGCCAATCACCTGCAAAGCTCCCAACCACTGACTTCACCTTTCAACGTGGGGGAGAATGTGACCCACCTTTTGAGCTAGCCAGGGACTTGTGAGTGACCTTCCTGTGGTCCTTTTAATGAAATAACGACACACACATATCATTAACAAAAAGATAAATACTACAGTTATTTCCCTCACATTTGTAACAATGTTAAACACAAGAGCAGTAAAATATTTGTGTATTATGTGTATTGTGCTGTATCGTGAATAACACAAATATGTTAACAATTTGTAAAATAATAACCATACGAACTATCATCAACGTAGACATTCTTAGAAAAGTCAAAAGCTGACCTAAATGCAATTATAGACTTAAATTGTGAACATTTATACATAATACTTTTTGAAATATGCCAGCATTCTTTGAACAGCTGAAGACAGTAGACAACACATTTGGCAGATGAAATTTATAAGTCATATAGCAGTGTTTTTGTTTACATGTAGTGGAAGTACCTAAGAGTAGAACTTTGGCAGAACTTCAGAAAAGCTTGACGTAATGGTGACTGGTCTATATAACTTAGGGGTGTGGCCATGCTCGTTTGTATATAAAGGGTGCAGTTGGTTGGGGGTAGCAGGAAACAAGCAGCAGCTGGCTGGAAAGAAGGCTCTGCGGTTCTGTAGGGCATCATTGCTCTTTTAGATGCAGTGAGGCAATCAACTACCAGCATTTAAGTCCTTTAGGGTGAGGGGGCCAAATCCAGATCTCAAGTTCGTGCTGCACGCCATACATTGTTGAGTTTGTAGGTATGAGATACTCATGGCCAGTTATGTTGGCCCATTTACAATGTTATTTTGAATGGTTGTGTCTGGCAACTTAAGTCAACGCCTGCGGGCCATGAATGGTCTTTGTACTGCAGTTTTCCCATTGCTGAATTAGACCTTGTAAGTTTTCATGGTGGTTGTAATTTATTAATTTGTGAGTTATAGAATGAAGTGTGACTCAAGTGTTAACAAGTTATAATGATAATAAATAGGGTTAGCAAATTTGACTATAGGATCAGGTCATGTGTATATGGTCTTGTGTTATCAGGTTCGCTGGGCAAACCTTGTCATCCAAGTCTTTGGTCCTGGTCACCATCAAATTGCCAGTCAGGAGCACTCCAGATCAAGTCAATATTGCAGTCAATTGTGAGAAGATGGTTATAGGATCCATGCTACTGAATGAGATAAAAAGTCATTTGCGTGGTTGAACATAGACTGGGTTAATATTTCAGTTTACTGCAGACAGTATACTTACTGATTATACTAAATATACCTCTTGTGCAGGTGTACATGTCATTCTGTTGTTGAATTTCAATTATATTGTTTATTGAGGTTTTATATCATTATTCTGTACATAATTTTGTGCAAATTGATGTGGGAAATTATATGTAGGCTTATAAGATGATGGAAAATTTAGTTGCTACGATTGTGATGGTCTTACTACTTACTATCTATGGTAAATCAGCATTGAAATACTGTATTAGGAATCACTCACTATATTCAGAAAGTTCTATAGAGTAAATTGTTTGGATACCTCCCAAATCATACTACACATGCACCTTTATAGTTTATTTAGTCCTCTGGTATATATGTAAATTTATAAGTTTGACTGGAGAATGAGAAGAGTTTAAGGAAAATCTGTATATGCATCAAGTCACAATTTTTAACATTAAAAAGGGGCATGTCTCACAAGTGCAACATGTTCTATGATGCCATGAGTATAATTATGACCATGTACTCACCTCAGAAGAGAACAGGCCTGGGTGATGGTTACAGGAAACCATGGGAAACAGAAAATATTAGAAAATATGTGAGTTTCAGTGGGTAGAAATCTGTTAACTACCTATTACAGGAGCATGGCGAAGTGACAGATGATGATAGCTAGGTATTTCAGTCAGTTGAACACTTATGAATTCAGCTTCTACCCAAAAACTCTGCCCATATTTGCATGTGTTTTAATGTTGGGTGCTGCCTACATGGGGCTTTTTAGCTTGTTTGAGACTCAGAAGCAAGCGAGCGATAAGGGCAACAGTGACATGCGTATCTAGTGCCCCATCACTCCTACATGCAAGGCGCTGAACTGATGTGCAGTGTTTCAGTCATGCTGCAGGTATCTATGGGACTTAAAGACTTGCAGTATGAAGAAAAGTTTCGTGCAGATCCCTATAATTGTTTTGCATGTTTCTAACCAGTAGCTATATTGTGAGAATGCAGCAGTGTGAAAAAGCAGTTTCTAGCTATGTTGGAGTGTTCAGAAATAGTATTTATAATTTGCATGACATAGAGTATTATTTGCACCTCATCTAAAATGTGATTGATTTCTTTTTGTACATCGGTATAACAGGAACACGTTTAGTGGTTTTGCAAAAAAAAAAAATACAGATTTAAAATACAGTGCAATGCAATCCAAGCGCCAGCAGGTAGGCAGCACCCTTAACATTGACTAGAGTTCAGGACACACTCTCACTCAACCATCAGCATCAGTACTAAGAGGTCAAATGGGATTAAAAAAAGGTGCTGGTGTATAGATAATGCCTCATACAGCTATGTTTTTGATTTGATGTGTAAGAAACTTAAACAAAATTACAATTACTTTTGGCTATAATTGTGTTGTGCAGGTCATTAAAATGAATAAACTTGTAATTTTAAGCTTTAGTGCCATTTATGTACATATTTTGTCCAGATGCTTCCTTCATTAAGTTTATGTTATCTCTTTTCCCCTCCTTCTTGAAACATTTAATTAACTCTGGTTAAGAGAATGCTCGTTAACATAGAGTTTAATCTCTCTAACAGAAGCGAGGGCAATAAATTAGGAGTTCCTCATCTTAACGTCTTGCTGAAAGTGTAATATTTAAATCACCTGGATTCTAATTGGCAGTGATCTCTAATTCATCACACTCCTTTGATGAGGTTGAAGTTGAACTGGTAATGATTGGAGGCCAACACCAATATAATCAAAACTTTCTGATCACTAAGTCAGTAACTATGTGGTTCAAATCCTGCTGTACTGAAATAGGAAGTTCCGTTACGTCTGAGTGTCTGTGCATGACTAAAAGAAGTTTTCAGTATTGTTTGCTAAACATAAGACATAGGTGTATTACTGTGTCAATTTCTCTGTGTCTCAAACACACACAGAGAGATATATATATATATATATATATATATATATATATATATATATATATATATATATATATGCCCTCCCACCTAGGCACACTGGGTTTTGCTGCGAATCGCAGTACTCATGTGAGCAAAGTCCAACGTTTGAAGGCTTATAGCAAGAAATTGGGGACAAGTCCCCCAGACCTTTTCATTTTACTTTACACTACTTTCTTGTGAATAAAGTGTGGTAGGTCCTAATATCCTACCAAGCTTAGTACCGGTATTTATTTTATAAGCCTCCGAACATGTAACTTCCAGCATCCCTGTGAACATTTGCAATGCAACCCTCTTAGATAAATGTAGCACGAGTTTGCAGACATGCAGTTCTTGCCAGTTAAGTCGGGCTTTCGACAGTTTTGCCGCTGCTCAGAGATTGAACCAGACACATGAAGTATTCAAATGATGGTGTATTATTTATGGATTTCCTTGCTTATTTATGTTTTTAAACATGAAAAAAAGCAAGAATCCAGGCATCCAATGCGGTAGGTGAATCTTGTCATAAAGTATTGAAAGCAGTTTGCATGTATAAATAACATCAGTTCAGTTAAATTTATTTGTTAAATTTTGGTTGTAAATATTTGAACAGAATTGCTGATTCATATTCTGTTACCTATTGCTGGATGCAGCTATTAGTTCATTTCACAGAGTGAGATGGTGCATTAGTGACTCATTGGATTTCTGTGAGCATTTAAATGGACTGTATCCATTGCCGAAAATAGGCCTAAGAACAAAACAATGAAACCAAAAATCATACAAAACACAGAGTCTACTGTGACTGTTTAATGCATGCACCATCTCACCTGAGAAAGGGAATATATTGGTTCCAGGTCCTGAAATGTGGTGAAGATCTGGGTTTGGTTTTGTTTGTGGTTTCTTTGTTTTGTTCTTTGGCCTATTTTTGTGATGGATACAATTAATTTAAATGCTCACAGAAATCTTGTAATACCATTACCATTAAACTTTAAAGATAAACCATTGGACTCACATTTGGGATGACCCTGGTTCAATTCCCAGTTCTGCCATTCTGATTTCAGTTTTCAATTATATTCTTAAATCATGCATGGTGAATGCTGAAATGATTCCTTGATAAAGGCCATGATCAATCCCTTCCCTATGCCTACTTGTATGACCATGTGCTCTATATCAAATGATCTTGCTCTCAACGAGATGTTAAGAGCTAGCTACCTACCTACCCACCCACCATGCACCTACCATTGTTCATTTCAATCTATAGAGCATACCACATTTTGCAGATAATCAAAAATATCATTCTGTAATTCACTTTCCTAAATGACACATGATGTGTCTTTTCAGGTGATTATTTACTTCTTGTAGTTTGTGTATCCTATGTACTACTACAATTATATATGTTATACATTTAATTTTTAAATTTTATACGTAAGTAAAGTTTACACTGGCAAATCAGGTATCTAAACAATATTTATTTTAAATGAAGCTCTTTATGTGTATTTTCCCTATCAAATTTATATATATATTTATTTATTTATTTATTTTTGCGTGGGGAGTGCATCTTATGTCAGAGGAAATATCCATCTTAAACTGACAGCATCCTTCATGTGGAATTTTTTGGTAACCATCTTCCATGATGAGTAATGACAGTACATGAAAGTAGGCCTCAAGATCAAGAAATGATGGAGTGGAATGTTGGGGTAAATGAGAGTACTCTTGAGAAATACCACTGGTCATCAGCACTTGCCATGTTTATCACATACAAAAATCTAGCTACCTGTTGGGAATCAAACATGGTTCACAGTGTTAGGAGGTCAACATGCTATTCACAACCCATCATGACCTTACTTTGTCACATTTCCATTACTCCACTGAGGCATGGAAACACTTCATGGTTGGCGTCATGCAGTTTGACGAGACCGGAGAGGTTTTGGTTTGCCATTTACAGCACCTGTGAGGGTGAAATGAGGTGAAGATGGAGCAGCAGTGGAATCCAAGAGCAGGGGAAATGAGAGTGCCTGAAGGAAACCCACTGGCCAGCAGTAGCAGCTGCCACGTTTCCTATGTGCAAAGATCTGGGTGAACCTTACCGGAATCAAACCCAGTTCACCATGGTGGGAGGTAATTAGTGTGACTGACTACCAAACTACCAAGCCCCCATTTACAGTTAATTACTCCAAAGTTTCTCTTCCTTGTGCAGCCAGATGGAAAATTGAAAGGTGTACATAGGATTATACAAACTGACATTACCACTTAGTAGTGCTTGCTATGTTGGAACAGAGAATTTAGTCTCTTTTGTGGTAAATGAACTGTTTAACTGTTAACTTAGGTTTTTATTTTTTAGTAAGGTGACATGTCATTATTAAGGGCTGAGCACTTATTGGTACCGGAAATCAACCATTGACCAGAACCAAAGTGGAATGGCCTTTGTACAATTTCATAGTGTGATAACAGTAATGGACAACAAATGTTTTAAAAAACTATATTTTTATTAATTTTTTTACAGATAACTTAATATTAATTTTTGTCAGGTCACATGTGTTGATTTTCCAGCGGGTAACTTTTTTGTTAAAACTTTGTGTAGGCATGTGATATTTACTGATGTTATGGAAGTAATGAACTGGAGCTGCAGTCAGCTCTTTCCTCTTCCAGCCTGCTTCTTTTGCCCAAAACGTCGCAGGAATTGTAGTCTTGTATCTTTCTCTTTGCCGAGAGAGAGAACCATAGTAGTTTCTTGTTCCCCTCTCCTCCTGTTCCATTCACTTCCCACATCCTCTCCCTCCAGGCTGGGTTATCTCGTAGAAACTGTTCAAGTACTGAAACACATCACTGTGGTTATTTTAGTGATGTATGCAAGCAAAAATTGATAATGTATTTTGTGCATTACATTGCTCATTGTGTTGATTGGTAGCATGATAAATTGTCTATTATATTCTACTATTTAGCATTGTATGAATACAAGGTGAAAACTTGTCACAGGAGAGTGAAATCATTAGTGCAAGACAAGTTTCCCCACAGAATTTCCATTTCTTCTGTTACTGCACAACCACCATATTTTTAACCGTACTCTGTTTGTACAACACGTATTACTCAAATGGGAGTTGTACTCGTATGAATCCCAGGACTGATAAAGAAATCTTGGATAAAATCTGGCACAAAGGCATAACACACATTGTAAGGGATGGTGTTACTGACAGAACGTAAATTGAACAGCCTTAATACTAACAACTGCTTAATTGTGGTTTTTTGATTCTGTTGACTTTAATGTAATTAAGTGTCTCTTCACCAAAACTATCAGAGCTGGGTCTTAGTTTTAAAACTTTCTTCTCGTATGACCCTGGAGAATGAACCCTATTCCTGGGGTTGCTTGGCTGGTGTAAAGCAGTGTTTGGGCCTGTCTTACTAGGTAACTGAACCACTGAGCGGATGGCCTTGGACAGTGCTGGTGTCAAGGTTCGGCAAATGCTTGTACGTGTCGGAGTGAATGTAGTCTTAGTAGTTGGGACTGGACAGAACTGGAATCATCTCACAGTTGCAGTTGGCATTGCTGGTCTGGGAAAGTAGCACTGTAGTATGGCTGGGTTTGTGGCAGAGGCAAGATGGTCTTGGCACACTGAAACACCTGCGAGGTAGGGGCAAACCCAGGTCCCAACTGTCGACTACGGCCTGGGATGTGGCAGATTACGATACTCCTCTCCCTAACAGTGCCTTTTACGTAACTTGATAAACACAGAGGCTTTGCCTAGCCGTGCCTCCTGACTACCATGCTCATGGAAGGCTTACTAAGTGGCCTTTTGCCTCCTAGCCTAACGTTGAGGTATACAGATGAGACAGTCAAAGGGTGGTGACAGTGGGTGTCCTATAAGGTAAGGCACTTGAGCAGTTTATCAATAATCTGGGGTTAATGTATGGAGTAGGCCTGGGCGGGACTTCTGGAGAGCTGACCTCTCACCAGTACCATGATGGGTTTGTAGTAAGGATGGGCCGATGCCTATACCAATTAACCAGCCGATACCACAACCATCATCATCTGCGGCATCTGAACATTATTTGCCTATTATTATTCACAGATTAGTAGCCATTAGATTACTTCAGTAGCATATATGTAGCACTTACCAACACATCAACGAACATGAGACTGTTCATTGTGCGAGGGTTCATAATACAGTGGAACCTTGTTGTTGCAATTCCATATATTCAGTTTTCCCGCACTAGTCTTTTTTTATAATGGTCCCGACAAATATTCTATATAGACAATGTTATATAAATCTGCATGCTACATCTCATAAAGCACTTTTTTTACTGCGTCCATCAATCAGATATTCTGTCCGAAACCTAAAATATGTTCGGAATAATTGTTTTTCCATTAATTATTCCAGTTTACATTTTACCATATTTCTTGTCTGTACATTCACCAAAGTTTGTGTGCATCATTCGTTTTTGAACACTTCGTGGATACAAAACAATGCTGATAATTGACAACTGGTGTTATCAATAGTATTGATTACATCCCATAAGAGTTTTTCGTGTTCTATTTTCTCTTACATCTTTACTGCATCCGTAGGTTGGTGAAAATGAGAAAATTACTTGGATTCTTCTTACTCATTTACTGCACTCGTGCATTGGGGACAATAAAAACGAATCACACAGTCTATGACATTGTATTCACCGATTTATAGTGTTGTTATTGTAAACGGATTTTGAAAGGTTATAGCCATGGCGGTATTTTGACAGGCATAGTTATTATTGGAAACTGTCTGCTGCAGTTTTGGTTAGAATTTAGAGATTTGAATAAGACTCTGCAAGTAATAATTGGCAAAAATTGTTGCAAATCAGCTGTGGTAATTTTAACCAAGGGATTGAGTATGGCTCAGCCAATGAAAGAACATCACACAGGTTAAAGCTCCCGTAAGCTACTGCAGAGTTATGAGGTAGTGCGACACCACCCTATTTATTTCCCTTAGAGAAATAAACAGATATTTTAACCAATTCAAGAGAATCTTGAATATAGTGTAATTGCTCTCCCAGTAGACATCAGGCCTGTCTGAGGGATAGCAGGTGACTGGGAATTTTACTCATAACAGCCATATACCAGTAGAGTACCCGCACACATTCTGGATGACCACCCTTTCTGTGCACCACGGTGTACGGAACAGTAGAGTCCCGACAGTAGGTACTCACCCTCCTGAGGTCAGCTTGTCTGCTTGGTGCTTACTCTCTCCACCGCGCTCCATGTGCTGGAAGGGGTATTTTCCCTGAGTTGGGAAAACTGGTTCTCCCGAGACACTCATCCCCGTGCTGGGACTGTCTGCTAGTGAGACCTGACTCTCAATATTCACCACTCTTCTGGCGCAGAGTACTGGGATAGGAATACCACACACTGTTAACAGGCACAGTACGTTGTTGTACACCCGTATAGGACAACACTTCACCTGCTCCCCCTCACGAGCTTGATCATAGTGAGTGTAGCTTGATCATAGTGAATCTGTCCTCATACCCTACTCCCATCAGAGTGATGTCTGAGAGAGGGTTAAAAAGGTACATGCTGCCTCTGGGTATCAGCAAGAACTTAACCCTGACCTTGCTGCACTTAGGCACCTCCCACCAAGGGAACGGGCACAAGCGTTACGTTACCCGCAACGACTGACCACACCGTAGTTCCCGCAAATCTCTTCACAGCACCCGTCTGCCTCAGTGAGGAAACACCCTGTGTTTGCTGCCTTCTTAAGTGGACAGGACAAATCCCACGGGATTGCCAACCCATGCTGGTGGGGAATTCGGATAGCAGAGCCAGCCCCAGCAAACGAGCACCTGACCCTAGCGAGCACCTGACCACCAGCCAACCATATCCTAACTCACACAAGTCAGAATCACCGCAGGTCAGACAGCTTCCGCAGGTTACGCATCGCCCAGGTATACCTGCTAGAGCAAACTTATCAAAGCGTAATGTGGTTCTCGCCAAACCAGACGTCGTGCCCTGCAGCAAAGCAAGGAGGCCCGTACTAGATACTGGACGTGCATCTGTGCCAAGAAAGGACTAGAATCCTTAAACACAACCCCCGCCAGGTGCACCTGATCTAGCAGTCACCCAAAAATGCCTCTACGTGGTGACGTCCACTCACTAGTTGGAAGGTGTCACGTGTCAAGAAACCCGTTTTTTCTGGTGCCCAAAGTGAGGCCTTGCACCTTCATTAAGATGATTAATTAAGCAGGACAGGTCAGCCAGACCTTATACTATCAGTCCTAGCCAGGAGTCAAACCAACAACAGCGTAGACTTCGGGGTGTCTGAAAACACCTCATGGCGCTCAACAATCATGTAACCATGTCAGACTCAGACATGACAGAACGAGCAAACCAAAACCGAACTAGACCGCTGTTCAAAGCCAAACTGCCCCGGAACGGGGACACACCGAATAGAGTGCACCTATTATCAGCAATGGTTTCCTGCTTAGGATGGGTGGACAAAGTCAGGTTCACAGAGAGTCTGGAGTATAGATGCGACCAGTGTCGAACCCAACAGACTGCCTTTTGTAATTGTACCACATGCCCAGGGTTTAGGTTTGGTATCTACACAATGTGCTGCATACTGTGTGGGGGACATACCACCATAGTTGTATCGGTTGGCTGGATGAGAGAATATCCTAACCAGGAATGGTCTACCATTGTGGTCTATATTTGGCAGCCTGCCAAATATAGACCACATAATCCCGGACCAGCCTCCCACACAAGCACAGCTCGATGCATGGGAGAGCCACAGTTACCATAATTTGCGAAGCATCCTCACGAGGACCCACTAGTGTTCACACCATTTAAATTCCTGAATGCCAATGGGTCACACGAGTACAAGCAAAACTCAAGGGCAAGTGGCAAGGCCCTCCAATGGTGGCAGAAGTATGGCAGATTAATTTTGGAGTGGAGCCAACTCAGTAGCCACCTCACCCAGCAATTTACCGATAAGGAGGTACTGGTGCGCCTTATGACGGAATTCTATAGCCAAATGCAAACACCAGTTGAGGAGGAGGCGATATTCGTCTGCAGAAAGGTACAGAAGTACCGATGAACATTTCCCACCGAAGACAAAGAAAGTTGTGTATGCATGTTACCCACATGTTGCTACCCAAGCTGAGAAACATACTAATTTCCAAGCCACTCACAGTGGATGAACTAGTGGAATGAGCACGGGAAACAGAGCGCAATTTCAAGGGGCAAGCAATTCTGAACCGCCCAAAATTTACTAAACCTGTAGAGTCGGACAAGCCGTCTGAACAAAGAATCAAGATACAATCGCCCGCACACCCCCGCACCTAACCTACCAAGATGCTGATACTGCCCAGTGTACCACTTCCACAAAGACTGCCCACAGCTGCAAATATGACATGAACGTGTGGAAGAAGGGGGCGCAACATGTGCACCAGGTTCCACCCGGCAAGCTGCCGACAAGAAAGTAGTTCCACCGACAGGAAACGCAATGACCGGCGGGCCAAAATAGACAACCCAGCTGGATCAGAAAGACCATCCATCAAGCTCCTAGACAAGGGGAGAGAACTGCCAGAAGCCTCTCATATAGAAGTACGAGTCAATGGGAAGAACGTACTTGCGCTGCTCGACTCTGCAGCAACTGGAAATTTTGCACGCAGCATCATCTTGACCAAAGAACAAAGTGCATCACTACACCCTCAAACCAAAACCGTCAGGATGGCTAAGCCAGATTGCACGCTCACATTCAATGGACGAACCACTGTCATTGTTGAACTTCATAAGATTTCAGGACCTGCAGAGTTTGTCGTGTGACCTGACATCCAGGAAGAAATCATACTAGGACACCCCTGGCTTCATGCAATAACAGTGTGTCGTGGACCACAGGCAACAAAATGTATAGCTGGGTGACCAACATTTCGTAACTGTCAACTGGGAATACTGTTCTAATGCCGTTATACCTCCAACTCTCAAAGAAGAGGAGATTAGCCACAAACTCTCCAAAGCTCAATTCCAACAATTGAAGAAAGTTCTCAAAGAACACGGTGGTGCTTTCAGATGTGGAGGATTACTTCGGCAGACAAGAACCATCCAGCGCAAAACACTGCTAAAATCAACTATGCCAGTTTACACCAGACCCTACAAGGCATCCGCCAGATGACACCAGCTCATCATGGAAAAGTAGAAGAGATGAAACGCCAAGGCATTTGAGCCTTTGGATTCACTGTACAACACTCACGTGGTGTTGGTACCTAAAAAGAACGGACAACTGAGGTTCTTCGTTAACTACAAGGTGCTAAATGACATCTCTCTCCCCATTGCTCTAATAGCTATCAACCTAGTGAATACCTTGCGTGACATAAGGGAGGCCAAGATTTTCAGTACCCTAGACATGCAGTCTGGGTACTGGCAAATCGCAGTACACTCAGAGAGCATAAGGTATACTGAATTTACCACACCAGAGGGAGAAACCCTCCAATTTCAAGTAATGCCTTTCACGATCAAAAATGCCCCTGCAACATTCCAATGGCTCATGTCTGCCAAGGTACTGATGGGATACATTGGGCAGTTCTGCTTCACGTACCTCGATGAAGTGATTGTCTACTCGAAATCCTGGGAGGAGCATCTCAACCACCTGCAAAGGTTACTTGAACGTCTGGAACTCCACAGAACAATGGCGAAACTCTCAAAGAGCCACTTCGGGAATTCTTTGATAGATTACCTGGGCCACATAGTTTCACCCAAAGGCAATTACCATCAAGCCCACTCAGTATGAGCTATTCAAGAAACAGAAGAGCCCCACACCAAGAAGCAACTATGCCGCTTCCTGGGCCTGTGCAACTGGCTCAGAGACTTCGTACCCAACATCGCCAGTCACGTGGCACCTTTTTGCTCATTGTTTTGTTAGAGAAGGAAGCACAATGGCAATGTGGACCCAAACATTGCGCTACCTTTCAAGCTGTTAAGAATAGTTTCCAAGACATCAAGCAACTTCATAAGCCACAAGGAGAAGGACATTTGATACTACAGACAGGCGCATGTTAAAACAGCTTCTGCGCCTTCTTATACCAAGAGGACCCTGATGGCAACGCACTTGGTCTGCCGGCTTCACTTTGATGGGCTGAAAACTATGTAGAATAATGACACAGTGACATTCAAGAAATTAGTACACAGAAAATAACTTAGAAAACACATGTTGTATTCAGAAAGAATAAAGCACAGTGGCCCTGTAGTACCTCCCATACTAACTTGGATTGACATGGAAGTTAACCCAGCTGTTTCGAGATTTTGATTGATAAATACTCTAGAGAGAAAGATAATGATGGACACTCATCACAAATGAACTTAACTGCCTCGCCATCTTGGTATTCACTGCTTCTATTGGGAATGCTGCCGGACTACTTGTGAGATACTGTATACATACATTCTGCGCACTGTATAGTTCCATGGCCGGCCACACGATATAGTACATGAGAATATACAACCTACCGCCCGCCAAGACCGACTGAGGTCTCTAAGAATACACTCACAAACAGTCATACTATGTACAAAATATCACATTTTGAAAACTGGTGGGCATTATTGGGTTTGCGGGCGGTACAGTTTGTGTACCGGTCTGCACAATTGTCCCTTTTGGTTGCACACTTCCACCACTCTGATGATGTCTGCTCCAGGATATAACCTTATGACTGGCCAGCACCAGCTCAATGGGGGTATACATTCTTCACCTACAAGGACCAAATCTCCCACAGTGAGTCCTGGTTGGTTGGTTTGCCACTTGCCCTGAGGTTTCAGCTATTGAAGATACTCGTGATACCATCGTCTCCAAAATTAATCGGAAAGTGCACTATCACTGTTCTCATCACATGATTCAGGGACAGCTACAAGGAGCCTACCAATAATAAAATGTCCTGGTGTGAGGCAGAGCAAAGTCACATGGGTCGTATGATGGTGGTGTTAATTGTCTGGAATTGAGGACAGCTTCAACCTTAGCACATAAAGTCGTTAGCTCCTCCAAAGTGAGAACCTGATTGCCAATAACTTGCCTTAGATGGTATTTGGCTGACTTCACAGCTTCTTCCCATAACCCACCTTAATGGGGACTTTGCTGGGGGAAGAAAGTGAAAATTAATGGAGTGAGTCAGATAGAAGTTTTCAACAATAGGAGACTTGAGAAGTTGGATAAAGGATTGTTGAAACTGCCTTGCCGCGCCCAAAAAATTGGTCCCACAATCCAAATAGAGACTTGCACAATCCTCGTCTTGCCATAAACCATGTTAGGCTGCAACAAAACTATCCGCAGTTAGATCAGTCACAAGCTCAATGTGCACTGCCTTAGTTTCAAAACAAATGAAGATGAACAGGTAAGTCTTCTGAGTAGTGCCACGATGTAACTTGTTTTGTCTGATGGAAATTGGTCCAGCGTAATCCACTCTTGTCTACTCAAAGGTTCCAGAAAACGTGACACTCTCTGCTGGCAAATCACCCATAAGTGGAGGAGTGTTCACAGATCGACACTGGAAGCCCCACATACACTTGAAGACTCTAGATCGAATTAGGTATCGGGCTGACAAAATCCAGAATTTCTGTGATACGAGAGACTGCAATAATTGTGGTGCTGCATGCAGATATCTCAAGTGGTAATGATCTACCAATGCTTCGACCATTGCACTGTCTTTTAGCAGTATGATTGGGTACTTAGTTGCAAACTCCATGTTGGCATTTGACAAGCAACCGCCTGCCCTGAGCTCACCATGTGAATCCAGAAAGGGTGCTAAGTGCTGTGTTCATGTTGAACAGGGCTTTCCTCCATTGAGATGTTTCAAGTTGTCATATATGCGAGCAAGTTGGATGCATTTACATACAAGAAGGGCAGCTTTCTCCAGTTCCAAACTTGTTTCGGAACCACTTTTACAAGGTTGTGTTTTGGCATGTCTGATGAAATACCTAACACAAGCAGTAATGCGAACGAACTTGGCCACTGTTCAGGTGGGTGGACTAGCCAACCAGGGCCATGTCACCAGAGGTAATGAGAGAGAAGGTGAGGAGGGTGTAAGCCATGAGATTCACAATCCAACGGATTATCTTGTGACCTGACAAGTTTCCACAGCTGAGGAGGAAGCCATTATTGAATTTGAGACGCGATTAGCCATAAAGGTTTTCAACAAGTATGGCTGTGACTTTATCCAAGCTAGAGCAACACTTTAATCAGTCCACGTGTACGTTATAGATATATGCAAGTACTGACTGAGGAAGTTGTGGCAATAAAAGATCAATTTTACCAGTAAATGAGCCCTGCACAATTCTAAACGAGGCAGAGACACTTGTTTCAGAGGAGCTACCTGTGCCTTAGCCACATAGGCTCTCTCAGAGGCATCGTAAAAAATCATGTTATTCCTCACTGACCACATCAGGGCATATGAAGCGTGCAAGCTAAGGGTTTCAGTTTGTCAGGCCATCCATGAATTGATTCCACATTGCCCGAGTTGACTGGGGTAAGGGGTCATCCCAATTCAGTCCTTGAGTCCACAACCATTGCATTAGAATTTTGGCCCACACAGTTAATGGAGCAAGCCAACCCATTGGATCATATATGCATGCAATCTGCGAAAGGACAGAGCATTTGGTGGGACTACTAGAGTGAACCCGTAGGTGATACACGAAAGTGTCCTTCATTGGATTCCAGTACAGACCAAGAATGTTCACAACAGGACCTGATGAAAAGTCTAGCACCCTAGGACTTTCATAATGGGTTGCAGGCACATCACTGAGGAGCTGAGCTCATTACTCGACCATTTCCAAAGCTCAAACCCACCCTGGCATAAAAGTTCGACCAGCTGAATTTTCAACAAATTAGCTTCATCTAACGACATTGCGCCTGTGATATCATCCACGAAGATGTGGTTCTCAACAGCATTGGCAGCTAGTGGATATTCAGCACCTTTATCAGATGCCAACTGACGTATCGTATGAATTGCCAAGAGTTGAGATGGTGTGAGGCCATGGATTGTATTCAGCTGATAAACTGCAAAAGGTAGTGATGAGTCCTCGCGCCACAGAATGAGTTGGCATGGTCGGTCAGCCTCATCGACCAGAACTTGGCTGTACATTTGCATGAAAAAACTACATTTTAGAGCCTAAATCTTATAATTACGTTATTGAGTGAAATACCATTGGAGGTCTCTGTGCTGCCATCAAAAACAACCATCAATTTGTTCACAGAACTAGATGTTTTTGGCAATTTCATACAAATCCCCAAGAGTTTAGGCCTGGTGTTTAAAGGGAAGAGAAACCTTGTATCTCCCAGTATCTACTCGTGTGTGAGTATCCTTGAAGTGTTTTTCACAATACTCTTCTTTAGGTGGCTTTGCATTGACCTAAGGAGGCTCTTCAGTCTTCCAGAATTGTTTGAGGATGACATCCAATGAGCTCTCCATACCAACAAACATAGATACCAGTCCCGGTTCGTTATCTGTACAGGACCCAGGGTATTTCCCCAATAACACCCATTCCAATTTGGACACCAATACTATAGGCATGTGGTGTCCCACTTCTAACCGTCCACTAATACGAAAATGATCACAGACATCAGCACCCAGAAGTGTATCGATGGGAGCAGGTTTATCGAAGTGAGGGTCTGCCAAAGGGGGGAAACCCAACTGAGCACGAACACAGGAATCAACACACACACGTGGCGAGTTGCTAGTAATCTTGGACAGCAAAGAGAGAGAGAAGGTACACTGAGGTTCCATTGATGACTGACTCTGACAGGTTATTTCCCCCTTCAAGCTGAAAGCACCATTACACAGCCCCATGACCCTTTCACTGGCTTTGTGTAAGGGCAATGAGAAGACTTCCACAGATGCTTTAGAGATAAACAATACTTGTGCTGCACTCTCCAGCAAACACCGCATGACATGAGGCTTATTGTCCGCACCATAAACCTTCACCAAGACTGTAGACAATAACACTGATATGCGTTTCTGAGCTGAAACACCTGCAAACATTTCACCTGGAAGTTGTGTGGGGTCCAGCATTTTGTCTTCGGGAATTGAAGATGTAGTGGGCTTATCTATGTGGAGCAGGGTATAGTGCTTTTGTTGACACTGATAACAGGTGCAAGTATAGACACATGATGCTAGTCTGTGGGCTGCCCTGAGGCAATTGAAACATAATTTTTTGTTCCAAGCTATTTGTTGTCTGTAGGTGAGGCATCAATAAATTCAGGACATTTGTACACAGAATGGGTGGATGGTTGACACACTGCACAAGATCTTGTATTAGGCTCTGAACTGATAATGAATACTGCCTTTTGTTGTGATGTTATATGACTTGACTCATGTTATTTGCACTAATCTTATTTCCTACATAAAGAGCGCAATCCATTTTTAATAGTCTAGACCGAACAGAATCTATGAGTTCAGAAACCTTATAAATTGTATCAGTGCTGTCTGTACATGAGTTTTTGAACTTGGTGAGTGTACACACATCCAACTTGCGCATCAACACTGACCAGAACAGGTTATTGTTTTTGATATCATGGCCTAAGCCTTTCAGAGCATGAGCGTTCACATTGAAGTTGTTGACAAACTGTTTGACTGATTAAAGATTTGCAGAGTTGGCAGCAGGCAGGTTTAGAATTCTGTTTATGTATAGGATAGTGAATTTCCTGGTGTTCTGTTACTAAGATATAAGAAGTTCCCCACACTATTGTGTAGTTTTCAGTTGTAATCTGTAGATTGTTTACTAACTGTAAAGTTTTTCCCTTGAGGCATCCCAACAAATACTGGAATTTCTCAATATCGGCTAATCCCTGATTGTCATGAATTGTCGCCTGGTACAGCTGGGAAAATATGGGCCATTCTTCCCTTTGACCTGAAAATGATGGCAAATTAATTTTCGGCAGACATACATTTTCAGGTGGGGCGGCAAGAGAAGATCCGGAAGAAATTTGTACAACATGAGAGGACAGAATTGAGGTCATGAGACATTGTGTGTCCGACAACTGGGCAAACAAGGACTCGTGCTTTGCAGTAAACACATTTTTGTCCAAATCCTCCAATGGGTCCATTTGCAAAAGTTTGTTGCACAGTGTGTTTACTGCACCTTCAACAGCATCGAGTTGTGAACCAAATGCATTCACTTTGTGAACAACATTCAGTGTGACTTCAGGGGGCTTCATCAGTGCTTGTACCCTACAAATTATGTGTTTAATCGTATTTCTTTGGTGGCTTCCTCCAGCCCTACATGAGAGCGGTGGAAGAACATAGACTGAAGTTCTGTGGGCTCGCAGGACTATTTATACTGATTTCTTCCTGGGCTGGAGTAGGCATAGGGTAAGGAAAGAAATAAGCTCCTCCCCCTGATTTCAGGAGTTGTCATCTGCTGTGTGGCGGAATCGCTAATGCGGCAGACTTCATCACTTCTCATTCGCAGTGTGCATTCAGGATGCTGCTGCCCTCCCTCAGCACGCCGTAGATCTATGTGGTAGAGTTTGGCAGGTTCTGTGTCTCGGTCCAGCAATACAATCTCACTTTGGGGGATGTCACAGTGATGTCTGGCTTGGAAATTCAGGTGAACAGTACAAGCTGGACTTCGTGTAATATCTTGCAACCTTGTGCAGGAGTATTCTGTAGCCACGTGTCCAGCCTCTTCAAGTACTGTTGGTATAATGACTTGACCAAACGGGTGAACATTGTGTTCAGATGGGGCGAAACTGAATGCATGTTTAAGAGGCACAGAGCGTCACACGTCACTCTTCAACATAAATCTTGGTCTACCACAAAACTACAACCATTCTATGTTAATTCAGTGCAAAACAGTCATAAATTGTTGAACATACTTATAAGATTTACCCACAGCTCTATACAAACAATTTTGTCATCCTTGTCAAGTGTGTCCACGTGTATACCATTTGTCTTCAATTGAAGTAATCTCAGTGTCCAAGCGAGAGCCACTTTTTCACAAAGGGCGGTATGCATACCACTACATTTCACCTAGTTACACGTTCACAAACACTTTGCTGTGTTCATGCTCAGTTCATGAAGTGATGCCAAGCCTGCCTCATGTGATTCCATCCTCATAAGATACCCATGAGCATGTGAAGGAATAGGGCATTGTACACTGCTACAATTGATCCCATTTGTCAACTAGTAACACTGCAGTAATAACTGAAAGCATGCAACATGTCAGCCACCACCTTACTGCCACCACTGGCGTTCAATCCCAGGAGAACATTATTCATTGGCCTTCCCAACAGGAATGCATCTCTGTAAGACTTGTTTTCCTGCCGACAGAGTAGTCTTGTCCCAAAGTTTTATGTAGATGTACTTGCTAGGCACTTACGAAATGCAACTTGCTGCAACAGACATGAGATGAAACCAGCACTGGCCACCTTAAGGTCATAAATGGTCAAAGACAGTATTTGGGCCCAGCCCTGGCTGACAAATTGTAAAACTTGTGTAAATTAATTAATTCACCAAAGACTTTCCAGAAAAATGTATTAACTTTACGATTTTGTAAAATTTTAAATATTTAATCTTTTTAATTAATTTTCTTTATAAATGTGGTTACCTACTTCAAAGCTTATGTACCACTTAAAATAATGCTTTTTCAATTATTATGCACACTTAATATATTACCTTTAAATTAAATCTGAACATTAATGCAAGTAAAGAAAAGCGGTACAAAAATCTGAATCAAACTATTTTAGGGATCTACCTCAACTCTGCCTAAATCTACCTAATGTGTAAAACATATGGATAGATAATAAACATGGTATGGTATTGCAAACACACATAATTTGTGTGCATTTTTTTTTTTCACTTTCAGTAAAACTGAGGACATCATAGTGGTTTTCAAACATCTTGAGGTAAAGACTATGCTCAAAATGAAAGTTGGTTTAAAATAATAATTAACTAGTCTAGCTTTCTTGCCAAGAGAGAGAAGAGAGTAAATTTCAGCCACCATGAGCTTTTAAAGAATATGAACCAACATGAGATGATGCCTCACCTCGTCGCATTGCAGGTGATACGGGCATACTGAATCCTACATCCTTTCCTATGCGGGTGCTCACAAACTCTGTTACCATGGCCAGCCCATGGCCACAGCACCTGTGAGAAGGCTGAATGTAGGCTGTATCTAGGGTATCCATAGCATATCTCTCTGATGTTGCCTCATTGACTGAATCTGCCAACAGTATGATTGATTGTCAAATTCATACTAGAGTAAGAACCTATCAACAATATTTATAGGAAAATACATAGTTAAAGTTCTTGGTATTATTTGTAAGAACACTGTAGGACACAATTTCAATAACTGAATACTACAATTTAAGAAAACTCAGTATTATCTATGTTTGTATTGTTACAATGTCTATAATGTTTACTTTTTAACTTCTTTAGCACTGATTTAAATATAATTTTATGCAACATACACTCATTGCCATAAAAATTGCTGTGTCCATGAACATCAAAATGAAATTCAACTTTGCGTAGGTAGTTAGAATGATGGTACAAATAACTGATTGCAACGTAAAGATGAATGGGTTGTTTATTCAGGCAAAATTGTATATTTGAAAAGTAGCCTTATTATATATTTTCCACCAACCCAAGCATGGATAAATGTGGCAATATGGGGTTGGAGATATTTAATTCTTTCTTGTGGAATACTGTCCCACAGATGTTGCAACTGCTGCTCTAGATGCTGCAGACCCTTTTATGGTTGAAGCTGCTGTATTGCATGAGGTAAGTTGTGTGTAGGGAGGTTGGCGAGACTGGAGTGGAGAGGACAAAGGAGTGACGATGGAGACAGAGGATGAAACATGCTGTATTTACATTGTAATGTGTAAGTGTGAGTAGCAATAAAGAAATGCAATACAGCTGCTACCCCAACAACATTGACCAGAATTTGTGTGCCAAATTCCAGACGGTGATTCCTTATGGAAAATATGGTAGGGTATAACACTGACACACACGTCTGGTGAATGTTAGTGAAGGTACACAGCATTGAAAATCAAAGTTTTAAATGCATATCTGTAAAAATATCAGGAAGTATTTTAGATGACGTGACAAACATTGGAATTGTATTTCAAGAAACTGATATTGTAAATCTGTTTAAATGTGGTTGGTCAAATAGTTCCCCGACATTAAGTAGGGGGTAGTCACGCTTTTTGCAGGTAACTTTGGAACACTAGGCGGTAATGATGTATCCAAGGCAAAATGAAGACAGAAAGTACTCTTGTCCAAACTTGCTTCAGTAAACTGTTTTCGAGAGAAAACACTAAAATTTTGAAGGTGTTATGTAGTACTGTGGGGGTAGGCAACACTACCACCATCAGTGCCACACATGTGGCTGAGGAAACTGGTGAGGATGTAATTGGTACATGCGTGGAAATGGCCTTCGCTGCTGGCAGTACGTGCCTGCAACTGATTTTGGAAGCATAGAACATTTTATGCAAACAGAGCTAGCTGACATGCACCTTGTACACAAAGCAGCCAACTGAATGCAAGGCAAACAGTGAAGCTGTACCGGCTGCGCTATCCAGTGTCTCGTCAACCTTCCCAAGCAACATTTTGACAGCGCCATCAGAGATTGCATGAAGAAAGCTCAACAATAATGACAAGGCCAAATGCTGGAGCACCACAAAGTATTGGCTGCATTTGATGAGGACCTACTTCACTGTGTGCGGTAGGAACCGTCTATTAGTGCACAGGCTGTGAACCATGCTGTGGATTTTGGCCATTCAACGATCTTGCAAGTTGTGCATGAAAACTGAATGCAGCCCTACCATGCAAGGAAGGTCCATGTTCTTAGTGAAGATGATTACCTGCCACATGTTACTTTCTATGAATGGTTCTTCCAAGAAAACAATGTGCAGCCAAACTTTCAATCATCTGTACTCTTCACAGATGAAGCCTATTTCACCAGGGATGGCTTCTCAGGAAGGAACAGCCACATATGGGCGCATGCTAATCCCCATCAAACGTACTCCATTTGCAATCAAATGTGCTACATGTGGTCCAGTATTGTCAACAAACAAACTCTTGTAGAGGTTTTATTTGCTACCAGACCGCCTTAGCGGAGCCCACCACCTTACGTTCCTGCAGGAGGTATTTCCGAAGTTTCTGGAAGAAGTACTACTTATCACTCATCGCACCGTGTGGTTTCTGTGTAATGGGGCACCACCACATTTTCCATCTGCTGTACACGGACATCTTGATGCCACATTTGCAGGCCACTGGATTGGCAGAGATGGATCCATCCATTGGCTGACTCAATCTCCAGACCTGACTCCACTGGATTTACATTTATGGGATCATGTCAAATCCCTAATTTAGGAGATACTTATGACTAGTGAGGAAGATCTCATTGCATGTGTAACAGTGGCATTTGACTCTGTAGGTACCGTACCAGACATTTATGCTCAGATGCAGGCCAACTTGATCCACTGTTGCCATTTGTGTGTTGGTAGTTGGGGGGGGGGGGGGGGCAGTTCAAATAGTTGTAAATAATTTTATCTGCTATTAATAAAAGTTTACTTCTTACACATGTGTCATGCATTCCCCCTATCTGCACTCCACTCCTTGTTCCTTATGTTTGTCCTCCCTCAAATATACCGTTACTTACATCCACATAGCATGACATGGATGGCATATGTGTTGCCTACTTCCACAAGGTTACATTGCACCTTAAAAATTTTGAATGATGATTTCTCTTAAATGGTTTACTGGAGCAAGTGCGGACAAGAGGACTTTTTGTCTACATTTTGCCATGGTGAGTAATAATTTGCCTCAAATATTCCAGTACCACCTAGTGTTCCAAAGTTACCTGCGAAAATAAGGTGACTTAATCAATGAAGGGGGACTATTTGACCAACCACATTTTTTAACAGATTTACGATCTGCATTTCTTGAATCACATTTCTGAGTTATGTTTCTCCATCTCCCTGCTATTTTTGCATTTCAAACTTTGATTTTCAACAATGCACACCTCCCTTACTGCGTTATAGTATATGGCACACAAATTCCAGTCAACATTGTATATGTTCTGTAGGTGATGAGTAGGTAGATTGGGATGGCCAAGGGAGGGTGTCAACAGCATAAGTGCAGTCCTGGAAAACTTGACCTTTATGTGAACAGGCATTATACTGTTGAAATATTTACCATTATAACTGCACCATGAAGGAAAGTATACGAAGTTGCAAAATCTCCTGAACATACTGCCATGCCATCAGTGATACCGTGATCACTACCAGTGAAGACTTATAATCATAGGAGATACGCTCTCAACACCATTACACCACCAATTCTAGGGGTGTGTTGCTTAACAGTGAAGCCCAGACATGTGTGCTGTTCAGTACCCCTCCATACTTCAGTATGACTATTATTATTCTTGCCCAGACAAATCCTTTATTTGTCATAGGGTAGCCCACCTTTTCAGATTTACCGTAAGCAACATTTCCAACAACTCTATGTACATCGGATTCCAATAAAATTATGAAGGAATATGATTATTAAAAAACTGTTTTGAATACTGTGTGTAATAAGCAAATTTCAGTAGTGTGCATCAGTCAAACTATACAACAGCAAAAAATTAGCTGCACATATAAAATCAATAATTAGCCAGTTTTGTAACTTAAATAATGGTAATCCGTTTTGAATTCTTACAAAATATTTTGCCATTGAATAAGAGCAGCAGCATTAATGTACCTGTAATCACAGAGATGGTAAATTATTGACACTTTATTTATTAATATCTAGTTTATTTTCGAAAGATTCTGAAATATGGGATATATGATATCCCATCTTATGTGCATACGGAATAATTCTTTCAACCCCAGGATACGGGAAATCCCATATAATATGTGACCGTTAGCAACCCTAATTTTTGTCACTAAAGCTCAAAAGTCCAAGCCACCAGAGTAAGAAAACTGCAGCCATTCAGCAAGGTGGTAATGTAAAATGTCATAAGGGACATTGAGGATGCAAGTTGCGCAATATTGTAGGTGGAAACAGGGCTTACTAATTATGCTGCTGCACATGTCTGTGGATGGTGGAAAGAGACATTGTTGATTGAAGTCTGTTGGGTGATGAATTATGCTTCTCTTCTGGTGGTCAGTTTGGGTCATCCATAGCCTTATCAGCATACGTGTTTCTGAATGTACCCTGTTCACAGCACTGTCGCACAGTTTAATCACAATGGTTCAGGTCGCTGGCAGTTTGATGCAACGTTTACCCTGCCTTCCATAATCGAGTGCTTCAACCTTTCTCAAACTCTGTACATTGTTTATATGGGTGTGAAATATTTCACGAGGCATACTAGCTACTCGCCGAAATTAACTCCACACACTTGCTAATTATACTACAAACAGCTTTGTCCTATGATAGTCCATGTTACCAGCATTGTAGCAGTGTTAACTTTCCTGTGTGGCTATTCTGTGTACTGAACTGCATCCAGACTTAAATAAGTATCAACATTACCTCTGGCAGTGCTGTATACCAGTCGTCAATTTTTGTTTCTTCTGGATATTATTTTCTGAGTGCAGCAGTTTTTGTGCAATGAGTGTATTTTGTGTGAAAATTAGTTTTTCTTTATTCAAAGTTAACAGCAGAAAATCTTGCACTGTAATTTTTAAGTGTGGGTCTTCTATAGATAATGTTTTTCCTTTAACTTAGCTTTGAATGAATTTAGAAATAATGATACTAGTAAGTTTTGCCAACCTTTGAGCTTGACAGTGTAGAAACCAATCGCCTTTCCTCGTAACCACAAGATGTTGACAGCATCTGCAGGATCAGGGAGGTCATAAAATACCTCCTGCATTTCCACATCTTGACTCTCAAACATGTTGTACAGTATCTGGCTCAGCACATAATGTACTACCTTATCCACACTGCTTGTTACCTGTACATAATGCATATTGTCGTAAGACAAGTCTAAAACAAAGATATTTATGTACTCTTTTCTAACATATAAGTTTTCCAAAGCAGTAAGCTGACAACAGTCTTAAACAATTTATAAACTGTGTAAGATTTTATATTATTAAAGTATTGTGTAAACTTTATAATAATGTACTTCGCTTGTGCCTAAAGAATATAATTTATTTAAGGAAGACTTATTCCAAAAATTACATTTTTCACAACTCAAGTGCATTTTTTACCATATTTTGGGTGCAATAGCATGTGAACATTAATTCAGTATTTCCTTGAAGGCTGTCCTCTGTGGTATTTTTGTGAGTAAATAAGTGTCATCTGTTGGATTTTTCCTGCATACAAAATCTGTTTTGCATCCTGTTGGCTCCACATGACTGAAGTATTTACAGATTGTGACATCTGTGTAACTTCTTCACAGAAAGTCATCTCTGAACTACTTGACTGCTGCCTAAGGTCATGGGTGGCAAACTATAAATCACCCACCTAACAATCATCCTGAAGATGAAAACTTACAAGGCACAATGATATGTATGTATAAAAGGACAGGAATCCAAGTACTCACAGTTTAGTACTTGTCGATAGATACACACAAAGTAGGACAACACATTTATTTTCTTATGCGGTTGCGTGATCGCGACGTTTCGCTAGCTAAGCCAACTTCATAAGGCAGCGAGTTGTAGGACACAGCAGTATGGTGGAAGGGCGCTGTTAGTAGTAAACCTAGTGGCCAAGTAGTAAACTAGGATGAGGCGGGAAAATTGAAAAATTGAAAAATTGCAGGTATATCAGATTATGGTTGTAAGGAGGTGTGATTATCTTATGTTGAGGCCAGGCGGCTGCCTTGATTTTATTATAAATTGGTGAGCTAATTCCCAGTGTCCGAGTTCTGAGCTATTGCTTGAAGGTGGTAGGACTCTCACAACTCTGGTACTGTAGCAGGAATCAAAATCTTTGTTGTGTGATGCTGCATGTGCCGCGATTTGTTTGTCCTCTAGGTTATTGATGTGACCAGCTATGGCTTGTTTGGTATCTACTCTGTGGCCATTCATTCTCTGCCCGAGTGTGTTGGTGGTGAGGCCGATGTATTCTGCATTACAGTGTTGGCACTGTAGCTGATAAATCAGATTTTGTGTTGCGTAGTTGTTGTTACCATGGATGGGGTATGTATGGTTAGTGAGTCTGCTGTTGAAAGAAGTTGAGGGTTGGTGAATGGTGCATGTGCTACAGCAAGAGCTATTGCAAGGGTGTGATCCTTTGGGAGTGATGGTTTGATTGGCATTTGTGGTGGGCTGCAGCTTTGGACAACCCAGTTTGTTGCGGAGGTTAGGTGACCTTTTGAAAACCAATCTAAGCAGTTTGGAGAGCAGGTCTTGTGTTTGCAGTGAAGAAGCTAGAATTTTGTATCCAGAGTGGAGAATGTTTCTGAGTTTATTTAAGCCTTCATGATATGGGACCACCAGGGGAATATCAGAGTTGTTGACCTTGGTAAGATCCAGTGAAAAGGATTTGATGTCAAGAGATATTTAAAATAAATTTGCATGTCAACAAAATACTTATTTTTTCAGGATACAAGAAAATATGCTATATTTTTAGTAGTAGCTAATACGTAGCTTACGTTATGCTTTCCTAACTGCATAATTGCATTTTGGCATATTTTTTTCATTGCATTTATTATTAATTTTTTAACCACATTAAGTTGTGTAAGTTTAAAATAGAATTACATTTTAACTATACATTTTTTTGCACTCTTAATTACATTTTACAGCATATTTTTCACTCATTTTTCCCCCCAATTTCTCTGATTTTCATAGCCTTCCCCACTTTAGTTTCTGTGATTTCTATTGATATCATCTTGATGCCCCTAGTGCATTCGTGTTCTGTGTAGTTAGTAGAGTGGAATTATACCACTTTCTGTGATTTCTTTTCCTGAAAAGCCCATATTCTTAACATTTACCATTATTTGTATACCTCTTTGCTTCTGAGTTATATTTCCTTTCTCTTATGCAATGGATAATTTAGGTTTTGATCATATTAAAATGCAATTTACAAGAGAAGCAAAAATGTCTTGAGGGGGTACCTCTAAAGTCTTGCCGCCTCCTAAGTTGGAGATATTCTGCCACTGCTCCACAGGGATAAGCATTTCCACTGCACTGTATCCCAACTCTCAAGTCATGTAGGAACGGATGCCTTGAACACAGTGGGAAGCATCTTACAGATTCTTCCCTATAATACTGCCAGAGTAGCATAATACAAAGAACACAGCACACTCCAGAGAATAGTGGGCTTTCTCTTGTGTGGACTACTATTCCAAGTTCAGCCTTCACAGTGGGCACGTTCAGCAGAAAAAGTGCTGCTGCAGTACTTTGTCTTTTGTGCAATTTAGCCACATCGCTACATCTCCACTGCTAGCAGACAACAGATATTAGGTGAAGTGCAAAGATGGTTTCGTAAATATGTACATTTTGTGTTGTTGGTGGAATTAATGCATATTTCTATTAGAAATGAGATATTGACATGACGGGATGAAGTTACACAAAATATGGCAAAATTTATACGTTGTTACCAACTCATGCAATTATTATTTTAGATGTAAAATTCACTTCTGGATATTTAAAAACATTGCAGCAGAAACTCAACAAACAAATGCCCTTCTTTAAAAATAGTATTGTCGCTAGCAGCAGTTTATTCGGGAGAGGCAGCACTGCAGTAGCACTTTGCTTGCTGAACGCACCCAGTGATGGCCAGCATGTTTATACTTGCTGAGAATAGAGGAGATTATATGGTGAGAACAGAGGAGTAGGTACAGTGCAAAGAAAACCATTGTAAAGGTGGCAGTATCATGTTAGACTCATGCACTCTGCACATTTGGTTGATGCTCTGCAACAAGCTAGGTATACTGAAATGTTGTACTTCAAAAATAAATCAGGAATTTTAGGGTTGCACTGAGTGTGAATTTTTTGTTTTTGGGTGACTGCTTGTCCACTTCACATAATATTGGTGGATGACTACTTGTAAAGCGAGTAGGCACATTGCCCATTTAAAATGGCTGGCCAGGTCTCCCATTAACTATATTAGCATGCTTGGGACCCATTATGGTGCTATAGCATGGGGTGTCCATTACTTCCGTAAACTATCCAGGAGTTGAGAGGTTTCAATTGGTGCTTAACAGCGAATGCTAGCGAGGGTAAAATGTAGTGAAGATAGAGCAGCGGCAGAATGCAGCCTGGCAGGGGAAACTGGAAAGGCCCTGATCAAAACCGCCAGCCAACTGCAACATCCGCCATGGTTCTCACATGATACTTCAGGTGACCTGGCTACCAATCTAATCCTGTTTGGGAAGCAAGTAGTCTTGGACCACTGTACCCCTACCTTTCAACCTACATGTGTTGCTGTGGGGTGCCAACACATACGTATCATGTTAGTTCTTTACCAAATGAATTTTGGATGTCATGTGGTCTATGGTTGTCAGATAAATTTTTGAGTACAGAATGGACAAAAATTTGGTATTACTGTTGTAACACATGGTGTTTAAAAGATTTTGTCGATCTTCATGTTGGTGGGAATGCACCATCTTACATTATCCTTAAGTTATTCACGTAAGTGTAGTTGTGATTAAATTTGTATGATTCATAATGTTGTTAACTTTGAAAATATGACATCACACAGTATTTTAGTTACCAACCATATGCGCACATATTTGCACTTTATTTCTCTCAGTTATGTTATACCTATGCAATAGTATTATTTCAGTACTGCTCTACAGTATTAAAATGTGAATGGTTCACCCTTACCGGGTGCCAGCCATCTTTGGAGTCGCTGGTTAGAACTTCTTCAAGAGTTAGCCACAGCTGGTTCCACTTCACTGCAACACCTGATACAAGCCAAGTGTCTGATCGAGACTGAATACTTTAGTATACCTTTCCAAAAATACCATTTCAGTACTTACTATTGTACATGTGTGGTTGTACAGTTAAAAGCGGGCCTATATTTGAGCATTGTATTTGTGCCCAGAGTGATGAACATATGAGCATACAAATGTAACCTTTAAATATGATTCACTGCAGTGTTTGGTAAACTTACCAAGTTTTGTTTTTATGCTCAGAATTTATAGTATCTGTGAAATAAAATACTGAGATAATGTACTTATTTTGCATTATTTTAAGATGAATAGTTGGAAAAGATCTGTATGACAGCTGAATGAGGAAGGATTAACAGGTAATATTATTGGTACTAACACAAGCCACATGCTGGACATGCTAATTCTTGAAGTTGCTGCTCCACACCAATGCTAGCCAAGCTGACGTCAGTTGTATTTTGTGGGCAGAGCCGTACTGTTAGTTGACACCTGAAATTAGTTATTGTCAAGTAAAGATACTTAGAAAAGATACAGAGACCTATAATACCAGTTGGATTAGTCAGCCAAATTTATTTTAATTTAGGCCCTACAGTTTGTCCAGAATGAGCAAAAATTATCCAATTCCCCAGAGTATTTCTACTTCACAATATGACAAATAGAATAAGAAAAATTCAAGATACATTAAGTTTTGTGCTACAGAAAAAGCTAACAGCCTGGTGGAATGTGCGCCAATACATTTTTTTTAATTTTATGGGTTCCACATGCAGGCACCATGTCCTGCAGCCATATCCTAAAAAAATATTTGCAAGTTTTTAAACTAACTATTATGTTTGTGTGTTAAGTGTGCAATTGCTGTATAGGCTGTTCATGGTAAAGTGAGCACCTGGCCCTTTTAACAGGCATTAACCAATAATAAATGTAATATTGCAGCTCTAGACGTTAACTTTTGGGAGTAGTGAAATGCAATACACTGTGTTTATTAGTTATATGGCAATGTTTATATTAAAAGTGACAGGAAAATAGAAATCTGATGAAAAAAAAACACAGTAGGGCCTTAAAAAGTGCTCACTTTACAGTGAATCGCCTATAATTAAAATTACTGCATAAATTTATGTTTGCGCACAAGTTCAAGTTCTTATCTGGTGCATCAAATGTGTAACAGTTTAGAAGAATTTTCAGAACCTTTTTGTGCAACTCAGAAGTAAAACTTTTTCCATAAAATAACAATGGGGCACAATCATTCTCTCATTCTCTTAACCCTTAGAGGGTGTCGTGGAGTTTTGTAACACAAATAGTGTCTTAGGGTCCATGGCAGCCCAATATTCAAAAAAATTTTTAAAAAAATCTTTATATACCAATTTTTGTATTTGTTTTTTGGGCCCAACATGTTATGTACATATTTGAGTATATGTAAATGAGAATACAGCCAGTTTTTTTTTTTTTTTTTTTTTTTATGGACTTGCAAACCAACATGCTAGATCTTACTGCACTCACTTTATTATAGTTTCAGTAATCACAATTCAAAGTAATGTAGACATTCATGTCATTGCAGCATTACTTATATTTCTAAAAATAGAGAAATAGTATAGCAAATAACGTCACAAAAAGTTATGATTCACCAACATGGCAACAACTACATAGAGAAAGTTCATTTCAATTGTCATTTGAATCCTCTGCACAGATCGACACTGAAGACAAACTGGAATAATACTACATAATGTGCAAAGGTAAGTAGTCTTCTTTTAGCAGCAGGACATGACTGACATCTTTTGCAGTTTACCTGTGATAGTCTCTCTTGTGTCAGGTTCTGTGTTGGGAGTCCAGTTCCAAGAATGTGTCCTATTGGTTGCCTCAGCGTACAAGGCATTCGAGTGTTTGCCATTCTCTGCCTCAGGTGTGGCTGAGTAAATTGTCTTGTTAATGTTTTCATGAAGTCCACGCTTAGCAATACTGTTCTTTGCTTGTAGGATTGGTGAAGGATAATGCATTCACTGAACTCGTAACAAGTATTTTGAAGAAAAGAGCCACTGTCTATCGCCATGTTTGTCAACTGCTCTAGTAATTTGCACACTTTTGATCTACAGTCTCAGCTCCCTCCTCTTGTGCTGTTGTAGAAACTAATGATCTCGGGTTTACCAGAGCGTTAGTTATCTTCCTTGCTATGATGCATAGAAGATATCAGTATAACTGCTTT
The DNA here is from genome assembly GCA_029891345.1 of Dryococelus australis. Lineage (NCBI taxonomy): Eukaryota > Metazoa > Arthropoda > Insecta > Phasmatodea > Phasmatidae > Dryococelus > Dryococelus australis. The sequence goes on along the minus strand of CM056995.1, from coordinate 101,779,878 downwards.
CCCATTCTTTGGTACATGTAAAACCGGAGTCGTCTTGGTTGTAAATCCATATATTGATGACCCAACTTCTCTCTAGCTTGCTGGTCAGAATTGTGTATGTATCTGGGGCTTGTTTTTCTTTAGAGTACCGATATATGTCAATCCATTTTCTGTTAAAGTCTCCACCAATTCAATTGATGATTATCAGTTGTCACCTGTGACGTTCCTATTACTCTGAAATATAGCCTGGCATAGACCGAGAGATGCTCACGTTAGGGCAAAAAGTTTTTTCCCTTGGGAGAAAGACCTCTTCCATCGCTGCCCTTCTCACATTAAATGTAGGTGTTGTAAACATAATGATGTCTTGCATCTGTTAGGCACTGTATTTTTATGCCGTATTTTGCTGGTTTGTTTGGCAAATACATTTTGAAACGGCATCAACCCCTGAATTCAACCAGCATCTCGTTGATTGTAGTATATGCACCAATACAAAATTATTTTTGAGAGTTGCGATTGAACTGTTCCAACAGCATAAATAAAGTAATTGCTGGATCGTATTTCTTTTTTCTTCCCTTACGGAAACATCAAGTCTGAGACAGACTAAAAGCCCATGAAATATTTTTACTGACATTACCATTCTGAATGTTTCGCGTCCAGTTCCATCGGTCGCTAAAATGGTATTCACATTCTCATAGTTCGACTTGAATACAGATGTGTATCAGCAGCTCCAGAAATGCTTTCTTTTCAGTGGCATCACAATCTCTGTCTGAATTCTGTTCTGGTTTCATTTTTGTACTTGGTTCGTGCATTTCGCAGTTTTATGTTAGTCCATTTCAAAATATCTCTGACCATATCGTCACTAAAAATAGAGTTCCATACCCCGATAGGAGCTTCTTCACTAGTATTCGACTGAACACCTCGCAGTCCTGGAATTTTCAGAATGTTATGAGCTTGTACTCTTTAACATTCCTTGTAGGCTCTTCTACTTACTAACCATTTTGAGCTGTCTTACCCATAAAAAGCTTTTACCTGTTTATCTCTTTCCTCAGCAAACGCTAAGCACTTTGTTCAGATTCAGTAACATTGTCACATTCAATTTCACAATCACTTTCCTCGCAACTCGCAGGAGTCTTTGATACTGGAAATGTCACTGCCGCATTCATTCAGCCATTAGGTCATCATTTGCAAAAAAAATTGGTTCGTTCCCATGTACTTTAGAAACGTGAGGCTTCCCATACATTGTGTAAAAAACAGATAGGTATTGTGCAAAGAATTAATAGCAATACAAAGAAAAAATAGTTAACACTAATTGTGTCATGAAGTCCCATGGGGCAGTGACACAAAGCACTGTGAAGAGCAGTCAGCTCAGCGAACACCTGGCATGCTCCCAGGGACTCCACACGATACCAGTTATGTCACATTTAAACTATAAAATATTGTTATATCAAACTTCCTACGTTTATGCTTTATCAAGAATTCTATGTTAGGTTGGTTAGGTCGCTAGCTCCAACAATAAATTTAAAATCCAAGTGCAGAATGGCGACCAATACTACAAGAATTACAAATATTTATGTTGAACTGCCATTAAGCCAAAAATCTAGGATTTCTGCTCAAAGCAAGATCAACCAAAATTTGTTTGTTAACTACTTAATCAATCAGAAGTTTTCGGTGATGCGAAGTGTGTGATTTAGGTGCTTTGCTTTTAAATAACTCTGGGACACTCTTCTGAGAACTATTTGTAAGCAACAAATGATTTTATTTTTGTTGTCATATCACATTATGAGAAATATTACTGTGTAATCGGCAACAAAAGTCACTTTCTACTAACTTTTAATAAGTTTCTCCAATATACCCAACCCCTGCACATTACTTTCGACCTTTCGAGTTTTCCACACAATGTTGACAGAATCGGATGTTGTTACGAAACCGTTTTGCTGCAACTTCTATAGAAACTACTGTATTGTAGGCACGACGGACATGCCACCAAATATATTTGATGCCACAACCACGATATATATATATATTATATATATATATATTATATATATATATATATATATATATATATATATATATATATATATATATATATACACACACACACACACACACACACACACACCCGAACAGGCTTTATTTTTTTCGAACGTAAATGGTAGACAAAGCACCAAATTAGTAGCAAATATTAAGTTATAGTTATTTTGGTTACTTGGTTATTCTACGAAAAGCAAAATAGACACACACACACACAGGCGCATAACCAAACGTTTACGACAACCTTTTGCACTCCATGTAGAAAGGAACAACAGTATCACAGACAATCCTAAAAATTGAATTCTAATTATAAATGTGACCTTCAATGATTAGCAAGGGCAATAGCAATACTCGAGCTGCTAAACGCGATGATATGTCGAACACAATCGTTTCCAAAAAGTTGAAATTTACGCGTCTTAACGTCAAGTCGAACAACTCCAACCAATAAAAACATAGGGCCTGACAGCAAAAACTACCTCTTTGAGTTTCAAACGACAATTCTAAAAACGTCTCATTTATATAAAAAAAAATAATGCTGTGATTTTATTTTGTGTTTGATCATAGGTAAACGACTAACTTTACAGACATACTTCTACAATGGAAGATGACTTATATCTAAAATTTAATCCTGTTAATATATGTAAAGAGAGTTCTACAAATCGCAGTGACTATCCTGAACTGCTGGTCTTTTTGGTAAAATACTGTTAAATTGGATACCTGAGGGTTGTTTACGAGTTCCTGATGGATGGAAGTCTTAATAAAAATTAGAGAACAAACTTTTATTTCTAATTTAATCTCACAGCTATTATTTACAGCATAAAATCATCTGTCTCCAATATTACTCTTTATTTAACAGTGAGCACTATCTTTAATGTATATTTAAACTCTAATTAACGCCCTTCTTAATTGTATTTTTTGGTCACAGTCAATCAACACCTACTCATCATTAACATGTGCACAGGCTCTCTGTTGTCACAATTTGCAGAGTCTTTCACTCATGTAAACAGTTCAATTGTCAAGCCTGCCAGCTGCATTCTTCACTGCTTGATATTGGCAGTTGCAGATTTCAATTCCACTGGTATTCTATCGCTCGTAACTCAGTCACTCATCATCTATAATTCAACTAGTGGCCTAGAGGCCTGTTGCAATATTTATACTGTTCGCCCTGATCATCTGGAAGGTTAACTGCACCCCTAGTTGTGCTGAGAGAAAGAGGTCAGTAATCAAGAGCACTCTTAAGATAAATACAAGAAATCGATACATCCAGGGTCAGCAGCATACGCCGAAAAAGGGACGACCGTTTGGCTCGCTTTTTGTGAACGATTAAAGGCAGGACATTGCAAGATAGGAGGTCATTTCAGGATCACTTTTGCTTTGTTCAAGAATTTTTGGTGATGCAGTAAGAGGGGCATTATGTACAAAGGAAACATTTAGCAGTGCAATATCTGAATGACTAGATGAATTGTGCTCACCTAGCTATCAAACAGGTCCTCGTTTAATTATAACTTGGTAGGAACAAATAACTACTTTTTGGCAAGTGCACAAGGAGAGTTGGAAAAGTTTTCCACTTTGATTACAATGCACCTTAACTTTTACAGAATGAAACAAATCCAGGAACTTTTAATGTAGTGGTATCTTGAGATTGTAGAATGTTTCTGAATGTAAGTTCAGAATGTGCGACCCTGATATTGAATGTCGATTTTTCCTATGTGGCACTTACGGTTGGCCCATCTTAAACCATTGATGGCCAGGCATTCCAGTACCAGCGAGAGGTGGTACATGTGCTACTCCTAATATGACGTCGTCGAGGTAAGCGAGAGCGAGTTCCCCAACAAATAATTCCAGAACCCTCGCCATCATCCCTTGGAAAGTGGATGGAGCACACTTCAAACTAAATGGCATGGCACTAAACTGAGACCGCCTGTCATCAAGCACCGTAAATACTGTCTTGTGTCTGTCAGCTGGGCATACTGAGACATGCCAGTATCCACTGCGCAGAGTGATTGTTGCCATGACTTTGGCATTACCAAGCGAATTTAGGGTTTTTTTATGTGGATGTATGGCAGCGGAGCACTTTACGTCACCTGATTCAGCTTACAGAAATCCACGAAAAAGTGCCAGGGGCCGTCTTTCTTCGGGGCCAAGATAATAGCAGCATTAAACTCTCTCTTCCTTGGTTCAATAACTCCCTCCTGTAGCATTTCCGAAATTTGCTATTTGATGATACACTGTTGGTGTGGGTAGTATCTGTGTGGACTGTCATACTCTGGCACATATGTAGTAAGTTGGATTGCATACTCAGCTACAGTTGTGGGTCGCAGTGGGTCTGTGGTTGAAAATACATCTCTATGTTCATCAAGGAGGAACTGTACAGTGTCCCAGTGTTCTGGCAGCATTGAGTAGTCCAACATATCAAGTTTCACTTTCGACACTGACCCGGCTTACCTCCCGAAGTGAATGTTTCGAGCAGCTAGTTCGACGACCACATGCTGTTCAGACAGCCAGGGGACACTCAAAATGACATCCTCTCTGATATTGTTAGAAACACAAGCTGTTGTGATGGTTTTGACATCACCTGTGCCCCTAGCCTATTTGTCCACCATAAGTACTCCACAGCAAGCATTAGCACTCTACTGAGCCCTTGTGCAGATTGTACTTAACTGTGTGCCGCTAAACAATTATTCAAGACGCCGCCCACTAGCACAATCTGAAAGGGTTCAGTGCAGCGATATTACGTCTCAGCTTGCAGCACCTGGGGATTGATAGAGGTGATGGCTGTTTGTTGGTTATATCCTGGAGGGGGGGGGGTGCTCCCCCCAGAGTAGAGCACAATGTATTAAATTGGGTCGTTGGCCTATCGCCTAAATGCGGCCCCCAGATGTGCATACGTCTCTGCAGATATCTCGAAGAGCAGTGAAACTATATCCATCCTTTGCCTAGTCTAGTAGTGTCTATTTAAGCTTCCTCTAATCGCTTATACTAATCGTTGAGGGAATGTACCGGCCATACCATGCCATTACCAAAACATATTTCAGGTTAAGGAATTGTGAAGCGATCCTATAAAATAAATTGGATGCAGCATTTCGAAACACACACAATTTATTTAAATTGCTCCCTCGTACGAGACAGTTAGCTCCTATATTGTTGGAGTACACAGAAGAGGTCAAAATGGCACAAAGCTGATAATAGTGACATGATAAATTAAACTCCAGAAGTATAAAAGACGTGCTGGGCTGCCGTGTAGCACTCTCCCAAGATGACAAATAACTTATGGTTCCATTACAAAGCCTGACTACTGATACTCTACATGATTGAAATAAAAGTGATGTAGATCCGGGGAGGACGCGATAACATTGGTCCACACAGCACCGAGGTTGCAACTCTACTCTCTTGGTGTTTTGGTGTTAGGCGGGCTGCAGCCTGTTTGGCCAGCCTTTCCCACGTAACTTATGAAAAACTCTTATATTTATTTTTACTACACATATTAAAATGGATGATGCTTTAAGATGATTTCAAATGATAAACATAAAATGTAAACACTTTCATTTCACTCTTCAATTCTCTTACATAAAAATAAAGCAATTATTTATTATGCCAGTAAGCGGCCACTTAACCGTAAAATTGTGTTCTTACTGTGTTCACAACACATCACTTCTACCTTTGATTGTGGGCAAAATAAATTGTCCCATTTTTAGTCTTATATGTCACTGCACTAATTTTTCAAGTGGCTTTTTAATGTTCATACTAAAAGTTTCTCAATTGGCTGCTTTATGTACCTATTTTAAAAGTAGGGATAGGAAACCCACGTGGTCATGTTTACATTACGTTGCAGTGGTTCGTAACAACTTTACCTCACAATACTACTTCACTACTGGCATAATGCTGTTGAATACTGTACTTCTCGCCTCTTAAATGTTTTTTTAATAAAATAGTGGTATGCGCTTGTAAAATAAGTGTTAGAAAATTACACCTTAATTTATTATGTATTGCACCACTGCTACAGGTCGAAAAAACTGCTTCTGTTACACAAAATAAATGTACGCTCTGCATACCTCAAGCATATATTCTCCACATGCCATCAAAACACACAATTTAAAAACAAGAGTAATTCTCTCTCTCTCTCTCTCTCTCTCTCTATATATATATATATATATATATATATATATATATATATATATATATATATATATATATATATATATATACACACACACACGCATATACATAAGTTGTGTCATAAGTTTTATGGACGGCAGCGACTTATTGTAATATATCTGTGTGACATGGATGCTGATGCACGAGTAAGTTTATTTAGGAACAAGGAAAATTCAACACAATATACATTTCAAAAACAATATAAAACAATAAAACCATAATAATTCACACACAACACCATCAAAATTATTATGTGACCAAACTAGACACTGCATACATAAAATACTTTATTTACATTTGGAACACACACATCAAATATAAACATAACCCTGAAAATTGTACGAAGCATCTGGCTTGCTGCACTAAATGCACTCTGCATATTTACTTTGCCTTTCACAATTTTAACAAACACTTTAACTTCTCTGCTTTTAACTGCGAACTATCACTACATCGATGCACTTGGTACGTACATGAGGAACGGTGCCCTGAGAGCAGCAGCACCCTCGGTGACAAATCATGAGGCCGATGAGTGTTGGTCGCATAGACGAGGAGAATGGTCTAGGGTCGCCGACGCACGTCAGATAGTGCAAAGCAGACCCAAGGTTTGTGCGAATCAGAACGACATTATCAGAAACCATGTGCGCTTGAGTGCACTTATATGTAAGTAGACCCGAGGTAAAAGGGCTTACAGGGACATTACATAATTAATCCATTTTCATGAACGCATAGATAAACAATGATATTCCAGGATTCTCTGAAGTATTTTTACCCCCCTCCTCCTACCCAACCTAAGAAAGGTTTTACAAGGGAATTCTATGTCATCTTGCTTTTTCCATTTTCACATGTGTCATCCCCATTCCATTCCATGCAGTGTTTGTATTTATTTAATGGCTTTTACAGTAATTTATTTACTCACGTTTTAAACTTAACTGACCAATGTAAGAGGAGCAGTGTATCGCATTTGATTTGAGCAGTCTAAGAAAGTAGTTCCTGTGGATTGCCGGTATGCCACGCAGCACCAGTAGTCAGCATTTCAGTGTCGAGAGAGTGCGGACGTGCGGACGGACATTAGTCGCATTTCCTGTGCACCAAGGCAGTCCTCAAATTCTGTACCAATAATGTTAACCACCATAGTTTAATCAATCAGGGATTGTATTATCTGCTGCCTGGGACTCTCCACCTCTCTACCTCCCTTAGGTTTGCATGGTATAGGAAGGTTCAACCTTAATCACTTTGCGGCCTAGTGCCTTTTCAAACAGTGTAATCTAACCAGCATGTCAAGCCCGGAATAAATGTAAATATTTTTCAGAATAGGACGTTAATAAAAACCCATTGAAATTACATAATAATGTGTCTGCCTCTTCATTCGGTAAGCCTTCTAGCAGTTAGGGACTAGAAGGCAACCTCCTACACCCCACCACCCACTACCCCACAACTCATACCACGATCATCCCAGCACAGATTGTAACTTGTCTGCATTAGCTTGTGTGCCCCACAGTGGTGGTTGTTGGCATACATGTCAATGTGGATAAAACCATTTAGTGCTCCAGTAATTTGCGAGATGAAAAGCTGTTGCAAAGTCAAATCGATTTTTGTCGAACTTTGGCGGATGATGTCTGGCCATCCTACACTAGGCATACATTTCCCGATGGTGGATTTGTTTGTCATTTGGCACTGGCCCCTTGCGATGCGGACACCATTGCTCCAGTGCAGTCCACCACACCAACAACAGAGATTGGGAGGTGACCGGCTGGCAAATTGCGAATGTGATGTCATTGCATTAGCAGTTGTTGGCACTGGAGGGGCTACAGTTCTGGTTGGTTCAGGGGCCGATGGTTGTTTTGCAGTAGCTGAATACTGTGATTTTACCACATCACAGTGACCCGGATTTTCGAATGTCCATTTTCCCGACACAATTGCACACTGTCCCGGTCGCTAGTTGGTCGTGTTTGGACGCTAGAATTCAACAAAATCACTGTCTGTTTGAAGTCATGTTCTGTAGCATGAATAATTGGTAAGAAAGCTGCACGATACTCAGCTGGCGCTATGCTTGCCACAATCTCGAGGACGTCCTTGAGTGAAAGTTCAGGGTGATGCATCCGCACCAAACTTAATTTTCTCGTCATGCAGTTACACAACAACTCTTCTCTTTTTTCAAGAATGATTAGACCGCATGAACGAAGCGAACATGCCTGCAAAAGGCACGTGAATGCAGTTCGGAATTCTTTCCTCGTGATGCTATAGTAAGCGACTCCATGCCACCATAACATTGCATCGCCGCCGAAGTGCTCTCCAATGTTCCTTGGCCCAGTCATCCACATTTACGCCATACCGGCTCAGATGGTTTTGCAATCTTGTAAAAATGCAACATGGTCTTCACTTGTGATCCCTGCATATATTGTAAGCATTTAAGAGCATAAAGGCATAGTTTTGGAGTGCTCCACGACACGACGCACTTCAGGAAAACTTAGTGTGGCCGGTGTTGCTGTGTTTTCCTTGTTCGGCACCTTTCATGTCTGCAGAAGTAATTTAGAGTGTGGGAGTGGAACATGAAATGACTGCACCCGTCACACGTAACCACTGGCTGGTGCAGCAAAAACAACTGTGGTACACACAGAGTTGGTGAAGTGCATGGCGGTTGCGTGAATTCTCCACAAAACACAGGATGACTTAAGCAGTTATCTGCCAGAATACAACATGGATGACATGTGACACTTTGAGCGAAAACTTCCGCAGGTAGTTCGGGCATGATATTGGTACTGTTTTGATGATTGGGAGGAAATAATTCTGTATTACAATGAACGCAGTCAATGTAATTGGTATCTCTGGTTGTTCTCAACATCTCACGATCTTGTTATGAAATGCACTGCACGTGTACACCCGGAAACACCGAACGCATGAGAGTGTTGTGTTGTGTCCGTACCAACTATGATAAGCAAATTTTTTAATGGCCTCTCGGCCATCATTCTCACGGTCGCGGCACATCATGCATATACCAACACTCGTTTGCACGAGTAGGTATTGGTATTCTGAAGGCCTTAGATATTCTTGTGAGGGCTGCAGTGACAAGATGGCTCAAACTTTCGCGAGACGTGGCTAGCTGATTTTTCAATGCTCCTCCTAGTTCCTCTGGACTATGTATTCCATCCTCTTTAAGGAAGATTCCAATTTGGATTCTGGCACTGGTGGCATTTGAGTCCTCAGAAAGGGGTGAACTTAGGCCAGCGGAAGGTGGTACAGTGGTCAGAATGAAAATTATGAAATTCAGAATTTTGAGGAATCGGGATGTCGGGGTGAGGTGGTTGGAATAAGGTATTTTACCTGGGCACCATGCACTATCCAGACCTAGTGCCACTGAAGTGGTAGAGCAGACTCTTCTTCACCCTGGGTTGTGTGTGCCAACGACAAAGACAGCTATCCTCCAGTGTGCTGCATCACTCCTCGTGCTGTTGATTGATGAACTGAATCGCATGCTACACAGTGAATTATATAGGCTATGCACACATCTATGCTACTTTACATTGTTATACTTGCAAACAAAAGCTGAAAGTCAATACACATGTGTAGGTTACTGGGAACTTATAAGGCCCAGTCCCTTAAATGCCTTGCGACCTACCTTAAATAAAAGCACTTGGTACATGTAACGCCATTTATTTAGGCGATTGCTTACATGCATCTACGAGCAACACTTTACATTAATAAGTACGTAACATTTACCGGTCGGTAGCAGTGATGTGGTTGAAAATGATGCGAAGGTCTGTGCGTTGCTTAGTACAGAAATTAAGCTTCCCCAGGCGATGCTAACACTGGGGGGTAGTGAGAGGCAGTTTCCCGGGCAGCTAACAAGAAAGGTTCTTGAGTATTATTAAACTATTGCGATGACAATGGTTAGTACGAAAGATGCATGCTGCCTAGGTGCAGAAAGAAAAGTTATGAGACCAACCTCTCCAAGCTCTCAGTGTCTACTGTCTTTTCAACATAGCATGCTCACTGGGGTTGCCACCACAGCGCACAATGTGGAACTACTTTCTGTTACCTTGCACTCGCCGAGCTATGCTTAACACTGAGACACTTCTAATAACACACTCAAATATTCTCTGAGATGACGACAAAACACATTACACCGCAAAACAAGTGGTATGAAGTGTGGATGAAATCGCGTGAATGAAATACACTAACAGAATATTGCAATAACATGGAATAATAACTCTAGGGCTAAGAAAACTACTTTAACGGGTGTCTAGTCCCTTGAACGTGTGTCGTCACCTGAGACCTTTAATGAAATAATTGGTAAAAATGAAAGTGTGTGGTACTGTTTTCTGTATCCTTGCGCAGATGCACATGTGGTCATGTGGCCACTGTCCCACTCTGGGTTCTGTTGCACCTGGATCACACACACTGCATTGCACTTGTACCCTTGCTGGTCACCAATGCTCTACTGTGCATTATAGAGAGTGTCCCTGGTGCAGAGGCAGTGGATGGGGGTAAACTGTCTAAGGGCTGGGAGAGCTCAGCTTATGACACTCCCCCCACCACCACCCAGGGTTTTTAAAACCGTTTGCAGCCATGGTGTCTTCAATGGCAGCAGATGCACATCCTAATTACCTGCCATCGTGGATGTAGCTGGTAGGGGTTTCCAATGTGCCTCCCCATCCACTTGCTGTTGGCGACTGCTGCAGCCGATCCCTGTCTGCTATCCCCCACTCCCGTGCTGGCCTGCAAGGCGCTGGAACACCTCTGCAGATCGTGCATGCTGTGGGCAGAAGAATCCGCCTCTGCAATAGACACAGGACATAAGAGCTGGCCGAATTATCCCCACAGTCGTAGTTCCTCACGCACTCCCTCCCATGGTCTCTTTTCATCACCTCTTGCCCATTGCTGCCTCCCTCTTACTCATTGCCATGGGCGCGACCAGCTCTCTTGTTCACTTGCTCTATTGCATCACATCTTTCGTGCGATGTTTCACCCTCTTCTGGGTGAATAGCAACGACGGGCATCGCATCATCACCTTACGCGTATTCTGCTGGAAATGCAGGCACAAATTGCAACACTGGTGTTCGAATGGTATCGCTTGTAGGCAGTGCGCAACCAAACATGATGGGGCGGACCCTCAGACGAACCCACCTGGTAAACAATGTGTCAGGTATCGTTGGGTTCACTGCACCCTCTGTTACTGTACTTCCTGAACATGCAGACGATACACCTCTGTTACTACCCTTGCTAGGAATCGGCGATGCCGTCGGGCGTCGTCGGGCAAAACTTCTCCTTTCCTGCCCTTTTCCACCATTTTGCGCTGCGGTATCTTGCGGGCAGTTGTCATATGCCACTTGTGCTTATCTATCCTCCTCCGCTGTTGTTGCACCATGATCTGTACTGTATGATATCAAGTTACAGGGGCCTGGTTGGCCAGCGTTGGCCAGACTGCTATCACCGGTGGTCTGTCTCCTGTGAGAGGTGCCGACCTCCCTCCTCGTTCGCTTCGTTCTGGAGATCAACGTACTCATTGCCTGTGTGGGGCTATGTGGCTCCAGTTGAATCTCCCCTCCTGTGATGCGTGTGATGTCATCCCAGTGTGCTCTCTCCAACTCCCTCACCACCTGGACTATGTACATAGTCGGTCCAATACCCCGCGAGATTACGTGGTGGCCGCTCAATTTTGCTGCCAGGTCTATGGAGAAGTTCTGCTGTACAGCTGACTGTGGGTGTTTTTGCAAATACACATGCTGTCCTTCCTGCAAAGTGGGTGGTAATCTCGTTCTTGGTGGGACCCACCCCACCAAATTCCTCCTCTGATATTCCCTTTGCTCGTGCCACCTTTGTACGAACTTCTTGCATTGATGACCAGTGCTCTCTGTGGTGATTGTTGCAATGTTCTTGGCGCAGTTGCATTCGTCTGGTAGCATGAGGTTTCTTCCCAACAGCACGTCCACGGGCGTCCTTCATGTGGCATCATTCACTCGCCGGTGGAGGGTTAACAGAGCAGCAGGCAGGTGTTCAGAGCTGCTGTGTTTCTCACCCACATGGAGTCGCAACTGCATCTTGTGATATTGGTTGCGATGCTCCATGGGGTTCGCTCGTGCATGATAAACGCCTGTTTTCAAATGGTGTACCACAACCAGTTGCATAAATATTGCCATTTTCTCCTCAAGAATTGTCAGTCAAAATTTGCCTTGGGTACCCCCAGCATGCAAAAAAACTCATTTTGCATTGCCTTGACTATATTTGTCACTTGGGTGCTACTGATTGCATAGGACTCGATCCATCTCGAAAAAGTATCTGTCATCATGTGAATTCACAAGTATAAAACGAAAAATTGTAAGCGGATTGGCGTTTCCATATAGGGATTTTCTAAATCCTTTGAAAGTCATAAAGTATTAGTTTTAAAACATTAAGGAAAGTTGCCTTTAGTATTAACAATTACGCCAGAAAATATTTTTGTGCGATAGTTGTATGATTAGTAAGTTAGCTATACCATGTTATTCAGTACAGGAATTTTTTGAAAATAAAAATATATCATGGTTATAATCCTTTTTATTATGTGTGTACGTTGTGCACATGACTTACGTTTTAATGACAGTTAAATAATCTATGTATTTAACGAGCAGTATTTTTTTTTCCAAAGGTTGATTTCTAAAGTGCTTATTTCACCGTGAACAACCTGTATCATGATGCTCTTGGCGGCTCATGCTACTGGACTTTGAGCAGTTTCACCGCAGGCTATACGTATACAGTGGTAATATCTAATTTGAATACATTTAGGCGGAGTGGACTAGGGCTAACCACTCCCTATTTGGAGATAAAGTGGCGGCCTACCTGGAGCTATTTTAGTGTTTGATGCTCAAAAGCGAGGGAACAATTAGACCATAAGCTGGGATTTAAAAAATGGTCGATCAACCATGAACATCATATGCCGTTAAAATTCTTCAATTTGCATGCCACCCGCGCTTGAACGTTTCGTTCGAACTGCCAGTACGACCTTGAAGCTGCTGGGTCGACAATAAGGAAGGGGCTAGGAAGGAAGAAGGGAAGTTCTCTTGTTTCACATATTTTCAGGGGTTTCACTTGTGTTTGTGGAGTAGTCCATTCTCCATTGGAAGAAACATTCTCGGAGTCCTGCAAAATATCTACTTGCAGGCCCGTTTCGTATCCTTCCGCCAAATGTAAACGAACATTGCAATGTGACTCCCGTGTATCATCTGTCAAAATCAATGTTTACATGCCATTGTGTGTGTACATGTGTTCGTATACTTCCGCTACACCTAAACATAAACATTGAAATGGGACTTCTATTTTTATACCTGTCAAATGCGTTGTTTACTGTTTACAGCTTTTCAAAGAATTCTGTCATATTCCATTAACCATTCCGTATGAATATTCTCATTTTAAGCCTCCAGCATTATTTAGGTCAGTTTTATGACGTTTTAAAAATGCCTGAATTGACGACAGTTTTTACAGTTATTTTACATTAACATATTTGTTTTCCACGACATAGCACAGTACATGTAATGCACGTTAGTATTTTGCCACGACTGTGTTTAACACTGTTACAACTGCGAGGTAAAGGGCTGTACTAATTATTATCTTTTTGTTATTGATATGTGTTGGGTCATTTCTCTAAAATGACGGCCTCAGTTGAAATAAATATTAAAACGAAGGAACAACCAGTCAAACGAAAAAGGCACATTTAATTCAAGCGTGCAACTAGTTTTGCTCATTTTTGTCATACAAACTTTAAAAGATATCGGTGAACATGCACACAGACAAGCCTACGGTAACTCTTATTCCGCTCATATTTCTATGTATTGCTACGTACTGTTTATTATGTTTATTGAAATTTATTGGACTGGGCTTAGTATTTTTCTTCAGGGACTGTGGCAAAATGCGTAAACACGACTGTGTTTCAAACCCCTTAGGGCAAAGATACAACGTTGTGATAAACAGACGTGCATGTAAATAAATAACTTCGTCATAAAACAGTTTAAATTTAAAACGTATAAATAGTACTAATGATATATTTGAAATTACGCACACACACAGGGCCAGCGTATCGACCACGATGGACAAAGACACGCCATTTCACAGACGCAATTATTAACGAAACAAACGTCACAGGATATTTTTACTGCCGTGGAAAAACAGATTTATCACAACATCGTAACTTGCCTATGTAGGTTTAAAAAAAACAACGTCTACAAACGTGTGTGGTAATTTGAAGTATTTTTCGGAGTAAGAATAATTTACGCTTCGTGTGGCAAAAAGCAACACGCCATGTCATGGCTCGCCACGTCTGCCAACTTCACTTGGTAACTGCCCCCCCCCCCCCAAATCATATCTAAACATATTAAAATAAGTATTCAAACATTAAAATCCCTTTTCAGTTGTAGTAAATTACAAATTCAAAAAATCATTATTTTGCTGTAATAGTATGAAATATGCTACAATGGAAAACATGTATAATGTAACTAATTAATAGCGAAATGAAACTTCCCGAGTGAGAAAGAGACAAATAAAGAGAGTGAGACGACAAGCCTCGCCCAACAGACAGTTTTAAGTTGCTCTTAGCTCGATAAAACAACACCGTACCATTACGGACTACTCACAATATTTTCCGCTGTTATTTTAAACTGTAAAAATGAGATATGTTGCCATTGGGGCTACTTAAATATGTAAATATTTCGATAGGCACTGTTTAATTTACAAATAGTATACTAAAAAATGAAGTTAAAATAATATTTTAACTGTGAACTAATTATTACCGGTCGTTGCAAACACGTCGCTGCACTAGCTGTTTTTAATTCATACTTAAAAAGAAATAAATATTACAAGTTATAGAAGATATTAAGGTAAAGTTTCATTTATTCCATAATACAGTATTCTAAAGTTAACCACAGTGTTACATATTTGTGGAATATAGATTATTGAAAAAACAGATGTTACATATTATGTTTGGAGTGCTTTTTCAAAGCTTGATGCGGCATGTAGCTATGCAGTGCAGTGTAGATGGGACCTTCTCGTGTCAACATATTGCGTGCTCTGCTATGATGGTTCACCTTATTGCACCGTTTGTGCAAATATTTCTTTCCGTTCGTTCAGTACCCTCTGAAACATGGCCTGGTGTGGCGGTACCTAATGATCTAACTTGGCAAACTGCACCCCGGAATTGTTATCTGTGACATGCCGGTCAATATTAGACACTGAAGGCCTTTCATTTGCCCCAAAGTGTATTCGCCTCGTAACAGCTCGACAATAGTGCTTTGTTCTTTTGCCAGGGCACGCCTAATATAGGTTCCTCTGATATATCTGCTGTAATAATTGCTGACGTGATAGTTTCTAAATCACTTATCCTGACAGTTACTGTTGCTTGCCCTTGTGTGCTATTACTTTCTTGCCCAGCGGTCAGTCTTATTAAATGTATTGTAGGAATTATATCTCCTTTGTTGATAAATTGAGATTGCAAGAAATTGTGTGAAGCAGCAGTATTATTAAGAATGCCACATGGTTTATTGTTGACAAACACATGTATATGGTTAAATTGGGCCATTGTTCTACTCACCTGATTTATTACGACCTACTGGGGTGTCATGTCGGGTTGTTATTTTGTCGGGACCGAGACATCAGAGGCAACAGGCCTCCTTGCCTCTGCTTTCCGTTTCCCTGCTGGTTGACTCCGGTGCCTTGATAGTCATCAAGATACGAGTTGTTGGGGGCAATGGCTGTGTCAATGGTAGGCCTCTGCTGGCCTGCAGTAGCAACAAGTATGTCGCGACTTCCCTGCCTGCTCCAATCTGACGTCTTGACTCTCAGGAGCATGTGTGACACCGTTTTGCTGGCTGTACCCGACTCCCTGTGTGTTTTTGATCTTGCTTTTTACATTGGAAAATGTTGAGGTTACCTGTTCGAATTGTGGCTTGTATGTTTGTTTACTTTGTCGTTTGCACTTTTATCTTCTCGTGGCACGAATGGCATAGATTCCGTTCCAGCATAATGGCAGCTCTCATCATCTTCTCTATGGTGCTGTGTAGCTAGTGGAACTATTGCTATGCGGTATTCCTGTAGTACTGTTTCCACTACCACCTCCATCGCAACCCACTCAGGAAAATGTGGGTGAAAATGTCATAACAAGTTCACTTTGTGCATTATAAATGTAGTGAGAGGCTCGCCAGGTTGCTGGGTTTGTAACGTCAGTTTGTTTTTTGCTTGCAGTGGTGAGAATGCACTTACGAACCACCACTGAAAGCCACGGATGAACCTTGCCATTATAGTTCGTAATGATTTAGTGATTTCCACCAGACTTTTGCTTCACCTTGCAATTGGGCTCCCACACATCGTGCCTATTCCTCCTCCAATGCGCTGTATCTCTGTAGATGGGAATTGTGGTTGAGTATGGAGTAAACAAAGGCGGGCCATACTGTGGAATAATTATGTTGGGGTAGAATTCTGGTAATATTTGTGTATAAGGTGTGATTGGTATCAGTGGTTGAGGTGCTGAGGTTAGGGTGGGTTGTTGTGGAACAGACTGTACCTCCTTGTTGCTCGTACTGTAAACTTCCACGTGCTTCTTGTTTACATGTGCCTGCTGCTCCGTGCCCTTCTGTGCTTCACAATCTTCACACAAAAAATCCTGTTCCCTGAACTGTTTATACCCTCTTGTGCTGTCTGATACTTCTCGTGTACTGGAGCTTTACAATTGCGGAATTTGTAACTTTCTACCCTTGCATCACCCATGCATGTGGTCCGTGAACATGCCATGACATACTTTCTGAACTCCATGAAAAATGTTTCCCAGTTGAACAGTGCTGTTTGTTTTAGTTGCAAGTTTTCATTACAGGTTATACAAATGTATTTCTCTAAGGTTACACTTTTAGCCTTCCTCTCATTGAGACATTTACAGTGAGATTGTATATCACACTGCATGTAGACGAGTGTCTGCATATTCTATCCTGTGCATAGCAGATTGTTGAACAAATTTTCTTCTGCTAATGTCGTAAAAATTTCTTGATTTTTGTTTTGAATCTGAAAGTCCGAAATGTATTTTATTTCTCGTGTGATGTCACTTTCGCGGTTGTCTGACACAGTAGCTTGGTGGGCTGGACTCTTGGCATCTTTAGCAACTGTCATTGCTACATTCAACCTTAGACCATAAATCCTGTAGTCTAAGTTTCAAACAATGCTGCACAGCAGTGCCGGTGCACTGTCATCTGGCCGGCTGGCCATGGTTTATACATGATATAAACCATGCAAACACGGAAGTGTGGTTTTAAAAGCTCGAATTGCGGAAGCGCAAAGCGTTTGGATAGCGGCTGTCCTGTACGCGATTCAGGGGTCAATGTGTGGCGGGCGCACAGCTGACCACTGGTGTGCAGTGAGCGAATTGCGGGGAAGGGAGGAGAGTCTTACATTTATCCTTCCCTCCGTCCTCTCTTGTCTTCTTCACGTGGTGCGAGATGACACGGGTGGTTGGTGATGTGGGTGTAGCCCCTTTGTCCTGCTTGTTTGCCGGGGTGATGTGGCTGATGTCACAATGATTCCAAAATGGCCTTTCTGTTGACCACGTGCTCACACTTCCAGCGTATTGACGGACACTCGCTGCTTTTCCCCGCACTTTTCCCTCTGGTCACATGCTCTCCTTTCGGACATCTTGTAGGCATCTGGAAGGCATCCCGTTGCTGTAGTCGTGCAGTTGTTGTCCCCATTGCCTTTCTCGTTGCGTGTAGCGGTTATAAAAAGGGTGGTGGGGGGTTATTCAGCGGCAAAATTTGAGAAATTGTGGAATCTGTGGGAAATGATTTGGAGCGATTTTGTGTGGTTTTGATGTTCAGGAGATAGTTGGTGAAGGATAGGCCACAAAGTTGGGCAACATTTTATGGTGTTTAAGTGCTCAGGAAGGAGTGAACTTAGGCCAGCGGGTAGTGGTCCAGTGATCAGAGTGTAAATTATAAAATTCAGAAATTTGAGGAGTGAGGTTGGCTGGGTGAGGTGGTTGGAATGAGGTATTTTACCCGGCTGCCACGCACTATCCAGACCTAGTACCAGTGAAGTGGTAGAGCAGACTATTCTTCACTCTAGGCCGTGTGGCCAAAGACCAAAGGCAGCTATCTTATAGTGCGCTACATCACTCCTTGTGCTGTTGATATATAAACTATGTCACGTACAACATGGTGAATTATCTGGGCTATTTACACGACTATGCTACTTTACACTGTAATACATGCAAACAAAAGCTAAAAGTCAATACACACATGTGGGTTGGCAGGAAATTATATGGGCCCAATACTGAAACTCCTCATGGCTTACCTTAAATAAAAGCATTTGGTACACGTAATGCTGTTTATTTAGGCGATTGCTTACGTGCCTCTAGGGGCAACACTTTACATAAATAGGTACCGAACCGTTGCCGGTTGGTGGTGGTTATGAGGTTGAACACTGCCCGAAGTACCATGTGTTACTTAGTGCAGAAATTAAGCTTCCCCAGGTGATACTAACTCTGGGGAAGTGAGAGGTGGTTTGCCTGGCAGCAAACTAAAAAGGTTATTGAGAATTATTAAACTATTTCGGTGAAAATGGTTAGTACAAAAGATTCATGCAGCTCTGGCGTGGAACCGAATGATACACGACCGACCTCTCCAAGCTCTCAGCGTCTTGCTAGTATTTCCATTATCGTGTTTGCTGGGGTTGCAGCCACAGCACACCACGTGGAACGACTTTCTGTTTCTTTGCACTCTCACAACTATGCTTAACACTGAGCAACTTGCAAGAACACTCTTAAATATTCTCCAACATGACAACAAAGCATATTACACAGCAAAACAATCGGGATGATGTGTGCATGAAAATATGTGAATGAAATACACTATAAAAACATTGCATTAACATGGATTAATAACTCTAGGACTTTGAAAAATATTTTATCGGGTTATCTTTTGCTTGCACTTGGCTGTTCGTCATCACCATAGTCCTTTAATGTAATAATTTGGAACAATACAAGTATGTGGTACTCTTTCCTGTATCCTTGCGCAGCTGTGCGTATGGCCGCATGGCCACTGTCTCACACTGTGTTGTGTTGTACCTGGAACACACACACCACACTGCACTTGCACCTCTGTGATCACTGACACACTACCATGTGTGGTAGAGTGTGGCTCCCTCCTGCAAATTCCGCAGACGTCGGGCAAACTGTCTAAGGGATGGGAGCTCGGTTCATGTCATTAATATGATGAATAATATAATAAAAGGAAACCTATGGACACTAAAAGTAACTGTGATAAGATCAAGTGACAAAATGTAATAAGTGTTGATGTATGACATTTGTTAGATATCAGTATTGAAGACTACATTGCACTGTGCAGAACTCTAATGATATCTGGTGAATACTGATGAATGGCAGAGAAATTTAAAAGTTCACACAATACTCAATACACATTATTTATGATATAAAACAAGCGGAACCCTTATAAACACTATACATAACAGTTATAAGATTAAGTGGTAAATCGTAGCAAGCAACAGAAATTTAATGGTGTTAAATAATAGTAAACAGTAAATAAATATCAATATCGCACAACATTCTGTGACCATGAGATAAGACCTAATTATTGGGGAATTTTTTTCGTTCATAGTAGCACTGGTGGCAACTATTCATATTAAATATCTAGGGTGAATTCTATCATTTGAGAAGCTAATATGCTGGGTGTTGTGATTTTCTTATTGAATCTGGCAGTTTATTATATACATTTAGAGATTTATTTATTATGCTGCTGATTCCAATATTAGTCGAGTTTTGTGTATGTTTATGTACGTGTAATATTTTCCTTGTAGAGTAAGTATGCTTATTTTTTGACTGTGTCATTTCCATATTGCGATTATTCAACTAATTAAGAATTTTAAAGGCATATACCGCAGCAGAGACTTTCAAAGTTACCTTTAGTGGGAGAATGTGGGTACTGAGATAAAGATTCTTGATGCGTGTCCAAGGGGGGTATCCATGCATTAATCTGATTGCTCTGTTTTGTATAATATCCAACTTTTGAATATATTTCCTATTTCCGGTTGCCCAGATTACATTCATAAATCTGAGATGGGAATTTATCATGGCACTGTAGACGTCTCTGATTTGATTTTGTAGGAGTTTATTCTTTACACTTGCTAATACACCAAGAATGTGCACTATTTCATTTTTTATTAGTTTTAAGTGTATCTCCTATGTAACCTGTAGTAACATTTACAGACTACCAGGTTACCTTCACTAATCACATACAGCTTGTTTGTTATTGTGTCGGGTGGTGGCCAAGGTGGTATGTTATCTACCTCCTCCTTATTTCTCGGCCTTTCCTCTTCTCCTTCGTTCCTCGTCTCCACATTCCATGTCATCCTTCTCTCGTATCATATTTCAATATCACATGTCAACTTTCTTCATGTGTACAGTACTTGCCGTCGTAAGTTGAACATGCCCTAACATTGGCATGTAGGCGTGTTGACGTGTGAGATGCGTTTCCAAGGTCTTTCGTCCTCTTCATCACACTGGTCAGTCACACATCCGAACATCCGTCGCTGCCCCATCAAAACCTTTGTTCCCTCCCGAAGTGCAGTTCGTTCTTCCTTCTAGCCTCTTCCTTTTATTTTTCTTTCTTGTGGACACTGCCAATTTGCCCCATGTCATGCGTCGAATTCTTGTAAAGTTACCTGTCTTGTGCAGGTGAGTCCTTTGACCTCGCACTCTTCTTCATCGGAATACACTAAATACTGTAGAACTGTTAGTGCGAGCGTTTTGTATTGTGACTGTCGGTACTTCTGTTAGTTATTGTGATGTGTCACACAGAGTACAAGTTTTTATTTCAGTTCTGATTAATTCCAGTTGTACAGAACAATTATGCAATTCTTCAGACATAGGTGGAGTTTCACAGCTTGGCATTTCAGCTGTTTCTGCATTGATGGTAGGCCTAACTGAAACAACAGTAGATATTTTCAAGTAATCGCTTTGGCTTGACGAAGGAGCGAACTATGCATAAAGTAGAGTTCTGTTTCGGTGACATTTCCCAGTTTACAAAAGTACATTCACACAGATTTCTCTTCTCACGAAGCAAAGGAAAATTGTGGTTGGTTCTGCGTGTGCTTTACCTTACAACACACCTTGCAATTTCAGTTTGTTAAATTGCAACACTTCCAAGTAATAATTTTCTACTTGGCACATGTGAAAATAGTGCATAAAGTATAGTACTGTAATAGACGCACTAATCTCCAGTCTCTCCAAGCTCTCACTTAGTCATTCTGTCCTTGCAGTTTGCTCATATTGTACACCAACTAAGCCACCTATTTTCTTCTCCAGTTTTGACATGGAACATTACGATTGACCTGTCTGAGCCGTCAAAACATCCACATTTTGGTCTAACTTTATTCCTATCTCTTTAACCTGTTTTGCTTCTCTGAAATCTTCAGTTCGTGAGCCTTGAGCTTAATACTGATTATGGCAAAACCTTCCCTCACTTCATTAATACCACTATCCACCTTGCTACTTAGTTTCTTATCATGTTCAGCAAACTGACTGAATTATCATTTCTCGTGGGCTACTTTCGAATCTACTATCCATTTGGGAAAATCTGCTATCCATTTGAGCTCTCTCTTCTGCAAACTTATTTTCCAACATTTGAATCAGTACTACAAATTTATCTGCCTCACTGTTGATGCTAGGCTGGCCTGTTCCTGTGACAGTATTGGACTCAATCATGTTAGTATCTTCAGTAGACACAATAACTTGAACGGAATTGGTTGCTGTGGGAACTTGTGGTAGTGTGTCAACACCGATGATCTCCTCTATTATAGCATTATCTACATTGCTTAGTTTAGGTGTGCTCCCAGCACTGACAGTATCTGATCGTTCAGAATCCATGCCTTCAATTTCAAAACATCGCCTTGGTTTTGCGGAATCTCTTAGGAAGTAGGGTTCCCTGTATCCTTTGCTTATATCTCATTCCCTTCTCTGTTTTACTTCGGGCACTATGTTAAGGGCGTCACTGTCATATATGATGCTGTGTCCTTAAACGTATGGCTTATACTTGACTACCATGTCGGGCGCCACTGTAATACTTTGTAGTATTACCCTCATCTAGTGTAAATGTTGGTGTAGTGTTGAGACTGACCACAACCAAGCTTACCTCTCAACGAGAAAAACATACAATATTACAAAATGTATCAATGGTGGTGCAAAATGTTTTTAGTGCCAATAGAAAATAAATGACTATGGCAAAATGGGCTAAATCGACTTCATGCAGGCCTTAGAAGATTGGCGCCATGCACGTAATACTAAGAATTGCCTTAGGAGTATGATGGTGCAAAGTCTCATACTTTCCTGAATGCAGTAGATAAAATAATTGCCATATTCGCGACAACAGTTAAAACCAAATTACATTTTACCACGAATATTAACTGAGTAAACAGAGCAGTCATCGGACTCTTAAAATTTTAATTTCAACTTGCATTTCTTTGCTTCAATGTTATTAAGAAATTGGTTATGCATGTGAATCCAATCCAGCAAAATCTGTCTGGAAATATTCTGAATAAGTATTCTAATAGGATTTTTTTATGCAGTACATGTAATACACTTAGGCCAACATGCTACAAGAAACAAAATCAGAGAAAAATATATGAAAAGCCCCCTTTTTTTTAATCAAATCAACACATTTTATACACTGACATAGCATTTTTCAGTTTTCACACAATTGACAAGGAGTTCAAACACACTATATATATATATATATATATATATATAATATATATATATATATATATATATATATATATATATATATATATATATATATATATATATATATCTCTTTACATAGCACTTTAGCACAAGACATTTTAAGAAGAGACAATATAATTCAACCCATAGCAACAAGACATCTCATGACACAGCAAGCAAAACCTTACACATGAGAAAAACACAAGGATGCATCAAATATAGAAATCGCTTTCAGAGAAAATTACACTACAACATATATAGGCTCTTAAACCTTCAAAAGATCACTTGGCAGGCAAAATAAGAAAGCTTAAACTGTTAAACTGATCTGAGTAGGGATAACTCTTCAATCTTTTTCAGTGTATGAATTTTGATGTTGGGATATCAGTAAGTCACTTCTAAAATAGTAATTTATCCCTCAAATTGAAAAAGATAACTCTCTCATCCAATGCAATCAATAAAATAAAAATTCAGTAACTTAAGAGACCAAGCTTTTTATCTTCCAACAAAAAATTACTCTTTGGCTAGTTCATCGAAAATTTGGGCTACTGGGCAAGTTAATGATGACACTCAAAACTTAGTTCAATTGCAATCACTTTGAGAGGAATCAAAAATATATCTTCCATTTAATAAGTGAAAATATGTCATTTCCAGAACCCGTCTCATATTCAACTTGGTAAATTTATTTCAAACTCACACAATATTCGCAACATTACGGATGCAAATAGATGAACCCATCTGCCTTACTGCAGTCATACCGCATCACGTCGTCAACCCTCCCAGACTCCATGTCACAGATGATGCCAACGGGTCTGGTCTGGCCCATCCTCTCCAAAACTCTCGGGCCTCTCAAATACGACGTCCTCGCGGTTGCATGGCTGTTGGCAAAAGGGCGAATCCAGGGTGTACGCACCCATGCCAAGAATGAATGCAGAAGTCCCAAATCTCATTGTTATCAACTCAACCGAAATTGGCTGATGACAAAGTTTGAATTCGCCTCCCTTCATACCAAAACAACGTGCAGAGCACATCCCTATATTTCATATTGATAATAATCACACATCAATATCGTTCATTAAAATTACAGACATATTACTGCCTTGCTCATTTCATGAGCCAGGCAGTATTATGCTTAGCAGGTAAGCAGTAAGTCTTTAAACTTATGTAAATACAATGAAAATGAGGTTAAACATGTACATTAAAATCAGTTATGCACACGAGTGGACAAATTAACCTGTAAATATATCTTTAATGTCAAAATAATAACAAGCTCGTGTTGGTAAACACACCACTTAGTGTCTATCATCAACACCATAAAGTTTGTTTTATAGTTCCAGTGTCGATATAAACATAATATTACATTTGGTGTATTTTGTAGACAAAATTTTTAAAGTAAATAAATCTGACTGTTAACAAACTTCACATGAGGTTTCTGTAGTACCAAGCACTACAACACTGATAAAACATCAGTGATTTTGGTGTTTGTCAGTGAACAGTGTTTGTTGTTGCTCCACCCATGGGCGCCACAGAAGATATTTTGTTACTTTGCTTAAATTCAGTTTAATTAACTGTATTGTAACTACTTACTTTAGTTTTTATTGTGTGTTGGGTGTAGCGAAATAGTGAGGTTTGTATTGTAGACAATGTTGTTGTACAACCTGATACAAAATTACTTCAGTGCCATACCCCAAAGTTCTCCTCAGTGTGGTATGACTGACTTGTGCAACAACTGAGACATAAGTACTGTAAATAGTTGACACATTTACACTGAAAATAGCATGGATACCACGTACTTTCTCATAGTAGACTGCCCCACCTTTCCTGAAACTGTGGGCAACTGCTGGTACAGCATTGGCAAGAACTGAATATTGAGGGTGTGTAGGTACTGAAGTATTAATTAGTGTTTGTTAATTATATTCAAACTCATATGCAAAACAATGTGAAAAGAAAATAATCGTCAAATTCAATGATGCCATAAGAGACAAAACAGTGTTTGGGGAATTACTATTGTAAAATAACAACACTCCAAAATTAAAATTTTACTATTTAATTATGTCATTCTTTTTCATTCGTTTTCTATTCAAAATCCCTCAAAAAATACTTTCAAAGTTCTCAAAATCAGAAATAGTGTAAATTGAAACCTCTTATTTGATCTAAAATCGCCTGCTGTCGCCATAGTGCTTATTAACAGGCACACATGTAAACTGCAAAATTCTAAAAAGTATTCCTTCTCTCAAACATTTCAAAACACAAAAAATGTACCGGAACTCTGCTCAACAATATTGCACATAGTGAACTTATCCATCTCAGAGTACACTTTGGGTGAAAACTGTTGCTTTTAAAAGTTTTTATTAAAATCACAATTAACATAGGTTGAATAACTCAGTCAGTATTGCACACTCATAAAAGTACAAGTCTCTTAGAAGGAAAAAAAATCACATGACTGACCACAATCTTATCCCTAAATAGTTCAACTTTATTTCAGACAGCAATTGTTCTACATATTTCTGGGTATACCACTCCTAGTAATATTGCAGGGCATTCAGGGTGGCTTTCAGTCATATTTCGCATTTGCAGGGCTCAGGTCTCTTGTTTTCATCCCTTGCGCTAAACTGCATTTTATAATACAATGTTCCACAACTTTTGTAGCACTGAAACTTATTTTACTGCAGTTAAAATCAAATTTTGTTGGACACACCTCTTGTGCATCCATACTCTTTAAAGATAGAACCTTGAAAGAGTGATTACTGGTGGAACCAGCAACGATATTTCAGAATTAGCGGCATATCTGCACATCAATCACAGAAAGACTTCCAAAAAAGATCTTCCTGAGATTGGTATGCAGAGATAAGCACGCATTCAAAACACAAGAAAACATCAGTTTTTGCATGGCGTATCTATGACATTCGTCTACAAGTGTGACGTTAGTGACTTCATACACAGAACAGCATCTCTGGCATCAAAAATGCCGATTAAACGCTGTGAACATACAGTCATGCATAAAATTACATTTAAAACTTCATTTTATACATTAAATTTGAAAAATAAAATATATCATAAATATTACATGACTGTAAACAAAAAATTAAAAATCCCCGTCAAAATTTTTTTAAAATGTACAACAGACTATGTAAAACCTTCAAAAATTGCGCTATTAAAAGTGACATCAAGAAAGAGAGAGAAAAAAAAAAAACGTAAACATGAAATTTTCCCACTCCTGGAGAAAACAAAGTTAACATAACCTCACATCTAACATTAATAAATGTGCCGTAATGCACGGGGTTTTTAACCATTACGAAACAAAAAGAAACATTTAAAACTAGATAAAATAAAGAAAAATGTACTGTAAACACACTATAACTTAACGTAAACATCCTAGCATAGTATACAACTCAAACAGAAATAAACAACATTTGAAAAAAACATACATACACACACTTAATTAGGCTACCACCCGGTGGCGAGCTCTCTCACCTCTCCTTCACCCAACCAACTCCTTTTCCCTCTCCCTTCCTGAACGTACCAACCCCTCTCACATACACCAATTCCTCCCTCAACACATTCCACTCCCTCACAGACCACACAAGCATGGCCACATATGGGTCCCATACTGCTGCAGCATATTCTAACATTGGCCGTACCATTGTGTCATACGCATTCTCCTTCACCTCACAGCTGACTCCCTTCAGTACCCTTCCCAGCATACCCAGTGCCTTTCTTCCCTTTTGAACCACCCTCTCTACCTGTTTTTTTCCACTCGAGGTCTCCCTGCAGTACAGTCTCTAGATACTTATATTCTGCTGCTTCTTTTCTCTCTTGTCCCTTCCATCTGTATATATCCCTGCTTATCATTTTCTTCTTTGTGAACCTCACTACCTTAGTTTCTCTTACATTTATCTTCATTTAATTTTTCCTGGTCCACAACCATATCTTATCAATGCCCGCCTCCAAATTTCCGCCCCCCTATCCCACTGCAGCATATACAACACAGTCGTCTGCAAACAATCTAATTTTTCCCCTAATCCTCAAACCCATGTAATTTACCATTATGGTAAATAACAAAGGACCCAGCACGTTTCCCTATGGTACCTCTGATGTAACCTCCTCTTCCTCCTGTATTGCCTCCCCCACTTTCACCCTCTGCCTTCGCCCCCTGAGAAAGTCTCCTATCCATTCCACTACCCTTCTGTCTGGTATCAGCGTCTCCACATTCCTCACCAATGTCCCATGGGGCACCTTATCAAATTCCTTCTCAAAATCTATGAAGCAGGTATCCACCTGCTTCCCCTCATCATCCCCAGCCAGCTGTGTATCACATGAGTATCTCCTCCTGAAACCATACTGGGACTCCTCCAACAAATTTCTATTGTTCATAACCCTCACCACATAATGAACCACCAGCCTCTCCTTTACTTCTACTGTACTTGATGTGAGACTCACCGGTCTGTAGCTGCCAGGCCTCCCCCTATCCTCTCCCTGCTTGTGTATAGGTACCACCATAGCATCGTTCCAATCTTGTAGTAACTTACCTCTCCTAAGGACTTTTTGAACAGCACCTCTAAATATTTCACCAAATCCCCGCCATCAAACTTTAGTGCTGCATTTCCTATCCCATCTGGACCCCCTGCCTTACTGATCTTCAAACCCCTAATTACCTTTTCTATCTCCCACTCCCTTATCTTAAATTTACTAAACACCCCCCGAACCCTGCTTGCCCCCCTATTCCAACCCTCCTTTGCGTCAAACACCAACATGTACTGTCCTTGCAGCATCTCCAATTTTTGTTGGTCATTTGTCGCATGCCTACCACCCCTTCCTGTTAGCAGAGGGATCCCCTTCCTCTCCTCCCCTTAACCGCCTAACATACCTAAACAATTTCCCTCATTCCTTACCTTTTCCTTCTTCCACCATGTTCCCCAGATATATATTCTTTGCCTGTTTGATCTTCCTTTCAACCCCCCCACACATTTGTTTCATAATTTCTTTAGATCTTATCATCCCTTCATTTCTCCACTTGGAATGTAATTTTGAGCACTTTCTCTTCATTTTAAAAATCTCCTGTCCGTAATATGGTGGATCTCCCCCAGTCCGTAACCAATTCATTGGCACAAATTTCTCCAACATAACCTCCATTAATCCTCTAAACTCCCTCCACAACCCCTCTACACCCTCCTCCATAGACCATTTTTTAAACCTGTCTCTCAGGAATATTTCTGCCCCCTTCTTGTCTCCTCTGCCATTTGCACTTCCCTCATCTTGCCAATCCCAATTTCCACAACCGGGATATGATGGTAGATTATACCATCCAATACTATTGCACCAACTACAGCATTCCCAGGTCTGACCAACATCACATCCAGCACTGACCCAACATCCTCCTCATTCCATCTTGTAGATGTTTCTACTACCTTGACTAATCCTCTGTTGACTAACTGTGCTGCCATTCTCTACATCATGCTACCCATTCCTTCTGCGCCCTCTACCCATTTCACCCCTGGCATATACAAATCCCCTGCCACAACAACCCACTGCCTGTCATTTAATCTATCAACCCTCTCCTTGATCATCTCAATTACCTGCCACCCCTGTCCTGTTGGTCTATACACTGCCAGCAAAGAAGTTTTCCTATTACTAACACCATTCGATTTAATTTCCATTACCTCGACATCCTCACTAACCCATTCAACCGCCCCTATCAGCCCTTTCCTTACACACACCATTATTCCTCCTCCTCTCCCAACTCGGTCTCTTCTGAAGATGGAGAACTTATCCTGCCTACACTCAATGTCCAATACTTCCTCAGTCAGCCAAGTCTCCACAGCTACACTATATCTGCCCTATATCCTTCAACCTTTCCCCAGAAGCCCTCCAGCTTGTTGTACACACTCCTACAGTACACCACCATTATCTTTATACTAGTACTCTGCTTTACCATCCTAAGTTGCTTACCTATCTCCACCCCTTCGGCCTCATCAATGCTATCCTCTCAATTTCTCTCCACTTCTGTTTCCTTGTTTCTAACTGATTGCTATTTCAATAATTGCTGCTCTGCTCTGACCCTCTCCATGTAGCCAGCTACGTCCCTACCTAGCAGATCACCTAGAATCCTCTTTCCCTGTTCTGTCAGGTGAACCTGGTCGCTCCCTACAATTTCCCAGCTTACCCATTTTCTACTATCTATAAATGTAGCCCCCAAATCCCTACACACCCTTTTACATACCTCACTTGCAGCCACTGCCTTCCTATAGGATACTCCTTTCCTAACCAGCATGCCACTGACTACTGCCCTAGTTACAGGGAACTTCTCCCGCACTTTCCTCAGCAATCCCCTGAGGTCCTGCTGTACCTCCTGCCCCACCTCCCTATGGTCCAGGTCATTTCCCCCTACATGAATGAGAACAACCTTTGCCACCCTGCTACCTCTCATACCACTAACCCTTTCCTCCAAATCCCTGGTATTTCCCCCCCCCCCCCCCCAAATGTTGCTTTTATGTAATTTCCTTCCTGATATCCCTCAGCTCCACCCCCTTTACAATAGAGCTGCCTAGAAAAACTACCTCTGGCTCCCTTCCTACAACCTTTTCCTGCTTTGTGGCTCTTCCACCCACTTGTCTACCCTTGTCTCCGGCCTCCTGCATCACCCTTGTTTCCTTCCCTTTGGCCAGCCCTCCTCTCTCCCCACTGGCCCTGAAATGTCCCTTTGTCCTGCTTGCTGGTCTCTGCTAATCGCACACTTGCAAGCCTCAGCATAGTGCTTCCTACCTTCTGCGACTGCCTGTTCCCTGCTTTCTGTTTCCTGTTCCTCTATTCCTGATTGCTTCCTTCCTACTATTATCACCTTATCCCTTGGTACTATTTCTTGCTCCTCTAACCTTATTTGCTCTCTTATGTCTCCTACTGCCTTATCCCTTTCTACTGCCTCCAACTCCTCTATCCTCCTCTTTAATCTTACCATCTCTATCTCTGTCTCCCTCCTCCTCTAACTTTCCTCCTGCATTTCCTCCTGCAGCCCTATTTGCATTCTGCCTAACTTTTCCTTTCTACTCAGCTTTTCCCCCTGTGGAGTAGCTTTTATCTTCCAACTCCTCGTCTAACTTATCTAATCTCATCTCTACTCTACTCTTACCCATCTCATTCTTGACCTTTTCCTGCTTTTTCTCAATCCTATGCATCATTTCCCTCTCTTTCTTGCTTATCAAATCTACCATCTTCCCTTTCCACCTCTCCTCCTTAGCCACTTCCATTGGCACTGGCACATACTCTACAAAGCTTCCCCTCAGCATATCCCACATCCAGTTTCCACCTTCTCCACTTATTTTTGTTTCCTTCTCTACCCTTAATCTGCTCCCTACCACCGCCACTAAACCCTTTCCCTCAGCACATTCCTCACACTTCCACTCATGATCCTGTAGTGATCTCAGTGCCTCATCCCTGATCCCTATTCAGCCAACATGGTTCCAGCCGCCACACTAGTCGCACTGCAACCACTTTCTAACCTTCTCCACACCTTACCACAGCCCCTACACTTACACCTCCCTATTATTTTTTACCCTTTCTCTTTTTAAAAATAATTTAACTAATTTAAAACTACTCTCCCTTATAAAATACACCAAATACCTACATAAACGCACACACCTTCTTAACTAGCCTAACTTACACCATACATCCTTTACATTCGTACAATAACAAAGGCCTCGGCCTCGTGCACACAATTGGACACTACTCCATCCTTATAACTAATTACCACATAAAATACTTGTCTTAACTCTAATTATACCTCAAACTACTACTCCACCTATATTTAAACCAATTGCTAGAACTAATTACAAGGCAAAACAACCTTAAATACGTTTAGACACTATTTGTAGTCTGTCTGTGACGGCCATAAATATGTAAAATCTGACATGCTTCATCAGCAGTATTGCTGAAATCACAAGAGAGCGACATGTGCGGCGTAAGGGGCGCAACACGAATAAATGTCATTGAGCATTGAGGCCGAGCGCTACTCTTCTGCAAACCAAGTTATAGTGAGTCCCAGTGTAGCCATGTGGCAAACGAAAATACTTATTGCTTACCACATTGATTCATCCAAAAATACTGTTGTGTTTATTTATTTCATAAACGTTTCATTTTCAATCATACGTATTTATTATGTTTAGTTTACGGCTATAAGATCATATTTTTTATATTTTATGCAAAATCAGTATATTTAAAAATAATTTGTCCAAAAACAGATTTAAAAAAAAAATGTAAAAATTATTGGCTGTCGTTCAAGAAACTAGCAGCTAGTGACAAGAAACTATTTACGTATTAATATATATTTTTGAATTTTTTTGTTGCGTGGCGTTAAAACGCCAATTTTACTTGTACCTTTTTCTCGTTGCATCGCATCTGTCACGCGTTTGTGTTTCCAGTAGTACGGAATGCGACCCTATTTTATTATTTTTTTGAAATGTAGTTTCAACAACCATGCTCTATTTTGTTCTTGTCTATATCAGATTAGGTGTTTTATTAAATAGTTATGATTTGGAAATTTAAAATTTATTTTGTAAAGTTTGTTTCGCATAAAAAAACACATATATTTTAATAATCTAACTTTCAATTAATGTGAATATGTTGGCTGCCATGGCATGAAGATTAAATATGGTAGGCGAACTAATGTTATGATTTGTGTTTTTGGTGGGCTCTGTGGTGTGTGTTTGAAAGTGGCCTGGTTACGGTGATACTGTTTATTTTGTAGTGAATTCGCATATGGAATGTGTTGGACGTAAAGTTCTGCGGGAAATGGTAAGTATTTTTTTTATGTAGTTCATTGTATCATTTGTACGGTATAAGACTATTACTGTGTATGTGGGGCAGTGATCTATTTTTACATTGAATTGACTTTTATGTTATTATTGAGGCGGTAATAAGAACTAGGATTTTGGATTCTTTAGTCTCTTAGGTTGACCAAGTTGAATAATTGTAATTGTATTCAATATACGCGTAGCTCTAGGTATAGGACATAATGAAATTAATTCACTAGTGCCTGGGCAATTAGCCCGTGGTGTTTCTTGGAAGGTTTATTTGTTTTATATTACCACTTTTTCTTTCTTGTTATATGTGAAAATTGAGAGCAGAAATACATAAGTTAGCATTATTTAGGCTAATTTGGATTAAAATGTTTAAGACATGGTCATCGTCACGCATCAGAATTTAAGTTACTGATACTGTTAGGTGCATTTTATGTTGTAGCTGATTAGTGCATCAACTTCGTACACCATTTCATATCTCCTGTCACACACAATCCTACCTGTAAATTACATACTACTGCCAAGCTAATCACACGCACACCCACAATATAATTTGACACATTGATTGGTACAGAAATAAGAAAGTAATTTGATGTGGGTCATTACTCTTGCTGTGTCCAGATTCACCAACTAACAGACCTTACCAAGATTTGTGCTGTAGAAAAATACTGCGAGGTCATGACACCATTTTTACACTGCCCAGATTCACAGCCAAGGTGTGAATGTACCTTAGGATGTCCACTTCTGGCAAGGGGAGACAATACTTTAGATTTAGACCTACATGTAAAGGTTTAGACACACCCAAAACCTCTAACAATTTTTTCTGGAAACACAAGCAGAAGGCCTAAGTAGTAGTATTTAAGCCTGCAAGAGTTTAAAATTATTTGTGTGCTATAAAAAAATATATATTTAATAGTTTACTTTAGCTATTGATCATGCACAGTGTAATTGGTGGGGCACACAGATATGATATAACTATTAAAAAATGTTTGTTGTTTTGTTAAATTACAGAGGGCAGTATTTTCATATTTTAGGAGAAAATGGGTAACCCTATAGGCCAATCAGTTTGTTAGTGCTGCAAAAAAAGTAGAGTACCTATAAAAGTCAAGTGAGAAATATATGGGACACTTTCTCTCTAAGCTGAATATTAATTGAGATATAAGCCCATAAATATCTAGTTTTCAAGTGTATTTGGGCAAAATACCAGAAACAAAGTTAGAATTTAGGCTGATTAAAATTTTCCAAATATTTTATGGTATCTTTATAACCTAAGAGTAAACTCTCATTGATAGTGCCCACTATAGATAATGAAAATAACAGGGGTGGCCAACTTCTTTGCAGGCAAACGTTTGTACTGTCAGCAGTTACAAATGTTTGACAATTACTGCACAGGTGATGGATACACAACACTTACTATAAACAACATACAGTATTAGTTTACAATATTGAAGCTGCCTGTGTTTCTCGCAACAGTCGGTTTGTGATTGTGCATGAAGCATTGGTATTACCTACGCATGTGGAGCTGTATTGCTGTTGCCGAAAAGTTTGTGTCCACTAAAAGAGTGGGACCTGGGCAGTTGCATCAAGAGATACATTTTTGTTAGTTATTCCTACTGTTTAATAAACTGGCATCAAATTTTCGTAATTTCTGATGGTACAGTTGTCTGCAATAAGAGGGTGCCCCACCCTATACTTTCCCGTTGCTGTTCCCATATAGTGGGGGCTGTTAATGAGAGTTTACTCTTGGGTTGAAGATCCCGATAACATAAAGCAATGATCAGAGAATTTAAATTTAATTAATTTTGTTTCTGATATTTTGAAAATACAGTTTCAAAGTTTAATTTTAAATGGCGCATGTCTCTGTTAGTATTCAGTTTAGGTAGAAACTATCGCATATTTCCCACTTGACTTAGCATAAGGAGTTGCTTCGTGAAGTTTGTCGGTCAAATTATGCTCCATCCTTTTAGTATTTTAACTGAGATAAAATAATTGTAAAAGTAAAGATGTGTATATACGCCTAATAGGACCAATGTAGCAACCTTTATCTACCTAAATCATGTTTGAACCAAAAAATGTTATATTGTTTGTAGCCTAAATGACATAACTCTTATTACCTACCTACTGTATTCACTTAAATAACAAAAGGGCTCATTTAAGAAATAAAAATTAATAAATTTCAGTGTTTGTTGCAATATTTTTATTTGCAATGATACTGTGCTGTCATCCTGGAATATAATTAATAACTTTGAAAATTGCTCATTGTCTTCCGAGTTGGTGCGTAATTTTACTCTTATGTTTTAAACAACTTTTTTGGATGAATATTGTGGGCTGGTAGACTATAGATAAGGGTAATTGTTCTCAGTCTCTTTTCGTAAACTTGTCGATGGGTCTGCAAGTGGTTAATGCACCGGTGTAGGTTACACTACTTGCAGCATTTTTAGAACACCAGGTTGATTTTCAATGGTATTTTAGTCTGTTTCCATATGCAAATTAATGCCATTACACACAAATTTTAAAGTTTTAGCCACCCATTTGTAAAACTATGTCTGAATTACTTTTGCAATTTTTGGAATGCTTGAAAATTACGAGATGAGGGTGTGTTAAACTTTTATTTTTTAGAGAAAGCATTCCAAAATTCATTGGTTGATGTTTTGGTGCATATACGCCAGATCCACCAAATTTTCAGGCTGGTTGAGCTGTTGGAGGAATCTTGTTTAACCAGGCTCAACTGAAACAGTAGTTTTTAAACATCCAGTGTACATTGGTGGATGCATCGGTGGAGTTTCGAAAGTGCAGATTAGCAAGATTTCTGAAGTCTAGAATTTGCAGACTCATTTCAGCATAGGCATGTTTGTGTGATTGATAGACATTCTAAGTACTTACCTAATGCAATGGGGACGAAGAGAGGGGTATGAAAACTTTCTCAGCATCATTTGTAGCAGTGGGATGTATAAATGTAAGGCTCTGCGAATTTTAGTTAAATTTTGCAAGACTGCCCACTCTAATTATTAGGTAGGAGGATTGAAGGAGAGCCGTCCCAAGTGCATTAAATATGTGTGGTCATGCACTGAAGAGGTTTAAAGTGATAAATTAAATATATTAATGTAAATTTTCATTCCTGCTAATAGCGTCCAGGGATGATGCTGCAGATTCTGCAAAATTGTAAGATGATTGCCTAAGAACAGGGTTACTTATCAACTTTAAAATAAATGTAATTTTGGAAAAGACTAGAATTTCCTTAATATGGTTTTTAGCAAGACAATTTTGTTTATAAAATTTTTGTAAGAATATACCAGTAGTCTTGTAAGTTTGAATTTCTAATGCTTCTATTTTAATAATGGAGTTCAAAATAATAATGTGGAACAATTTTCAAGATATTAATTTTTACCAAATTTCCAAATTATCTCATAAAATGTACTTTCTATTAATTTTGTTCCCTTGGGAGAGTGAATTTTTTCTGAATGGTTGCAAGAAATTACATTTAAAGTCTACTATTGACAGTAACATGGATATAGGAAATGCTGAGTAATATACTGCTGCTGACTGATTTTTCATGTCACACACTGAATATGTAACATGATTTTTTCAAACCCAGCAATGAAATTGCAGTTTGTATTGCAATAGATTTGTGGATCTTGTTTATGCAGAGATTGAAACCATTTTTGATTCCCAGTTCATGATTAATTCTGAAATTATATTCCATAACTATTTTTGTGTTATGTTTTGTTATCCAACAGGAACAACTAGATATAGAGGTAAAAAATTTCCACTTACTTGCTTCCATCTGATTTATTTTTGTCGATTGTAAAATTTTTCCTTTGATTTCATGGGACTTGTGTAGGTTCGGGGCTACATGATCCTTAGTGGTACATGCAAGGAAAAATGGTTACTCAGTTTTTCATTCCTGCATTTATTTTTTTGTTGCCATGTTGCTTGTAGGAAGCAGAACCTTTTAGTATGCAAGATGCCTCTCGTCACAGCGTAATAATTACTCACACAATTACGCACCACAATTGAACATCATTTACATACAATTTTTATTTTACCATACATTTTTGTCAGAGAGGAGCTATTTGAATCACTCATCCTACATACTAATAAACCTAATATAACCAACACCTGAAATTAGGCTATCACCTGGTGGAGAGCTCTCTTACCTCTCCCCTACCAGACCAAACTCCTCTTCCACGTCCTTCCTGAACTTTCCAACTCCCCTCACAGATACCAATTCCTCCTGCAACACATTCCTCTCTCTCACAGACCTCGCAAGCATAGACTGCCTACCCCACTCTGTGCTCCTCCACACCCTCGGAGGCTTTTCACAGTTTTATTTTTTTCCACTCTAAAACACCTCCTTGCTTAGCTGGTAGCGTGAACTTCCCCACTCTTCCTCTCCATTCACCATCCTGTTCATCCTTTCAACTTTCCTCCTGTCCTTCAATGAGTTCCACCCCGTTTCTTTTATCACTGATGTCCTATATTTCCCTTCATCCTCACCATCCTGCCCCTGCCTTCTCCACCTACCCATCACCCATCTTGCTGCCGTTCTTTGTACCTTGTCCAACTCTCCCACCTCCACGTACGGGTCCCATACTGCTGCCTCATATTTTAACATTCCCAACATACACGAAGCCCTTCTTCCCTTTACAATCACCTTCTCTGCTTGTTTTTTTTCCATCTGAGGTCTCCCTGCAATACAATCCCTAGATACTTATATTCTGCTGCTTTTTCTATCTCTTGCCACTCTCATCTGTACTTGTCCCTGCTTATAGCCTTCTTCCTTGTAAACGTCACTACCTTATTTTTTCTTATATTTATATTAATTTTATTCTCCATAGTCCATAACAATATCCTGTCAATATCTGTCTGCAAGTTTCCCCTCCTCAACCTCCACTGCCCTCCCTTTCTCCCCTGCTCTACACAATCATCTGCAAACAATCTTATTTTTCCCCTAATCCTCAAACCCACGTCATTTACCATTATGGTAAACAACAGAGAGCCCTGCACACTTTCCTGTGGCACCACTAACGTAATCTCTCCTGCCTCCAATATTGCCTCCACCACTTTCACTCTGTGTCTTCGCCCCCTGAGAAAGTCCCCAATCCATTGCAGTATGCACTTTTCCTGTATTAGCTCGTCCACTTTCTTCATCAAAGCCCCATGGGTACCTTATCAAATGCCTTCTCAAAGTCTATGAAGCAGGCATCCACCTGCTCTCCCCATCAACTGCCTGCACCAGATCCTCTTAACAACCCGGCCAGCTGCATCTCACATGAGTATCCTTTCCTGAAACCTTGTTGTGACTTCTGCAACCAATTTCGCTTGTCCATAACATTCACCACATAACTGAACCACCAGTCTCACCATTACATTTCCTGTACTCTTTGTAAAACTACTGGTCTGTAGCTGCCAGACCTTCCCCTATCCTTCCCCGTGCTTGTGTATTTGGACCACCAATGCATCCTTCCAACCTTGTGGCAACTTACCGTATTCCAAGTACTTGCTAAACAACATCTCCAAGTATTTTGTGGCCATCATACAAGTTATAAACTTTATAGAAACTGAAGTTGAATATAAGACTTCATTGGACATATATTTCACCTTCCATAATACAGACATTAGCATTTAACAAATTAAAATTTCTTGGATAATCTATAGAAAATATGACTTGAGCGTTCAATACAACAAACTAATCCAAAGCCACTCCGATTATAATAAAACAATTTAAATGTAAGGACACGTCTCTGACAAATTTAAGGTTTGAAATTTTACAATATCAATCATGAGGAAACCACATTAAATCCTTTAAGTGTATGAAAGTTCCCAGAGCACTGATACAACATTAAAAAGATTAATTCTTGCAGGGCACTGAACAGCCTTTAAAGCCTAAAGAGGTGAAATAACTTTTGGACAATACATTTAAGATATCTACTGACTTAAATCACTGAAAGGGTTTTATTAAATATGAGTAGGTGTTTTGCGTAAGGAATGTCCAAGCTGAAGTGAGCCGATGCTGTCCTGTCAAATGCGCCATTTCCATTTCCAGGTGGATTACACAGCAAATATCTAACTTGAAAATTACGTGAACAATCATTAGTAATTCTCATGTGAAATTTCTGGGACCCGCATAGAAAGATAGTAAGTTAAACCAAACTAAATTTCTATTCTAAACAACTTTACGAAGAAGAATTTTGAATGCTAAACTAATGATACCAACCAAGTAATGCTGTAACTATTCACATTACCATTTAAATTGTATCAAACGGGCAAATCCACCTGTCGTTGCCCATCTGCCTTCACCAAAATAATCAAGCATGTTGGCTACCAAGTTGGCTATTGTAGAACCTAAGTTTCAATAGAAGTCCCATAACTGGGGCCTGAGCAGAATTAAAGTAAGTGATTACAATAAGCTAGTCAGAGTAAAAGTGGCAGAGAGTAGCAAGAGCGAAAAGGCTCACACCTCTGTTTTACACTTCAACCAATAAGAGAGAGGAAGTAACACTCATGCTCGGAAAGGAGGCAGTACCAAAGAGGAGGGTGGCAACCCAAGGTAATGCGAAGGCTGAGGGGTGACCACATCTTTATTACATACACCTTGCTCTATACTGTGCAATTTCACTAACTCCCATCAATCTGAAGTGCTGCGTTCCCTATCCTGTCTGGTCCTTATTGCTCTTCAACCCCCAATTTATTTCCCCCCCCCCCCCCCTAATTCCAATCCTCCTTTGCCTCAAACACGAAAAAGCACTGGTCTTGCTGCGGCTCTGATTTTTCTTGGTCATTTGTCGCAGTCCTACCATCCCTACCATTCAGCAGAGGGATCCCTTCCTCTCCGCATCTTACCTTACAATTTCCCCCATTCCTTGCCTTTTCCTTCTTCCACCATGTTCCCTAAAAACTTATTATTGGCCTATTTGAACATTCTTTCATTTCTCTACTTGGCATGTAATTTCCTTCACTTAGTTTTCATTTTTTGTATCCCCTGTCCATAATATGGTGGAGTTCCCCCAGACCTCTTTTCTTTGCCACAAATTTCTCCAACATACCCTACATTATTCTTCTAAAGTCTTCCCATAATCCTTTCACACTCCTCTATAGACCACTTTTCAAACCTATCTCTCAGGAAGATTTCTGCCCCCTTCTTGTCTACTCTTCCATACTGCTACACCAACCTATCTGTGTTTGCTTGTCCCTCATTGTGCCAAGTCCAATCTCCACAACAAAAATATCTAGATTGCTTATGCCATCCAATACTATTGCACCAACTACAGCATTCCCAGGTCTGACCAACACCACATCCAGCACTGACCCAGCACCCTCTTTGTTCCATCTCGTAGGTGTTTCTACTACCTGAACCAAGCCTCTGTTGACTAACTGTGCTTCCATTCTCTTCATCATGCTATCCAGCCCTTCTACACCCTCTATCCATATCACACCTGGCATATTGAGATCCCCTGCTATAACAACCCACTGCCTGTCCTTTAGTCTTTCAACCCTCTCCTTGATAGTCTCAATTGCAAAGTAATCCTCCTACTACTACTCCCACTTAATTTAATTTCCATCACCTCAGCATCCTCGTTAACCCATTCTATTGCTCCTTTCAGCTCCTTCCTTACACCATTATGCCTCCTCTTCCATCCCAGTCTCTTCTGAAGATGATGAACTTATCCTGCCTACATTCAATGTTCAGCACTTCCTCATTCAGCCAAGTCTCCACACCTACCACTATGCTCGCCCCATACTCTTCAACCTTTCCCCAGTAGCCCTCCAGCTTGTTGCACACACTCCTACAGTTCCAGTTCACCACCTTTATCCTTATGCTAATACGTACTCTGCTTTACCCTCCTACTTTGCTTACCCCTATCTCCACCCCTGTGGCCTCTTCATTGCTATTTCAACACTTGCTGCTCGGCCCTGACCCTCTCCATACAGCTAGCTATTTTCCTACCTAGCAGATCACCTAGAATCCTCTTTCCCTGCTCTGTCAGCTGAACCTGGTCCCTCCCTACACTTTCCCAGCCTACCCATTTCCTACTATCTATAAATGTAGCCCCCAAATCCCTACATACCCTCTTGTAAACATCACTTGCAGCCACTGCCTTCCTGAAGGTTTTTACTTTTAACCAGCATGCCACTGACTACTGCCCTAGCTGTTGGTAACTTCTCCCATACTTTCCTCAGCAATCCCCTGAGGTCCCGCCTACTTCCTGCCCCACCTCCTTTCGAGCCACCCAGTACCTCTCATACTATTAACTCTTTCCTCCAAATCCCTGATTGTTGCACCACCAAACACTGTGTTGTATGTATTTCCTTAACTTATTTCCCTCAACTCCACCCCCGTTACAATTGAGCGGCTTAGGAAAACCATCTCTGGTTCATTTTCTACAACCCTTTCCTGCTTTGTATCCCTTCTACCCACCTGCCTCCCCCTGTTTACTTTACCTCCCCTGATTCCTACCACCAGCTCGTCCTGCACCACCCTTGTTTCCTTCCCTTTAACGAGCCCTCTTTTTTTTCCCTCCAGCCATGAACTGTCCATTTTCTCCTACTTGCTTTGCTAATCCTTCTCCTAGTGTTACCTACTGCCTTATCCCTTTCTACTTTCTCCAGTTCCTTTATTCCCCTCAATTTTACCACCTTAATCTCTGCCTCCCTTCTCCTCTGTCTTTCCTCTTGCAGTTTCTTCTGTAGACCAGCTGGCATTTTGCGTAACTCACCTTTTACCTTTTATGCCTGCCAACTCATCCTCTAATTTCTCTACTCTTATTGCAATGCTACACTTACCTATCTCATTTCTGACCTTTTCCTCCACCCTTTCAATCCTTGCATCATTTCCCTCTCTTTCCTGCTCATCAATTTTACCATCGCCCCTTTCCACTATAAATACTCAGTAAAACATACCTCCTTCAGTACTATGATGCTAAGTTTGTTTACAACACAGCAAATTAACAGGAATCAACAGACGTAAAGAAATATGTTAGAATACGTAGTTCAGATGATGTAGTGAAGACAATATAAATTCATAAAAGATTTGTTACACAATATTAAAATATCTTGTTGTGGAAATAAAATTTGCACCTTCTGTAAAACAAAAAAATTTAATTTTCTTATTTTTTTTTCCTAATTTTTGGAAAAGTAACAAAAGTGAACAATTATTTCATATACTTACATTTTTGTCGTATTTATCATCACAACATACTTACTTGTTCCATTCGGATTGTTGGTTTAATAGTATCTCCATGTAAATGTAGCTTCAAAATGTGCCAATTCTTAAAATAATTTTTTTGAGAGTGCATGTTTACATGTTAGTGTTTCAAGCCTGTAACTCCATACATTGGACTTTATAAATATCAATGTATATATTTTATTAACATATTTAGTTACATTAGGATATTGTTTGGTAAGTTACATTGAGTTTTCCAGAACATGTTGACAAAAGTTGTATTTTTAGTGTTTAAAGAAGTTGCATAATCATTCTGCCTAGACATGATTTTTTACCGAGTCAACAGCCTAAAGAATTTAACAGTAAGGAAGGCCATGAAGATCAGGAAAATTGTGGGGTAAAAGTGTAAAATTACTTTTTCACTAATACCTTCAAAATGCAAAATCTATTGCCCTTTACACAGCTGAATTGCTTTGAATATGATTATTTTTATTTTATTTTTTTAAAGTAACTTTATGCTTTTGAAGCTTATTCACTAATTATTCTAGGTTAAAGCTATAGTGGCAGACAAAATTTTAAAGGTTTCCTCGCATTTAGGGAAAATTTGGAAATCATCCAACACTTTAACGTATAAAAGTAATGGTATACATAGATAACTTGAGTTTTAAGGTAGGTCTAAATATGATAAGATGGGAGAAAAACAGAGTTAAGGAAAGCAGTACAAGTAACAGCATCTCAGATCAGGGTGCATTACTGCCATAAGATTGTCAACAATTGGTATGTCTTGTGAGTGTTGCAACACTCGGCGCCGTACCTGGATATGCTATACGGAACTTGGCCAGGTACGCGATACATCACTGAACTGCAAAGTAAACAATTTGCACGGATACTCTATAGTACACTTTGACTATTACTGTGGTTTCCCCATAACAGTACGCAATACCGAACAATTATCGAACCTTTTATTATTAACATAACTTGAAGATTCCGTAATTCAAGGTGAATCAAGGTACTTGCTGAAGATTCAAGTTAACCAGGTAATACCAATTACTAGATGATAAAAAACTTGT
Organism: Dryococelus australis; assembly: GCA_029891345.1. NCBI lineage: Eukaryota > Metazoa > Arthropoda > Insecta > Phasmatodea > Phasmatidae > Dryococelus > Dryococelus australis. The sequence goes on along the minus strand of CM056995.1, from coordinate 101,737,950 downwards.
TCTATCTGCATTAACTTACAAGTGGCATTGTCTTCACTCAAATAAGTATTTTAACATCTTTGTTGAAGATTGTCAAATAGTTTTCTTAGCCATCTCCAGCAAGGAAAAACACTTGTGTCCAGGATTTATACAATGCTGGAAAACAAGGAAAAGTCAGGAATTATTTTATTCTGTAAAAGTCACAGAATTTAACTTTAAGTCAGAGAAAATCTCCCTTTGCTAAGAATCATTACATTACTTTATCAAAACATTGTCTGCTGCTTACAAGTGTCAGCGTTTTAGAATATTTCATCAGCCAAACGTAATGTGATGGGATGTTTCCATAGTTTTACCAATAGTGATCCTCAATTTAATTGTGATATTGTTTTAGTTCTTGATTGTGTAATCAGTACCCATACATACCAATTTTAATTTTTCTTTTAAGCTTTTAGGATTTTTTAATCTGCGAATGTGTGTGAGCTTGTTATTAGTGATTTGGGACATTCCGCCTCTTTAAATTTTTTGTCACAGAACTTATCAGATGCATAATTTGTGCAATTTTTTGCCACAGTAAAATAGTCCCATACACTGCTGTATTTTCACTTGAAACATGCATGTATGACAGCAAAAACAATACGATTACACTTCCACCATGATAAAAAATAAAGTTCAATTAACCAACATCTGTTCTTCAAATGCTACTTTACAAATAGCTTAAATTAAAACTTCTTACTAACTGTGTCTTTTAAAAGAGCTCATACCATCATGTGTGTATGTGCATGCACACAAGTGTAGAACCCAGGTCTAGAAGAAAGGTTCAGGGAACATACCTTTTGGTCTGGAAAACAGGGAAAAGTTAGGGAATTTTTCACAGTTGATTTTGTATAGACACCCTTGTTAACCTCATGATAGGAAAAGTAGTGATATTAAACAGAAAAATTTAGTGGTCTTCTAATCAGATTAGGCATAATAGAGAAGCAGTCTATGTGAAGATGGATGGGTGACCATTTTTCAAGAATTTGTTGGGCTTCACTTGATTCTCATTAGTTTGTTTAAAACAGTACAGCTCTGCGGAGTGCAAGTGATATTTCCTCTTCCTGTATTTAGATGTTATTCCTGCTTAGCTACCAGTAAATTTTCTGCAGTAGGCCTACCCATATATGTACCACAATAGCTTTTTTCTGTTCATTTTTATCACACAAATTTCTAAGTTATCAAATTTTCAACAAAATGTTCTGTTGAAGGTGCTACTCATTTTCTAACATTTTTCTTCGTGAAATGGTGAGATTCAATGCTTGTTTTGTGAACAGTGGAATTATGCTACAATGTATAGGCCAACAAACAGCAAATTATATAAACACATGTCAGTGTATTGCTTGCCTTGAAGAAAAAGGCCATTTACTTAGGTGTTGTCAATTCAATGAACATCTAGCATACAAACCGGAAGACAGTCATTCAATTTTTCCCACAGCAAGTGCACACTATATGTAGAGATATCTCTGTTACTGTGTCTTGCAAGCTTGGCCTGCCCAACCTTTCGCACTCTCCCTCTCCTTGTTCAAGGTCAACCCACACACACACATTCATTTCAGGTATTTTGTAAATTTTGCAGAACCGCACAAAGACTTATTTTCTCAACTGAGTGTTACAAATACTGTACAGTTAATGAGTACAGCTTCACAATATGTAACTAATTTGTGTAAGGGGTTAATTCAGTCATTATAATGGATCCTACACAGGTAATTGCAACATACGCATAATTATCAACACTGTGTTGTTTAATATTGATATGTGTTCACTAACTCACTGCTTTGCATCCCGCATGAGTGAAGAGGTGGACAGAGAGTTGTTATACGATAGTGGTGGCAGTGGCATGCCAGTGTAAGTTTTAAATGGCAGGCGAGTGATAAGCCGGTGGCCGCGTATCATTTACACTCTAAGTGAGGTGACAAATAATCTCTTATCCAGCCCACATTGCTGACCTTGGCTGTATTGATTTCTGCATTTATCTGAAGAATGCTCTGGATTCCTGAACTTGTTCCCTCAGAGTGACTCATGGTACGTTGAACTTTTGAGATGGTCAGGACAACACTATAAATATTGTTACAGGCCTCCGGGCAAAGAGTTGAGTTGGAGTTGAGTGAATGAGTTCTGAGCGATAGAAGAACGAACTGCGAGAGAAGTGACCAGCGGAAAGGAAGTCTGCGATTGCGAGTATGAAGTAGTGAAAGGGCGTGGTTGGCAGGCTGAACTATTGGACTAGATGTGTGAGTGAAAGTCATTATAAATAATGGCAACAGATAGACTGAACATGTGTACGAGCTAATTGACTAACCAGCAGAGGCAATTAAGGACATTAATTTGAGTTGAAATAGACTTTAAATATTGCACTGACTTAAATAAAAAGAGTAAAAGTGGAGTCAGATAATTTAATGCTCTAAATAATAGTGGAGTGAACAAATTAGAAATCAAATTTAGTTTTTATTATTTTTTTATTAAGACCTCCATCCCTCACAAACTCTTTACACCCTCAGGCGTCAACCATGTAACAATATTAATTATTATTATTATAAATGAGTGAGTTAAATGAAATGTTTAGAAAACGAGTAAAGCACATTTGAGTACTCAAGCATGAAGACATGAACAGCATACGCAATATCAATTAACAAGGACTATAACTCATTTTATGTTATTAAATAAATAAAATTAAATTTTACTTACAATGAAGTACAGCTGGAACTTTTTGAAATATTTGATAAAAATCAGACTTTGGAAATAAAAGATAGGTATTTAAAATGTATAACGTTAAATTTATTTTTAAGAATTCTGTTCAGTGGCTTACTAAATTTTCTTTATTGTTATGATAATTTAAGTCTTGCCCAAAATTCGGAGAATAAACAGTGTTCAAAAGAATAATACTGCTATCATTAATGAAATATTTTTAAAAAGTGTTAAAACATAAAATAAATATGTAATATCATTTCCACCTCTATTTAATTTTCAATAGAAATATATAACTGCCTAAAACTTGGTAAATTAATAAAATTTGAGTTTCTAATGCCAAAGACTTAGGTCACGTTGATTCAGAACTTTTTTTGAAACTGCAAAATAGTATTATTGATAACCTCCCTCAATGTACTGATATGGTTATCTGCGAATAATAACTTTAAAATAAAATTTCTAGCATACCAGTTAAAAGTTCAGGATGTCTTATATTTCAAATTTAAATATTAACCTCATGACTTTGGGCTTCGTAAATAACTATACCTTTGTGGTCAGCAGCCCTACGTTATCCATATTTAATCAGATTTCACTCATTTTCCTTTGAAATTCTATTTTAAAAAATAGAATGTTCACTCTTCTGCGGAACTCTCATTTAATGATCCAAAAATGTTCCAAAGGAAAATATAATTTTTGAGTTCCTTCTGCATGCTAATGACTCTTGAAATCTTACGTGAAGCACAAATAACACATCAGTTAAATATTTAAAAAATTATGAAATACATTAACATTTAAAATAAATAATAGTCAAAAGTACTATTAAAAACAAATATAAATAGAGTAATATGAATTGAGGTCGCCAGAGAATAAGACTTAACATCTCATAATGTTGGCGACTACTTTTTACAAAGAGGTTCACTATATTAGATTAAACAGAGCTTGGTAGTTATAAGTGAGTGGTTATTTATTTATGCTTGCTGGATACTTACAGAACTACAGTCTCTGCAGTTGTATCCAGTAAAGTTTCTAACTTACATTCACTTGAAGTGTAAGCTAAGGTGTGTAGTGTACAATTAGTGTTTCAAAAAATTTATCACAAGCGTGTGTTAAAAGAAAGTTGTTTTGGTGTGATCTTGTGCTGTGTTAGTAGTTCGTTTGCTTGTGTATGCATGTCACTGTGCTGGTAATGAGTTCAAGCAGGAGCACTCACTTCCTCTGTGCACAGGGGTCGTGGGATGGGAATTGCATGTGCTACCTCATGCGAGCCTGAGAACAGATACAAAAGAATTTCATGCTTCGTGCTCCCAGCCCTCTGCTCTTCAGGTCATACAGACAGTCATGTCATTAAATATATAGAACTATTCTGTTTAGTCATCATCTTCATAATATGCACAGCAGAAGTAGTATTTTTAATTTCTTTTTTATGCAATAAGCTATTTAGAATTATTTGTGCAGTAATAGATGGCATTTTAAATCATAAAACAAATTGTAATATGGTACCACGTAGGTTATGGCTACATATTTTGCATCACTTGTCCATAAATGATACATAGACATTTGTACGTGTTCAGAAAAATTTGTATGCATATTATTAGTTGTACGATGTTCACTGTAAAGTGAGCACTTTTTAAGGCCCTCCCAACCGGTATTAACCTCTAATAAATATATCTTATTGCAGCATCAGCCATTAAATTTTGAGGCTGGTGAAATGTATACACTATGTTTATTGGTCACATAGCAATGTTTATATTAAAACGAAGCAGAAAGATTGAAATTGGACAAAAGGAAAAATTTAGAATGGCCTTAAAAAGTGCTCACTTTACCATGAACCGACTATACACAATCTTATTCATAGTTTCAATGGTAGTGACCTACAGGCTTCGTTCAATTTTAATTCAAAATATTTTTGTGGAATGGAGAATGATTGTATTAATTGCAATGTTTTCGGGTGCTCTTAGTATCTCTTGTAAATATAATTAAAATCTGGCTGTGCACAATTGGTGCAGCGAAGAATAAAATAAAACATGTTTCGGTTTATGTGTATACAAGTGATACCATGTGGTTGGAATTTTCATATTGAAATTTATCTATTAGTGTATTACTGATTTGTTTTTACTGAAATGGGTTTGCATAAAATAGATAATTTTTTACTAATTTATATAATACGTACAGCTAGAATAATTATTATAATGGTTTTGCTCAATTTTTTTGCACCAAATGCTTTCTGAAGCATTTAGAATGAAAATACATTTAAAATTTAGTTAAAAATAGACTTGTTAATAGATGTTTATAACATTTAAATAATTAAATTGTATTGAAATATTATACAACACTTTAAACAATATTTATTTTTCATATGCAATATAAATGGTAATTTATCCAATATTGCTTTTAAAAATGAAGTTTTCATGTTTTACTGTAGGGTGCAGTAGAAACCACTGTCCTCTCACCTTGACTGGGCTGGGCATGCAAGTGTTCACACAAACTGAATGTAGGGTATCATTTTGATTAGTGATCAGTAGTACATAGTTCTGTCCTTTGTGGTTTGCTAAGAAATTCTATGCCTGGGTGAAAGGTGAGTCACTGAAGGCATGTTGGAGGGACATGCATCATGTTGAACAGGTCTGGCGAAGCCCAAGCGAGGTAATCCATATCCATACTGTCATGCATAGATGGGTTTGTGGGAAGGGGAGGGGGTAACTTAACCAGGAATACTCAGTTATTTTCAACTTGTAATTGGGCTATCGCCTAGTGGCAAGTACTTCGTTCCCTCATCCTTTTTCATTCTCAAGCCCAACCTTGGACTGCCTTCCACTTTCTGTCCATCTCTGAAACATTCTACTGTTTGTTCTTCCGCACATTTACAGCTCCTTGGTTAAATGTTCACTTAACTTCTCCCATCCTCCTACTCCCATTCACCATCCTGTACATTCTGACCAGACTCTCCACTCTACGCCTGTCTCTTGGAGAGCTCCATCCCAACCCCATCACCATTATGGATGGCCTAAAATTCCCTTTATCCTCACCTTCTTGCCTCTGCCCTTCTTTGCACCTTCACCAGCTCCCATCCCGTACCTTCTCTTCCACATGTGGGTCCCCTACTGCAGCTGCATATTCTATTATCGGCCAAATCGTAACTTCATAAAAGCCTTCTCTTTCGCCTCCCCACTAACCCACTTCAAGGCTCCTCTCAGTATTCCCAAAGTCTTGTTCTGTTTGGTATCACTCTCTGTACTTGCTTTTTCCACCTAATATTTCTCTGAATCACCACACCCAGGTAGGTACTTATACTTTGAAGCTTCTCCTGTCCTTCAATTTATAAGTGCCTTCATACCTTCCCCTCTTCCTTGTGAACCTTATGACTTGTTTTTCATGTATTAATCTTCATTGTATTCCTTCCTGTTCTCCTTATTTGTTCTATGTTCTTCTGCAACTTATTCTCTCCACCCACCTCTGCATACAGCACACAATCGTCTGCAAACAGGCTTACTTTGCCACTCACCATTGTACCCAGGTCATTAACCCGTAGTGGTAAACAGCAAGGAGACCAGCACACCACCCTGCAGAACCCCTGATGTAACCCCACCCCTTCCTCATTCAAGGTCTCCTTCTTTCCTCTGTTTTCTCTCCCCACACCCCCAGAAAGTCCCTTATCGAATCTACTACCCATTTATCCAGTAACTCATCCACTTTTTGCATTAAAATGCTGTGGCGTACCTTATCAAAGGCCTTCTCTAAGTCTATGAAACAGGTGTCCACGTTGTAGCGGCCAGAGTTGGACCGCACATAGTATTTATTAAAGAGAATAACCTGACCCACTCAGCCGAGGGGTATAAATACTAGGGCCTTGACACGTCCACCCCCCGCCCCCAGACGAACCCAGATTACGAAGAACGACTATTGTGTGATAATCGTCGTATCAGAGGAGCAGACGATGCCGAGGTTCAGCGAGGCTGAAGACGAAGGCATCACAGCTGTCCAGGCCTTGAGGAGCTCAGAGCCAACAGTGTCCACGCTTCTGGGGTGAGCATAATCTGGTTTGGCAGTAGTGTGTAGGGCCGTCTCTCGGGACTCCGTCGCTCAATATATCCCTATATTAATATTTAGTATTCTGGCAAGGACAGGCAGGTCTCACTTGGCTTGATAATCTATTCTTATGAGAACGCGATCCTCGTGTACGAATGAAATAAGAGTAAATGTTTTGTATTATTCAATTTAGTTTAACGTGCATCGTTATATTTAATGTTGTTATAAATGTGTTTTGTATTTAGAGAATTCCAGTTGCTTGTATCATTTGCCAACTAGTTACTAACACCTACGAGCGTCGTACTGTTATGCTATCTTGCTTGACGGATAGAGTAAACTTAGCACACCGAAGTATATAAGTGAACTATTGAAGGAAATTAGGTAGGCCTAGGGACAAACGCTACGGCCCTACTTGGGACCTCTAGCCACTTGGCCTTTGTCGCCCTACTTGATGTATTTATATCCACGCATCACCTGCCGAATTACGTTTTAGTGGTGGAAGTCCGACAGGCCACAGCATAGAGCTAACGCCAGCTTACCTTGTAACAGAACTCAGCTGCATGTGCCTCAGTTTGGAGCCTTGTACTGCCATGAACGCAGGATATCGCTGTGACGCGACGTCGTGACCAGCTAGTGCAGTAGTCTGCGAGCGATAGGAAGAGACAACACGACGACCGTCTGGACTGTGAGAAAGTGCAGGGACTGGAAACGTGAGTGACGGCAGACATTTGGAATTATGTTAATATACGGCAGTGGACATTTTGAGCAAATTATGTGTGACTAATTGAGGATTGGCCGTAGTTAGTATAAAATACAGCCATAATAATGCAGACTCCATCCCTCACGAACTCAAGACACACCCCAGGCGACTTGCAATAGTATCATTACGGAATAACTCGGCTTTTGAAATGGAAGGGTTGACGTCGACGAGTGACAGCAAGGTAACTAACTAACTGCTGCCCGAGGATTTTTCTGCTTTAGGAATCTTATTTGTTAGCCATTTTGGACGTCACGAGTGCGTGTCTCGCTTCAAGTTAGTTGTCCCCAACCCCTCCCCCACCTCCTTGTATGATCTCGATTTTATTTGCAAGTTTAGTGTGCTTCACTGTTTTCTGTGGAATTCGGGGCTTCCAGGTAGTTGTTATCGAGTTTGTTGATTGAATAAGGTTGTTAGTATGCCTGACCTAGAAGCAGTGTCTCTTCGATCTGTATTACCCATTTTCCTGGTTAGTTAGACTAAGTGACTGATTCATTGTTCTTTACTCCCGATATTATCTCCAGGACCAGTAGTCGTGTGTACAATCGTTTAGTTGCCAAATTGAGCGCCTGAAGCTATAGTTTAAGATGATGTAACAGCGTGCCTTAATTTATTCGTAATTTTTGTTTACAGGAATGCATACACATTCTAAAGGTGCTCAAATTTATAAGCCAGACAGCTGAACTGTAACTTTGAGACTCAATTTTTTTCAAAATTCAGGAAAATCATGTACACTTCCCTAGGACTTTTTTTTTCTGTCATATTAGACTTTGCTTCCTGAATATTTTTACTGTTTTCGGAACAGTGATTTTGCCGAACCGTGACCTTCCTGGGAAACTGGGAATTCTCGCATTCTGGCGTCAGATTAGTGCCGGGTGAGTTCGCCTGGTTCGGCACGAGGCCAGAGTGCTGTCATGTGGGAAGCGCGCGCGGGGGGCGTTGCCGAAGGTCGGTTGGTTTTTTTCCCCTCGTGTTGCAGTCATCAATTTTACCACAACTGTGTATGCTTAGCCAGCACTGCAGCGCAGGCTTCGCTTCCATAAAATGAAAGGAATATTGCGCAGGGCTGACAATTATAATGGAAGCATTTTGTTTGGATTGTTTTTCGTAATTTTGGCAGAACTTGGTTGCGTACCCTACGTTTGAACTACGTTGCAGCTTGGTTGGAAAACGCGTGTTTGACGAAACTATGAAACTTCGAAAAGAAAACACTCAAGAAGAGGGCTGAATAGTAATGTAAAGATGTCACGCCACGCCATGGATATTATGGAACCCTCCAGCATCGTTAATAACAGCTTTTTCAGACTGCCGTATTGAAAACATAGTGCCCGGACACGAGCGAAACTACAATAGGAGCCTGCACTAAAGCTTGCGACAAACTTTTCACGTATAAAAAGATGACTTCTGTTTAATGCATGAATAATTTTGAATTCAATTCTGTCGACTGGGTTTTTCCCAGCCTCTTCTAGTGATAGCTTAGCTGTAAGTACACTTAGGGAGGAAGTTATGACCCCAATTGCAGGCCATGGCTGCCCAATCCCCCTCTGTCGTGATGCATGTCTACTCGCATGATTTCCGTTCCTAGTAGGCGTAAGGGGTTAGCCCTGAGATGCAATAAAATCCCGCCCTACCCACCGGGCTTCCACTTAACACTTAGGGCCGGTTTCACCACACAAGTTTTATTTACTAAGCAGAGTTTAGGAACGAATTAACTAGGATTACTGGTCGATTGCATTTTACCACTGTCAAAACTCGATTAACTTTAACTTAGCCGAGTTTAAGTTTAAACGCCCATTTTCGGCCGTTTAGCTTCTTAAACTCCGCTTACGAAAGAAATATGGCTGCCGAAACATATTACGATACTTTAGGTTATGATAAACAAATTTGGCAGACGCCTTCGTCGCAATCTCAATATTAATTGCAGTTCCTGCAAGTTGTGTGCTTTTTTTAAAGGCAGATGCATCGTTTATATAAAATTTTGCGATTACTAGCCAGTGGTAGGATTTAGAGATGTCTGGTGCAATGTATTTTAAATGGGAGCGGTTGGCTGTGGCTGCCGGTCTTCGGCTCGACTCCGATGATATCGGCTATCTTCGGCTCGACTAGTAGAACTATTTAGTATGTCCGGGCGTAACAGCGTCTGGCGTGGAGCATCGGAGCTGTTCGTGCTGTCATGCCAGTCGGCTGGCGGCCATCTTGGATCCAGGAGACCTTGACCCCGGTTATCTTCGACCTTAATCCCTGGGACTTGACCTTGACATCGGTGACCTTTAACATAGGAATTAAAAAAATAAAAACCACGGCGGTAATTTTTCCTTTTAAAATGCTTGTTTTTCCCTTAAATATATATTTTTCCCTACAGAATAATTCCTGTTTTTAGGAGTCTTCAATACGACATCCCCAATATGGCTAATTTGAATGTTTTTGATCAAATCTCAAACATAGGTCGTAATCCACCCCCCCTGCGCCTGGACATACCAAATCATTCTTACTAGTCTACGTGCAAGAACCATGCAAGTGGCACTTTAGTAAAACGTGTTGAAATAAATCCCATATTAATACATAGTGTATGAAACTTATCGTGTAGGCTGTTATACACATTTGGACGAAGGACAGAGATCTTATAGTGAGATGAAGACTCAGGAAGTTTATGATAAATTTCTATAGAAGAATTTCTAGCTAGGTGCAAAAAAAAATAGCACTGTTACAACACACATTTTCAACATAACGACCCGAAGACTGGTTAATTTGGAACACACTCCAAACAACTGAACTACCCCCCTCCACCTCTTTCTCCCGATCTCAACCCTATTGAAATGAGTAGTTAGTGACGAATGGCACAACAGCATAAGTCATTGTAATAAAATTGTCGCCATAACCAAGTCAAACACAATAATAAACGTTAGTCTTCTTTACAATATAAAATGTGTGTGTTATCACCCTAGTCCTCTTTCTCTATCTCGCGGGTTAATCGCAAGGTCTACCGTGGGAGCACCCCGAGCACACCCCGCAGTGTGCTTGTCACCCTCGGGTGGCTTCCTCGTCGCCTGTAATTACAGTCGCCCACTTGCTTTCTACTTAGAGCTGGACAAAGGCCCAGCACCCTCCTGCTTGTGCGAACCGGTGTTTGTGGGCGACGCGATCTCCCATATCAGGGCTATCAGAGGCTCACGGGCTACATCATAGACTAAAGATGAGGTAGACCGCTTATTCGTCTTCTGCGCATTGACACACAACTGTCAAAGTCACATGGTCAACAGTGACGAACGTGTTTGTTTACATCTTAAATTTTAAATGACAACCACTATTATATTAATAAAATACTTTCACCAGTTTAAATTTAATCAAAAGCATAAAACAGCTCAAAAGCACTTGTTTACAAAACAGTGTTATAACCTCAAACCCAATCCACGCCATTTTCGCTAGACGTGTAGGCAGAAAAGCAGTTCAATGTTGGGACACGGAGATTGGTTGTGCTCAGCCAGCGAGATCGATCTACCTCATCGTTAGTCTATGGACTACTTGCGGCCTTCCACACTCGTCAGATTTGCTACCAGCTGTTCTCTTTTATATATACTTTTGAATACAGTTGCCTAATCTGTCACCTGTACCAATCACTAGTGTATAACTTGTCATAAAATATAACATTTAATTCATTACGTTTTCACGCAAAAATAAACTTATGTAATGTGTATGTGAGCTACGGCTTTGTAATAAACAAGTGCGTGGCTCGTCAAACATTGTAATTATTTGTAAGTGGCCCGATGGGAGAACTAATTGACGTGTCCTAGATGATTCTTCGTCCAGCAAGTCATGCCGATAGAAAGCCAATTCCAGTTAATTGCCTCGATATTAAATGTTTCCCCAGCACTTTAGCAGAGCATTGCGCAAGCCATCCGTCCGTGGGAATAGAGCTCCCAAACGACTTATTAAAAAAAAAAGTTTTTTGAGATGAAACAACAAATTGCTTGAAATAGCGGTGATTTCTTGAATTGAAATTCTATATTTGTGAAAGTTAGGTAAGTAATTTAACTGTCTCTCGTCTAAAATAAAACTGGTTATGTAGTTGGCAGGTGAACAACGGCATCATTTCAGGCAGGTTCAGAGCTGTTTTCCGGAGAACCGTTGGCCACAAAATGTTACATCAAAATAAGTTGTACTCATTTAAATGCAACGATTCACATCAATAATACTAATAAGGCCAGGGTTTAAATTTATTTTTTACTATAGTAACATTGCATGGTTTAACTTCGCAATGAAGGCGCTGTGGTATTGCCTACCAAAGTTTCACAAATCCAAGATCTCGGTAAAAGAAAAAAACACTTCGGGAATTTCCTATATCATCTCTAGTCGTTCCAGGTATTGGGAAGTAAAATAATTCGGAATATAGATTTGCAGTGGCTCATATGCCCCTTTTGTAATCATTTTAGATTATAGTAATATTTTTTATCAGTTTTCTAAACGGGATCACATTAAAAGCGTTTTTGTGTGGAATAATGTTGTAAAATTGGCCGTGTGACACTTTTTTTAGAACCGTCTGTTTATGTCACAAATGGCAATGGTTGCCTCACCTCACCTCACAGTATTACAAAAAATTGGTCCGTAACCTGGATGTCCACGATGGTTATGCTAAGACGTCTTTTATAGAAGTCTCGGTGTGGACATGAACAGAGATTTCCGACGTCGTCGTCTGACGTGCATGCCGTCACGCTACCACAGTTTTTTATATTTAACCCATTCAGACCCAGTGTACACAATTGTGTACATTAATCGCGTGTAAGTGATTTTTGACCTATACTGTACACTGCGAAGCTCAAAGACCAATGAACTTAACCTTTGGGTAAATGATTCTTAGAGCTAGTGATTCTTTGCGAAAAAATATATGTACAGGATAGACTTCAATACTATAAGCACCCAATAGCAGTTTGTATATTGCCATTGGTTGCGGTCTGCTTGAGAAATCATTTTCATATCTGACCGTGCCACTCAGAATTCGGCAGCATCGGTACGGCTCCTACGTAATTCGCGTGCAGACAGTTAACAGGTATCGAAAAGTAATTCAGCCAATTGAGATAGGCAAACTACCTTACAGTGTTTTGATATATAACTTGTCTTGAAAGCTTTTCGCGTAATTTAACTACCCCTAATGATTCGCGAACCCTCTTACTATTCTACGTGTTCATTGGTACATATAAATGTAGCCGGACACGAAGACTACAGAGCATTCGTTGTGACAACAAAACAGGTGGTGTGTGTGTGTGTGTGTGTGTCTAAAGTACAGCACGCATCATAAAATGTTTTATTTGTAGCGCCTGGAATTAGGTTTGAAAGGGTCAAGAAAAAATGGTGTAGAGGGACGATTGTGTTAAACATCTGAAATAGGCCGGCATGCAGTTGTATTTCGGAGGGGCGCGTACATTTAGTTTCTCCTGGTCATGGAAGGAACAAAGCACTTCCCCATATAGCTCTCGGTCGATAAAAACCTATTACGTTAGCTAAAATTAGCGTCTGGAATTAGCTGCCGTTAACAAGCGGCTGAGAATCCTGTCGCGGCTAGTAAGACCAGACTCTTCGTCGAGGCGTGTAGTTTCACATAATCAGTATTACATGAGCCGTGTTTTTAAATCTTAATTCTTTTTCATTTCATTTATGAAATGTGATATGTAGAAATAACCGAAAAATATCTCCCCATGTATTAAATCGGGTGTTTTCAGAATAAGTTTTAGCTGCTAAATTTTCTATACAGAAACTGTTAGTTTTCCTTATAGTCCATTCGCGGTTTCTTCACACTTTTTGAATCAAACCTTTGAGAAATCACGTCACCTGTGTATGATGTGTTTGGTCGTTTCCTAAATATGTAATGTATCACAATATTTTTTAACTTCTGTTTACATAAAAGTACTTAATTTTTGTTTAGAGCGAACATTTACTTATATGTTATAAATGTAACACTATAATTAATAGATAATTAATACGAATTGAAACACGCAGAAAATAGGTGTGTTGGTAATGTCTAGTAAGAAATAGTTCTTATGCAAAATATTGAGTAGGCACGAATGCAGTGCGCTGTCCATTTGGTGTAATTTTCTAGACGCGGTTAAGCTGTGTTTGCACGAGGCGGAGGAATATACTCGAAGTAGAACTTTATCAGGGCTTCAGAAAAGTTCTAAGTAACTGTAACTGGACTATAAACACGCATTGTAATTTTCTCTTTATTAGCGTGCAATAAAAATGTAGGGCCGCCGCATTAACGCAAGGGGGCCAGCATCAGGAAAAACAGGGAAAAACTAGAGAAGTTAGGGAATTTTACATTCCTGGAAAAGTCGGGAAAATTTTTGTAAGAACAGGGCATTTATATAAAATAGTTTAAAATGTATTTAATAAGAAAATAAATATTGGAGTCTAGCGCTTCTGCTACATGTCATTTGATGAGTTGTAATTTTACTTTAATTAGGACTTTGTAGGAACATTTATAAAATTTTGTTGTATGTTCATTGCAACAATTATTACTTTTTTTTTTTTATGTAGCAAGTATCAGCATCGTGAAAAATATGTTTATAGGTGTTAGTGTTAGATTCAAATAAATATTTCAAATATAATTGAAACTCTTTCAGTAGTTCTCATACATTGTATTCTCTCTTGTTTTTGTATTATGGCTTTTTTCTGGTATTGAGGATGCTAGATTTAACCTCGTGTCATCCTTCTCCATTTTCTATCTTTCTACCTTCCTACGGTTTTTTTTTTCATAGGAAAGTATTTATAAATATGGCTTGTATAAAGTGAGCACTTTCGAAATCAACCTTATAAAATAGTCACTATCCCTAAATGCATATATTTTAACGGACGTACTGAGTGGCATGCGCCCAGTAAAGTTGGTAATGATGAATGGAAAGTAGTTCCATATCTTAATGTCGAATAAAAAGTGTTAGGTAACCATTTGTGATAACTTAAATTATTTATTTCTCTTTCTGCTTTTTGAAAGTATAGAAGTGTAAAAATAATCCTATTTTAAAATATTTTCATTTCTAATAATTTCGCAGTTTCACTGGACCGATGCGTGAATAAAGTGACGAGACCAATGACAATGTTAATCTTACATAAGGTTGAAGTATACAAACGTGCATTTAAGTAGATCGTAAGCAGGGCTTTCAAGAGTGCTCATTTTACCGTGAACAGCTTATAAAGACTGTGCTATTGTTACCCATAAAAATTGTCCTTTATTTTAGAAAAAAAAAAAAACATTAAATTTTTTTTTAAATATTTGCCAGGGATATGTAAAATGACCTGGAAATGTCAGGGAATTTGCTATACGGATACTGCTAGCCACCCTAACACCATTGGCAGTTTTCGACTCGCGTGTTTTGTGTAGTCAATTCACGGTAACTTCCAACTTTTCAGAAGCCCTGCTAAAGTTCTACTTCCTGGCTATTCCTCCGCCTCATATAAACAAAACTTAACTAAGTGTAGAAAATTACACCAGAGAGAGACAACGCACCTACCTAGCGCCTTCTCCCCCCCCCCCCCCCCAGGCCGTGAGGCGCGGGAGCGATAAGGGCGACACTGCCACGCTCTATCAAGTACGCCATCGTCGTTAAAGCGCGTAGTGTGCTCGTCCCACTGCGTGTACGTATGGGACTTTCAGCGGTGGCACTATAATTTTATTGGTGGAAGTTGGTGGGAAGGTTCGATGCAGAGCCCTCGAGTACTTCTGTGTGCATCTGATGTGTATATTTTGAGATGCAGCTCTTTGAAAAAGTCGGTTTTAGCCATTGTGGAGTGCTATGAAATGGTTTTTCTACTGTGCGTGACGTCTTGAAAACACTCGGTAGCCCTCGTATGTTGTGTGTGTTCTTTTCGTTGACCAGCACATTGGACGCGCATTGAATAGTTTCGTAGAAAAAAAAAAGATTTCAAACACTCGGCAACACATTTCAAGTGTCAGGTAGACGGGAGCCTGAATAATATTCTACATAAAAACTATTTCTTACTAGGCTCACCAACTCACCTACTTTCTCCCTGTTTTCATTCATATTAATTACTAACTATTACCCGCGGCTTCATCCGCCTGAAAAAAATGTGACCTTATACGTAAAATATAGATAAATGTTTAATTTAACAAATATATGATACTTTTATGTTAAAACACTTGAGACACGTGGCATACAGTGACTGCATTAATATAAATTCTTGCAAAGTAGATCATTGTCGTGGTAAAGCTTAAAAGTATCTCTAATCCTTAGTTCAACTCTGGCAGAGGACATGCATCCCCATACAGTCACATTCCCACCGCCATGCTTTACTGTGGACTGAAGGTTCTGAATATCATCTCAGTTATTTGTTCATCGCCACGCTAAAACTCTCCCATCAGACCCGCAAATGTTGAACTTCGATCCTTCCGCGAATAACATGTCTTGGCACCAATGTTCTGGCTTGTGAAAGCGCAAGTTTGCAAATGCAAGCTTCTTACACTTGTTCGCCTTACTCATGAAAGGTTTTCTCCAAGTTAAACTTTCATTGTACCCTTTTTTCTCAACACACGTCGAATAGTTTCAGGATTAACTTGCTTACCTCTATCTTCCCGAAGTTGTGCTGCTAGTTTCGGCGCACTATGTTTGGGTTCTGCTTCTACTTGCGAATCACTCTACTGTTGCCGGCAGACGCCTGGGCATGTCTAAGCGCTTGAAGCGGGGAAAGCGAAGCAAGGAGGGAAGGGATGCGCGCGCAGATCTGGCCGTGCTAACGGCGATTCCACAAACATCAGTTACGGCGGGCTCAATTTTATGTAAGGCAATGGATGACGAAGGACGTTTGCAGAGGCACGGTAAAGTTACCCCCAGTTTACAAAAGTGCACTTGCCCACGGTATTCAAGAATGGCAATATGAACTTATTTAAAGTGAAAGAAATATGTTTATTTCATTAGAGATAATTTGTAATTTACACTTTACGTAATATACTATGCGGTTGTTCCACATTGTATGATTTGCTGCCGTGTTAGTTGGGATTCGCTTGCCTATATTTGCTCTAAACTAAATGCAGTTATTGAGGGACGAGTTTTGAACGTTGATTTACATCATGCAAAGTTTAGCTTGAACGTCGTGCATTACTTTTTTTCGTTGGAATATAAATAACAATTTGTTTTTCTTTTATGTCAGTTCAATTTTGTTATTATTCTAAATATTCTTGTGCCATTTGCTGTTACATTATTATATTCAAAGATGTTTTAAATTTATTATTCTTTATTACAAATTTATTCGCAGCCTCGAAACTAAAGGTTGTATTGCGATTGATTTCGACAAGTAATCAATACGGGACACAATTCAAGAATTCTATACCATCACAAAAATGTGCCAACAACTATGAATATGCCAGGAAATTACGTTCGGCATTGGCTAGAATGATGACAGGTCTGTACAACATTAAGTGTTATTTGCATGATTTGTGAATTTTTGTTAGACGTAAAACTGCTGTGCTGTAATATGTGTTTACGTTGGCTTGACATTATGCTGTCTCAAACCCCTCAATGTTGGTATATAATGTGAACAAATACTGTTCGAGTAATGCATTCTCGTTGAGATATTTCTTACGCCGCACCGTACATCTTCACATCCAATATTTATAACCCCCCCCCCCCTCCATTTTAATGGCGAACGAGTTTGTTATACATTTATTTTGTCATCATGTTGTGTAAATGTGGAAACGAAACACTTTGCTGAAGCATCAAACCACAGAATATAACCCACCTCCACCGTTGTTGCTTTTATCTAACGTGAATTTACTTGGATACTGGTGAATAATTGCACTCAATAACTGAAACGCAATTGGCTTCTGTCGAACAGCACACGCAGACTGTAACGAAATCATCCAGCACACACTGTCACAAGACCACTGTTATTTGTTGTCGCCAGTCAATTTTCTCCGAATCCGGCTTTGCCGGATGTTTTTATGCCCGCGCGTGTATACTGCCGGGCCGCTGTCTTGTCGCTCAGCTACAGACTGTTTCGTGCCGAGCCACTGTCTAGGGAGAACGAGAGGACTCGCATGCCCAGACGTCTGCCGCAACCAGTACGTTTGTCGTTTGCACTCAATTTTTCAGATTGTACTTTCTGAATCACTAACTCAATCCTTTCTCAAATCGCCGCACTATGCCGAACACTGTACTTTTGCTTATATCAAGGAGTCTGGATATATCCCAGTCAGATTATCGATTGACATGATGAAATATCGCCAGCTGCCTTTGCTGGAAGGTTGTATTAGACGTTTTACGGCGTAGCTACTGTAACGGCTTTACACGGACTGGAACTAAGCCCCAAATACGGAAACGAGGGCTAGTTGTACTATAATGTGTTCCTTTCTTGGTACAAGACCGAGTTTAAAGTTATTTTACCGAATAATAAAGGGACCGTATGTATATAGTGTCGTAAGTAATTAACAATTACGTGATGTATGTAACGTTCTATAGCGGCTTTTTTATGGTCTATCGGCTGTGTACCTTTACTAATTACGAAGATGTTATTTTTGTTGCACAATATCTATAAATACAGTTTCTGAACATCTACTTTCCAAGAATTTCAATGTGTCCGAATATGAATGTGAGTTACTGTATTGAGGGAACAACCAAACACATCGTACACGGGGTGGTTTTTCAAAGGTTTGATTGAGAAAGTGTGAAGGAACTGCGACTAGAGTACAGAGACAAAACGTGTGCACGGCTCTGGGCGAGCGATGTGGGCGGGGCCCGGCCCGCACTAGGAAGGACGCGTATTGTAGTAGCTAAGGGCGTGCAGGTGTCGCGATGACGCGTCATTCACGGGGCTTGACCTCGCGGTCACGCCCACCACCGCGCCAACCCGCGTGCTCGTCACACGAGGTGCGAGTGCGATCAATATCGCCCGTACTTGCGAGTAGCCGGCTATTACTACGCCATACTATTGTTACACCGCGGGGGCCACCAATTGGCCACCGCGCGCGTACTCTATATGTATTTTGGCCGCATCGACCTGCGGAGCGCGGAACCAATATACCTCTTCGCGCTCAAATATTTATCAAGCAGAAAAAAAAACTTACTTCGTTACATGCGCAGTCCAACGTCAAGAATTCGAACCCATTTTTTTTTATTCGCTGCCAATTTAACTTAGTGCCTGCACGCCAATGTGTAATACAGTAGTAATGGTGTTTTACTATGGGGAAACTAAGAACACGTAAATTATATTTTATTAATAAATTAAAAAAAAAAATCCGAGATTTATGTTAGATTCTGTTCGTTGTTTTAAAATTCAAGAATAATGAATTTGTGTACTTAATTGCATTGAGTTATACGAAGATGCGTCCGCTTGAACTACTGTATAGATAAGTTATTCACAAGTATAAAACGAAAAATTGTAAGTGGATTGGCGTTTCCATATAGGGATTTTCTAAATCCTTTGAAAGTCATAAAGTATTAGTTTTAAAACATTAAGGAAAGTTGCCTTTAGTATTAACAATTACGCCAGAAAATATTTTTGTGCGATAGTTGTATGATTAGTAAGTTAGCTATACCATGTTATTCAGTACAGGAATTTTTTGAAAATAAAAATATATCATGGTTATAATCCTTTTTATTATGTGTGTACGTTGTGCACATGACTTACGTTTTAATGACAGTTAAATAATCTATGTATTTAACGAGCAGTATTTTTTTTTCCAAAGGTTGATTTCTAAAGTGCTTATTTCACCGTGAACAACCTGTATCATGATGCTCTTGGCGGCTCATGCTACTGGACTTTGAGCAGTTTCACCGCAGGCTATACGTATACAGTGGTAATATCTAATTTGAATACATTTAGGCGGAGTGGACTAGGGCTAACCACTCCCTATTTGGAGATAAGGTGGCGGCCTACCTGGAGCTATTTTAGCGTTTGATGCTCAAAAGCGAGGGAACAATTAGACCATAAGCTGGGATTTAAAAAATGGTCGATCAACCATGAACATCATATGCCGTTAAAATTCTTCAATTTGCATGCCACCCGCGCTTGAACGTTTCGTTCGAACTGCCAGTACGACCTTGAAGCTGCTGGGTCGACAATAAGGAAGGGGCTAGGAAGGAAGAAGGGAAGTTCTCTTGTTTCACATATTTTCAGGGGTTTCACTTGTGTTTGTGGAGTAGTCCATTCTCCATTGGAAGAAACATTCTCGGAGTCCTGCAAAATATCTACTTGCAGGCCCGTTTCGTATCCTTCCGCCAAATGTAAACGAACATTGCAATGTGACTCCCGTGTATCATCTGTCAAAATCAATGTTTACATGCCATTGTGTGTGTACATGTGTTCGTATACTTCCGCTACACCTAAACATAAACATTGAAATGGGACTTCTATTTTTATACCTGTCAAATGCGTTGTTTACTGTTTACAGCTTTTCAAAGAATTCTGTCATATTCCATTAACCATTCCGTATGAATATTCTCATTTTAAGCCTCCAGCATTATTTAGGTCAGTTTTATGACGTTTTAAAAATGCCTGAATTGACGACAGTTTTTACAGTTATTTTACATTAACATATTTGTTTTCCACGACATAGCACAGTACATGTAATGCACGTTAGTATTTTGCCACGACTGTGTTTAACACTGTTACAACTGCGAGGTAAAGGGCTGTACTAATTATTATCTTTTTGTTATTGATATGTGTTGGGTCATTTCTCTAAAATGACGGCCTCAGTTGAAATAAATATTAAAACGAAGGAACAACCAGTCAAACGAAAAAGGCACATTTAATTCAAGCGTGCAACTAGTTTTGCTCATTTTTGTCATACAAACTTTAAAAGATATCGGTGAACATGCACACAGACAAGCCTACGGTAACTCTTATTCCGCTCATATTTCTATGTATTGCTACGTACTGTTTATTATGTTTATTGAAATTTATTGGACTGGGCTTAGTATTTTTCTTCAGGGACTGTGGCAAAATGCGTAAACACGACTGTGTTTCAAACCCCTTAGGGCAAAGATACAACGTTGTGATAAACAGACGTGCATGTAAATAAATAACTTCGTCATAAAACAGTTTAAATTTAAAACGTATAAATAGTACTAATGATATATTTGAAATTACGCACACACACAGGGCCAGCGTATCGACCACGATGGACAAAGACACCCATTTCACAGACGCAATTATTAACGAAACAAACGTCACAGGATATTTTTACTGCCGTGGAAAAACAGATTTATCACAACATCGTAACTTGCCTATGTAGGTTTAAAAAAAACAACGTCTACAAACGTGTGTGGTAATTTGAAGTATTTTTCGGAGTAAGAATAATTTACGCTTCGTGTGGCAAAAAGCAACACGCCATGTCATGGCTCGCCACGTCTGCCAACTTCACTTGGTAACTGCCCCCCCCCCCCCCCAAATCATATCTAAACATATTAAAATAAGTATTCAAACATTAAAATCCCTTTTCAGTTGTAGTAAATTACAAATTCAAAAAATCATTATTTTGCTGTAATAGTATGAAATATGCTACAATGGAAAACATGTATAATGTAACTAATTAATAGCGAAATGAAACTTCCCGAGTGAGAAAGAGACAAATAAAGAGAGTGAGACGACAAGCCTCGCCCAACAGACAGTTTTAAGTTGCTCTTAGCTCGATAAAACAACACCGTACCATTACGGACTACTCACAATATTTTCCGCTGTTATTTTAAACTGTAAAAATGAGATATGTTGCCATTGGGGCTACTTAAATATGTAAATATTTCGATAGGCACTGTTTAATTTACAAATAGTATACTAAAAAATGAAGTTAAAATAATATTTTAACTGTGAACTAATTATTACCGGTCGTTGCAAACACGTCGCTGCACTAGCTGTTTTTAATTCATACTTAAAAAGAAATAAATATTACAAGTTATAGAAGATATTAAGGTAAAGTTTTATTTATTCCATAGTACATTACTAAGTTAACCACAGAGTTACATATTTGTGGAATACAGGTTATTGAAAAAACAGGTTGACATGTTATGCCTGGAGTGTTTCTTCAAAGGTTGATTTTCATTAGTCGCTTCCAGTCGGGAATAGACTGTAGTAGTAGTCTTAGTCTACAATTCGCAATCCTTATAAAATGAACTTCGCATCGGCAATGTGCGGATTGTTTACAAGTCGCGCTCAGCCAATCGTGGAGCTCTGCTTCGGTTATTTCCTCCAGTGTAGATACCTGCAACACGGTCGAACATTTTCTCTTACTACCAGCTTACAGTATTGAATGGTAGGGGTATTGAGGTCGGTGTCGTTCGAATGCAGTGTGAGGCCCAACAACAATAATCAATAATAATAATAAGGGTTTTTTTTACTCCTAGTTGAAATCAGGATATTAATTTTATGGATAAGGATCTGGGAAGGCTAATTTTAGAAATTGCACTGTAATTTGCGTGGAATGTAGATGTAAACCCACCACAGGGAGGGAAAATAAATCCTCGTTTTAGTCAGCTGCGATCGAATATACGGCCTGAATACGAATCAGGTATGCTAACTCACGACCACGTAAGTTCGGCGCGAAAATTGTGGTGATTTGGTTATAATCTTCAGGCGTTTTTCTTTCAACAGCCACTTTCTTTTTTTATGCATATAAGCAAAGGGGTCTTAGGGGAAGAGCTTGAAGAATTCATTGTCAGTCCCATCAAGTGCCGCCTTCGGCAGTATGCACGGGGCACTAAACTGACGTGCAGCGTGTAATAATGCGAGCGACCCATTCGTCGCGTTGTGCGGCGTCGAACAGTTATTGGGCGTGCTCCCTCGCCTTGTTTTTCCCGTCCCGGCTGGCGCGAGTTGGCCCAGAATGTTGCAAGCTTGAATTCCCTCGGGTTGCTGCTGTGTCATTTTGCTAGTGACCTCTATCCCACCCTGCCCCCCCCCCCCCCTTATACTTTACACTCTCCTACCGCCGCAGGCTCGTTCTTTGCAGCCCCGAGGTTGGCGTAACAAGGCCGCACGCCCATCTCTGGCGGTTACGGCATGTTCACAAGAACGAGTCACTTGCGTGACGCTTCCAGCTGACGTTTGTGTGTGTTTTCCCCGATAGCATTATTGGCTTGATTCAAACTTCGTCTTCTTGTAACTATTTTTTCTGTGAAATGTGAAATAATTTTACAACAAATAAGATACTTAGTAGCACGCTATTCAAAATGCAAGTCCTACTGGGAGGATTAATTCAGTTCTTCCTGGTTTTCCGTAATTTTATTTTGATACTTGTTTGTGAATTTGTGTTTTATATTATATTGTATTATGATATTTTATATTGTTAATGATAAACAAATTTATTCACATTATAAGTCGTAGATGTTTGTTGCATGCATTTAGGGTAAAATTTAGTTGTAAATCTCTCATTCGTCTGCAGGAAACTTTATAATTCCCCTTGGAAAATATATTGGTGACACCCATGAACTTAGTCTCCACGTGTGAAACTTATAACAAACTTGGTTAGTTACACTTGCAGCTAGCTTGCCTTGGCAAGCTGCAAGTATAATTCAAACCATCTTCAAACTTACCATTAGCAAATATGTGCTAGTCATGAGAAAGTGGGCGTGAGTAAAGCTTGAAGTACACTTTGTGACAAGCTTTCTTGACAAGGCAAATTCAAGTCAAATGTCGGGTTCGGTGTAAGCTTACGTTCTATCTAGGTTTAAATTTTTTGAGTTGAACTGAAATAGTGACATTCGTGTCGTGTAAAATATTTACTATTATACTGTTGCATACGGACAGAATATGTATGTAAACACGCTTTTACCAAGTGTGCCAACGTTATCTCCCATTCACGCCAAATAAGTTATTCCAGAGCATGATGCACTGCCAGATTTAGGTCACGTGTTTCAGGAGCTTCAATTGACTATATTGCCAGCCGCCGAAATATGTCGGGTTGTTAACTATCAGATGAATTATTTAAAATAAAATCTCAGGAGTCGCGATTTGTAGTCCTGTGTAAAGCGAAGCTATGGTTTTTTGTTTAAGAAGCTGAATTAGCAGATTTACAATTTTGGCTATTGTAGTGCTCTTTGAACACCTTTGCAAGTAATTTGAAGAGAACTAGACGGGTTTACATGCCCTTTCTGTTGCACATTTTATTTGGCTTTGTAAATGTTATATTTTGGCGCATTCCTTGTCATGTAATCTAAAATTTTGGCACGTGAGTGAAGAGATTTGGGCGGCTGTTAACTGCGAGATCTTGAGAGTCGACGAGGGTAATTGAGATGAATACGGAGAAGCGCCGGATTGAAGGGGCGGGTCGAATGGGAGATCCTCGAGAAAACCCGCCGACCAGCAGCATTGTCCGGCATGATTCCCACATGCGAAAATCCGTGAGTTACCCGGCCAGGGATTGAACCCGGTTCGCCTTGGTGGGAGGCGAACAGGCTAACCATTCGTCACCGCGGCCCCATTCGCCACTTTAATAAATTTATGCTCTTAGTTTTTTTTTTTTTTTTTTTTGCTCATCTAATATTAGTTTTTAGATTTGTAACCGTAGTGGTTTTAGACACACAATTTCTTTCGAAACATTTCAACTCACTGTAAATTTAAAGTGGACATTTTGCCATATTGTGGATACGATTCTGCAATACGTATGAATGCCGGTCGGTGTCTGTAATTACTTTAAACGTCAAATCTCTTATTAAACTTCGAAACTGAATTAAAATTGTAGCCTGCCGATTTTCCACGCGAAGATGGCGTTAAACCTTTGTAAGGAGTGCCACAATAAAACAGTGGTATGGAAATTATTACATGAATAATTCGAATTTACAACTTTACGACACACAGATGTCCAGGGAATTAAATGCCCGTGAGCTGTATGTGTTGCACTCGCCTTTAGATTTTCCCACGATTTTCTTATTTGTGGGCAAATATTATGTACTTATGCGAGGATTGCGGGACATAAACTCGTTACATACGAGGATAAGTAAAAAAGTAAGTTACCTTAATTTTTTGTAGGTGGACGAAGTAAAAGTAGATCAAGATGCGAAACATCTTTTTTATTCCAGCACCAACTCTTTTTTTCCTAAATAATCATCAAATTTATTTAAGCATTTGTTATAGCGTAAAATAGATTTTCCATTCTCTGACGATAGTAAGAGGCGTCGTGCTCATTAAGCCATTTCACTTTCACCACTTCTTCTTTGCTGGAAAATCGTCTTCTCCGTTGATGTTTGTTCATCTTGCCAGACGAAAATCCGAATGTGCAAAGTCCGGGCTGTAGGGTGGATGGAGAACACGTTGCCAGTGCCAGGTGTGCAGTAATGCTGCTGTGGTGCGGGCGACAGAGGCCTGGCATCATCGTGCAAGAAGACCATCTACGGAGCAGATGATTTTCCAGCTACGACGAAGTGAATTACGAAATGGTGAAATGACTTAATGAGCAGGACGCCTATTTATAGCGCGAGAGAATGGAAAATCTCATCTCACATTATGACAAATGCGTAAGTAAATTTTGTCATTATTTATAAAAATAAAGGAATACTGCCGAGGTTAAAAGTGTTTTCTAACTTGGCGTTTTTATAACCGTTTACCTACAAAAAAGCAGGGAAACTGGCCAATCATAACTCAATCCAGATAGGGCTTCTACCGACGTACAACGGGCGAGCGAACGAAAGGATAAGCTTAACCAATCAAAAGTGAGTCTGTGTAATATAAGATGGGGATGGTTGAGTGAATGAGTGACCAAACCAAATCAAACTCCAGTTGGCGTGGGTTTATGGGAAGGGAAGGAAACTTATCCAAGATTCACATGTAGCACGATACTCTCTCTCGGTTTCGCTACAAATATTTTTAAGAACATATTTGACATCTCTTTCATCGTGATTAACTGTGTAAACATAAAGTACTTTATGTTCGGGCATTTTCTGGACTTTGCTTTGGTTCGTTACATAATATGGTGCCTTTCCGCTCTTAACTCTGTAGAGCAGGTTTCGTTGGCTAGAACTTTTTTTTTACTCACATTAAACATGCCTGGATCGCATTCGGTAGTTGTTTGTACTTATATAAAATATTAAGTGATTATTCACAAGTATTTCAGAAAATTTCCTTTTGTCTGTAATCCCAAGTTTATTTTCCGGTTCTTTTCACTCACGTAGGAGTTGCGCGGTCGCCCAACCTTGACACCCCCTTTTGTTTACTCTCGTTCCGCACTGTGCTTGTTGACATTCTCTGAAGATTGTCGAGTTTCGTGGCATTCTTCGGAGCTTCGATCTTGAACGCTTTGTTTGATTTGGCACGGTATGCGGCGCCTCGTAACATTTGGGGTTACAGAAGTCGCAATAGTTTCTTGTCTGTTGAACTTGAACGTCTCGAGATCATTTTTCTGCGGGTTGCTTATGATCACCATTGGAAACCAGTCCCCTCTCAAAAACGTTTACAGACTACAGTCATTAAGGGTACTGGCCACCAAGAAGTTCATTATTCTATGCTTGTACGAAACACCTTTTGACTTTTAGACTTTGCTCTTTCCTCTCATAGAAACATTTTAGATCGTATATTTTTTGCTTTATATGTCAAAATGACAGTTTTAGTGTTTTTGGGACGTACGAATAATATGAACGAAATCATTTACAGAAAATTTAACGACGACGAGTTGAGAGATTAGGGCAACACTTAAGAGTGGGATGGACTCCCGTGGGAAGCCCGCCTAATCTGTAACATAGGGGTTTTATTACACGTGATGAATTACCACAGAATAAACTACGCCCGTATCTTTGTACTTTTCTCTTGCCGCTTAAGGAAACTGTATAGGCAAGTACAATATTTGACCATTTCTACGATTTGTTTTCTCCGAGAACACCCTTAATATGACAAAAGTAAAAAAAAAAAAAAGGAGAGATAATTGTTTTTTATCGTTTCTGACAAAAGGTCGTATTTGCAGAACATTTACTTACCGAGATATACGCATATTCGCGCAAACAACTATTTCACAAAAAATGCGGGTGTCAATCCCACTTTTAACAACGAGGTCTTGCAGGCCAACTAAAAAGTCATCCCCTAATTCATTTTATGCTTAGCAAAACTTATTTTACAAAGAATCGTAGGCTACAAATCAAAAACGTGCAATTATGTCCGTATATTAAGCAATTTTTAAAAAATTGCGAAAACATTTCATAGCGTAGTTTTAAAGATTACGGGTATCTTATTTCACTGTTATGTCATTTCGGTGAGCGAGTTAATTTTAATTATTTGTACTTCCAAAAACACAACTAATTCGATTTTGACAGGCCATTGTGTAAAAAAATATCCAGCTTAAAATTTTCTCATGCGGGGAAATAGTACTTGTAAGTAATACCTAAAACTTAAACAAATATAAATAAGTGATTTTTCTGTGACTAGCCCTCTTCAGCAAACACTTGGTGCTTCTATCATGCGATCACACAGTAACGTACTGAGCCGATATAGGATATTCACGGTAAAGTGAGCACTTTTTAAGGCCCTGCTGAATTTTTCTTTTCATTATATTTCTATCTTCCTGTCACTTATTAATATAAACATTGCAATCAGACATTGTATACGTTTCACCACTAACGAAAGTTAATGCCTGGAGCTGAAATAAAATATATTTATTAGTAGTTAATGCCTGTTGGAAGGGACATTAAAAAGTGCTCACTTTACCGTGAACAGCCCATAGTTATAGGAACCACGGTGTTGAACCGCTTACCCTCTCCGTCTGTACTGAACTTTGATCGTAACATTTTAAAACTAACCTTCCAGTTGACGGAATTGGCTATGCCAGAATCGGAGAAATCTAGCGGTTTGTATAAGTTACATACATATGAATAAAAGTTCGTAGGTCTATGTGTACATCCCAGGAACTTGTCTTTGGGTGACGTTAATTAAAATTAATATTAATTACATTTTTAAAAAGGTATTGAGAGCCGATGAGGGCGAGGGAGGTGATATGGAGCAGCGCCGGAATGAAAGGGCGGGGGAAACGGGGGATCCCCGAGAAAATCCGCCGACCAACGGCATCGTCCGGCACGGTTGCCACATTCGAAAATCCGGAGTGAACCGGCGGGGGTTTTTGTTCGCCTTGGAGGGAGGCGACCAGTCTAACCATTTAGCCACCATGGCCCCTTTTGGTCGGAATGGCGGAGAGTAAGGAACAAATGTGTACTTTCCAGCAAAGTGAGGGCCCTTTTATACGATGCCACCATAGGTTTAATTAAATTTAGCCTTCCACACGGAACATCGGTGGCGGCTCTGGTAGCACCGCCAGTTGTGTGTCGGCGGACAGGTGCGATCACATGCGCGACCCAAACTTCTGTCTTGTGTTTTCAAGCTAAGCTAAATGCCGCTGTTTTGGAGGAATTAATTTGTGCCGATGAAGGTCACATGGGGTGGAGATGGATCAATGGCAAAATTGCATGGTGGTGAAACGGGTTCGCCCCGGAAAAGAAACCCTGGCCAATGGTAACGTCTGCCACGTTTCCCAGATACGAATATTCGTGTTGACCCCGCCGGGAATCGAGTCCGATTCGCCGTGGTGGGAGGCGAGCAGTCTGACCACTGCGCCACCACGGGCACTACTTGTATATCAGCGATAGTTAGTTGGAATAGGTCTGGATAACACGTGGCACATGACTTGGACTTGTTCCAAAATTATATGGTGTAATTTAAAACAGCAACATCCTGCACGAACAGCACACGACATTGAGATTCATTGTTGGAACATTATGAAATATTTCTCGAAAACTGCGGCATGTAGCTTCAAAACACAAGACGGAAGTTTTGTTCACGATGTAAGGTAGATTACAAATCCACAGGAAACAATAAACGAAGGAAAACAGTTGCATTTTTATTTGCACAAAGGTGCTGCCAATCCCTCACTTTTCATGGATCGGGTGTGACAGCGAAGCCCAGATTTTTGTGCTTTGTATTTCTTCGTTTAATAATGCAATATACCGACACTCAGACATTTAATTCTGACTGTTTTACTAGCAAGCTTCAACTACGCTTTCAAGGGAGATTTTCACCCCTTCGGAATAGACTTAGGCTATATGTTGCGTGTACATTTTCGACCTATTTTTTGATGAGGAATCACTTCATCGAATTCGTCGATACAGTTCATATCCGCCCTATATATATTTTTTTCACTTTCGAGGCACAGCGATACGGGGACAATAACATGCGCGACCAGCGCCTTGTTGCTCCTACGCGCAAGGCGCTGAATCTGTGTGCAGTGCTTCCGCTGTTACGCTTTTCTGTGCAAATGAGATCTGTAACAGTGGAATTTTATTACACGCGATCATAGTCCATACATGAAACTATGACTGTACTGTTTTATTTTTCTTCTGCACAGGCAAGCTGTAAATATGCGATTTTTTAAAAACATTTTCACGATATTTTTTTCTCTCTTAGAATAAACTTAACATTATAAAAACAAAACTGTACGAACCTAGATGATTGTTTTTATTTTTTTCTGGAAAAGAGTCGTATTCCCAGGACTTATTTACCGAGATACGCTAAAACGCGCAAACAACTAATGTACAGAAAATATGCCCGGACTACTAACTCTGAAGCTATTCACACGAGACTTGAGTCGTTTGTGCTCATAGTTCTGTGAGGAATGTTCCTCTGAAAAGTGTGTAACATATGTTCAAAACGAGAGCAGCTCAAGAAAATTCCTACTTCGACACTGAAAGATCTACAGTGACTCACAGTGACAGTGGTACACCTATCCTATGATATTTCATTGTTGTAATACAAGTCTTTAGGATGTGAAACTAGAGTGTATTGGTGAAAAAATGTATTTACAATCATCATATAACAAATACAAAAAGCAAATATCTTCACAAAAAATATATGAGTTTACAACAAGAAACTACACATTCCGAGGTCAAGATGTACACCACAATGAAAATGGTTCAGTCTGTATGTGTCCTGTCATCGAAGGGCATGTACAGTCAGTACCTAGTGTGACGACCGCAGTTCTTTTTCATCTCCTTAAACCGATCTGGCATAGTTGGAACCAATCTTTCCCAATAAGAGGGCTCAGTATTGTCCCATTCTGTTTGAAAGGTAATGTTGAGGTCATTCCGGTTAGATATGGGGTGTTTGTGTATGTTTTTTTTTTTTACCACACTCCACACATTTTCAATGGTATTGATGTCTGGGTATCGAGTACATTAGGTCAATTATAGAGTAACCATATGCGGTATACCTTATGGGCTGTATGTTACGGGTTGTTGTCCTAGTAGAACGTGAAACAATCCAGCAAGCCTAATTTCTCTGCGCTCGGTGTCAGTTATTTTCTAGATATATCCAAATGTACATCTTGATCCGTAGTACTATCTATGAAATGGAGTTTCACTTACTTAAAGCCGCCATACAACCCCATACCATCAGGGACCCACCCCCATGTTACATCGTCGTTCGTAGATTTCTTTATGCAAGCTTCGTGTTTGGCCTACGCCAGATACTGACCCTTCTATCCAATGCGAACACGCTGAATATTTACTTTCATAGGTAAATATTACTTTTTCCAGTAGTCATAAGATTTATCAGCGTGATGTGTGGCAAACTGGAACCTGAGCCGTTGTTCTTGTTGATGTATGGTTTATTGCGCGCTACTCGACCTTCGAAGTCATTTTTACGAAGGACTCTCCTCACCGTTCCTGGACAGGCTCTCCCCCCCCCCCCCCAAGACGACTTATGCTCCTTGGCAGCAAGTTTTGGTGCACTTAATCCGGTATTTCTTATTTGACGTCGAGTCCATCGCTCGTCTGATGTAGTGAATATTTTTCTGGAACTACACTTCTCTTTGTTCTCTGTTCTACTGTACTGACGAAAGCGACGAACGATATTTTGCACAGTAGAGTGATTGCGATTCATATATTTGCAGATCTCACTCATTGATTTGCTCCTTTGGTAAAGCAAATGACCAGCTTTCTCACTGCCACAGATGTCTGACCTCTTTCACGTTCCATGTCGATCTACAAAAGTGTACTTGAATGTAATGCTTGCCTTCATGCACTGAACAAAGGTACACGTGGTTCTGAATTGCGTGACCCCGGCATGTCAAGCCTGGTAGTCCAATGGGGGGCTTGTATTGGACAGTGTACCGCTATCATTGTGGCGTTCAATCTGAAGTTGTTTTAGTGTTTTTCATTTTATGCAGCGTAATCATGATCGATCCCGCGCTTCTGAGCGTAGAACGCAAGCGAAGATAGCTGCTGCAGTGAGGTGACGCACTCCGGGATGGGAGATAGTGTAGTTGCCCGCGAACTGGGCCGGCCGGCTTCTGCAACGGTAATCAGGACGACATTGATTAAAGGTGGTGGGGCGTGTGTGAATGAAGGTTTGTGGTAGGTCGCGCGGTGCCCACTGCGCATGTCGCAGTGCGCAGGCTACAGGAGCTCTGTCCGGTCACTTTGGGAAGCGCGCGCCGTCCCCCCCCCCCCCCCCCATCACCCCAACCGCGTACGGGCCGCATCCAGTGCCGATTCGTGCGGACTTCTGTGCGCGGGGCGTGCGATTGCAGCGAAAGGTCAAAGGTCGTGCGTCTCTTGCAGTCCGGTTGAAAATCTCAGCCCGTGTAATCGCTGTGCTTTCATCTTGCGTCTTTACTCTTCGTGAACACTAGGTAACTCGCGTCCTAGAAGAACCAAGCCGTGCGTGAAGCCCCGTCTGGAAAAGGAAAACTTCCTCATGAATTAGTTGCCAACTATACAATTGTGGGGATATAATACAAACTATGTACAAACTCATTGCCGAATCAATTAATACCATATTTTATTTGGTTGCGCCTTGCCTAGTAGAATCAGCCGGGTTACGGTAGTGTGATTCGACGTACTCGTACGCACGGACATATCGTAGTACGACGTCCATATCATTTTTCTTTTTGCGTTTGTGTTAATCGTGTGTAATGCAGAGTGAAAATTTACCGCCTTCCCTGTAATGAAGACTGAGGTAGGTTATAATTTAAACGGAGAACATGCTTGAGAATTTGTACTCTAATTTTAGAATTTACGTGGTGTGTTAATCGGCGTAAATACACACATGGTTTTATAAGTTGCTTTGAAGTTCGAGAATCACCACAAAATACGGATTCAATGTTTTACACATTATAAAAGTTCAGATATGCATATTAATTTAGTAATTGCGATACATGTGCAAAAGTATTTAATTTAGTGGTAAGCATTCTTTTCTTAATTTAGGTTGCAAGTCTTAAGAATAAACATGTTAAGGCAACCTTTTGTAAAAGTACTACACGTATTTAAAGTTAAATGCTACAGTTATGTAGAGATATAGTTAAATGCTCATTTTTGTTTTGTTATTGTTCCATGCCTTAATTTTGTGCATAAGGAATTTTTTTATTCGATGTCGATGTTTTTATAAGTGATTATGGTGACTGCGGGAAACTTCCAACTTTGCAACCATAATGCTTTTTAAATATAGCGTCTAGGAATACGTTAGCCATGGAACATTATTATGAATGAATAAGATTTAATGAAAGTGTTTATGTGGTTTAAATATAATTGCAATTTTTATGCATCAAGAACATACTCCTTTTATTCATGCTGTTCTTGCGTCGAATCGTTTCGTAACTTATGAATTCTGATTTGAATAGTAAATGTGTTTTCTAAGCTTAGCTCCCCCCCCCCCCCCCCAAATTAACGTTAGCAGTAACTGCCAAACTGGGTAAAAGTATTGTATTGGGTTTTTTAATTTCCACCGGTTACGACTTACAGACTAACTTGTAAACCTAACTTAAATTTACACACATGCCTTACTCCAGAGCCTCCCGTGCACCAGATTGGTGGCACACACCAACCGACTGCGCCACAGGAGGTCAGAGGGTAAAATTATTGATGAGATGTTTCGCGCAGCTCATTTTACATCACAATTTTATAATCTAACTGTTAGAAGTAACCACCCGTTTGGAAAATACGAATGCTTACTGAAATCTCTATTTAAATTTTTATATAAAACTTCTTGAGTGGTGAAGTACAGATATTCATTCCCTACAAAAATTATAAACCATCCAACTTTTCGAATACTTTCGTTACTCCAAAATCAATTTAAATAAGTAGACTCTGTGTTGTGCTTACAATCGTGGAAATAAGTATTCATACACTGGTGTGTAGAAAAATACATTATATTTTCCACCATGGAAACGCAGAGATCCATTATATTTTCAACAATCCATTCTACATTTACACATATATAAAAATACACGAGCATTCACAAAATTTAATGCAGAAACTCAGTCAGTAGCGTTTTTGCACTGTGAGAAAAAGGTATTCGTACACACATTGAAATTAAAACGTATAACAAAGCCAAAACTATTTTGATACTGTGTATGCAAACCCCTCCTATGTATCACCTCTCTCAACCTCATTGGCAAACGAATGTACCAATTTCCTTGTAGTTTCAGAAGTAATTTTTTACCATTTTTGTAACTGACGTTCTTTAAAAAGAAAGTCTTAATACGTATTTAGTATTTTGTGACTTCTGTTTCCAATTTACTTCACAGGCACTCGATTGAATTCAAATCTGGACTCTGTGTTTAAATACTTGGTAGTGTTCTACACCAACCACAGACAATTTCTGGTGTATGTTTCGGATCGTTGTCTTGTTGAAAGTAATCTGTGGCAAGAGCCAAGTTATTTACACTGGTATGTAAGTTTTCTTTTTGAATATTCAAATAATATATTCTGTCCACATTAGTTTCATAAACACGCAACACCAGTGGCTGCTATACATCCCCGTACCACCTCCATCCTTTACTGTCACTTAAATGTGAAAGCTTCCACGGACGACTTCTTTCACTGCCGTCACAGGAATGGAACGCAAATCATAATGTAATAAGATTCCGTTTAGACCCTAGGCGTCTTTGTACAACACGTTATAACGCCTGGCACGTTGGCAGTTAGCGTCCCACACAACTGGTACCAGCTGACTACCTCCCAGGAAACCGTAGGGGTGGTGGTAATAAGTTGGTAGACTATATGTTGCAGTACTTTGACAGCCTGTTACACATTTCCGTACGTTAACGTACAACAGGTGCTCAGAATGGCGGCTCTCTGCTTGATTACAGTCGTTGCAACGCAGGAGTGGTTTGAACCGCGTGGTAAGCCGCCTGTATTCTGTATACGAGAACGTGCAATTCTCCACAGGCGTAGATTACACAGAACTCTCTATGTGGCCCTACAGAATAAATCGACTGGTGTGAGGTCTGGTAACCGTGGCGGCATGGCACAGGGCCGCCTCTCCCAATCCACGCAACACCAAACTTATCGGTGAGGTGTTGACGAACACAAGGGTTGAAATGCGGCGGGGTGCCAGTCGAAACCACACGTTGACACGGACGTTCAGCTTCGCATCTAGCAGCTCGTTTGCCAGCAAGCTGTGATACGCATGGCCGTATAAACTGGTTGGAAAGAATGCAACGTGTTCGTGGGCGATGTCAGCCCACACGTTCACCGCAGACTTGGTGATGTGTGGTCACCACTCGCAGCACGTGAATTTTATTCTGCCCACACGTGGTTATTGTGGGTATTGAAATAGACATATCTCGTAAAACACGCTTCGTTGGTAAACAACACGCGCGAGGCCAACTTTGGCTCGGCAATACACTGCTGCATAAACCACTATGAGAACCGCATACAGGGCTCGAAGTCAGCTGGTCTAGTTGCTTGTGCCTTTTGTTCGTGGAATGGATGTAGTCTGTCCTGACGGAGCTCTCTCCACACAAAGGTGTGGCTGACTTCCATATCGTGGTTCGCCTCAACTCTGTTCAGTACTTCATCTTCAAAATGCGGTGTACGAACACCTCTTGCCCTGACGCCCTCATGTGGTGGATGGACGGTCCCGTACTCGCGCAGTCGCGGATGTCTCTGAACAGTATGTGATGCAACTGCCATCTGTTGGGGAAGTATTCCTGACAAATACGTGCTGCTATGCTCCCACGGCATCAAGTTTCACCGTACAGCATATGCATATTCGTCAGTTCTAACAATGGATAGGTGTCTATGACTAGTCTAGTCACGATGAACACACAATAACTGTTTCGACTCAGGCAGCGACAACGACGCAGGTCTGTGTAGTGGCATGTGTGAGGAAAGGACGTAACGAACTGCGCTCATTAAATGCGGCCCAATACGGCTCTCAGGGTGGCATTCTTAAACATTTCGTGTGCGGTACCGCAAACTCCTTGCATATGAGAGGGAACTTTCTCTTAAGGGTTTCTTAAATATCTTGCAAACCGAGCTTGAATTCATGAACGAAGTTTGCGAGTCCTTCTTTCGCAAGGAGTTTGAGAGTCCGATGATTTTTAGAAACCTGTGTGCGAGGCTAAAATTGCAAAATACGTTTCCAGGTATCTGCAGTCAGCAGCAAGCTTTTAATTTAAATGGATTCGCCAAAGAGCACATGCGTTGTTAAAAATATTTGAAAATTATCGTGAATGGTACTAAAGTCGGTACAAACGGAAAATTGAACATAAATGTGCATATGAAATTATTCACATTTTGTTCAGTATATTCTGCCGAGGCATTATTTTCTCTACTGTGACGTAAAATTGTAAAACTGATACATTAAAATTTAAAAAACCAACACGAAAACCCGTAACAAACGACAATAATTAAAAATATTAATAATAATACGAAAAATGAGAAATATAATGTAGTGGAAATCCTATTATTTTAGTAAGATGTGCTTGGTAGTCGTGTGGTTATGGTAACAAGCCTATAATATTTTGATGTATGTTTAAATCTCGGTTCAGTTTTTTTTATAGTTCTCGCAAT
This sequence comes from Dryococelus australis, assembly GCA_029891345.1. Lineage (NCBI taxonomy): Eukaryota > Metazoa > Arthropoda > Insecta > Phasmatodea > Phasmatidae > Dryococelus > Dryococelus australis. The sequence goes on along the minus strand of CM056995.1, from coordinate 101,702,709 downwards.
TCTAACACTACGGAACTTCTAATATTTTCCTCCATGACACTTAATTGGCAGCACAGACCTCGAAAATATATTAGAGATTTTGTCGATTGTTCCATGGAATTCGTGGAAAATTCCTTTCGTAGAAAAAAAAACATAGACGTAGAAATATGCATGATACTAGTTCTATTCCTAATTTTGGCGAGATATTGTAAACCTATTTACTTGGATAGTCATTAAAAATAATACCCATGCTGCATCGAACTATGAAAATACGAGTGAGTAACAGATACATATAATCGTACATTATCAATCTGTTTTTGAGGTGAGATATTAAATTTTCTGTATTATTTTTCACCCATCCATTGTGTGAGAGTCAAGAACAGTAAGTCACCATTTAAAAATAATTGTATTTGCCAGTGCATTGTATTTCAGTTATCGAAACGATTTTAGGCGTTCTCCATTTTTACAAGTACAAGGATAGGTTAACGAGATACGAGTCGTTTATGTAACCAACATGAAAACAACTCGCTATTCGTTAGATAATCTCGTTTTTCTGCCAAAACAAAGTGCGTACCGAATGTGGCGCGCATCGCCATCGCAAAAGTGACAATGAATAGCAGCCTCAGTTATGTCGATACTGCGTACCTCTTCGGGGTACACTCTGTAACTGGCCCTCACGTTCACTATCTACAGATGGCTGCGTGATCGACAGCAGGCATGTGGTAACGTGCCTCATTACATTACCTGTCACCTTTAGAATTTTGTCACAATAATTCTGTGACAAATTGTATAGACTGCATGTTCCAACTTACTGCACCGTCCTTTCTTAAGGGTCCTATGTACTGAAACGTATTCTGTGAAATCGTTTGCGCGTAAACGCGTGTCTCGACATTTAAATGTTAAACACGAAGTTTTACCAGAAAATATAAAAAAAAAAAAAAAAAAAACTATTGTCTATGTCGTTATCTTTTTACTTTTATCATATTAAATGTATTAGTGGGGAAAAAATCGTGAAAGTGGCCAAATATGCATTTTTAAAGCTTGCCTATGAAGTTTCTCAAAGCGGTACGAGAAATATACGGTTATACGCAGGTAGTTGATCTGTGTACTTTCATCTCGTGTGATTAAACCCCACGGTTACAGATCTAGCTTACACAGTAAAGCGTTAGGACGGAAACACTGCACGCCTTGCGCGTAGGAGCGATGAGGCGCCAGGCGTGCGTGTTAGTGTCGCCCGTACCGCTCCCTCGCTTGTTGACCGTGGACGCGCAGCTACATAGGGCCCTTAAGACGGGAGCCCTCCGGGTCTACTTCGTCTTGGAGCAGGCGCCCTGACCCAGAATCTTCTTTCTTCACACATCTCGCTGCGCCGAAGTAGGATATAACGAGAAAGTTCTTGTAATAGCCAGCAGCCGCCGAACCTACCAAAATGCCAGACGAGGTAAGCTGTCAGTCTTCCACCCAGAGTTCGCAATGGGGAGAAGCGGGCCGTGGCGACTTACACCCACAGCGCCGAGACTCCGCGCGTAACAGTACTAAAGAAATGGTTTTCGTAATAAATGTTATTGTTGTAAAGTCTGTAGTGAAATTTAGTGCAGGACCCTTGAATAGTTTTGTATGTATCTGATGCGTATATTTTGAACTACAGAACTTTGAAAAAGTCGTTTTTAGCCGTTTTGGAGGCGCTTCTAATGTGCGTGACTTTTGAAAGTACTCAACAGCCCTCGTCTGAAGTGTGTGTTCTTTTCGTAGAATAGCATATTGGACTTCAACACTCTGCAGCACCAGGTAGGCAGGGGCCTTAAGAATCGCGAAATGTCATACACACACAATCAGCCACCCGAAAGTCCAAAAGTATATTATAATATTCTCCTGCGAAAAAAAAAACAGGCAACACTTAATGCCTTGTGGCATAATCGATTTCGTCGTGTGACCTCTGGCAGGCGTTTTAGCATATTGGCGGGATTAATTTTTCGTATCTTCAATGAATATGCCCGTATTTCTCCTCTTTTAGTTTCAAGTCACGTTTACCGCTTACCAGTGTTCCCGATTCGTCTTTTGATCTCGACCCACAGGTTTTCAATAGGATTGAAGTCGGGTCTCTGCAGAGGGATTTCAGTTACTTTGGGGCAGTTATACAATAACCATCGTCCTACAATATTAGTTTTGTGTTTTGGGTTATTGTCCTTACATAATTTAAGTGTCCCTGATACCAAATTTATTCACACTTTTATGCAGATTGTCTTTCAAAATACGGAGATAGTATTTTTTCATAGTGCTACAAACCCGTGTCTTTTCTCCTACTCCTGCTAACATGTAGCCCCAGATCATGATGCTGCCTCCACCGTCTTCGGGTGTCAAGTTTATTGTTTGGTTTCAGTCATACTTTTATCTTACCTTCATTGTCGAAAACGTTGAACTTGCTCTTGTCTGCAAGAGCGACGTAATTCCACTGGGATTCGTCTTCACTGACGTGATATTTATCAAACTGCAGTCGTCTGTTTCTATTTTCTTCACTTGTCTCTTTCTATTTTCTTCACTAATGATATACGTATTTCTGGCAGCTCTGATGTATCCGCCTCTTCTGATAACTTTACGTACTGTCTGTCTCAGTTTTCTACGGAACTCCTTAAACACTTTGCTACTATTCTAGGTGTGTTAACTCAGGGTTCTTTATCTTCTTGAGTAGTGTCCTATCTTTTCGCTCAGTTTCTCGAGCCGTCCTTCCTAAGGTATTGATTCCAGCCGGTCTTCTTTCTCGAACGGTAATATATCCCCAACAGTGCTCCTTGGGATGTCAAGTATATCGCTGATTTGTCTTTCAGACTTCCTTTGTACATATCACTGAAACAGTCGGTTGTCACTCAAAGGCGGTGTTATCTCCCCCCCCCCCCCTTTTTTTTTCTTCCCCCAACTCTCTATTTCTTTTGTACTTTTGCAAGAAAAATCCTTGTAAAGCCAGTTGTCAAGAATCGTTTTGAAAAACTACAAACAGTTTTCTTGTAAAATCTGCCAAACATATATTTGTAATAACTATTACAAATGATAGCCTTGTACTACAACTTACACAATTAAAAGTGTACATAAAATTATTTTTTTCTTCTAGAAAACATTTGTGATGAATTAATAACAGAGAGTAACTAAAAAAATATTTCAAAGTAGACCTATAATTCTCGAGAAAACAAATGCTTCGCCAGCACGGGGACTAGAACCTACATCCCTTGTATTATTAACCCGCAACCTTAACCACAACACCAATTTGACTTACGAATTTAAGACTTATATTTATAATAAATCTATATCCGAGTACTTATAAAATATTAAGGAGATTACTTTATTTAAAATAATACATTTATTTCATTTTAAAGAGTCCTGTGTAGCTAGGAAACATTAGCAGTTAGTAATACAGTCACGTTTTGAAATTGCTTTATTATTATTATTATCTTATATTTATAATTAGAGTTATTTTTTTGAGTGTTTTAAGTTATTTAAACTTACAATACATTTCTAACATTATTTTTGAACGTGACTATACTTTACATCACCCATAGTTTTTGCACAAGCAGCTATATACAGTTTTACGTTGTTGAGTGTCCTCCATTTTGCTGAAACTCGTGGACACGAGTCAGTATAGTACAACCATTTCGTGAGGTCTATTACAAACAGGTTTTACAAGAGAAATCTTTGTACTGTTATAAGCATTTGTAAAATCACAAACAATTTCTCAGTAAAAATAAAAAAAATAAAAATACAGTCTGTGTCTATATTGTGAGTGGTTTGTAACAATATCTCGCAGTCAGGGAAATCAGAGAACCACACCTGTGTGCGACATCAACGCTGTGAGTCAGGACCAAAGAGGTTATATACAACCTCTTTAGTCGGGACACAGTCATTGTATTTAAGTGGCGCCATCTTGTACCACATCTAATAAATACATTCATGCGGCTTTAATTGAATTTCCACTGATGTTTGCAAATGTATGTTATGCATATTCTTGTGACGCTTCAGCACATCATTTCATACTCTTGTTTTATATTTATTCATGTTTCCAGTATGTGTTAAACACAATACTTAACCCATGGGAGACAGCTCTGCCCGAATATTAAAATGAGTCACTGTAGGTCGCCCTTAATGCTCCCATGATTGGAGACCTCGGACACGCTAAATATATCCAGCCAGACGGCGCCTACCTGTCGCGTGATCTTCATTGCAGCATATTTGAAATACTATTAAATGGATGTCCAATATCGTTCCATGAGAAAAGAAAACACCCCAGACGAGGACGGAATGACACTGCCAAGATATCACGCGTGGTACACGCAGCGTGGTGAGAACACTGCAAGTCATTTCATAGTCTTGCGTATTGCGTGATGGTGCAATTGATACTCGTGGCAGTGTCGCCCTTTATAGCTCCCACACTTGAAACTTGAAATTAACTCCAAGTGGGCTGCCGCCTTTAGAGCGATGCGCTGGATACTCGTCTGGGCGCACAATGACGCTACAAACGCTCGGAAGCGATCTCACAGCTAACTTGTATCTCGGGCCAGGCAGCTATCGCTAAAAATCGCCGTGAAATTTTCTTAAACGACCTCGCATCTGTTGTGTTCTCAACATTCAGCGCACGTCGTTAGCGCTTTATGAGGGGGGGGGGGAGGGGCGTGCTGCAGGCTGGCCCACTGCCCCACTCCCGCGCCACACGCTCGCGGCTGCGTCTGGGAGAAGCTGAGACATGAGAGGCAGTGTGTGTCGTACTGTGCCTCCGCGATGAAGAGCCGCAACCTTGCCCGCAGCAAGGATACCCGCTTCGTCGTCGTCGTCGCGCGCCCACCACCAGCATTACGTCACGAGTCCGCCTCGTCCCGCTTCCAGTCTGCAGCCGTCGTTGTCGTTGCGTCCACCAGTCATTGCTGGTAATTAAAAACATTCGTCTGTATACAGTTCCCACGCTGTTCGTTCTGCTGGCATCCGAAAAGCTTCACTCAGTTACAGAGTAGCAGATTTACTGACCGTTAAGACAAGCTTGAAATGTGTCCTATATATTCACGACTGCATGAAGATCAGTCCTTTTAGTCTTATTAACATTCAATTGGTTCACACAGCAACGGACACGCTCTACGGTACAAAGTTCCTTACTGGCCGGTTCTGTCAGTATCATGTCGAGGTCCCTAATCAGATGTTCTTTCCTACATAGAGTGATATCTGTATTATCCATTATTTTCATTTGAGTGATTTACGCTTTGAGTGTTGCTGACATCATTTTGCGTCGCAGAGAACCTTGCGATATCTGCTGGTCAAGTAATATTTCATCGCCTGGTCTTCAAAGAATGCGGATGTCGTCATGTTACGGCAAACGCCATACAACTCTTGTTAAATTTAGGTTACGTAATATTACGTCGGTGGCACTCAAGTGTTAGGAATACAGAGGTGGACAGTCGCTTATGTCGCGAACTTCAGCCGCACACACCAGCCAATAGGGAAACTTTCGCAGCCTGCATTAGCCATCAGACACATGACTCCGGTTTCAAAGCCTCACGCAGCAAATCACAGAATGGTACGTCCACATAAAAGGAACTGCCACGCTAATTCGGCTCTGCGTACCTACAGCTAGGGACGCAAGTATAAGCACAGACGCTGAAACAGATGTACAAATACTGTTACTAGAATATATTGAATCACCGTTGCAGGTCGTAATGAAATAAACAATGTATACAGTGACGTACAAATATATAGACAGAAAATCGAACTGAAGGCTTTTGAGTACAAAACATGTACGTTATCTTGTACGGACTGCTACAACGTGGACGTAAGTATAGGCACATCTATAGGTTGTGTGTTATTAGAAGTAACTTTGCATTGCATTAGTACTTTGTTGCCCTTTATTGTCTTTGAATAACGTTCGTAGGGCTATTTTGCATTAAATCAACCAAGTTTCCAGTGATTGTGGACCCTATTCCGTGTCATTCTTGAAGCAACACCGCCTTCAGTTGATCCATGCTCGATATGCCGTGTTTGCGGATACATCTGCCCGGATCGTCGTACAGACGTTCTGTTGGGTTAAATTTGGGTGATTGTGGTGGAGTATGTAGTTGATGGGGATGTATACGTTCCACAGGCGAACTAATTCAGCTGTATGTTTAGGATCACTGTTCTGCTGGAAGTAAAAATCATTTGCCGTACCCAGCTTCTCGGCACTTTCCGATTTTGCTATAGAATGCTTATACATTGTCCCGTCAATAAAAAAAAGTTTCCCCACACCTGCAGCCCCAATGCAGACCCATACCATAACGCCTCCACCTCTGTATATTTTGCAAATCCCACTCTAGTGGTAGGGATATGGCGAGTGGGCACAACGGCGTCAGGCACCGAAGCAGGAGCCGTACGGCCGCCATCTTGTTACGTCACCAGTCCGTCATATTTTCCCCCTTTTCCCTTCAAAATTGATCAAAATACCCTAAGAATTTCCCTTTTCCCCCAGAGCAGGCGAGAAGGGTTAGTGACCCCAGGGTCATGGATCAGTGAACCAGTTGCCAGGGATCAGTGGTCCAGGGCTAGGAGAGCAGAACCTATGACCTTTGATTTTTAACCCAAAACATTAAAAATTAATTCTGAAAAAAGTCACAAAACGTCTCAAAAATTAATTATTAAAAACTATTAAATAATAATTATTTAATTTAAAAGTATTTAAAATATTTAAATTTTCCAGAGGTCATCCCTAGCCCTTACTCATCTTGGTAGGCGACCACCATCTTGGTATACATCACCAATCTGCCATATCGGAAGCCAATGGCCATGACCTTGAAAACCAGAACTCGAGAATAAATGCATAAAAGTCTGAAAGCATAATGCATTACAGACTACTACCACCATGTTAGATGCAGAATACATCAACCTTGACCCCATGACCTTGAAATTAAAGAACTTGAGAAACAATGCAAAAATGTCAACAAGCATAATACATTACAGACTACTACCGACATGTTAGATACAGACTACCTCAACCTTAACCGAATGACCTTGAAAATAAAATCTTGAGAATAAATGAATAAAAGTCAGCAAGCATAATACATTATAAACTAATGCTGCCATGTTAGATGCAAACTACCTCAACATTGACCCCATAACTTTGAATGGCCTTGGGAATAAAATAAAAATAAATTCCAAAAATTCCCCAAAAAATGATTATTAAAAATTAATTACTACAATTGTTAAAAAGATTAATTGAAAACTTATAATTTTTTTTAAACATACATTTCCGAAGGTCCCCCAGCACTACCATTAGGTACATTCGTTCCATCGCCAGCAGATGGCTGATTCCATTGCATCCACTCCTCCCACTTATACTCATTCCGCCATCTTGATTTATTGTTTGTCATTTGTTTACATGCTACTGGAGATTGACTCTTGCCTTCGCTCGACTGCCAGCTTTGTTTATATGTTATTGTTTCACTCGCATTCCTTCGACTACCATATTTGTTTTTTTTTATACATCGTTTGTCGATATATGTTGCTGGAGGCTGCCATATTGGGAGGCAGTCCTCCATGTTTTTTATTGACATTTGTTTTATAGTTTGCATCTCATCTTCGTGCGACAGCCATATTTCATACGTTTACATCACCTATGTATGACCAGGTGACAGCCATATTTGTGTATGGTTTTAAAGTATAGGTTGCACTAATTGGTCACATTCGCCCCATCAATTACTCATTTTAGTTCGACTCCCTCCATATTGAATTCTATTCTCAGCACATATATACTATCGATTATGTCACCTGCTATCTGCGTGTACCGAATGGTGACATTGACCATTCCTGCAAAGGACGTAAACTACCATATTTAATTGTCTATTTGTTTTATTCTTAAATGCAAGTATTTTTTATTTGGAATAATTTTTTATACAAAGCAGAAGGGTTTTTATAAATAATAAATTACAACGTATTTAATAAAATAATATATTATTATTTATAAAATTTTACATAAAAACATTTTTTTGCGATGATTTCTTCAAAGGTAAGAGGAGGTCATCACATTATTTCGTAAGAGGTTGGTATGCACTCGTTCTTAGCTCCAGATGATTTACCGAATCGAGTGTCTAGCCCGAAACCTTCATTATCATTTCTTCTTCCTCGCAACATACCATTTTTATATTATCTTCTACACTCTTTTCGATGTCGTATACACTATAAACAGGTACATTATAAGTATTGAATGCCCTCTTGTCGATACCACCGTCCAACGGTTCAAGTTCTGTATAATTGCTTTTCCCCCATATATTATATTTTAGAGGCCCCTGTTTTTCAATCTCTTCAGTAAGTTGGTTTATTAAATTTAGTTTCATACTTGTTATGAACGAACAAACATCTCGATGAAATTGTCAGATTCGGAGCAATGTAATCTTTAAAAATGCCCCTGAATGCAGATTTCTTCGGAAGAAATCCATTAGCATTAGGTTTGCCTAGAACATTAACAGGTTCCCGAACACGATTCAGAATATTCTTTTCTTTGACGGTCAAGTATTTCAAGTCGCACATTGTCCGGAACATCTTTTACTCCATAACACATGAACTTACGTCCACATTTGTAACAACTAGTAGTCAAAATAGGCCATCGTGTCTTCTTCGTGCATTTACCACTCTTCTCGTGCCTACGCGCATGACAGCTTTTACTGTACGTCTTACCACAGTAGCGGCACGATCGACACGATATCGACAGCGAATTGTCCGTACCATCCACATGCACATCCTCACTTACTGCATAAGGCAGTGATGACATGTTTACATCATTGCACAAAGTAGTACTTGTAAGTCCATCACAGGTTTGTGGCGCGACAATACGTCTTTTTGTTTTTGCACGAGGAGTGAGTTTATCTTACATTGATGCTTTTTGTGTTGTCCAACATTGGTGCTAGTCGCAAAGGCTTCATCACAGTACATGGGGTCACCAATCCCTCTTGCCTGGTCTGGTAAAAAGGTAAATTTTTAGGGAAAAAATATGGCGGGCGGGTGACGTAACAAGATGACCTCCGGCTCCGGTGCCAGACGCCGTTGTGCCCAACTCGCGAAATCCCTACTACTCATTCTGTAGTTCGTTTCCTCCATACCAGGATTTTGCCATCATTCTGGAAGATACTAAATTTACTCTTGTTTGAAAAAATAACTTTCTTCCAGAACTCTGAGTCCCTCGTGACGTATTCATTTGCAAATTGTAACCTCTTCCTATTGACGTAACTGATATAAGCCTTCTTTCTTGGCACTCTTGCACGATGCCCGCATGAATTTAGCACTCTTCACGTGGTGCTGGGATTGGCGTCTTAACCTCATACTCGTATATGCCCTCTGATATTTGTGTGGTATAGAGTTTGGGATTATTTTTCATTGTGCGAATTATTTTTATCTTCTCGCTGCTGTCAAACTTCGGTGATCGCCCTACTCGCAGTTTTATTAATCACAGCGTTACTTTCGTTGAAATTGTTTTCTATTGTACGAACTGTATAGCGACTACGCTTTACAGTTTGTGCGATTTCTCCATTCGATTTGTGCAGTCACTATAATGTGTCTTCCACGTGCTGTGCCTACACATGTTCTAGTAGACGGCGCTCCTAGCGGATGTTTACATGCATTATTTTCAAGGGAGGTTTTAATTTACACTGTCTGTGGGCGGTATTATGTTACTACACATATATGGCTTTCCTCTGCGTAAAATTTGTATCCATACCAACACATAGTGTGAAGTGAACCTGAGTTTAATGATTGCAGTTTCTCTGTGCTTATACTTTTGTCCCTGCCTATCTACTCTGTGACTCAGGCGCTAATCCTTTAAAAAACCGTTTGACATATTTTGGAAGTTACGGTTAAGGATTGAGTGATATGTAAACAAATGGGGAAAAAAATGATACATTTACATTTTACAGCAAAACATACTTTAAACTACTGTCATACTTTCCGCGAGCCAATTTCTTTTTTCGTATGTTTACATCTCAATAAAACATTACGTACAGTAATCAAAAAATTACGTTAATTTACGTGCTATTGCAAGATATTATTACTTATGAGAAGCAGTAGTGGCAGTTGCCAAGGAAAAGCATGCACACGTCCACCCCATCCCCCTTTCTACAATTTAATATGTGTGTGTGTGTCTCATAGTTTTACAGTTTCCAAATTCTTACTGGGCCTCGCTCTACGTAGTGTGACGATGTCTTTTGGCTTTTGTTTCGAAAGGTATTGTGTTTGCTCCTCGTGGAATGTATGGTGCCTGGGCTGGTGTTTAGCGTGCGAAACTCATTCAGAGATTGCTGGTTTGACCCAAAAGGTGGCACTGGTGTGAGTGCGTTTGAATGGAGAAAGTCTTGTCTGCGTTGTTTGTTGATTGGATTGCCTACACATTGGTGTCTGCGTAATTCCTTAATTCGCGCCCTCGTACTTAACCATTGTTGTAATGTAACTTTCGGTTTAGCAAGTAGGATAAGCAAACTTGATTGAGTACTGTCGGATATCAGAGTTTTGGCATGAATTTTTCCTTGCATTATTGGTTCGATTATCCGATTGGGGCCATTGTAGAGTAAGAACCTAATAGTTTTTATTTGTGTTCAGCGGTTCCCGTACAAGCTCTGTAAAAATGTTCATATGAGAATTAGTGTAGGTACTATAGCGGACCCCCCATAATGTAGATTTTTTGTTTCCTTGCACCTGACTGTCCCGCTTATCTTCTGTGTAAACCTGTTATAGTCTATTCACGGTTATTTCCAATTTTCCTGAAGCCCTGCTTAAGTTTCACTTCCAGGCTATACCTCCGACCCATGCGGACAAAATTAAACCGAGTTTAGATAGCACCCCAGAGAGACAACGCACAACATTCTTGCGCACTCGGTGTAATCATATTTTGCGTAAGAACTATTTCTTACCAGACATTAACAACCCTGTTGTTTTCTCACTGTTTTTATTCATATAAATTATACGTTAAATGTTGTAATTTACAGATAAGATACAAGTAAAAGATGAACTGAACCGAAAGTAATGTACTTTTACGTTAACAGAAGCACAACATGCTTGTGATGGCGTGGCATATTTACGATATTACCAAACACGTAATACATGGGAAGTGTGAAGAAACCGAGAGAGCACTATACATGTCGTCCCTCCTTGCTCCGGGCTGACAGGAACGATATGACTTTCCGTCGGCCAGGGTAGACGGCTCGTGTTAGCGGCCCATAGGCGCCGTGTAGGCCGATGGTTTTGAAGGGGGAGGGGAAGAAAGGCGGTCGCCTCTCCACTCTTCAGCCAGTAGGGGTGTTACCCCCTCTCCCCTCCTGATTGCCAGCTCCTAGTTCAGTTTGTAATTTGTATAACGTAGGGTTAACCTCTTGCCCCGTTATTTTTTCAAATATAATATGTTAATGTGTTGTATTTTATTTTTTTTGTAAAAATCTAATGTTACATCGCCTTTGCAAGTAATATGTTCTTTTAAATATATGTAACGCGTGTTGTTTATAATATTAGCATACGGGAAAATAAGTGTTATATTTGTGCATTACTTTGCATTTCTTCACGCGTGAACATATAACAGACATTTTGAGAGAGAGTGAAAAAAAAGGGGGATGCGTGAGTGGTAAGATTAAAATTAATGTGTATTTGGTTACAGATAATTTGAGACAACCCCTCTCCCCATCACCCTTCTCTCTTCTTCATGAAAGAAAGTTGACACTTGTGTGTCACTCATGTTGACTCTGCTAAGCACATCCTCATTTGCTTCCTGGCACATAACTGCAGTAAAGACTTTTCGAGATTTCAAGTGGCCAAAATACCATGCATGCCTTTTACGCAAATCTATGTGGCAGCAGAATTTTTTCCGAAGCCTGTGTATTACACGTAGTCATTGTAAAATTTCACACTGGAAGATGTACAACTACACTAATATTGAGCATTTTTACAATAACCACGTAACATAAAAGAAATACACCAATTAAGAAAATATATATGTTCACGAAAAATGTGCAGTACTATTGAGTTTCTGAATATCATTGATGTAAAATTAAATGTACTATACTTTTACAGTTTAATGGCAATTAATGATTTCTGTGAGTATTTAAATGGTCTTTGTCCATTACCGAAAATAAGCCTAAGAACAAAACAAAGAAACCAAAAACATCCCAGACAATGAACAACAAAAAACTGGACACTTCGTCACATTCCTTTGTTTTTAGGTTATGTATAATTAATTTAATCGACTTCTTGAACTCTTGCCAGGAAATATTTCCCTGATTTGTGTTCATTGTGGTTGTTGTCCAGCCTATAGATACAAGCTTTATATAATTAATTTCCTGGGATTTGTTTGGGTTTCTTTGTTTTGTTCTGAGGATTATTTTCGGAAATTGACACTGCATTATAATACTCACAGATCCCCCCCCCCCCACAAATTACGCACCAAAAATGCAAACAATTGTATATGCAATTTCATATTTATTTATTTTTTACAGTTCAGAGCAGTTACAAAGGTAAGAGACAATCTGTTATGTTATGATGCAAGTGGCGTTACTTTTTTTTTTTTTTTTAAATCTCTTGTGAGAAACATTGAAACTGTTGAAAGTAACGTTTGTGATTCTCCGCGGATGTATTTGGTATACAAATGCAGGTAGTATCTAGCCTTAAGAACAATTTTGTGTCTCTTTGCATACGCTAAGGCGTTACGCTCGTTTGGCAGCGAGGTCGTACTGATGATGGTTCGCTTCCAACTTCCGGCAAGTCTCAGTTTATGAACACCGAAACGGTACGAAAGTTTTGGTTCGACCAGGCTACTTAAATGTTAATTTTTGATATAAGGAATCCTGTAATAGTATGAAGTTGCAGTGAGCAAAATTTTCATTGACGGCTTATGCAGGAATGTCCGGTAAGGGACAAAGACAAACATGGCTGCTTGAAATCACCGTTTGATTGATGTATTCTCATACATTCTGTATACACTCATTTGAACGGGTCCAATGTTCGTTGCCAGCGATGAGGTAGACGGGATATACCATCGGCTGCATGAAATCCGTCAATGTGCGCTACCTGTCTTCGAAATACTGTGACGATTTCTTGTTTGTTAGCAAAGCGTTTACCACGCAATGGCCTCTTCACTTTGAGAATAAGATCACGGTCACGCGGACTAAGATCGGGGGAATAGGGAGGGTGTGGCAACACCACCCATCCCCAACCCCGTAAACATAGTGTAACGCTACCTGCTGTATGAGGTGTAACGTTGCCATGTAAAACTATAGCATTGCCCAAGAGTTCAGGACGTTCCTCTCGAACTGCACTATGAAGATGGTACCGCGGAAATGACAGGTAGTCTGTGCATTTACAGTACAGCCCTTGCGAACTGGATGACACAATAATACACCTCGACTGTCATATGCTAAAATGACCATCAGCTGTGTGGGTGACGAGTTTTGTCATACCTCGTGTCTCCGTCGTGACCCAGGATGAGGCCATTCATTGGAATGTCACTTCAATTCAGGTTCGTATGCTCGTGCCCATGTTTCACCAATTGCAAGACGTGGTTCTGCATGCCATTGCCTTTGCGGTGAAAGTATTCCAGATTGATACATGTCCCATATCGGACCCACTTCTCTACCTCAGTTAAGTGATGTGGCACCCACTTGGCACAAATATTCCGTACATTTAAGTCCCGCCGTAGAATTCGGCGCACTGGCAACGCAGGAATACGTTCATGTTGGGCTGATTTCATGACAGTCCAGCGAGTGTTGTCCGTTAGGCAATGATCGACCACGGCCACTTGTACGTCGTAGTCAGCTGACACAGCACGTCCACTGCGAGGTAGGTCAGCTGTTGTCTCTTCCCAGTTTGAAGGCCTCTACCCACCTTGCCACTGTACGATAGGGTATAGCACGATTACCCAATGCTTCCCGCAGTTCTGCATGACATCCGCGTGCATTGCGGCCGCGGTGTACGGCTATCATGATGTAGGCACGCTATTCGACTTTGGTTACGTCGATTTCGCACCGCTGTCATCCGAGAACTGGCATAGGGAACGTGCTCACGGCCGGACGGATGCACTCATACCCCATCTGATGGCAACAACAGTTCGACGTGGGGGCACACATTGACGACAGTGGACAACCTCGGAGACTACTTTTAAGGATGTTAAACGTCTTGAACACATACGATGATACGTACCCGTTCAAATGAGTATACAGTTTGTACGAGAATACATCAATCAAACGGTGCTTTCAATCAGCCATGTTTGTCTTTGTTCCTTGCCGAACATTCCTGCATCCATACCCCATGTGGTGTCACCTTTAAAACGTACTTGTACACTTTCAACTGTACATAGTACTATTGCTTGTTAGATCATTTTCGGGAGATAAGCAATGACTTCTGAATCAGTCCTCGTACTTCAGTGTATTATGTAAGAGATTAATTTATATTTTTATTAGTCATACTTTGTTGCAGATACATAATCAATGTTTTTGAATAGCATTACTATCCGTCATATTTGTTGAAATTTCAGGTTAGATTGTTTTTATTTCCTCATAGTATGATACCTATTTAATTTTGACCCGAGAAATTAGTCTTTTGTTACGTTGTTGATCAAAGTTTTCAATCAACGAAATATATATGTACAAGGCAAATTTATTCAACTGTGATTATGTCAAAACTTAGTTCTGAATCAAGAAACGTGTTAATATTACGACAATCATGTTAAATATCACGACATCGGCAAGAGGCACCAGATTGAATAAACAACTTGGAATTCATCCGCTAATATGGAAGTGTTGGAATTTACTCAGCATTTGATGGTTCATCAATATAACAACCATCAATCGTGCGTCCGATGCCATTATTATACAAACACGCAAATAAGTTGCAACTTTGAAGTACCTTGTATTGCTTTAATTGCTGCAAAGACGCTTCCATAATCATACTCACACCGCATCCCGTCGAGAGATACGCTCTAAAATTTAATTAGTAAATGTTTATAGAGAAGCAAAATTCTGGCAGTGATAACTAGTCACGAATATTTAATTAGTTGGCGAGTAGTATTTTCAACGCAAAGTTAAATTGTAATTTGATTAGTTACAACACAGCACTATGAATCTTATTATGGCTTGAGTAATTTCTTTTAATTTAATATTATAAAGGTACGAATTTATTTTGTTTTACATTGTTCTAATTTTAACTGCAATGACAAACAAACTATCCAAATACACGGTTGCTCGTGTATTTTAAATACTGGACTAATTTGGTTTTGAATTATCTATCACACCTAGTTTCTCTTTCTCTACACAGTACAAACCTCTAACACTGATATACATTGGTGTATTTATAAACCTTGAGCTAGCCGAATTCTGTTTAGAAAGAAAAAAATAATTATATAGAGAATGCTCGTAGTGATAGAAGAGTCACTAACCAAAATAAATATATTTAACAAAATATTTTGTTTGTGGTATAATTTTTTTTGGCCCAATGCAAATGTTTTGGTTTCTTCAAGCATGTATGTTGTTAAGTGATCCAAATTGATTTGGTTGCTTTTTTAATTTTGTTTACTCAATAAAATGATTAATTGGAGCAACTAAATATAGTTTTGGTCCTTACAAACAAGTTTGTTTTTCTCTGCAACAAACCTTTCTGTCGGTGGGTGGTATAGAGCCCGCAATGTTTCACATATCACGCTACGAAGAGGATATTGTGCATGAACTGGCCATTTAGCCATTGCCACTGCATTGCATCACAACCGGATTGATGTGTGTTTACGTTCCCCTGCATACCTACGTTGAAGTTTGAGTTTTATGTGACCTGTGACGTGGAGATGGTAACGCTGTGTGAACGTCAAGTCGCGCTATGCCGAGCATGCACCATGCAAGGCTGGCTCGGATAGAGTTTTCTTTCTGGTGTGTTAGTTTACACTGGCTGTCTGGAAAGTGAAGTGTCTTGAAGCGAAGCATGATTGATTAGTGCTATGCAATTAAGTTAATACCATTTGTGAGCGGCCTGTATATCGGACAAGATATGTCGCACGTGTCTCTTGAGAAAGTGGTTTATTTCTCAATAGTTAAACGGTGTTTCACTCCGTTAATCGAGTTTTATTACCATCTGTACCTTCAGCAATGTGGAAGAAGTTGGAATTAATCATAAATGCGTCCAGGTATTGCGGGGAAGCAAGTAGGTATTATGATACTAAGTGCAATAAGTATTTTATCGTGTAAAATGTTGCAACAAGGGATTGGAGTTTTTATTTTGTAAGGGTTGTTCACGATAAAATGAGCACCTTTTAAATCAGACTTATAAAAAAGTCACCGCACCTTGAGACCGTTCATGATAAAGTGAGCACTTTTGAAGCCCTAGTTACTTTTTTCTTTTAACCAATTTATATCCTTCCACCACTTGTTAATGTAAACCCTGCCATGTGAGTAATAAACACAGTGTATACGTTCACCGTACATCCAAGGCCAGCCAAACATCCGAGGCCACAATGAAATGCATTTATTGGTTATATTATCTGATGAAACAGCTTCGAAAAGTGGTCACTTTACCGTGAACGGCCTATACCTCCATATACTTTATTGGTCGCACTGAGTGACATGCGCCCAGTAAAGTTGGTAACGGTGGAGTGAAGTAGTTCCATATCACAACGTCGAATAACAAGTGTTAGGTAACCATTTAACTTAAATTATTTTCTTCGCGTTCTGTTTTTATGCATCGAAGAGTAAAAATAGGCAGATTTGTAAAATATTTACTTTTCTAATAATTCCGCTGTTTCAATAGACCGACACATGAATAAAATGGTGAGGCTCGTAGGAATGTTAAATTTACATAAGGCGGAAGAATACGCAACGTGCATACAGGTTCTAAAGTCCTCATTTTACCGTGAACAGCCTATAGGATAATGTACGTGTTAACACACACCATCGGAATAGTGTTGTTTTTCATATTAAAGGCGTTGATCAATAAGTTTATTTTATATCTGTGCGAAATACAGTTGTAACATGAAGACATTACTCGCAAGTACTACATATTTCCGTACTACATATTTCCGCGCCAAAACAAATCTACACCGCTATTTTTTTTACATAATGACATTTCAAAATCACATTTCTGGTATTTTTGGGACGTATAAATAATAAAACTTATCTTATAGAAGTGAGATAGTTGACATTGAAATCTAACACCTGTAGTTAATTCAAGAAATCTTTAACATGGTGCTATTAAATGTTTCTGCAATATTAAAATTGTTCAAAATAAGGAACACTTTCGCATATATAATTCAAGCAGTCTATGGGGCCACGGTGGCGGAGTGGTTAAACCGCTCGCCGCCCACCAAAGCGAACCGGGTTTAATCTCCGGCCTGGTTACTCCCACATTTCCGCTTGTGGGGATCGTGCCTGATGATGCC
This sequence comes from Dryococelus australis, assembly GCA_029891345.1. Lineage (NCBI taxonomy): Eukaryota > Metazoa > Arthropoda > Insecta > Phasmatodea > Phasmatidae > Dryococelus > Dryococelus australis. The sequence continues at coordinate 101,685,344 of CM056995.1, read as the reverse complement.
GCTGGTCGGCGGGTTTTCTCGGGGATCTCTCGGCGCCGCTCCATTCCCCCCTCATTTCACCCTCATCGGCTCTCAAGACCCCGATGTTAAGAGCCGCCTGAATCTCTTCGCTCACTCACTTTGACAGATATACTGACTGTTAATACACATTTTTTTTTAGGATGAAGAATATTGTGTCTATAATGCATAATACAATTTTTTACCAAGCGCCACAAACTTCTTCAAATGTTGTGAATATTTTGCTTGTGCGCTTTACGAATAACTTTCTGATGGCGCAGTTAGTTTACAGCCTTATTCTTTCTGAGGAACAGAATAACTGCTTTATATTGATATGTAGGTATATAAGTGACAAGGTATCTGGGGTGTTATGTTAGCGCTAGTGAATTTCTTTCCCCTTCCTATTAATAGGTTTTGAGACAAGAGCTATTGATCGCCCCTTGCAGGATACGATGTGCATTTCTGTGCCGTCCTGCGTCAGAACCGACCAATTATGTTAATCTTGCAGTAAGGCTGAACGCTTTTCGTAAGAATATCGCGAATCGACGTGTTTGGCATAGTCACTTGACAACAGTGCGAATTCGATTCGTGTAGTACGAGAGTTCAGTGTTGCCGGTGGATGTAGCTGGAACGAGGCGAGTGCAGATTTACTTGGCCGTACACAATGCAGCTTTGTAATCGTCCCTGCATGAGATGCCACTCGTGTCGTGAGGTTGCCACATACATCTCCACCGTGGTTTACCTTGGGGATGGTTTGTTGTAAGGTCGGCAAGTTCAGTGCTAAAGTTTTTGGAAATAAGATTCTTTGCCGCTAGGTAGCATTGGCGTTACTGTTTTTTCTCAGCTTTCTTTGTAGACAATTGGATACTTGCAATTTCCATATCATCGCAGCAAATTTTCCGACATGCGTCGGCTTAAGACGTACGCAAAGGATAACTTTTGTTCGTACTAGCGTTGGAACTTAAGGAAATGGCTCCACATGTTTAATATACCTGGATTTAGCAGGACGTTGGATTGCCATATTTAAATGTGACAGTAGGATGGGAAAATTCGTTTTATTGACAGCTATATTTATTCCGCCGCCCCCCCCCCTCCCCAAAAAAAAATCCGTAACTTTTTTAAATTAAAATATGCGTGTTTACGAAAGCTTAATGCCAACCACACTTGCATTGTTACAGTTTACGATTTGGAAACAAAACTTGTTGGCGTCCATAATAGTTTCATAATAAAGTTGATACGTGATATTTTGTCAGGGGCAGGTTATTTCACAATTCGTACCAAATACAAACTTCAAACATACAAACATAATTTCGCCATCTACCGCCAGCTTAACACCAGAGCACTTTGCATATAAATGTTTACAGTGCCAATTTTTTAATAAACAATTTTGTTTTCTTCCCAACCTAAGTAGGATATCCTTACACTAATATTATCTCTCCCCCCCCCCCCCCCATAAATTTCAATGAGGTTCTAGAAGTGGTTCATTTGGGAATTTTAATACTTGTCGTGGAAAAATGGCCAAAGAGAAAATAATTGTGACACTACTACAACTGTACCATTTGTTGGATGATAACAAATGACGATGAGCACGAGGATGATTGGCTCTCTTGTTTATGTCTGCGGCACGACGGCGCCACGAGCATTCCGACGATCACAGCGCTTGCCGGGAACCAGTCTGAAAAAAATCGCTGGAGAAATCTTGCAGTGTTTCCGCTCCTTCTATAGCACTCTTCATATTGTGTGTTGTTGAGTCACTGAGACTCCCACGCGACCCTGTTGTCGGTGTGGGAGCCGCGGCGAGGTCGACCGTCTACGCACACGCACAAGTACACCCCCCCCCCCCCCCCGTGCAACTTGATCTACATTCATGAGGTCTCTCCCGGCGAATCAGCAGCACCGTCTCTCGGGCCGTGTGGTTTGTAGTGAAGTGGAGAGAGGTGAGTATGGAGTAGCGTCTGAATACAAGGGTTGGGGGAAACGGGAGATCCCCGAGAAAACCCGTCGGCAAGCGGCATCGTCCGGCACGATTCTCAAGTGCAGAAATGAAGGAGCAGCCCCGCTGGGGATCGAACCTGGTTCGGCTTCCTGGGTGTCTCTAGCTGCGTATCGCTCCCCCCCTTTTTTTCCCTTCGTTTTCTGCAATTTGTTTTTTATTTGGAACACGAAAATAAACTCTTTTTGCATGAAGTACTGCTGTAAACGACTTGGCTGATACCAGGCAAATGTTAAATAATTATTAGAAAACCAAAAACCTGACAGGATTTTTTAATAAACCGCATTACTTGATAAAACCATTCGGGGTTGACATTATTTGAATAAAATAATGACACTAAGCTCTTGAAAAGTAGATAATTAAATTAAAGAAATACACAATTCATGAATATTTCGACATCTTGCTTTAATAAATAGCTATTTCGAGTTTTGAATGATTTAGTTCATTACGACATCCAGCATTGTATGCGTTTTGCGTTATGTCTGCAAAACTAACATGGCGACCAACTTGGTAATTTGTAAGCGCCGAAGTTGATAAAACTCAAAACGCATATTACAGAAATAAAGATTATCAATTTTTACAGGCGGAATCAGTTGCTTGATCCATTTTGTTAACAGTGCCGGTTGGAACACGGCCTATAATGACTGAGATCGCAAATATGACTCTATTTGTGTCACAAATATCGTACATCTGGGCAAGCGATATGTTATTTGTATACACTGTTGAACTTTACCGCAGTTGCGATCAGAAATACTGTTTCGTGATCGATATTTCGCCAAATCGCACGGCCGTATTGGCAGCGTGTCGTTCTGAGGCCTAGACGTGGTCGCCCCGGCCACGTCAGCAGAGCGGATGATGCAAGATAGGCGAAGATAGAAAGAGATTTGATACACCAGTAGGAAAGCGGAGTGCCGGAAAGATTAATAATAGATGGGAAGGAGTGAGCGAAGACATATGGGTAGCTCTTAACAGCGAGGTCTTGGAGTCGATGAGGGTGATTTAGGTTAGTATGGTGCGGCGCCGGAATGAAAGTGCGGAGGAAACGGAGATCCCCGAGAAAACCGACCAACGGCATCGTCCGGCAAGATTTCCACTTGCTAAAATCCGGCCAGCTGGCCGGGAATTGAATCCGGTTCGCCTTGGTGGTGTTGTTTAGAAATGCCTACCTCTTCTTAAGATTTCTGAATCCGTTTCTGCAGAGTTCATTACCCTAGCGTCTATTTTCGCAGTTTGTTTTGAGTATGCCTCCCACTCCACAAAGGTCGTGGTTATATTTAGTATAGTATAGTTGGTAGGTGTGTGTTCACTATAAATAATTTGTTTGTTGCTTCGAATAATTTGCGTTGGAGAGGAATGTTTTGAGCGTATTTGTTATATTTAAGCAGCAGAGCTGAGCGCCGCTGCGTCGGTTGTGCAGCGACCGCTTGCGGGCTCTAATGGGACCACAGCGGCTATAGCGCTCGCATCCCGGCGGGGTTTCCGAATTGTTGTACGCGGAAATCGTGCCGGACAATGTCGCTGGTCGGGGGGTTTTCTCGGGGATCTCCTGTTTCCTTCCCCCGCTCTTGCATTCCGGCGCTGCTCTATACCTCGCTTCATCCTCATCAGCTCTAAAGACCTCGATGTTAAGACTCGTCCAAACCTGTCCTATATACTCTCCGCGAAATTAAGTGGACTGTTGGAGTTAGATAACGGATCGGAACGTCTCGGAGAACAAAATTCTGCACTTGCAGTGCCACCATCGTGAGCATAGCGTAACACGATACAACTTTCCTCTGAAGTACTGTGCTGATGTAGGTCGGCTGTATTGTTAAAAATAACGAAATAATCACACTGCATATGCTTCCCAAGTATACTCAGGTAGAGATTCGATCGACTCGATTTATATTTGTTGTCATTGAATATTACTACATAAATGCTGAATACAGTGCCTACAAAAGTATTGGTCTAATTACCGTAGGAATTGTGAGAGTGGAGGATTGGAAGGCAATGTAATAATAACTATTATTATGATAATAATTATTATGTATCATATCTTTATAGATTATTTATTCATTCATTTGTCATACAGTATATGCAAGTGAATTCAATTTCATTTCTAACAGAACCGAAATTGCAAATGAAAGCGATCATTTCTCCGGCCAGTATTGGTCTGCATTAGAGTAAATAACGTTCTTGGGCATTTTGAATCTCTTAATACCTTATAGGTCCTCCTCTCCTCTTTATAATGTCAGGTAATCTCCTTGGTATCGTTTCGCTCAATATTTTATCCCACTGAGTTCTAAGGGCATTCTTCAGGCCATTTATGTTGGATGTTTCAGGTTTTCGTACGTTTCCCTCTAGATGACCCCATAAATACTCAATGGGGTTGATATCCTGAGATAGTGGCGGGGTCTCCATCCAATGTGAGGTATTGTATAACATCCACAGCTCGGTGTTTAAGGCTGTGCTCCTGAAGTGAGTGAACAGATTCGGGCGGCTTTTACCATCGGGGTCTTCAGAGCCGATGAGGGTGAAGTGAGTATGGAGCGGCGCCGAAATGAAAGGGCGTGGAAAATGGGATATCGCCGAGAAACCCGCCGACCAGTGGCATCGTCCGGCACGATTCATACTTGCGAAAAACCGGAAGTGAACCCGATTGCATTGGTGGGAGACGAGCAGGCTAACCGCTCAGACGCCACAGCCCCCTGTGCACTTGGGGTCATTGTCTTAAGTGAAGATGTAATCTGTAAAGTTCCGTGTTTTGCAATACGGGAAAGGTAGAGTATTGAGAATGTTGATGTACACCTTGTGATCCATTTTGCCTTCGATGAAACACACAACGTTGCGCGTGTATATGCCAATTTCATGCTCCCCATTTGTCGCCAGTGCTAATTTTTTTCGCAAGTGAAAATGACTAAATCGGGTTCGCTGTAGTTTTTTTTTAGTATGAACATCCCGGCTCAAGTGCAGCACACTTTATTCTTTAGCATTACGGCATAAAATTGTATTGTCACCGCTGATCTCTCACAGAGGTGTATTATCAACGCAGAGGCTACGATGAACGTGATGCGCATGCCTGAGTCGCCTCTAGCACTTCCATGTGTCTAGGCCTCTGACGTGCTAAATACTCCAGCCAGGCGGCCACCCTAACTGGTGTACATTATCTTCCGCTTCATTAGCAGCGCACGTGCGTCGAGACATACGAAATGTATTCTGCACGTCTCTCTAGTATTATTTCTACCGTAATTCCCGCCGTAAATATGAAGATGGAACTTCTGCTTTAGCCATTTTCATTGTCGCATTTTAACATTTTTAAAATGACGTTCGTATGTGGACGTTGCTTTAAAATACTAAGCAATAATAGAAGAGAGGGGAGAAGGAAGGAAATTTACTGTCGGTGTGGTTGACTACACACGTGCGGCTTAGTCGGACTGTCATCGAACAGTCGTGCACTTGATGGAAGCGCCTGCGGTGAGCAGGGGCGCTAAGTGCGCTCTCAGTGTGCTGCGATACTCGCCGGGAGGGCCGAGTCGTAGGGGGAGTTCCGGGCCGCCAGGAAGTGCTCGTATCGCCGCCTCGATCGCCGGCCTCCTTCCCCATGTCACCACGCTACGCCGAGCAGAACAGCGTGCAGGCAACCCAGCATTCGTGTCTCCGAGCCGAGCGGCTGCAGAGTCCTGCCTGCTTACTGGGCTTTACGACATGCCACGCCGCGACTCGCGTTTCCACGTAAGGTCCCTTTGTTATATCTCTGACCTCGGCACGTGCTATTCCTCAGCCCACAACGCGGCTAGGAATCCGCTTTGCTGCTGCTTATTTTATGCGAAGGTGGAATTTGGTGTCGTGAATTGTGAAGAAATTGAAGCGCACTTACTTTTTCACGTGCACGCCTGAACAGCTTATTAAAGGCTTATTGAATAGTTTTGAAATTTACTTTTAAAACAAATATCCCAGGATATATTTCAACGTAAACATTAATTGAAGTAGGCCTACTTAAAGCAATACTGGCATTGACTAAGTTTGAGTATATTACTACTTGACAGTAGTAGGGGCGGTGAGGTTTCAGATGCAAAGGGATGCTGCCTTTGATTAATCGGATTATCGAGTTGATATCAAATTGATCGGATTAATTATTATTCCGACCACGATTTTAATCCGCTAATCATAATCCGATTAGATCGGATGAAAAATGTGATTAATCAAACAAATTTGATCGAAGTTTTCGCATCAAACTTGTTTGATCAAATTTTTTTGGTGGATTTTTTGTGTATAGTTTAGTGGTATGGCACTTTATTATTTTTTTTGAGGGAGAGCGGCATGGTACGTCCTCACCCTCGGAGCTCTGACGTGAGGTGGGGCTGTGTTGGGGAAGGGGTATATATGTATTGTGTAATAGTAATTTTTGGAGGGCGGCTGTGGTTGGTGTTGAACCTCTGAGCTCTGGCATTGTACTGAGGTGGGCTGTGTGTTGGGGAAGGGGGGGGGGTGTAGTGTAATATTGTTTTTTTCATGTTATTGAGGAGGGACGAGGACTTCCATCCCGATTACAGTGGAATCGCAAATACAAATTTCAAATGAATTACAGACCCCAGCTATCGAGGTGTCATAAAGAAATCGAGTAATGAACTATTTCCCTACAGTACCCAGCTATCCTGGTGTTATTAAGAACGCAACTAGTTAATCAAATTTGGGTAGCAATATGTAAATTACATTACTTTAATTAAACTGCAGTCTTCCTAAACATATTAACAAGGGATTTGAAAACACGTACAAATTACACGTGACACATACACCTCAGTTCTACATGTACCTTAAATGATTTTAATATACGTCCGTTCGATCGGGAGGTTGCTGTATGAATGACGTCAGTATAGGATTTGCAGAGACTTATAAGCTGTGTGTCGGGAGCAAGACTAGAGACGTCTGTTTCGAGATCTGGTTGGCAGGCGACTGAGCTGAAAAATTCGGAAATTAACAAAATTAGAGGTGACTGCGATTTACAGCCAAATACCATTGACGTAAACAAGAGGAATTATGAAACTTCGCACACGATATAAGTATAAGGAATGGACCAGAAAATTAATATATTTCAAACAGCAGAATGAATGATCACAACTTCCGGGTGTTAACTCACTAAAGGAATTACAGAATCTATTTCCACTTAAAAATGAAACTCGCTTACTGGCTATTCTGATAACTTAAAGGTGGAAGCACAAAGTGATATAAAATAATCAAAATTTAACCAAACACAATAGCGTGTGTCTTCCTCATCTCCTTTTGAGTTCCCACATACCTTAGAACGTTAAATGATTTTAAAACACATCCGTCCAGCTGTGAGGCTGTATCACTATTGTCGAATTATAAGCTGAGCGAATTGTTGCTAGCAAACGGAACCTGTGTCTGCTTCTGTTGACTGAGGTTATTGGGGAAACTCCCTGACATTAAAAATTATGGTACAATTCGATAAAAATGTTTATGAATTCACAGGTTTATATTTCCCTGTCAATCTACTTTCAATGAGTTATCCACGAAACATTTAATCATGTCTTACTCAACGGTTAACATGAAAATTTTAAAACAACGTACTCACAATTTCACTTCCCTGGAAAAATTAAATTTCAGTGTTATAAGAGGAAGAATATTAAAATAATTCACTTTTAAAACAACTTTCATTGAAGCGTAGGGAGACTCGTATCACGTGAAGAAGGATTTAATCCATCAACACTGTATAGAAACGTAGGATATTTTAAAAATATTATCAAATCTACAAACAATTTCAGTCCAAACACTTGGTCGAAGAAAAACTATAGAATTATTTTTAATAATGGAATCACTATATCGATCCTTTCTTAACACACCTAAAATTTTTTGCCGGTAATAAAAATCATTATACGTACATAATATCGCATATAACGAGATCTGAACCCCGGAGCAGATATTATTCAATGAAAGTGTTTAACGGGAGTTGAAGCCCGCAGACCAAAGTTCGCTGGTCGCCTATCCCTCGATCATGACACGGGAGGCCGGCAGAATTGGCCCGAGGGTTGTCTTAAAACTAAAAATGACGCTGGACAGCAAGGACCTGTCCACCACTATGCGCCCCATCCCCCGACCCCTTCCTCTAGTCCAGAGCACGTCTTTGTCTATCTCGAGGACTGCCTGCACCAGCTATGGGCCCCTCTCCCCCGACTCTCTCCAACCCTAGACCAGTGTGTGTCTTTGTCCATATCAAGAGCTTCCTTACTAGCTACCATCCTACCTTGGGCAGCGAATTGTGAACTCTTCCAAAGCTTTGACCTGTTTGCAAAACTACGCCGGAGCTTGAGGTGAATATGACGCTGGAGGCGGCACTGCAGTTTCAAGTGAATATGATGCCGGAGGCGACCGTGTTAGCTCTAAGTAGGGCATTGACTTGAGCAATGGTTGCATTGGAGGAATACTCTCCGGGTCGTCTAAAGAAACTATCAAATTTGTTACTAAAGGACCTGAACCATTCATTATATCATTAAAGTAATCCCAATTAGAATTTAGAATTTCTCTATTAAAGTCTTGGCTTGTCGGTGATTATATACGAATTTCAATGTTGAAATCTGTCTTTGGAAAACGATACACGGTTAATTGGTCATATGAAATATTTAAAATTATTTCACTTGGAAATTGTTTTCTCATGTTGTATTACATCGAAACCTACGATGGACAGTCTATAAAGTGTGGTTTTTACGAACACGAACTACAAAAAGTCGGTTCTCCAAATGAATATTTAGTTGATAAATTCATTAAAAGGAAAAAAAAGATAGGTCCTTGGTTCATTGGAGAGGTTTCTCAAAATCACACAATTCTTGGGTCAAGAATCAGAATCTTAAAAGATTGTAATTCTATGTTTGTAACATCATACTAAATAAAACAAATTGAAGCATATTTGATGTGTTTTTTCATTTATTAAATGTATCGATATCAATAGGTTTTGAATGTACAATTATTATGCAATCAATCTGCTTGTTGATTGAATTGTTTCATTGGATCCATTATGTTTGTAATCCGTTGTTATGTTTGTTTCCTTTTAATATTACATTTCTTGGAAAATTGTTTAAGTTAACAATTAGAAATTCGGAGGTTAATTATTTCCTAAGTTAGAATTTTTTTCTAGAATGTTGTCTTTACAGGGTAGAGACTAAAGTTTTTTTTTCAAAACTATGTGTATGACAAAGGAAAGGGATTATTGATCCTGCATTAATGATCAGATTCAAGGTTGAAGAGAGAGGGGAGGACGAGTGAATTAGGAGCAAAACTAGGTCGATGATCATTGTGTGTTCCTAACAAGATTTTAATCTAGTTTCCCTTAAACATTCGGATTGGGTTTTAACATCCGATATGCGGGGTTAGGTTTCTGTCTTATACTTTCATTTCTTTCATGGCATTGTATTTGCTAATGATAACATTGGAAGGAATTTAATTACTTTTCTGAAAATTTCATCTAAGGTATTTTTTATAAAAACCTTTGGTTTTTTGTATGCGATGTGGGAGTTGGTATGTTTCAATAGAAGAGGTGTTAAAAATCATTTATCGTGTTAGCGAAAGTTATTTGGAATCGATAAAGATATTTACATATCTAAGGCTATTACTTTTTTTTAAACATAGCTCATAATGTCGAGGGAGTAATTTTTTTTTAGCGCAAGTTAAATATTTATTTGGTGGAAATAAATGTTCAGACATGCAAAATGCGAGAATTTTTCAAACATACCCTGGCACAAAGGCTTGAAGGGTGCTGCCCGGCTCCAGGCTTGGTGACTCAAGGGAAGGGGCAGGCAGGGGGAGTAACTATTCCTCTCGCAGAACCAGACAGGACAGAGTTTCGGGAGAGTCCAAAATTCATGGGTAGAGCGTAATTTTGCAAACAGGTCAACACTTTGGGTGAGTTCAAAATTCGCTGCCCAAGGGGAGTGAGGCAGCAAGGCAAGCAAGCAGCCTTCGATATAGCCAAATATTTGCTCAGGACTATGGGGAAGGGTGATGGGGCATAGCGGTGGACAGGTCCTTGCTGTCCAGTGCCATTTTTAGTTTGACGACAACCGTCCATATGGATACTCGCACCACTGGCCATCACTCTCTGCTCTTTCCCACTTCACCAGCCGGACCAATGTCTACAGGCCTCCCATGTCACAATCGAGGGATAGGCGATGAGCAAACTTCGATCAGCGGTCTTCACGTATTAAATTTTTTGTGGATAATAACTCATTAAAAGTAGACTGATAGGGAAATTTAAACCTCTGAATTCGTAACTGGAACATTTGATCGATTTGTACCATAATTTTTAATGTCGAGAGAGTTTCCCCCATAACCTCAGTCGACCAAAGCAGATGAAGATTCAGTTTGCTAGCAACAATTCGCTCAGCTTATAATTTGACATAAGTGATAGAGTGGAGTCATTCCTTTACCAACCTCACAGCCAGATGGATGTTTTAAAATCATTTAACGTTCTAAGGTACGTGGAAACTTAAGAGGCGATGAGGTAGACGCGCTATTGTGTTTGGTTAAATTTTGATTATTTTATATCACTTTGTGCTTCCACCTTTATGTTATCAGAATAGCCAGTGAGTGAGTTTCATTTTTAAGTGGAAATAGATTCTGTAATTCCTTTAGTGAGTTAACACCAGGAAGTTGTCATCATTCACTCTGCTGTTTGAAATATATTGATTTTCTGGACCATTCCTTATACTTTTGTCACGTGCAACATTTCATCATTTCTTTTGAGTGTGACATCAACGGTTTAATTTATTTGGAAACAATCGTTTTGTATTTGGATGTAAATCGTATTCACCTCTCATTTTGTTAATTTCCGAATTTTTCAGCTCAGTCACCTGCCAACCAGCGCTCGAAATGACGTCTCTAGTCGTGCTCCCAACACACAGCTTATAAATCTCCGCAAATCCTATACTGACGTCATTCATACAGCAACCTCGCGATCGAACGGACATATGTAAAGTCATTTAAGGTTCGTGTAGAACTGAGAGGCATATGCGTCATGTAGTGTAATTTGTATGTGTTTTAAAATACCTTGTTATGTTTAGGAAGACTGCAGTTGAATTAAAATAATGTAATTTATATATTGCTACCGAAATTTGATTAACTAGTTGCATTCTTAATAACACCAGGATAGCTGGGTTCTGTAGGGACATAGTTCATTAATTGATTTCTTTATGACACCTGGATAGCTGGAGTCTGTAATTCATTTGAAATTTGTATTTACGATTCCACTGTAATCGGGAAGGAAGCCCTCATCCCTCCTCAATAACATGAAAAAATCAATATTACTATATATATATATATATATATATATATATATATATATAGTATATATATATATATATATATATATATACACACACACACACACACACACACCTTCTCCAACACAGCCCCACCTCAAGTACAACACCAGAGGTCCTAGGGTGAGGATGCACCATGCCGCTCCCCACCAAAAAAATAATTGTCATACCACCAATCTATACACAAGAAAAATTCCATCAAACAAGTTTGATGTAAAAACTTTGAACAAATTAGTTTGATCAAACAATCAAATTTTTCATCTGATTAATTCGGATTAGTGTTAGGATTATTGGGGAAATTTTTTTTGATCGGATTAAGAATTAATCTAATTAAATTAAGAAATAATCCAATCGGATATAAAATCTATAAACCGATTAAACTAAGGCAACGTCCCTTTGTATCTGAAACCCCGCCGCCCCTACTACTCTTAACACCGTTAATGTCTTATTAAAGTGGAATATTTCTGTGGTTGGTAAGTGAAGGTGGTTTATTTTTGTTTTAGACAAATTATAATAAAAATAGGCGGAAGTCATTTTTAACTGAATTGTTCTGTGTTAATCTTTACAGTGATTGGAGTCTGCACAATGGGGCAGAAAACTAATGTGTGCGTGTGGTGGCGCGCGAGTGTAAGGCTGTACATTCGACAGGATGAAGAAGAAATTAAGCAGGACTTAAATAAGTGATCAGTTTGCTACGGCTAGTCAGGGACAGCCCAAAGCACGTGATGGTTTCCTTGGTAAATCCTGAAAGATAGGCTTCACCCCTCCTGCCTATTCATGCATATTTTTCAAACATCGTTTTTGCCAACTCCCACAATTTGTTGAAATATTTCATACATTTTATAAAAAAGATAAATTATCACATTAATCAGTTGCAAGGGCGCAAAGGTTTAAACCGAGGTGATTTTTCATTGTTTACATTATAGATACATCACAGAAATTTGGTATGGCGACAGGATTTAACCGTGCGAGCGTACAAAGTGTAATTTTCCGTCAATCGTGATAGCGGAGGTCCTGGGGTAAGTGCCTTGTTTGTGCATGCGCTGGACCCAGTTACAGTCACGTTCAGGACTGTCCAATTCAGACCTGCCAAAGAGACCAGAATTTCTATGAATCAGCTTTTTACTCTTCTAAGAATTGGAAAGTTCATCATCATTGACCTGATCGCCCTTTACGATGAAGTACGGTAATTCTCTGTAACTTTGGCGCACTCGTAAACCGTACCCGTAGTGACTCTTAAGACATACCCAACAGCAGAGGTCGCTCTTAGCCTGTTTGTCAGGCGAACACTTGACCGGGATAAGGAAGTATGTTTGTAGTATTTAGTTGCAACTCTTCCACCTAATTATGTTGAAACAAACTCAGGGTATGTCAAAGCATACGGAAGGAACTTCGATGTCTGGAATGTCCGCATCATTCGTAAATACAGTGACTCAAAAGAGTATTCATACACCCACACGTTTTTTCCTAGCGTGTGAATTTGAGGCAATGTAAAGCCACAAGCCCTACGCAGATAGAGGAGCGGAATAACATGCCCCATGGTACTACATCAGAAGGACGAGTACACAATGGCAAAGATGTTATTGTTATAGTCAAAAAAGTATTCATACAGCGCAGGTGTAACCCTCCGTGGTATCGAAACACCCGTGTTATCCACCTCCAGCCGTTTTACTTACAGAGACGGGTTCCCTGCACATCAGTTGCCAGACTGTTGTTGTAGTAAGAGGGATTGTCTGTGACGCAACACGAAGAAGTTGTTACTCTCTATAAGCAAGGCAGGAGGTATCGTGGAATTGCGAAAACCCTCTCCGTTTGTTTTGCAACACTGTCAGTTCCATACTGAAGTAGTACAAAGAAACAGTGACAACAGAAAATGAACGACGATCCGGACGTCCAAATGTGCTTACTTGCTGCGAACGACGGCACATTGTCACGTTGGCATGTAAAGAACCACTCCGATTTGCAACATCATTGGCGGAAGAGATCGCATAAATATCTATACACTCTATAAGTACTCAAACTGTACGTAAATGTATTACATAATACCAATTTCCATGGTGGGGCAGCCAAGAAGAAACCATATATTTCTGCAGTAAACTGACAAAAACGCCTGCTATTTGTCAGTGAGTGGAATGATAGGCATAACGAATTTTGGGATACTGTGATTTTTTTTCCGGCGAGTCAAACTTAAATATATTCGGCTCAGATGGCAGTTTATTTATGTCCCTCTTACACCATTACCTCTCGTGGTTTCCTGTTTACGGTGTGTTGAACGTCGAAAATATTTCGACAATATACGAGAGCGGCAGCTGCGAACTTTCTTTCTATTTTTACACTACACTTAACTGATACTGTATCTGTATAGAGTTAAAATAATGTTGCTAATTATTAGTTCATAGATATTTACTCTGTAGCAAGTATTACCTATTATTAAAAGCAAGAATCAAAAAGATTACAAGAATGCCTGAGTATATTTCGTTACGGCAATACAAAAGTTACTTTGATTTGCAAATTACATTTCCCTGGCCCAATTATATTCACAATTCACAGTTTACAAAGTTTGCACATGTCGTAGTTTCCTATAATTGTTGTCATTTTACAAACATTCATACTATGCATGCACTTATTCCTCATTAATTCTTGCACATATAATATAGAGATGTTTTCTGCTAATCAATTTCTGATAACAACAACAATGTTATCCGTTTACGTTTGGTGAGTGATGAAATAAATACGTGTACTATGTTTTTCATTTGTCCATGAATTTGATCCAACCAGACCCGACGTCTACAATTATTTATATAACAAACAGGAAAGTTAGTTTTGGCTGGCGCCGTACGCTGACGAGGCTCAGTGCCCATGGATCGTCCGTGTGCGTGAATGATTCTTAAATCGTGCGGTGTTCTACTAGTCTAGGTTGTAATGTTTCATGTTGCTGTAACCGAACACGAACACTACAGTTCATTGGTTGTGATAACAAAACAATTGCCTTGTAGGCTACAGCATTCGATATTTTTTGTTTGTAACACTTGAAACCGGGAATTTATGTGGGTCTTATAAGTTTCCATTTCTGTTACAGAAACTGAGTAACTCTTCTCAATCTTCTTGTACAACCCCAACAAACTCAGCATGTATTGATGATATCGGTACCAGCTCGAACTAGCGTATGTTCTGGAATGAAACGAATGTCTATAATTAGTGGAGCGTTTTGTTCTGTGTTTAACTATCGGTATAGTGCTTGTAGTTATATATTGTTTATTTTTAAGTTACATGGCTACAGCACTTGTAAAAAACAATCAATGGAAAGTATCTTTTACAAAATGTTAAACGATTAGATTAACATGTAGAATAATAGTAGTATAAAGTTAATAATCCTAAAAGATACAGATCATAATTAACAAATCTATAGAATTACATAACTACCAACAAATTAATTATTTATTGATTACTGCTGCTATGTCTCTTGAGAAAAGGCCGAATATTATTGCCAGGGTTACAAAAAAAATATTATATAGCTCTTAGTAATGTTAATTAAAATTAATGCTCTAATTCTGGTTTGCATTTAAAATTCGCTTATTTCCATTGCATATCAATTAATTAATTACCCTGCATACTCTTATATCTTTGGAAGATAAACAGTGTGGCGTGAATTTTGATAATTTTCAGCCCTACTACATCTTCGGTGTGTAAACGATTATTGAATTTTGGAGCATAGTATGAAAATTGCTTTTATCAGTGCTGGCATCTGACATATACATACTTCATAATACGTTTTCCTCTCTAATCTAAAGCGTGCAAAAGCACGTGGCCTTGGACTTAACCGTACAAGCCATACAACCATCTAATTCCTAATACAATAAATGTCGGAAATAACAAAAACGTGAGTATTCACGGCAGAAAATAATCAAAAACTCGTAAAATCCAAAACTCGAAGGTCCCATTAAACTCGCAGAAAAGTCAAACGGCACAAACACATAGTGACGCCGAGATTCAAGAATACGAACTGTACACGACGGCGGATACTACACTACTAATATGTTTTCCAACTTCTCATAAACCAGTCTATTTTTAGAATAACACTGGGTTTTATGGCTTTATCTCTGTAACTACACTGCCAGTTTGTCTGTTCCCAACGAAATAAGGGATGAATATTGTAACATGTTATGTGCGAGAAATGTGTCGCAAGGTAGGGTTTTTAAAGAGTAATAACATTTGCAAAATGAAACCAATTTATTGTCAGACATTCAATAGAAATGATTGTTGTTGTAAAGGTTAAACTATCGGATGCACCGTAAAGTTTATAAACATTTTTCATAAAATATACGTCGATGACTACATTGTAGCGCAATAAATATTATATTTTCAGGATAGACGGGGGAAGAAGTGATCTCTACTTACACACGCTTAAAAAAAAAAAAAACTGTCATGCGTGAGTATGAGTGGCCGGGGGGGGGGGGGGTGGTAGGGAGGTTGAAGTTGGCTACATAAAATCACGGGACTTGTTTCAACTGCCGGCCACCACTAGATTGTATTAAGGGCACAGAACAGATCTAGTGGGCCCGTTCAACTAAGTTCTACACATTCTGTAACAACTATTATAATTATTTTCGTTTTAAAAGGTTTTTTACGGATAATTTATTTTTCACTTTTTTGTCTCATTAGTTGTTTTTATTATT
Source organism: Dryococelus australis (assembly GCA_029891345.1). Lineage (NCBI taxonomy): Eukaryota > Metazoa > Arthropoda > Insecta > Phasmatodea > Phasmatidae > Dryococelus > Dryococelus australis. The sequence goes on along the minus strand of CM056995.1, from coordinate 101,669,370 downwards.
ATAAAGGTAGACTATTTATGCATTCACAGACTCGTCAGTCATCGGTATTGCTTGCGATTCCGATGACGGATGAGTCTGTAAATATACAAATAGGTTACCTATATAATATATTAATAACATTTAGTGAGACTAAAATGACTAAAAAGTGCAGTTAAACACTGGTGGCTAAAAATGTGCAGTTAAACACTGATGGCCCCTTCTACACTTCGGGATACAACCTTACGAACAGTGATGCAAATAAAATATGCGAGACTAAAAAGACTAGAAAAGTATCAGTATATGTATACATTCTGTTACATTCATTACTTGCATTTGTGTTTATTACTATTACTATATCTATGTTATATTGATAGAAAATTTCTAATGTATTTACAAGTTATATCTTTCGCAAGCCACTCCTCTATGAATCCTTTCAATTACCTTCATAATATTTCAACAACTTTTATGAAAGCTCATTCTTCTTTGGTATTGTAACATCTGAACCTAATAAAATTGCATTTCTTACTTTAATAATTAATGCACATTTTCCGTAAACTAAAATTCTTATCTCTATGACACCCTTATCACCATTTTCGCGTAAACACGAACCTTACTATTGGGCAACCCCAGCACTCCGGAAGTTTGTTGGGGGGGGGGGGAGGGGGTCGGCTACCCTAACTAGCCCATTTCCCTCCAGGGGCACTATCGATCCCCCTAGGCACGTTCCCTTCCTTCTCACCGTTTTCGTATAAAGTGTTAGACAAGGCAAGCGGTGAGAGCCGGACAGACACCTACTATACATACAAACAAGGCAAGTTAAATCAAATCTTGTAAAAATGTAGAAAGGTAACATTCCCACATGTTTCCGCATTGTGCTTGGAATTATTGTTTAGAATACACATATACACAAACTTGTCTATTTTATCACTACTATTTTTAATTTTCCCGACCACTTTCGCAAGCATAACAGTAATAGGAAAATGGGCATTAATGCGCACCTGATACCCTGACAGGGACGAGGGGACGACCCACTGCTATCTTGGATGACATCACATGGCTGTTTTTCGCACAGAAAAAGGCCAAAATCGCCAGGAATGTCAGCAAACTGCCCAAATTTCAAGCAAGAAAAAGAGTTTTTTTTTTTTGCAGAATTTCGCACCCTGAAAGGGTGCACTTGCTCATTCAGCCGGAATTTGCTCAATCCGGCTAGACGATTCTACAATGTGGCGTTGACTCCTTGTGTGTGCAGTCGGGGTGTGGAGTCACCCTGACAGCACTCCTGCATTCCGGTCGGTTTTCTCCGGGTGATCCCAACCGATATTATTGTTTTCTGCCTACCGAAAGTGCGCACTTCCCGGTCACGCGTTCCACGTGGATAGGGAGACCACATTCCAAGGCTCCTTGCCAGCCTCAAGCCAAGTATGGCCTATGCGCACATAGTAGCATAGTTAGCTGTAACTTCCGAAGCATGTGGGATACAACTACCAAAATCTTAACATAGGCATCACCCCAGACAACCAAAAGCAGCGAGGGGTCAATTAGGACCTATGTCTGTTTATAAGAATAGTTAGCTGTAAGTTCCGAACCGTGTAACATATAGTGGCCAAAATCGTAACCTAGTCATCACCCCAGAGCAAGAAAAGGGGCGAGGGGCCAAGTATGATCTATCTCTACTTATACGCATAGTTGGTTGCAATTTCCAAACTGTTAAAGATATAGTAGCCAAAATAATAACGTAGACATCACTACAGACAATGAAAAGGAGCGAGGGGCCAAGTATGACCTACGACTACTTATAAGCGTAGTTGGCTGTAAGTTCCGAACTGTTTTAGATAGAGGCCAAAATCGCACCAAAGACATCACCCCAGACAACAAAGAAGTAGCAAGGGGTGAAGATCTTCCTAAGTGCACTACCTCAGGTCACACATGACCCACGATCACATAAAGAGTAGTTGCCTATATAATTTCCGAACCGGGTAAGATACATCTATCAAAATCATAACTAGCGAACGGCATACCCTATCATTCCGATGCAGGGGGTATCCTCCGTTTGTTCCCAGCCACATATTTCGTTCTGGGGAAATTGCGAACTTCACACTCATGCATTCCAACCCGATGCCAGCCATCTTGGATTCTCGCAAGCATTCCGATGCTGGGCTGTTCCCCTGGTGTTCCCGGGGACATTTCTTTCCCAGCGAATATTCCCAAATGCGCACACCCTCCCCAGCTCCTTGCCATGACGCCAGTCTCTCTCCCCGCTCCATACCACAATGCCAGTTGCTTCTCACCAATCCCTACCATGATGCCAAAGCATCTTCTCAATGCTATCTCAGCTCCCTGCCACAACACCATCCTCTCTCTCCCCCACCCCTACTATGATTCCACTGTGTCTTCTCAGTGCTATACAAACTCCAGACCATGATGACTAGGCTCCCTGCCATGATGCCAGCATCTCTCCCCGATCCGTACCACAATGCCAATCTCTCTCCCCAATCCCTACTACGATGCCAGGTGTCTTCTCAGTGCTATTCCAGCTCCCCGCCATGATGCCAATGTTCTCCTCTTCTCCCCGATCCCTGCAATGGCGACAGTGCTATCCCACAGGGGAAAAATAATTGCCTGCACACACACACCAGCCACACGCACATCCCATTTGCCCCTCCCTCCCACCATATGTACACACAATGGATATAGCAGTTAATAAAAATGGCAAGTATTATGAAAACCAAAGTTAAAAAATACGGCTTATCATGGACATGGGCTAGCTGATGACCAGTTATCAGGCCATACACGATACATGTCCCTACTCATGCATGCCCTGTCTCCCCTTCTGGTGCTCTGTCCGCCACTGCATTGCCCTCTGTTCTCCATGCCTCCGCTACACCTTCCATTCACAACCGAACCCTCCCAGCCATCCTTTTGTCTGTGCCCGCTTTCTCTCCAAACACACTGCATGTGCTGGCCTGAATGCACTTAGAGGCATAGTTCGTTGTAATTTCCGAATCGTTTGAGATACAATTACCAAATTCATAACATAGGCATCACCCCAGTCTACAAAAAGAGGCGACCCCTGGACTCGCCTAAGCCAATGATGGTCTTGACAGACATTGCACGCCAGGAGAAGAAATAAAGTAAGTACTCGCACTGGTATATATACTCGGCAAAAGAATGTAGGAGTGTGGGATCATTCCAGCCTACCCTTAGTTTACCAGTCCAATGCCTTGACAACATGATCACCATTGCATGATAAGTGCGAGGAGATGAATTAGCATACATATGGGTATTGGCCTACACACCCGACATACAGTATGGTTAAAGGAAGTAAATACCTGCATTGGCCTACACTCTCGTCAGACAAACTTATAATCTTGAGCTGGCGAGGTGTTCTTCTGGACTCGGCTATGCTAACACCATCGGGACTCGCCCATGCTAACACCATCGGGACTTGTCTATGCTAACGACATTGGAGAAGAAATACTTGCATTTGCCTATGCACCCACCAGACTTGTCTTCGCAAGGCAGCGAGGTTTCTCCTTCTGAACCCGCCTAAGTTGATTATGCATTCGACAGGCAGGAACGATACAGGCAACACTGCTACACTCCGATGCAAACAGAGAACCCAATATAAAGGAAAATAGTTATGTGTACTTGCCAACCAGCACACTCGCACAAGCACAGGGTGCTGTGTGTATGTTAAACAATGCTAGACAAGACCAGATCAGCACAACAGAACGACCTAATTACAAACCGAAATCATCGCAGTCAGATTGTAGCCATCACTTATGACACTAGCTGTGGCCGACTCGACGTCATGCGACAGGATTTCATACTATGTCTCCTACCTGCACTCGTGTACTGAGCCTTCATTGCTCTAAGTCATTATGTACATCATGCCCCCACCACCACGGAGGTCGTGCTTCAGGGCCCAAGACTGTAGTAGTAGCAGCACGTTCATGACCGGCTTAGCCTGCACTCGTCGCACTTGTGTACCAAGCCTTCAGTGTGCATAATGGACAGTCATACTCTGATGTTCGTGCTGCCACAACAGTCATTACTGATGCTAGACAAGGCCAGACCATCCTGGGCAGAACGCCTTCCATATGAATTGCAGCAGAAAGCACACGACCAACATGAGGATCTGCAAGGCTCTGGTCGACAGACAGCGCAAACATCGTGCAGGCAGATCGAAGGATGGTATTAGCTGAGAGAGAGTGATGCCAGGGTGGCAGACCAGTCGAGTGCATGTCCCTGCACATGAGGAATACAGTAACCAGTGCCAGAATAGTAGCCACATACGAAATATCATACATTAGTTGTATAAGATAGACAACACTGCTATATGCTGGGGAAAAATAGTACATGTACTTATTTCGAGTACATATCATCTATAATGCTATATAGCTGCAAGCTCATTACGGAATGAATTACCCATGACGAGTAAGGAGGTATCGCAACACACACACATTTCAACTATGTATGAACTTTACTTTTAGAAGATGTAAAGCAGAGGTTTACTTTAATTTGTGTAGCAGTGAAGACCTGTAGGTCATGAGCACATCTCGTCGTCGTGAACTCACTGAAAGCACAGACTACAATGACAGTCCTGGCTCTCTGTGCACGGTATACATTACTGACCAAGAAAACAAATCGACACCCGCAAGTACTGTAAGTATTTGACAAAATGTACTTACATGTTACATATGCTATTGGAAGGAAGTAATGCATGTACCCTTACTGGTGGAGACAGTGCACCATCCTTGAAAATAAGTATTGCAGATTTAATTCCCATGGAAAGTGGTAATGCATGCTGACATGAAAGTAGTCATTGCATATTCGCCTGCAATGAATAGACAGTGGTTCGTTGGGAAGCAAGTGGAAGCAAGACATTCGCCCCACATTCGGCTTCAAGACCTATCAATGTGGTGCAGTGCGAAATAAAGTGTGTGCTTTGCATACACACAGCAAGAAATGTTCGAATGAAGACGATTGTGTAAGATGAACGAGTATAAAGAAGTTGAAAGGTCGAATTGCCAACTACACAGCCAGCAGTCGAGGCAGTCCGAAGACTACCAACACAAATTATTATGCAGTGTCCTTAATTACAAACTGTCATACTCTGTCTCCGACCTGCACTCGTGTACCGAGCCTTTGAAATTACACACAATCATACTCCATCTTCGTGACCCGAACCTTCAATATGGGAACTTAGACAGTTTCCATCCAACAGTCGAAGCAACCCAAGATGGGCAACACAAACTAGCATGCAGTGTGAACAAGCAAGCATCGTGTCATTTCGCCTGCGAGCGTGGATGAAAGCAGACAGTTACAACCACTATGATCACTTACTCTGCTACAATACGATGACAGAATCAATGGTTGAAGATTTGCCATTTGTAACACCATCGACATCGTCAACAGCAAGGGGTCCTGAAGAGTCGCTGCAAGCATTAAGGTATAAATACTACTATTGTGGAAAAACTTTAAGTAATGCACGCTGACGTGAAAGTTGCCATTGCTTGTTCAGCCCAGGATACAAGACATTCTACTGTGGTAACTGTGATGGGGTGTTAACCAGCAGTGATAAGTTGTTAACGAGAGGTGCAAAGGAATTGTTTGTTGTTCATCGGGAGCGAGTGCAGTAAGACATTCGCTAACTGCACCAGTGCCAAAGTCATGGAGGTAGTAACTGTCAATTTGCAATTGTCTATAATACCTACCCATGAGGTGAGGCGAATCAGCATACCTTGCAAGCTCACAGCGGGAATTGTTCGAATGAAGACTAAGTTGATCAGGCAAGGTGATGAACGAGTGTAGAGAGCCAACTTAGCAGGCTAGACAGCAATCGACCTGATAAGGTAACCAACCATGCTGATGTTTGCTCCACACACAGCCAACTCAAGATGGGCAATGCAAGCTAACCTGCAGTGTGAACAGCGGCCATCCTGGCATTTCGTCGGCGAGCGTGGTGATGGTGGAATGCAGACAGTTAAGAGTACTACGAGCATGTGCTATGCTACATATGAAAAACTTACCATCTGTAACACTGTCAACCTCAGCAAGGTCTACAAAGAGTCGCTACGATATCAATGTTATCACTGCAATTTCTTACTCCACTACAATATAAAGATGGCCAAATACTTACCATCTGTAACATCATCAGCATCGTCTTCGGTAAGGGTCTTTCGCTACAATCATTACTGTATCTATGTTACTACTGTGGAAATACTTTTATTAATGCACACCAATTTGAAAGTAGTGAGCCCCCAGTATGCATGATGTTACACTGTGATAACTGCGATGCTGGGTGTTCATCCATAGTGATAACCTATATAACAAGAAGTGCAATGTCTGTCATTCATCGGGGAAATGAGTGCAGCAAGACATTTGTTAACAGCTCCAGTGCCATGAACGACTGAGATTGGCAAGTCTCGAACTCGGGTCCCTACCAACAGCTGCTTGCATTCACCATCCAAGTTTCTCCAGTCGACTGGTAGTGTAGAAAAGGAAATCACCTACCAACCATCCTATATTGCACAAGCGACGAGCACTTGAATCAGTGATAACTTAAATTAATTCTTTCACTTTCTGTTTATTTTATTTTTTTAATGCATCGATCTGTAACAATGAGCAGTTTTATAAATTATTTACTTTCCTAATAATTTCACAGTTTCACTTGACCGATACATGAATAAAGTGATGAGGCCCATGGCAATGTTAATTTTACATAATGTGGAATAATACACACCATGTATACAAGTAGATCTTAAGCAGCACTTTCAAACGTGCTCATTTTACCACGAACAGCCTATACCATAGCTAGACATCATCGAATACTCATTGTGTGGCTACAGTGAAAATGATGGCACAATGTTCTAGTTGGCAGATGATTTTATAAACTATCATGGCATATATCAAGCTTAAATCACTGGCAGCACTCGACACTCAGGTCGCATATCTGTCTAAAGAATTCCTTCTAACACATGTGCGACATGAAATATGATGTCTATAAACATCTACCTGCATATCTGAAATTGGACTACGAGAGACACGACTGTCTCCCATGTATTGTGCTATTGTTATGGACACTGCATTCTAGGGGCTGGTGCAATGCACGACAGAAGAGTATTGAAGGAGCAAGGGTAAAAAAGGATCGTCCAACACTGGTGTTACTCTCTGCCTTGTAAGTCATGAAGGAGAAAGAGGTGTCATCGTACCTGGGGCAGTTGACGAGCTCGTGGCAGGTGCCAATGTTCTGACACGGGTTCGGCTGACAGTCATATATGTTAAGCTCACAGTTATGACCCTAAGAGCTCTTGGTACAGTGACAGAGGCAGGACTCAATGATGTCTTTGTAGGTAGTCTCGTTCTGACAGGGTGCACTCTCGCACTCCTCCTGGTGGTAGGAGCTGTCCTCGCAGTGGTAGCTGTTGCCGATGTCCTCGCAGTTCGACGTGTGGAGATGGGAGGTCATTAGACATGATCTAAAAGTAGCAGTTATACTAGAAATATGGTGATGATAGAATAGGCAGGCCGACTCAGTTGCCAATCCGATTTAGAAGAGCAAGAGTGGCCATGGAGAATGCGCTCTTCTTCGACGATTGGGGGGGGGGGGAGCAGTTGTTTGTGTCGCTACTGCAAGAATACCTTTCTAAAAGCGGCAACTCTCGTCGACATGAGACTGGTTGTCCAAACAATATGATGTGTGCTATAGTATATCGTAAAAAAGTGTCAGTCACATCTTCGATGGAATTATAGCTTCAAAGAACATTTTGCAACATGCAAAGCTCTCCTTCCTGCACGTGTAAAGCAGTATTCGCTGAGATTTAAGGATGGGAACATGCCTGTGACAACTGAAAACACCAGTAAAGGCATCACACCCAACCATGAAAACAATGGCTGGATAAGCTCCCAGACAGTCATGATCTACTCTAACAGGACATTTGCACATGCCTACACTGCGAAGAGACATATGAAGCATAAATGCAAGCTGAATCTATATCGCACAGACTATCAATGTAATAAATATCAAGGTTCTTTCACTTGTATCGACAGTTCAAACATGCATATGAAAAGTGCAAAGGCCTTGTACCTGCTAAGTAATAAACCTGTGACGATCAGGTGCCTGCAGTATCGAATAGTGGTACACCAACTCCCGACCTGCATGGGAACAATCCTTCAGGGAGGCAACAATGTCACTACTGTGGTAAGATCTATAGTAAATGTAGCAACTCACAATGACATGAGAGACTTATGTGTGGTGAAGAGATGTCGGGTTAAAGTGTTTGACATGATTTGAAGCTATAGTGAAAGCTCTATTAAAATAAACTTTGCAGGGGACTGGGACAAATGCAGGATTTTGTAAACTAGATACAATACCTAGCTGAATTTATGTTTACAGAATTATGAAATATTAAATATGTGCATATTACAGCACGTTAAATTGTTAGAATTCACTTTGTTGTTATTCGAAGAGAGAATATCGACTCGCGCGAAGATGGAAAAACTCGTCAGACATTTGTGCTGTTTCTGCAAAATATCCTTTTCTAAAAGCTGCAAAGCCCGTCGACATGAGTCGGGTTGTTTTATGAACACCACACAACCTACCTTAACATGTGAACAGTGCAAGTCTCAATTTGGACATGATAGCTTTAAAAGACATCTTACAACATGTGATGGACTCTCTCCAGTGCCTGCTAAGCAATGTAGGTCTGCATTGGATACTGGTGCACTCTTACCATCGACAATATCGGACCTGAACATTGCAGACCATTCCCCACGGACATCAACAGTATGGACTACACCTGCCATATTGGATACTAGCACCTTGTCACCAGCAGCAACATCAATCCTGACATTGTAGGTACTTTTCCTCATGCATCAAGATATTTATGTTGCTACTGTCGCAAGACCTTTAGTACATGTTTGCAGTGCTCGTCAACATGAGAAACCTGGAGAATGTTTGCAGAAGATTAGCTGGGGTCTTTTAAATTGCTGCTGTTAAGTGTAGATGTGAGTGCACATACTATCAAGCAGCAACAATCATTCCAGTCTAAGTGTATTGCGAATACATAACTATCAGGAAACTATCACGTGAGCCAAGTGACAACCATGAAAAAAATTGTATGTATTAAAATCTCCTACACCCATGTGTGTTGCAAGCATACCAAATTAGAATGTGTTCATCATGAAAACATCTGCTTTCCACAGTCTAATGAAGATGTATGTTGCATCAGGCAATGGCGAAAGATATTTGTACATACTGAAGCATTTGATGCAGAATATTGAAGATCAACTTACAGATGATATGGAAAAAGGAGGTGCATTAAAATATAATATATGGTTGGAATGTAAATATACCAAACCAGAACCACATGGCAATGAATTTCGTGTACTGGCCTCGAATGTGCCTCTGTATAACATGCATGACATCGAAGACAGTGTTGAAGTTAGTATACAGATGATTTGCCAAGAGAAATAAGAGTACATGAGAAAGGGTTCCAGTTGGACATTGTCTAGGATAGATCAGCTACAGTTCAGAACGAATTTACACAGACCACTTCGCAATTAGGAGCATACTGATTTTTTCCCTACTACAAAGAGAGAATTACAACATAGCTTCGTCTTCGAATGGCAGAATGGTGATATAAATTATTGCAACCATAGAAACAACTGACTTGTTCCACAGAACTGCTCGGCATCGGTACTGCATGAAGACAACAGTGAGGGGTCAGCACTGTGTAAGACCTCCAGCATGTGATATATGCAGTGCAACAATTTTGTAGAAGCAATAATGTAACGACACCTATCACTTGACTCGAGACAGAATACAGTGCCACACTGACACTCGGCAATTGCCAGAATAAGCACAGCCTGCTTGAAGTGCAGTCCCACTGGGTGAAGGACTAGCTAAATTGACTGGCACAATGCTTAAATCTCGCTGATGAAATGTGTTAGTAGGTATTTATATATAGAGCACAAAGGCTGGATCTAATGTGTGTGTGTGTGGGGACACACACACCCATGCTGCTACTGTAGGAATAACTTCAGTTTTGTTTTGCATGCAGATGGATGCAAGCTGATACGCCTACCGCAGAGCGTGCCTCTATGGATGTACCTTCCTCTGTGGCTTGAAAACGGTGTTGTTCCTGCAGAATGAATTACAGCAATAGCTGCCAAGCTCGTCATGAGACAAGCAACTGTTCAAAAGGACCGACCTCCAGAATACGAACATGTGATATGTGGTGCGGCATTTGGTAGAAGTTATAATCTCAGGAGACACACTGGTATGTGTAAAGGTAACGCACCTTTGCTTGGCACAAGACAGCATGCATTGTCACTAGACAAGGCTATCTTTCCTGCTGATTCATCCTCTAACTAAAGATAGTTCGAGGGCTTATAACATTAGCTGGACCTGCATCATGTTCCCTACGTGTTTGTGAAGAAGACAGAAATGCAAGTGTTGCAGATATTGAAGAGTGCGAACCATACAGATCATCAAGGGTTGTGAATAAACATGCACCTCTCACATGTCAAGTGAAAACTGAAGGTGCTACGACTATCAAGGACATCGAGAACGAAACTGTGACCTCCAAGTCTGCTGGCGAAGATGTGAAACATGCATTCGAACCTAGTACTCTAGACCAGAGGTATCTAACAACATACTCATCTCAGAAGAACATGGATGCCGATATGTACTGTACGCCTTCTGCAAAGTGTGTCGTGCAGTTTTGTTACTTAATGTTCTGAATACTCCAGTGACCGGGTTGATAGACTACAGGTGTTGGTTCCATTGCAGACATGTGGATATCTTATGTGAGTGAAGAGATAAATTCTATTATTGATTAGCTCCGAGATAGAGGCTTCGTTGAATGACATACTATGTGTGTGTGTGATGTGGTTATGAAAATAAAAACACAAAACAAGTATTTGTTTTATTTTTAACTTCCTGCCATTTAAGAAATTTATCTATGCCTATGGTAACCATTTCGACTGTCTCAGTATATTTGTTTGAAAATTATTTGCCAGGTGTGGGATTCGAACCCACGCTGCCCTTACAGGGAACCAGAGCTTAAATCTGGCATCTTAGACCGCTCTACCAACCTAACAATTTGTAACAGAGTGGAAAATATTTAACCTTCACTTTAACCTTTATCAACATTTCGTTTGGTAGTGGTATTTGTGTGTCTGTAGTGTAGCTCGGTGGGAGGGGTGTACGTGGGGAAAAATGGTTTTCTATTTGAACTGTACTAACCAAGGTCCCCCCACTTCAGATGCATGGTCTTGCCTTGCAATGACTGATGTGAGTGCTTGTCGCTTGTGAAATACACAATTGTTGGTAGGTGTTTTCCTGTGCACTCTAGCGGTCAACTGAAGAAACTCGGATGGTGAATCCAAGCAGCCGTCGGTAGGTACCTGAGTTCGAGACTTGCCACACTCGGTGGCTACTATCTTCGTGGCACCGCAGCTGTTAACCAATGTCTTGCTGAACTCACTTCCCCGATGAATGGCAGCCATTGCACATATTGTTACACAGGCTATCACTATGGGTAAATACACAGCATCGAAGTTATCACAGTGGAACATTATGTATGCTGGGGCTGACTTTTTTCATGTTGGTGTGAATTACTAAAAGTATTTCATTAGGTAACATAGATACAGTAATGCTTGTAGCGAGAGACCCTTGCCTTTGACGATGCTGATAGTGTTACAGATGGTTAGTTTTTGGTCATCTTCATATTGTAACAGAGTATGGGATCACAGTAGTAGTAACATTGATAACATAGTGACACTTCAGAGACCATTGCCAGTGCTGGTGGGGTTATAGATGCTAAGTCTTCAGTCATCTTCATATTGTAGCTTGAGTATGATATCGCAGTGGTAACGTTGAAACTGCTGTCACTCTTTGTAGGCCTTGCTGATGCTGACAGTGTTAAAGATAAGTCTTCCATCTGTAGCAGATTACACATTTGTAGTAGTCTTTAACAGTCTGCTTTCCACCACCATCATGCTCGCCGACGAAATAACAGGATGCTCGGTTGTTCACACTGCAGATTAGTTAGCATTTACTGTCTCGGGTTAGCTGTGCATGGTGCAAACATCAGCATGGTTGGTTACCTTATCAGGTCGATTGCTGTGTACCCTGCTAAGTTGGCCTCTCTACACTCGTTCATCATCTTACCTTCTCAACTTAGTCTTCATTTGAATACTTCCAGTTGTGAGCTTGCAAAAGCTTCCAGTGAGTCCTCAGTTTCATGACGTTTGGCATTGGTGTGGTCAACAGATTCCTTGCAGTACTCATTTCCAGATGAGCGGCAAACATTTCCTTTGCGCCTCTTGTTATACAGCTTATCACTGCATGTAAACACCCTATCGCAGTTCACAGTGGAATGCCTTGTATTCCGAGCTGAACATACAGTGGCAACTTTCATGTTGGCATGCATTACCAAAAGTATTTCTACAATAGTAGCATTGATACCTTAAAGCTTGCAGTGATTCTTGCTGTTGACGGTGTCCATGGTGTTACAAATGGTAAGTCTTCAACAATTGATTCCATCGACATATTGTAGCAGAGTAAACAATCGCAGTGGTTGTAACTGTCTGCTTTCTGCCATGCTCGCAGGCGAAGCGACATGATGCTTGCTTCTTCACACTGCATGCTAGTTTGTGTTGCCCATCTCGAGCTGCCTCGACTACTGGACGGAAACTGTCTGTAAGTGCACACATTGTAGGTTCGGGTCATGAATACTGAGTATTACTGCCTGTAATTGGAAAGGCTTGGTACACGAGTGCAGGTTGCAGACAGAGTATGGCCGTCTGTAATTACGGACACTACATGATAGTTTGTGTTGGCGTCACGGGCTGCCACAACTGTTGGATGTGAAGTTGGCAGTTTGACCTTGCAATTTCTTTACACTCATTTATTTTACATGGTCGTCTTCATTCGAACACTTCTTGCTGTGTGCATGCAAGGCACACACTTATTTCGCACCGCATGGGTAGGCCTTGTAACCGATGGCTATTACTATCTTTGTGACATTTGGCAGTGGGGCGAATGTTTTGTTTCCACTGACTTCCCTACGAGCGATTGTCTATTCACTGTGGGTGAACATGCAATGACCCTGGCTTTATGGTAGGGCTCGGTGGAGAGAGATTGGTATTGTGGTAGGGAGCTGGGATAGCACTGAGAAGACATGTTGAAATCGTGGTAGGGATCGGGGAGAGAGACTGGCGTCATGGCAGGGAGCCGGGGAGGGCGTGCGTATTCGAGAACATTCGCTGGAAAGAAAATTTTTCCGGGAGCATCCGGGGAACAGCCCAGCATCGGAATGCTTGCGAGAATCCATGATGGCTTTCATCGAGGTGGAATGCATTAGTGTGACGTTCGCAATTTCTTTAGGACGAAATACACTGCTGGGAGAGCACATGGAGGGTACCCTTGCATCAGAATGATAAGGCTTGACGTTCGCTTGTTATGATTTTGGTAGTTATATCTTACACATTTCGGAAATTATATCAAACTATGCTTATATGTGATCTTGGGTCATGCTGACCTGGGATAGTGTGCTTAGGAAATACTTGATCCCTTGCTCCTTTTTTTATTGCTGGGTGTGATGCCTATGTTACGATTTTGATAGTTTTATCTCACACAGTTCGGATGTTACAGCCAACTATGTTTATATGTGCACATAGGTTATACTTGGCCTGCGGCTAGCAGGGAACCTTGGAATGCGGTCTCCCCCTCCACACGGAATGCGTGAACAGGAAGTGCGCACTTTCGGTAGAACAGAAAACAATATCGGTTGGGAGCACCCAGAGAAAACCGACCGGAATGCAGGAGTGCTGTCAGGTTGACCACACCCATGACTCCACTCCACACAAGGAGTCAACGCCACATTGTAGAGTAATCTAGCCGCATTGAGCAAATTCCGGCTGATTGAGCAAGTGCGCACTTTCGGTGTGCCAAATTGTGCAAAAACGTTTCTTGCGCGAAATTTGGGCGATTTTGCGGACATTACTGTCTATTTTGGCCGTTTTCTGTACGGAAAACAGCCGTGTGACGTCATTCAAGATGGCGGCAGGTTGTCCCCCTCGTCCCTGCCATGATGCCAGGTGTAAGTGCCCATTTTCCTACTACTCATAACCCCAAACTATAACTGAAACTGTTGTATGTTAAACTGTGGGAAGCGTATTGGTAACATCATTGCCATTTTTGCTATTGTTCATAACATACGTATGCCATCAGAGACCAAAAGGATGATTTTAGCGTCGTCTGAAGATGTGGCATTGTTCAGAAACTCTGGGTACTTATGGTGTTCTTTGGCTAAGAGCAGTCTTGCAGTACGGTTCTCTTTACTGACGTGGGGCCTCTTCCTTGCTACCCCGTCATTATAGTAATGTCTACGTAACACCCAATGAACTATCTCGGAACACATTTCATTTCCGTTAGCAGTGTTCCGTTCGGTGCGGAGTTTGGGTGCGCTTGTACAGAGATTGGATTTTATTCGCTGCAAAATTAGTCGTTCACACACACACACACACACACACACACACGCGCGCACGCGCGCGCGTTCTGCCATGAAAATACAGATTTATCACTACATCGTAACCTTCCTAGGTAGGTTTGAAAAACACAACATGTACAGACTTGATGCGGTAATTTTAAGTATTTTTTACAAGAAGAGAAATTGACTCTTTGTTTTGCAACACGCCACGCCATGTCATGTCGCCAGTTGCCATTTCTGCCAACTTTGGATTTGTAACCATCCCGCCATTACTTCTAAATATATTATAATAAGTATTTAAACGATAAAATCTCGTTTCAGTATTAAATTACAAATGTAAAGAGTAACAAACTTCGCTACGCCTTGTCAAGTTTCATCTTCGACGGAAAAAACACCATGTCACTAGGGCCTACGCACCGTAATTTGAGCGGATATTTTTAGCGGTAAGAATGAAATATGTTTCCTTCGGTGGTACCTAAAAATTTTAATATATCAAAATACTGTGTTTAATTTACAAATAGCATACAAACAATTAGTTTCGCAATATTCTAACTTACTGTGAACTATTTCTTACTAGCCGTTGCCAACACATTGCTACTCTCACTGTTTTTAATTCGTATTTAATACGAAATAGATATTACAAGTTGTTGAAGATACTAAATTAAAGTTTCATTTATTCAAGAATGCAATATTTTAAAGTTAATCACAGTGCTATATATTTGTTGTATACAGGTTATTTAAAACAACACGCTGACATGTTACTCCTACGGTGATTTTTCAAAGGTTCGTTTCAGAACATCCGAAGAAACAGTGAATGAACCACAGCGAAAGGGCGGCAGAGTTAATGTTAACGCGGCTATTTTTCTTGAGTAGAGAGGTTTGGGCTGCTCTTTAACATCTGGGTCTTGAGAGCCGGTGAGAGCGAAACGAGGCGAGTATGGAGCAGCTCCGAAATGCAGGGCGGGGGGGAAACAGGTGATCCCGAGAAAACCCGCTGACCAGCGGCATCGTCCGGCACGATTCCCACGTGCGAAAATCCAGGAGCTCTTTTGGAAAAAAAAATCTTGAAAGCTTGATAAATTACTGTCAAAAAGTCTGCCAGTTCCAGCAATGGGGATTTAAACTCTGATGGACGAAAGGTTTCCGTGTTCAGGGAAGACAATCGTTTTGTGTTTGCCTTCTTACAGCTGACAGTATAAGCAACACAGGGACATTGGTGCTATTTGAGTTTGTGCCGCCCCCCCCCCCCCCTCTTAGTTCTGTTTCATCTGCTGCTGTAAATTTTTTTCATCCAAATTACGTAAGTCGTGTCATGGTTAGGCCTGCTAACACGTGGATGCAGTACTTTGTAGTGTTAATATTCGTTATTTCTCTCATCAACCGTGCGTACTATTCGTTTCTCATGTTATAAATGCGCGTTTCACCTCTCGTGTAGTTATTATTATTGTTATTATTTCACGTTTACGCTGATATCGTCATAGATCACATTTGAAAGTGGAATATCAGTCGTAGCGCTGCAGAAAGATGCTTCTAACTGAAGAACGAATGTGTTCAGTATCTGCAAATGATTGAGTGAATTACGTGGTAACCATATATATATATATTATTTTTATTAATATCTTCAGAGACATTCGAAAAGTAGTAGATGTGAACTGGAAGAACATTGCACAAGATCGATTAGCCTGGAAGGAATTAGAAACAACCTATGTGCCGCTAAATTGTCAAATGTAGCTCATCGGGCTTAAAGAGGCTGCATCCGGAAAAAGGGATTGATATAGATGCTTAATAATAATAATAAATTCAAATCACGCGCGTGCGTGGAGGTCAGCAACCCGAAAGTGTGTCGGAACCAAGGACACAACGCGGGAAAAAAGGTCGCGTCGCGACTAAGGCAATTGGGCAGGATGAAAATGCAGTGGTTGGCCATTACCTTCCGCGGGATGGATGAGATATAGCGAAATGAGAATGGAGCAGCGCTGGAATGCAACGGCGAGAAAACCCGCCGTCCAGCGGCATCGTCCGGCACGATTTCCACATGCGAAAATCCGGGAGTGAACCCGGTTCGCCTGTGTGGGAAACGAGCAGGCTAGCCGCTCAGCCACTGCAGTTCCCCTCAAAACACATAGTGCAAAAAATACTAAGTTGTGATACCTGGTAGTGTTGTAGCATTTGTTCAGAGTTCGGTAGGATCATTAACCTTCGCCCGAGGGGAAGAGTCCGCTTGATTTTTGTAAACCTGACTGCACTGCTTTACATAAAAGAACTTTTGAGTGGAGGATACTAACTTACATGTATCCTGGTCTCTTTTTACTGTCGGTTAGTTGCTCTACATAAATATTTGCAGGTTGCCACAGGTCTGGAAAACAGGGAAATTTCAGAGAATTGTCAGGGAATTTCTAACAAGTTAGCTAAATGTCAGATAATTCTGTGATATGCATGCTATTTTTGGCAGTTCTGTCACTAAGCATGCACCGCTGCCAGAATCGTATAAAATTGTTTTAATGATTGTGGAATAAATGCTTACGAATTTTTCTTTGTAATCTACATGGTGAGCCATTTTGTAACATAAGAGATGTATTTTGGTTTTAAAAAATGTTATAATGCAAAAGCACCAATCCGCACAGAAAAAAATGTTAGAGAAGGTTCAGAGAAAAAAGATTATTTTTGTCTGGACATCAGGGAAATGTCAGGTGATTTTTCAATGGAAAAAATGTGGCAACCCTGATTTAGAATGGCAGGAGATTCACTTAAAATTAAGTATCTTGCCATGTGGCGTTTGGATTCCACATGCTCCGTTTGTTCTGGGTTCAAATCGAGGAAAGCTCAGGTTCGCCCTAGCACCCGTATTGGCATTCAGGAATGCGGAGGGGAATGTCCGTGGGTAAAAATAGTGCTCCCGTGATGCGTAAGGTAGAGAAGAACACGGAAGGAAGGCGAGGTTTGATTAATTTCGTTGAAACGGTTCTATAGACTGTTCATGGTAAAGTCAGCACTTGTTAAGGCCCTCCCATCGAGCATTAACCACTAATAAATATTTATTTACTAGTGGTCCGTCCCGGCTTCGCTCAGGTGCGATTTACAAATGTGGCGTTGTTTAGTGTTTACAGCACGTATATATACACCAAAAGCGTAATGCAACTAACATAAGATTAATACTGTGTTGTTCACAAAAAATTCTTCGTAAGTAAACCCCAATTTTTAATTAAATTTTTGTAGCCCTTCTGGAGATCTACAATTCTGTATTACAATAATTTGGTGTATCTCTTATGGTTTAGTCAGTGTAAGCCATATAAGCTCTCGAGAAGCGGCTTTTTTCTACTTTATTATAAAACGTAGATATTTCTCTACTACCCTTACATTAAATATTAATGTATTATATACCTAAACCTTCCTAAATAAATACTCTAAATGATGGTGAAAACCGCATCAAAATACATTAAGTAGTTTAGAAGTCTTAGCCGAATACACAGACACACTCGGCCGGGCGACTTTGTTTTATACTATGTAAAGATTGCGTCAGACGTGAACTTTTGAGAGTGATGAAATATATGGCCTATTCACTGTGTTCATTAGTCACGTGGCGTTCTTTACGTTAGAAAGTGGTGGAAATATACAAATTGGCTGAAAGGAAAAATTTAGCAGGGCCTTCAAAAGTGCTCACTTTACCGTGAATAGCCTTCTGGGCTCGCGCTTCGCGGGCCCTGGAGTGGCGTGGCGAACCGGCGGCCAGCCGTTTGTGTGCGTGTAACTCGCTCCCGACAGCAGTTGGCACCACGCGACCTCTTAATGAATGGCGGAGACCTCTGCGCGTGCCGCTTGTGACGTCACTCGCCACATGGGAGAAAGTTGAGCTTCCTGCTCCAGACCCTACCGCGCACGGGAATTGTCTCGCCACTAAAATGGGTTCCACGTTTTAAAGGAAAGTGGTTTACCATCGCTTACCGGTAACACCAGTTTACCGTTAACGGTCCGCGCAAGATTCGAAGACCAGTTGGTGGACGTAACTTCGCACCTACACTCATGATTAAATATTTTACCCGTGCCCAGTCTGAGACAGGTGTGTTCTCTCAAATTAGGGCTGCTTTCAAGTCTTAGTGTATTCACAGGCGGGCAAGTACACGACCAGGATAGCCGGCATCGAAAAATGAAGAAATGTTTGATAAATAGAATATGTGATTTAGTTTTTAGTTTATCGACTAATCGGAATTAATGCGTTTAATTTTTATCTGTTTCATACTTAAATAATTTCCATGTGCCTTATAAAACGAGCATTTTATTGAATAGACTAACTACTTTGTCGCCAAATGTAATGTGATCGTCGTTGCTGATATTGGGCAACTACTTCAGCTTCTTTTACTGTGTTAATGATACTGTGATAGTATAGTTTCAATAGCATTAGTGAAAACAATCCGTATAACCGCAATGTTCGTTTTTTCCTGTGAAGTATAGATAATCCTTTAATTACAGCATACGCATACGACTTTTCCGTATCTTCGTTGGACTTTACGTGAAATATTTGGAACATACTCCATTGCTGCATTATGTCGTCACAGAAAACTTGTTTTTTTTTCTGTGACGACATAGTTTAACAATTGAGTATGTTCCAAATATTTCACGTAATCGTTCACCCCCATTGCAAGGATCTTTCAAACAACTCTTCGTTGGACATGATCGCCAAGACCCCACATTAGCTCATTAGGTTCTTATTGTTTCAAAGATTATTCTAATCAAGAAGGCTTGTTGTCTTAACCCTTTCTTGTGCATACCACGCTACCTGAAACCTGGTTTTTAGTTACTTTCTTTCAGTTTTTTGTATTCCGAGCATGTAAACTATTTGGAAGTGTTACACCGTAGCGGGATGTGTACATTACTTGTAAGTATAGTTTTTTTGTTTTATCTCTCGCATTTATTCGTATAAAATCTACATAGTTGACAACATCTCATTATTGTGGGCGTATTTAAATTGAAGGTTCTTTTGAATAGTAGATAATGTGCACCTACAATTAGGCTACCACTTTACATTTGTTTCTGCATAAACATATTGGTTACAGAATGAATACAGTCCAGGCCTGCCGACTTGTGGTTTTGAAGTTTTCAGTGAAGAATTTGCATTCTGGATTGAGGAATAGGATTCCAACTTTTTGTTAATATCATTCATGCTATATTCGTGTTTGTAGTTCCTTTCTTTTGATTTAACGAATTTTCATTTGCTATTGAGAATTGAAAGCTAAAAGAATAAACCGTATTTGCAAGAGTAAGTTGAACATATAAAAATAGTGTATACATAGATTTTTCAAACGTCGCTTTGAGGAAAATGTGAATGTTCACACGATAAACGTTTTTCATCTTTGCAATTTTCAGTGATATGCTATACATATTTCACTTTTACAATTTCACTTTGTTTAATAAAATTAGCCCACTTGGGTGGATATCCTGTATTAATAGATTCTTGCAGGTACATGTATAATTAATAATCATTCGGCATTCTGTTGGATATAGTTAAGCTGCTATGCGAATTTTGGCGTTTTTTTCTACTGCGAAGTGTTCATTTTTTCATTCACCTAATTTGGTTAGTGAGTTCTGAGTAAGTTTGCGAGTGGGTTTTTCAGGTACGGTACGTGGTACCTAAACATCACCTTAAGGTACGAAAGACATAGGAATCTCACAAATGTGCTCTTTCAATGTGAGTTCCATATGTGACGTTCTCTGTGGAGTGCTCAGACTGAACCATTAATCACTTGTCAACTTTAATAGTTGATATATGCTATTCACGTTAAAATTGACACTTTTGAAAGCCTCACATTTGGAATAAAAGCCAATAATATGTTTTATTTTAGTCTTAAAAACTTCAGTGTGGTGTGCAATATTCACACTCAGTTTATTACTTATATGGCAATATTATTTTTTTAGAAAAAAAAAAAAGGTTGCAAAAAGAATTTAAAAAAATGGCCGAAAGAAAAAAGTAACTAGAGCCTCAAAAGTGCTCAGTATACCGTGAACAGCCTTTACGTACCTGGTACTTTGAGTAATGCTGTTGCCTTCGCTAATTGTGACCATCTTAGTATAAGATTTGTTTTTCGATGTAGTTTAATCGGGACTATGCCATTAGTTTTTGTTGATATTGTAAATTATATAATTCCCAAACGATCCAGTATATTCAAAGTGGTATATACTGTGTGTAGAATAAAAGTGGACGGTGTAAAAAAGGTATTAATAGAATAGATTGTCATTTAAAAAAGAATATGTGCGTAACGAGGCACTTAAATTTAGGATGAATGTAATCAGTATACGTGAATATTCTGTGAGCATAACTGACTAGACGTACTTGAGGCTACATGGTAGTGGTAATAAATTTGATATTAGAACGAGGTATAATGGATGGATACTGGCCGCGCGGTAACTTTTGAATACGTAATGCTCAGCGCCACACTAAGTCTGCGTACTTTTCCCGCTCGAGATGGATGGAGTAAATGGAAAGTGGAAGTGTTACATGTAGCCGTCATTCCGGCCGGCGTGAAGAAGTGTGGACCAGACGATCCGAGACGATGATGGAACGACGGCATAATGACACTGGGAACTAAAACTTGAGGACCGCAGTACAACCCCGACGTCGCGGCAGTAGGATGTCCGCCTCTCCTCACCACACGCGTTGACACACTTTGCTCGAAATTGCCGGCCCCGCCGAGGCCTGGAATCGAATCGGAGACCTCACAGCACTGCTTGATGGTACTACATACCACCACCACCACCACATTTACCCTTTTTTTATCCACAGAGGTGAAGTCGGGGAAGGAGAGGTTTGGGGGTTGCAACCGCCCGCAATTTTAACGTTTAAGGTTGTCAAACGTAGTCCTAAATTAGAATGTGTCCCAATTAACACACGTCGGCATCGCTAATGCTGGTGTAACCTCCATCCCTTCCCTTCAATCATCCTCTCTTTTTCTCCTGTTGAGAAATTATGGCTTCGCCACTGGTTATCCGCTCTAGTAACATTTTGTGTTTGGTTATATTATTGGTTACTAGCTTGTAACTGTACCTGTGGGCTTTAATAGTATGCATGTCCTACTTTCACTCTACTCTCTCCCTCTTCCCAACCCAATACCAAAGTCTGCTTGGTGTGCAGGTCTGTCTGTATTAAGCCCTTTGGAAAATGAATCAAGTTTTCAAGGATAAATGCATTGTAACTTACATTCATTGATTAGTGCCGATTAGAAAAACTATGTGGAAGATTTTGCGTTTTTAATAGTCTTAACTTTATTTTTTTGGTGGTCATAGCCAGGGGGTGGGGTCACACCGCCTTACGTGATTTTATTTTACAAACTTATACAAATAGATTAAGAGCTTCAGTAATTGGTAATAGTATGGATGGCGATATAAATGCGTATTACAAGCATCCGTGGACAAGGCATCTCTCGTCGAAATGACAGATCTGGCAATGATACGGTCCTGAATGGCGGTCGTCATTCCTCGGAAGATGGAAGCCCACATTGCGGAATTGACGGAATGCACGCTGGAAGAAACGGACGTGCCGAGGAAAAACCCATCGGTTTTTTGCAGCGCCGCGCCAAGTTTCCGACATGAAAAATATCAGCTATCCTTCAGCCAGTGATGGATATCTGTTCGCAGCAGAGGAAGTCACTGCGTAGGCCCCAGCAACAAATCATATACAAGGAAAGAGTTGACCTCATCCAACATTATAACAAGAGAACCTAATCTTATTACTTTCCCTTATAGTCCGTTCACGGTTACTTCAAACTTTCCTGAAACCCTGCTAAAGTTAAGTTCTACTTCCAGTATATTTCTCCGCCTCATGAAAACAAAGTTTAACCAAGTCTAGGAAATTAACACCAAAGGGACAACGCACCGCATTCGTGCGCACATAGCTTAATAATATTTTGCTTGAGAACTATTTCTTACTAAGCATTAGCAACACCCTTGTTTTCCCACTGTTTATGTTCGTATTGATTATAAATTAAATATAATTTATAAATAAAATGTAAGTAAAAGTTATATTTAACCAAATATAATATACATTTATGTCAACAGAATTATAAAATGCTTGTGATATAACATTTAGGAAACAACACGTCATACATGGGGTGATTATTCAAAAAAGTGTGAAGAAACCACGAATATACTATAATTATATTAGCAGACGATGTCGCCAGCCTGTATTTTATTTTTATTTTAAGACTAGCCCACATTTTCTGGGCAATATTATTCATTACGTTGTTTATCTACAGTTATTTTTACACTAAAAATGCATTCCAGAGGATAAGAATCACAATCACAGAGACGGAACACTATTTTATAGACAATTTCATGTGAATAATTCGTGGAAACACATTTGTTATGAAATAACAGACATGAAAGCCACATAGACAAAAAATACTGTGCTACCGCCATCAAAATGAAAATATATAACCAAGCACGTGTTGCTACAGTGTCTAAAGAAAAACTGCATGATCGTTTATTGTATATTTACTCGATGCGCGTGTATAGTCTATTCTCAGTATCTTCACCAATGCAGTAGATGTGTAAGATCTGTAGAAAAAAAAAATTTGTTTCGCGTTAAAGAAGCCAGAGGCCCTGGACGCCGCTGGCTTTCAGTATAAGCTGTACGCAGTCCGGAAAGCCTATCTGCAGTGTGTTAATCATTCTCCTGGCAGACATGTTTGCAGTGCGTTTTCAGGCGTTTCGGCCCGCTTGCTGGAAAGGGGCCAGTTGCCTGTCGATAACATGGCCGCCGCAAGTGGTACACACTTGTGTGATCACCTTTTGCGGGAGAGTGTTCGTTACTGGGGCACGCCCGCCACGCAAGACTTAGTTCCTACATGACCCGATGCGTAGCGGAGGAACACACTTGGCTGTGATCCGTACTGGATATTAGCGACGGAGATCTGATGTAGGGTCTCTTGATTGAACTCTCGCGGAGGACGCATCGGGTGGACTCTTTGCCTGATGATGCGTTTGTCGAGAGCGCCGACGTGACTTCTGTTTTATCAGGCTTCTTCTGTTAGTTGGAAGAGTTAGTTTAAGGGTTAGTTCGTGAAAAGGCAGGGGCAGAGGTGAAGCAGACAACTGACCACTGAGTGAATTGGCGAGTGTAATGCGAACTAATATTTTTATATTAATATCTGCTATTAGAAATTCTTATGGCTCTGGGTGTTCAGCACCAATGCACTCTTATTTAGCTGATCTGCTAATATGTCATCGCGAGAAAATTAAATTAATGAGCGGATAGGACATGGTGACATAGCTGAAATTACAGGTACATTGCGATATGAGCTTCGTTAAGATGATGCCATTACTTATATTCTAAAGTATTGCTTGAATCCCTTTTGTAAAGTCTCTTGCTGACGCTTAATTAAGTGTCGAAGATGTTAGTGATAACCTTCTGCCAATCCAAGTGTTTAATATATAATGGCGTATTATTCAGATTAACGAGTTAACCAAGATATGTTTTACCGTATGTCGTTTAATTGATAATATGGGATTTCAAGTAGAGTATTTCTAGTGTATTTGTATCAATCCAATTAGCCATGTTGGCAAGTTTAGCATTTGTGTGTGTGTATATATATGTGTGTGTGCATGTATATATGTGTGTGCATGTATGTATAAACAGCCACATAAGATAAGGCAACATTCACAGTTATTTCAGTTTAGATCTCAACGGATCTCTGTGTAGTCAAACTCAATTAAGTCCTGCGCTTCTCTGATACTTCAGCAGAATTACCTATAAAAGTAAACATATTTTGAGGTTTGTACAAT
Organism: Dryococelus australis; assembly: GCA_029891345.1. Lineage (NCBI taxonomy): Eukaryota > Metazoa > Arthropoda > Insecta > Phasmatodea > Phasmatidae > Dryococelus > Dryococelus australis. Next base: position 101,645,119 of record CM056995.1, on the reverse strand, counting down.
TAAGTTCTTATTTTTAAGTGCATGAAGCTAAGTGTTTGGCGAGGACATTTTATGGATATGCGAGTTGTTTGTCTATGCATTTCTGTTGTTCTAGGACACTTCTCTCGATACAATATCATTTATGTTTAATATTGTGTGTATGCTAAGATTAGTCTTGGCTGGAAGGACTTCGTAGGTCTTTATTCTAGATATCTCTCCCCTTTTTTATAAATAGTTCTCCTGTTAAGATCGCTTCTCCCGGGATACGCCACTCGCGGACCCCCCCCCCCCCCACACACACACACAAAAAAACCCCCTTATACAATCCGTTTGGTTACACAGTAGTACTGGTGACGGAAGTTCTCGCGAATTCCAACTCGGCGAAAAAGGGGAAGGGGTCCTCGGCCCCTATCAACCGGGCTCGTGGCACGCTACCGCTATTCTCCCCTTCACTTCTATACTGTGGGGTCTAACTTAGCTCTTAGTTCCGCTCACCAAAAACTCTTGTCTTGCCTATTTGCGGGATGGGCGTGTCCTGACAATATTGTGTACATTTAAGTGTGAGACAAGACAAGTGGAAATAACTCTTAAGTAATAATTTCCTAGTCTTGCTGCTTAAGTTAGGCTTCCTTTCTCTCAATTTATTACGATTGCTATAAACATAATCAATCTAATTGTTTAAGTCTACTGGTAATAAATTTGGTGCCGTCACTACAGATTGAAATATCTTGTGGATTCAATACATCGGAACAGTCGATGGTGCTTGCAATTCTGTCCCTGAAAAATATGTAGCGCTAGTAAGAAGGAAGTCCTAACATACATGCTGTGTTTGAAAATATTGTGGAGACAATGCAGCCAAAGCTTCAAAACTCTAAAGTCTCTCTCTACAACTCGATGGGCTTGCAAAGATGAAGCCGTCCCAGCTATCCAGGTTAACTGTGAATCTATTGTGAATACTGTTGAGACAACAGTGGAGGGACTATTTACAGCACAGCGAGAGCTAGTTGGTAAAGTATCCTCAGTGAAATGAAGTCTTTCAACTCCGTACTGAGATTAGAAATCTTGCATTCTATTTTACTGATGATTCTAAGACGAGCAAAACCTTACAGTCGTCTACTAACTATTGATCTGTGTGTGGCAATGGAACAAGTCTAGATACTTCGTCAACTGAAGAACATTTGAGGAATGAATAGTCATGCCTTGATGATATCTTCAAAAGAGTTGAGGAAACTCGTGTTATACCGAGTCCAAAGGAAAATTGTTACCCCTCATGTAGAATAGATGACCGTTCAGAAAGCATTGTTTTCTTTGAATAAATAAAGAATGAATGCAGAGTAATTATTTTTAAAGCCAGTGTGGCTCTCATCTTCGAGTTTTAAATATCAGATGTTCTCAAGAAACTCAAAACATTATTTCTGATACTTGCAGAAGTATAAGACTCGCTTCCACTTAAAATGATCTTTATATCTTGAGTAACAAATTTTACCTAAGTGCTCCAGAGCTTCAAGCTGAGATGCGTCTTCTGAAAGGCAAAACGGGGGAAGGTTGCCCTCCAAACTCTATGAAGGACTAATTGGCATAGCTCTAAGAATACAACCGTAATCAAACTTACCGAAAATTTCTACCAACTGCTGATGAAATTCTCTGTTATCCCAGTAACTATCTGTTTCTGTGAAAGAGGGTTTTCTAAACTGTGCCATGTTAAAATCAGATTTGAGATTATCATTGACATAGCACCGCCTTCAGAATGAAGAATTCTAATCTATGGTTGCATTTGATAAGCGAATGAACTTGTATTAGAAGATCACTAGAGGCCTAAACTAACATGAAAATAGCTCAAGGCTTTTGCATTAAAGAAGTTTACGCTAACTTAAATAATATATAGTCGTTGCAAATTATTTTGTTGTGTATCTTATCCTTAGATTGTGTGGTTATAATGATTTAATGTGCAAGTTACTAGTTTGATGAATTTCTTTTCATTTCATGTTCTGGTTTCATTCCAATAAAAGAAGATAAGCTTCAGTGTGCTTAAAACAATAATCTTTTCCCATCTACATTTGGCCTTGGCCAAAGTAACGGGGTTAAGGACCAATGCACAACATGGGTTCTGGAAATGAGACTACCCATTATCTCAACTCTGGCTTCGCCTACGGACACATGCCAGTCAGTATATGCAGACAGGGGCAAAGATAATTTTCTAATGTTGAATTCAAAAGTGCCCAGTTATGCACGAACCGAAAATACATTAATACCGTAAGCATTAAAAGTTCTTACCGCAAACAAATGTATCTTCCATATGTTTATGCAATCAAAGCCTTCCTTTTTCTTTAAATAAACAACATATATAAAAAAAAATATGTTTTTTTTTTAACTTCTAGTTTTTTTTTTTTTTTTTTTGTAATCTTAAGTAATTGTATATCGATAATGAACGTATTTTACGCGCCTATTTACTTAAAAAAAAAAAAAAAAACTATGGCAGTACTTCTACATGACCTTGGAGTTGATTCTCGGCAAAATAGTTGCTTTTGCTTTGTGTTCGAAATCGTAATATCAAGAGTGCTTTACTTTAACTTCGGCATTCCCATAGTGCCAAGCTTCACAGGAAACCTGTAGACAAGCAAGCACAAAGTCAAAACGTAAGTCAAATGCTAAAGTTTTCAATTGTACAACGGCCCTAAATGTTCTCTCGTTATGCTGTTGAGTTGCAACAGCTTGTATGCTACTTTACCGGCGCGCTAGGCCGGGGCCTGGCATCGCAGATAATTCTTACGCCTCTCTCTTAGGTGAGTCATGGTGTCAACCTGTTATTTGTATCAAGTACTATAAACGAGTAAACCGCCGAAGTATCAGATACATTTAGTATCCGTTTAACGGACCTGCCTACGAAGCCGGCATCCGCGAACTTCAAAGGGGGAATCAATGTTAAACGAAATCCCTTCTCATTGCGGCAATTTTAAAGATAGCTATTTCAAACAGAAAATATTCTACGTGAAATTTTCTCAAGGAATTATGCTACTTTAAAATATTTTGCCAATTTTTGTGTTTAATTTTTTTTTATAAAATGTAAATATAGAAATTTGCATATAACAAAAGAAAACGAAAGATGGATGGATAATTTTTTTCTAAAACAATCTTATGTAGCAATATTGTATGAGAAAATCGCGTCAGTGTGTTTTTTGTTTGAAATAGTTATCTTTAAAACTGACGTAGTGAGAAGGAATTTCGTTTGACATTGTTACCCCATTTGAAGTTCGCGACTGCCGGCTTTGTAGGCAGGTCCGTTAACATTCGCCATCAGTATGTTGCGTTTCTTGTTCTACGTATTTCTGATAATTTTAATTATATTTAAAATGTGCTGTTAAGATGAAGCCCAATATCTTGGTTTAAATTTAGAGAGTACACAGTTAAGTCATTTAGTTTATATATATATATATATATATATATATATATATATATATATATATATATATATATATATATATATAGAGAGAGAGAGAGAGAGAGAGAGAGAGAGAGAGAGAGAGAAGATAGTTTTCGCTTACACAATTTACATACAGCAGGTTAATTATCCTCTTTGAAAAGATTCCGCGCAAATGAAGGATTTTATTATGATCTTGTTCTTATTCATACCTTATTTCACTGTAAAATATAACACGCAATAGCCTACGCCAATTGAGAACACGTACTCGATAACGCACGTGCCTGACACATGCCTACCTGATCCCGTGTACCTGACAACACGCCCGGTACTTGAGAGACTGGCGAAGCAGCGACTCACTCGTGAATTCCTGTATCTGATAGAAAGCATTAGATACAGGTCTGTGGATCTGTATCAGTTTAGAACAGGTACAGAAAATAGCTGTAACAGCCCATCTCTACTCCCTCTTCCTCTTCTCTTGCAGCAATGGTGGCAGTGGCACCACGCGGCGGGCGGCTCCACATTCGAGAACACGGGCCGTGAACAGCAGGAAGCGCAGCGCGAAGCAAAGGCAGTGCATTTTGTGTGCTGGGCGGACCTGTGTTCACATCCTGTCATTGTTACACGGCCGGTCGTCATTGCGCGTGTTCCCGCCAGCAAGGCGAGAGAGAGAATGCCTCGCTCGCTTTCACAACCCCCCTTCATGTCCTCACTAATGGCTCCCTTCACACGCATTTGTGTTCTCACACCTCGGCAAAAAAAAAAAAACCAAACCCACCATGGTTTTTTTGTAAACTTATTGTGTTTTGCCAGCCACAATTTCAACTTTCATGTGTTTGTCCTGTCCCCCTCCGTCATGAGTAGGCTATTCACTGTACATTTTAATTGTATATATGTGTTGTGTACTACCACAAAATGCAAATCCCGATTTTTGTGACTCCGTAGAGTTGTTGATTCACATCTCTGCTGGTAATAGAAGGTAGTAATAATACATTAATTGATTCATGTAATAATGTATATTTTAAGCTAGCCTTGAAAACCAACAAGTAAGTATATTCTCAGACTTATACAGGCTGTAGCCACCCAGATAAGAGTGTTTTTATGGTATTGTATAATAACTGAGTAGTACAAGTTTAATTCCTTGTTGTCTAAATTTTTTAGATGTTTCGGCGTTACTGATTATGTTTATATAGTTACTAGTTCTTGTTTTAATCTCTTTGGAGATAGTGTTCAATGAATGTGTGGTGATAACTGGTTCATCAAAACAACTAAAATGTTCGATAAATTAATCCTAATAGCAGTAACTACTGCAGCAGGGTGTCCACCCACTGGGAAAAGTCAAGGAATTTCTTATGCAAGGAAAAAGTCAGGGAAAATGTAAATAATTGCTGCTCATCAAAAATTGTTAGTTGTGTGAATACATGTAATTATGAGCATATGCATTTTAATTTTTCAGTTTATAAAAGAAAATTAACATTTATTTCTAGTGATGAAAGGTAAACTTTTACATAGTACTGGTCATGACATATGTGTGTGTGTGTGCGTGCACGCGCGCGCTGTTCACAGTAAAATGAGCACTTTAAAGGCCAGGCGTAAGTACTTTTTCCTTTCACTCTTTCTTATATCCTTTAACCACCTTTTTAAATAAATATTGTCATGTAAGTAATACACACACTGTGTGTATTCCATCCCACTTGGAAGTTAATGCCTAAGGCTGAAATAAAATATATTTATTTACTATTACTATAAATGAGAGGGATTTGAAAAGTGCTCACTTTATGATGAATAGCCTATAACTAAAGTTATTTTACCTATACTAATAAATAAAATTGAAGTGTCTGTCTGTTATTTGAAAATTAATACCAACATCGAAGCGTAATATGCTATTTAAACTATGTTAAAGCATAAATAACTGTTTTTTAAATTTTTTTGTTTGTCTGGATGTTTGTCCAGCATATACTCCAAAACTGCGAGATGAATTTGGATAAAACTTTCAGAGATCATAGAGTTTATTTCTATTTTAAATTTGCTCTTTATTTCATCTTGATATCTCAAATGGTTATGAAGCAAAATAATTTTCATATCATTTTCTTTGTTTTCATATCTTATTTTTTACAAAGAATTATTGTTAAGAATCATTGTTGAAACAACAATAGTTTTTAAAATAATTATTGATATAATATGCATCATAGAAAAAGATACATTAGTTTTTGGAAAAACATGGTAAAATAACATATTATCAAAAAAGCACTAATGCGACAATAAATCTATTACCGATAATAAAGTAACAATCTTTCAAACAAATTATATAAGTATGTATTTAAATTACTTCATAAAACCTAGGCGAAACGATGGTGGGCTGTATTTTAATAACTCCATAAAGCTTAAGCTAAGCAAAATTTATATTTTAAAAATATCTAAACTAATTCTAAAGTCGACGTGAACGAAGTCGCGAGAACAGCTAGTTTTCAATAATAAATGTTTTGTTACACACTAACTGCATGATGCTTGCACAGCCAGACAACTGAACTAAGAGTTCTCACTGAGCCGTAGACATACTTCCTGCCTTTGTTAACTTCATGCTTTTTCCCCTGCTGACTCACAGCCAATTAGTACCAACATGTAAGACATAGCATATCTTACAGTTGTTGTTTGTTAACGTAACCTTACATGTAGTTTAAGATATAATTGTGTTGATGTGTAAGTACAGTTTGTCCAAAACTTTTGAGCATGCAGGCAGGTCATAATAGTTTCATTCAGCAACTGGAGAATGGGACCAAGGCCATATAGCTCCCGCAGGAAAATTTATTGTTAAAAACTGTATATATAATAAGTTTTTATTTTTCATGTATAGTGGGTACAGCATTTATTTTATGAAATGTTATTATGTTAATCCACTCTGTCTTTAGGACCATTTAATAGACAGTTAGCAAGCAAAAATTACTATAGTAGTTGTAAATATTCTCCTATGACATGCATATAGTTGTTCCAGTTGTGTGTAGTCTTGATAATGGGTGCTTTGTGACCATTAGGCTGTGCCTATGTGGCATGGAAGCTGAACCATACATATTAGGAGAATCACCTGCTGGTTGACTCAGAATTTGTGCACAGGTTCTGGTGATACATGACCCATTGGGCTTGGAGCCTACTGTAATCAATATGCCCTATTGTATAATATAATTTTGAATGCCAGGTAGGAATACTGTGAGAAAAATCTTAATGTTACAATAAGGGCTTACATTAAAAGAAGATAAGTAACTTAAAAATAGCTTTAATAATTTAATTTTTCAAATGAAATTAAAAAATAATTGCTAATTATTTATGTTAAACAAATTCATATATATAATTTGAATGTAAATCTGAAATTTGCGACAGTTTTTCGGGTAATGTAGTCACCTTTTATAAAGAAGATATAATTTACCAAATAGATTGTTATAACTGGCAGGCAAACAACTGCAATATTTTAAACTTGGTTGCTGTTTGCCAGCAATTCTCCTGGATGTGTTCCATCAAGATAACCTTTTATGATAATTTATATTATATAATTTGGGCTACATTGATTTCAAAAACATTGATTTTAGAATAATTTTGTGTAACATGGCACATCCTTATTCTAATGGAGGAGAACAATGTTACCCAACAATCTTTCACAGATTACTGAATCCCAACCAAGAAAACACTGTTCATGAATTGTTGTTTCGTGTCAAGTAGTTTCTGATTTTGTAACATAGAATTAATTTGTTATTCTTCAAGATGCACATCTGTCTTAATTGATTTTAAGTTTTCTTTCTCATGTGTATAATATATATTATGGAACTTTTCACTGCATTTTGACGTGGAGCGTGGAATAATTGTGTCTTGTGTATAGTAAAATACACCTTGCAATTAATCTGTATAGTTTCCGTGCTGGACCAAGTGGTAATGTCAACTTCTGTTGGTACATTTAAGGCAGCAGGCCGCACTAGGTTTGTCTGAGAGTGCAGACACTTTCTCAAGGTCATTGTATATCTTTCATTTTAGCCATGAGAGCTTTGTGCAAAATCACTGAGAATGGAAATAATGAAAATTTGTTAGTAACTGCATTAGAAAGTGCTGCTATGTTTTCAACAAATTGTGAGAGATATATGCAATATACGTGTTCATATGTCTGTTACAGATGAAGCAGGGTGATCTGTAAAGCTGCATCTCCAGCTTCTATAAGTTATATGGAGATCAGCAGTGATGAGCCAGAACCTGCACAATTCTACTCTCACGCAGGTAGTACAGTAATTAGTGGTATATAGTTTCTTACTTTCAAGCAAACTTATTTCTGGACATAATGAAAAGTCTTGAGTCTATCCTGTCTCAAAGAGAACATTTAAAATTACAATGAACTTAACACATTATTCTAAATGTATTTTTTATGTCACACTTTAATAAAAATGGTATTATATTTTGTTTTTCCTTTAAATTTAAATGTACAATATATATTGAAGTGCTGCCAGTAAATATGCCATTTAAACTAGGAATAATTAGTCTATTATTATTATTGTTGCTCTAGAACGTTTTCATAGTTACTGGAGTCTACTGATGTGGTGAGAAATCCAGAGCTGGGTGCCTGAGTTTTGTACTTTTGTGTAGCACATTGCCAAATCTGTTTAAAAGATGCTCAAGCCTCTGCTGCAATCAATTCTTTACATGTTGAACTAAACCACTTACAGAGAAGAATTTTATAAACTTGAAATACTAGTTGTTACATTAGGTTTGGATATGTTATCATTATTCCCTCATATAAAATAAGCCTAGTGTATTATGTAGCCAGTATACACATCGTGCATAAAAACTCAGCATGTGTCATCTATACAGATAAGTTGTGATTACCTGTTCTTATTCAGAGGCTCCAACCAGTGCCACTGGTGGGGCCATTCACTGGGGGAGGGAGCTGGATTCTCCCCAGCAAGCAACATATCCACAACGTTAACACAACCACCAATACTACTAACACCACAACCATTATGGACAACAACAAGCAGTTGTCCCCCACGTTTGCTCAAAAGAGGGCGGAAGTCAAGCTGAATGCTATGCCGTAAGTATTTTCATTACTGAGTGTTAATAAGCTCGGCCACATCATGTGTCAGTACTGTGTTGTATTATGCTTTATATGAAGTATGGTGGAATGTATTGATCCAAAAAACTTGTGCTGATAGCTTCTTAGGTAGTGCATGTAAACAAAAGTAGTGTGTTTGCTGCACCTTGCCCCACACATCATGTGCACACAACTTTATCTGATTCACTATTGATTAAAAATATGCCTTCAAATATAATGTATATGATCATTACATGCATCACAAATTACGACTGCCTATTATAGGTATCTCATTCATTGTTTGTCATAACATAGCTGTAATATGTGTGTGTTTATTATATGTAATGCATCATGATATGCATAACTTAGGTTTACGAGATTCATTGAGTGTGTATTTCCTGGGAAGTAGAGGTCATGTTCATTTATCGAGAGACTGCTGCAGAGGACAATTGTGGCAGATGTCTTGTCATGTGCATGATCAAATTTCAGATTTTTCCATACTCTGAACAGAAGTTCATATGTGTAGAGCATGCAATATTAAAATTATTATTGTTGTAAGAATTGAATTAACTCTTTGTGTGTAAGCATTTTAACTCGTTAAGTATATGCAAAGATCATAATTTTCCTGCTTTTCCCCCCAAAAATTGTAAAACCGTAACCATTTGTACGTGTAAGATTTATGGAATAAGAAGATATCCTAAGGGAATTAAGTGTGTGTGTTCAAAATCTACTGAAATGTCACTACTGTAAACATAGGTTTTTAGCTAACCAAAAGAGTATATAGGCCGTTCACGGTAAAGTGAGCACTTTTGAAGCCCTAGTTACTTTTTTCTTTCAACCAATTTATATCCTTCTGCCACTTGTTAATGTAAACACTGTCACGTGAGTAATAAACACAGTGTATACATTCACCATACCCAAAACCAAAAGTCCAAGGCCACAATGAAATGTAATTACTGGTTATTATGTTTGATGAAACAGCTTCAAAAAGTGCTCACTTTACAGTGAACGGCCTATAGAAATGTTACAAAAAGAAGCAACCTTGAACATATATCGTCATGTAAATAAATAAAAAAATTCACCAAGAGGCCTCTTCAGAGTATGAGAAATGAGAACAGTGACAACACACATACATGTAAACATGTTTTCTGCAGAATAAAGTTGGAAGGAAGATTTTCATATTTTCAAAATTTTGCTACCTTCATACAAAACTCTTCAAAACTTGTCACAAAGACACTGGCTGTTGTGTAACACATTCAAGCGCTCTGACCACTTAGAGCTGTTTAGCTCATTAGAGGTATTGAACTATGAGATTAGCACCTCAAGGGCCTTATTGCACGTATGTGTGTCGGATCTCGCACATATATTATGAAAAATATACAGAATAAGTCAAACATGAAAAGAATTAATTTGGCAACAAAAACTGTCCTTAGCCATTTAGGTGCAAAATCTAAGTGTGGGAAACATTATTAGTGGGAAATTGGTATAAACTGTTTGTAGAATTAGTGTGCATTTGTTAACTAATGATAAGTCCCTGTTGACACACACTTGCTATACTAGAATATCTGGGAATAATGTTTTAGATACCAGATGTTAAAAAATTATGCATGTACATGGATGCAATTAGAAGGCCTGTGCTTAAGACGATGTGCCTGACCTACAAGTTTAAGAGAAGAAAATTTAACATAAAGCATTCTCTGTAATAATGAAGATGTGCATTTGTGTTACAAGACATCAGGGGTGTATGAGAGTTCATGAGGATGGAGGCCTTAATAAAAATAAAAAAACTAAAGTTGATTTTTTAAGTTTATTGACACGGCTATTATTTACATTAAACTACCTTTTCTCCAGTATTACTCTTTTTATTCTCAGTGAGCACAATATTTAATATTCATCTTAATTATTATAAAGTCCTTATTACTTACTGTCTTTATATTGGTTACAGTCATGGAACACAGGCTCATAATTTACACATATTCAGTCTGTCGATTGCCATTATTTCAAATGTCTGTCACACATCCATTTCAATAGTCCTGCATTCCAATCTCACTCTCAACTGTACATATGATAGCAGCCTGCAGACTTAACTCTCGCTGGCCCCTGGCTTGTTGCTTCCTGTCTTCGCACACCTGGCGCGTAAGGTCGTAGAACCCTACAAACTCTAGACTGTCGGCTTAGAGGCCCACTGTGGCTTAAGTATTCTTACCGGTGCAATTTAGACGGTTCCCTGCACCCGGACTCTTCCTAAGAGAGGCAAGAGCAATGACCAGGACATTCTTAGAACAATAACCCCAGAAATTAAATCCTCTCAAAGACAGAAGCGCACAAGGCCTGATAGGATTGTCTCTGCAGTAGTGGCACACCTTTGTAAATTGCAGCACACTCTTCTTGGGTTACCACTCACCCTTGACACACTGATTTGCTCACTTGAGCGGGATAGGGCAAGAGAAACAATACAGAGCTGCAAGCATGTTGCATATGTATTTCAGCAGATGTTTGATATATTTTGAGGAAATTTTTATGTTTTCTTTTGGGGTATACTATATTGTATATGATGTTTAAATTCTTACGTATTGCAACTTTCATTATAGAAATAAGTTTTAAAAAGATGTTGAGTGTACTTTCCTATACACAGGTGCAAAATTCACTGAAGTTCTTGAAAGCTTGGATGGTAGGTAGGATTTGATGTCTCGTTGACAGCAATATCATTAGAGATTGATCCAAAAGCATATGCAACAGTAGTGAGACAATTACAAATATGCCTTACCGAGTACTCTAACCCAGAAAACCTTGTACCATAAGCTAGGGTGCAACTAACTGAATTACATCAGTAGGATTGGGAGCATCAACTTCAGATGTGATCAGTGTAATGCTTTTAAAAATGTTTTATTAACCTGAAATATTTACAGGGCCATCATTTTGAAAATAAATGTTACAGCCAATTAAATTGTATGGGCTATGTTTACATTGCTACTGTAGCGCTACTTATGTGAAGAATTGGGTAGAAATTGTTTGATAGGTTTCCAATATATGGCATAAAAACATTACTTTCTTATTTGATGCCATCATACAAAATTGCTTGGATTTGGTTAAATTGTTTAATTTATTTACCATTTTATCTAAATTATTTATTTTGCCGCCATTTTGAAAATCAGTTTCTGACCTTACTTAAGTTTACATAGTCTTCTATAGCACTACTGGTGTATGAAATGTGTGGAAATTGGTTGAATGGTTCCAGAAATATGCAAAAGATTTTATTTTCTCACGTGGCACTATTTTGACAAAAAAATACAGCAAAAGAGGATCTCTGTATGCATAATTGATGCTTCTAATGAATATATAGTACTGCTAGTATACAAAATTTGGTCAAATTTTGTTGAAACGTTTAATAGATACAACAGACTAATCTAAATTATTTATGTTGTCATTTAAAAAAAGGCCAATCCCACCTAAAACATGCAAGCTCACTTGCCCTACTGTAGCACTAGTTGTGTATAAAATATTTAATGGGAATCAATTAATTCTTCCTTAGATATGGTATAAAACCTCAGCTTTTTCATGTGATCTTCATAAATGGTGGACAAATAGGTTATGTAGTAGAATATGTGATGGTTGTCGTAGATGCTACTATATGGCATACTAAGCAAAAATAGTGATGTAATTTTAAAAGTCTCTGGTTACCTGCTTCAGTCAGATATATTTAGATGGTATAGAAAGGTATACATTGTCACATAAATTTTGTGATAATTATATAGTTATTTGCAGAAATAGGACATAAAACCTTAATTTAGCATGTGATGCTATCTTCCAAAATTATGGAGAAAAGAGTTTATATGTTAGCCCTTTTTATGCTTGCATAGATTCTGCAGTATATAAAGTTTAGTTATAATTTATTACATAGTTTTGTTGAAGATGTATCATACTTATCTAATATTTTAATATAGCCACCATTCTAAAAATAAGTGTCTGGCACACTTATAACTTATAAATTTATATAACCTACCATAATACAACTTCTTTGTCAAATTCGGTAGAAATTGGTTGACTGTTTCACAAGATGACATAAATACGTAATTTTTTCATGTGGGATTATGTTACAAATTAGTGGAGAAATGAGGCTCTGTATAGATACATTGCATGGTTGTAATAGGTACTGCCAGCATGCAAAGATAAGTTTTAATTTGTTTTGTGTTTTTGTAGATGTAACATAATTAGCTAAAAAAAAAATTATTTGACCACCATTTTGAAAATAAGTGTTTGACCCACTTGAAATGTATCAGTTTACATGGCATGCATAGTACCACTTGTTTGCCAAATTTCGTAAAAATCTGGGTTTTTTTTATTAAGAGAGAGAGAGAGAGAGAGAGAGAGAGAGGGGTGGCAAAGATATATTCTTTCACGTGATGCTAGATTACAAAATAGTGCACAAGAGACTTCGTGTAGACACATTTGATAGTTGGAGTATGTTTTACCAGCATACAAAGTTATGTTGGAATTGATTTTGTTTCAACTGTATAGCATACTAAGCTAAAATGACTATATTCCCATCATTTTGAAAATAAGTATCTGACTTACTTAAAACATACCAGTTTACATCATCTGCTGCAGGACTATTTCTTTGCCAAATTTGGTAGGAAACTGTTCATTGTTTCCATGAGATATGATATATAATATTAATTTCTTCATCTGGCACTATCTTACAAAATGGCAAATAAAAGTGGCTATTTTTTTTCTATATGTAATGCTTGTAATAGATACTTTCTATATACAAAATTTGGTGTAAATTGGCAGAACTATATAGTAAATCTACAAATTATAAAATATTTGTATAGCCACAATTTTGAAAATATTTTACTTTTTAAATTTTAATTGCATGTGTTTACATGGCCTACCATAGTATTATCTGCATGCCAAATTTGGCGAGAATTGGTTCAGTAGTTTTTGAGATATAAGGTAATAGTTTTATTTTTCCATGTAATATTCATCTCTAAATTAAATGCTTACATGGTGTGTTGTCAACATACAAAATTTGGTTTTAATTCTTTGAATGGTTTCCCAAGATACGACATAGCATCCTAATTTTCAAAATGACTACCATTTTGAAAGAACGCACCAGGCATGATTAAAAACTGTAAAAGCCCGATCTCATTACCAAGACGTACTATATGTGTAGAGAGTTTGGTGAAATTTGGTTCAAACATTCATGAGTATTTAGGATGGACACACACACACACGTGAAGAGAGGAGGCGAGGGAGGGAGGGGGACAGGAAGAGGGACGTGATCTCATAAGCATTTCTTTCCTTGGGAATTTAGGCTGAAAATAAATATTTTGTATTTACAGTGCACACATTAAAAACTTTCAACTTGCAATATGTAGTCAGGTTAAGTTTTAAAAAATGTCAAATTTTTGATGGCATCATTTTGGCAGTTCTTTTCAATATAAATAACATTAGGCTTTGTAGCACTGTTTCCTTTTCTTGTTCAGCAAGATTTTTGGAACATGATACTGTCTTTAATTTCTTGACGCAGAATATTCTTTTGAAAGTGATGTGACCACAGCACTTGAAAACTTGTTTCCATCTTTGGTTTGATCACTGCTACATTTGACTACCTTCCATCTTTGGTTTGATCACTGCTACATTTGACTACCTAGGCTTCATTTACAATTAATCTTTATAACTTTGAACACCACAGGTGGCAAGATCACTGATACTGCTTGTGCATCAGTTTTTGTAAAGTGATTGTCAGAGTGTCTTTGGTCATGCACACCCATATCCAAAGGTTAACACACATGCGTGCAATTGGGTGAGTAAAATCCGAAGAAATGATGTATATGATGGATGTGCAGCACATTTGTCCACAAAGAGCAGTGTCTCCTGATGTAGTGTCCCAGTACTACCAACCAATGATCATCAAACTTGTGAATTCTTGATATTGTGCAGAGAATGTTGTAACATTCTTGAAGCAGCTCTGTGTGTGCAGTTTGCTGATTGGTCATGGTTGTAGTTAATTGTTGCTGTTGAACATTTGTATGGTCAGTCACTAAATGTTTTCTGTGCCACTAGTTTCATCATTCTTTTGTGTCAGGGATTCCCAACCAATGTGTTGTACCACTTCAATGTGTTGTTGAATATTTTTGAATATTGGAAACAGAGACGCAACAACAGGGGGAAGCAAGAGTATCCCCCCCCCCCCCCCCTGAATCATTGAAGGATTCACAAGAGGGGGTAAAGATTGTATAAGAAAATATTTTCATATATACTACAAATATCCAATGACATACCCAAGTATTGGAGATAAAAAGGGGGTTTATATATAACTTCATATCCAATTCTTTGTCTATGGACGGGAATAAGCTAGTAAGACAGTATCTTACGTATATTTAGAGGTACATCATTGTGCCGTTACTGCCACCTCATTACATCAGTTGGAAGCATTGTGTGTATTTTTGTAACTGAATTGGTAGCAGATTCTGTAAACGAAGTGGTTAGGTGACTATGATTACAATAGTGTTTGCAAACACCCTGCATACAGTTTGAAAAGGCGTTTGCAGTTTTTTTGCTACCTATGTTACAAGGTATGTTTTAAAGTTCATTTACCAGAGGGGACGTCTGTTGTGTGATACTGAGATGTTTTTATAATACACAAACCCACATACGTGATTTACATGTTAACTTTGTGTCCACAAAGTCATTGAAATGTTTTGCCACAAAATCTCAGACAAATTTTGTTAGTAAGTTTTTTTAGCTACTTTTGTTTATGATAAGAACCTGCATTTGGTTCATTTTATCTCTTAGTTACACATTTGCCATCTTTGGTCCAACACCAAACCTCAGTGTTGTTGTTGTTATTATTATTTTCATTATTTTCATCATCATCATCGTCCTTTCAAATTCAATGGTTCCACGAATATCCGTTACTCCATTATATACCTTCAAAACAAACCGTATGTTATTTCTATTGCGCAAAGGCTTCAGAACACAATTATTAGAAATGAAGAAAATCTTTAGTGTGATTTTAGATGAAACATGGGACGAAAGCTGCAAGGAGCAAGTATCAGTTTGTTTTTGAACATCTGTGAAACATAACCTGGGCGCAGAGGAAACATTTATAGGAATGTATGAAACCTCAGAAACTACACGAGAAGCTCTTTTCTTTTGTGTCAATTTAATGTAAAAGTTTCTCATTTACGGGGTCAGTAACTGTTATGGGGTTCAAATACTGTCTGGATACATCAAAGGAATACAAGCAAAGTACTAAAGATCAATCATTGTTTTGTTTTATTGCATCTTAAGACCTTTTTTCAATATATAGCTGTACAAAGATATTGGACAAGTCAAATTACAGTATACAAAGTTATATACACTGGATATAGTAAACACACACATATATTTCAGATTGCATGTACATGCATCATACATTTCTTCATAATTTTTGCTGATCTGCTAACATGCTGTGGGGCGTCGTCATTTTTACTGAAACAGAATAAAAAGGGAAGGAGAAAAACCGAACAAGAAATGTGTATAATAACATGTTATACAGTAATTTCTTAATTTTTGTAGTTTAGTATTCATCTACACTATAAAATGCACATTCAGTAAAAAATTATTTCAGCTGTATTTTAGAGAGTTTTTGGTTTAGAGAAGCAAATTATTGAAGGTGTAGTGGTAATTTATTGAAAGATGGCCCTTTCTGGACAAGTTTTAAGTTAACTGAAGCATGTGGTTTTTTATTATAGTGTTATGCTTATGAAAGGACTCATTTTTCTGAAATAAATGTCTGTTTATGGACATGAATATAAGTACTAAAAACAGTACTCACATGCAAATGATGAAATATCTGAGCTTTTGAAAAGAGGTCTACACGAGTCTGACTTTCTGTGCCATTGATTATTCTTACAGCTTTCTTTGTATGTTAAATACTTTCTTTGCTGTCAGTGAATCACCCCAAGAAATTATATAACACATGATGGAATGAAGATCTTTTTCTTTCTTTCCCGAGACCTCTGCTACACCTCGCAGAGCAAAACAGGCTGAACGTAGTTTAGGTAAAATATACGCAATATGGGATTTCCAATTAAGTAAATTGTCTACCTTTTAAGCCAAGGAAAGTAATCACTGTGATTTCATTAATTTTCTCTCTGTTGCTGCTTACATATGAATTAGGTGTTGTGTGGTGTGTGTGTGTGTGTTGTGTGTGTGGTGTTGTGTGTGTGTGGTGTGTGTGTGTGTGTGTGTGTGTGGTGTGTGTGTGTGTGTGTGTGTGTGTGTGTGTGTGTGTGTGTGTGTGTGTGTGTGTGTGTGTGTGTGTGTGTGTGTGTGTGTGTGTGTGTGTGTGTGTGTGTGTGTGTGTGTGTGTGTGTGTGTGTGTGTGTGTGTGTGTGTGTGTGTGTGTGTGTGTGTGTGTGTGTGTGTGTGTGTGTGTGTGTGTGTGTGTGTGTGTGTGTGTGTGTGTTGTGTGTGTGTGTGTGTGTGTGTGTGGTGTGTGTGTGTGTGTGTGTGTGTGTGTGTGTGTGTGTGTGTGTGTGTGTGTGTGTGTGTGTGTGTGGTGTGTGTGTGTGTGTGTGTGTGTGTGTGTGTGTGTGTGTGTGTGTGTGTGTGTGTGTGTGTGTGTGTGTGTGTGTGTGTGTGTGTGTGTGTGTGTGTGTGTGTGTGTGTGTGTGTGTGTGTGTGTGTGTGTGTGTGTGTGTGTGTGTGTGTGTGTGTGTGGTGTGCGCGCGCGCGCGTGTGTTTTTTTTTTTTTTTTTCCCCGGTTCATTATGACAATATTCATAAGTTAGGTTTTATCTAGGGTGAGATTTAATTTGTTTGCTGTAAACCATTCATTTAGCTCTGTAAATGTTGTGTCTGTTTTTTGCATAAGATCATTTACTGAGTCTCCATAGACTAAGATGCTAGTATCATTTGCAAATAAAATTGGATTGGTATCATATATACACTGTTACAGCCACCCTCTAAATTTAGCTCTTCAGGATACAGCCAACGGATTGGACAAATATAAGATGTGTTACATTGTGTTAGTCCAAGGCTCTCTACAAAGACAACACAAATGTTCAGTTACAGCAAATGAATATAAGAGACCATACATAGAACTATCTGCCCTACACACTTTATTGTTCGTGTGCATGCAAGCTATGGCTGCAGTTAGTGAATCATATCCAGTAGTATTAGAATTCTTAAGAAAAATTGCAGAAACTAAAGCTCAGAGATTGCTTACCCAGATTTTAAAAGCAGAAACATATTTCACGCTCCTTGTGTGTTTGTCAATTTTTGATGACATAGAACTAAGTGTTGTGTTGCAGTGCAAAACACAAACTGTATATGGTACCAAAGAAACATTCTTTGCAACACTGGAATGTCTTGTAGAAAAACAAACCGAAGACAAATTCAATGAATTATGGACTAATATGGAATCAAAAATTAATGCATTGAATATCATACCACCTGCACTTCCTTGACATGAGCATGTACTAATACATATTTAGCATACTGTAAGTCCTGCAGAAACCCATCAGTTTGATACAATGAAAGAAATGTATATGTAGAAAGATGTGTGATAGGAGGAGTTGGGAACAGGTTTAAACAACCAGGGTTGGAGAAATACTGTACACTTCAAAAGGCATTTCTTCACTGCCTTGCAGAATGGAGCCAAGAAGTAAATGTGGTTTTTTATTGAGCATAAGTTTGACGTTATCAGATTAAGTCGCTAGCTGGAAATGTTACACTACCTAGATACAGGTCTCACTACTGTGGCAGCTGTAGTATCAAAGTTTAAAGGAGTGAAATGCAAAATGCATTGTTTTTTCTCAGATGCTCAAGAATTACTTTGTTTGCTTTTGGTTATTCTTACAACGTCTGCTGCAGCTGTATGGTCCTTTTGTATGCTTCAGAGACTGAAAAATTATATGTGAACGACAATGTGTCAAGAGCAATTGAATTACTTCAGCATGTTAAATGGTGGATGAAGTTGACCCTAAGAGTCTTGTCAGAGTTTGTGAATAGAAATACTTACCATTTGCAGCTGTTTGCCAAAGTTTAGTGAAAGTAAGCAAATATGTTTTAATATTGTTTAGTATTTGCCAAATTGCTTCCAGGACTAGAGAATTTAATTTGATCTTAATTAGATGCTTTTATTACCCCAGTATTTCTATAATGTATAAAATTGTGCATTACACAGTAGAGGGTTTTATTTTACAGTTTACTTGGTTGTACATTTTCAGTTATGTAAAACTTTTCATTTTCTTGTATGAATACTTAACTTTATTCATAATAATACTGTAATATTTGTAATACTATACATACTATTTGTTACTAATAAGAAAATTTTAATAAATTTTAGATACCTGAAAAAAAAGTTTTTAACATTTCATATGTACGTGTTACTACAGAGAGAAATTATTCTAAATGAGAACAAGTTTTGTATTAGTATATCTGCCCTTAACAAAGACAGATAACAGTGAATTTATTCTTTGCTTCCTCCCTCCCCTCCTCCAAAAAATTCTAGTTCCACCCCTGCTTGGAAATATTTTGTGTAATTCATGAAAATAAAAATTATCAGTTAAATCTTACAGTTACGAGCAGGTATTTTCAGCATTGAATAATATAAATCAAGTTCTAGACTATAATCCATTGGCTAATGTTGAATTGTTGAGATATTTGGACAACTTTTAAAAACAAGGTCTTGAGAGCCAATGAAGGTGAAATGAGGAGAGAATGGAGCAGTGCCAGAATGCAAGGGCAGGGAAAATGGTAGATCCCCGAGAAAACCCACCAACCAGCGGTATCATCCGGCACAATTCCGACCTGGCAAAAATCCAGAAGTGACTCGGCCGGGGATTGATCCGGTTCACCTTGATGGGAGGCGAGTAATCTAACCGCTTAGACACCGTGGCCCCACCAATGTTGAAGCCACTCTGAGAGTAGTACAATATGTTCAAACATTTGACTCAGGATTTGCAAGTATTGCAAGTTACGTCAATCCCAAGTGTTGCATTAATGGAGCTGTTCTTATTTCAAACTTTTTTTAATATAAAAAACCCCAGGGCAGCACTACAGAATTAAGAGTTGCCACAACATACATTAATTGTTGTGATGTCATGAGAGAAAATTTTCACTTTTTATACACCAGAATGAAATCTTGGAAGTTCTTTAGAAATTACAGAAATTCATACGGTTCATAACATTAGATTTGCTAATCATATTTTTACTTATCTTAGCTAATTTTATTTGTAATAGCTCCCTCTCACCCAAGGTATCCACCATACTTGCATGGTCACTATTCGGTAACCATAAAGGTTTATTTTAGTGGAGACACTCAAGTCTTGATGGTAATCAAAGTAACATTGTTTGAATATATTAATACTTATTACAAATTCTTGTGTTACATATCATGAAATTCATGATAAACATTCTTAGAGTAAATTGTCATTTATATTTTATGATGGAATTCATCATTATGTATCCTTACTACAGTACTAATGTCCATTAATTTATGCTTCTTACAGACATTGGTTATAAATGCAGTAGTGCCTAGTTGAATGCAATTAAATTTATTATGTGTTTAGATATTTTAGAGGGATTGATTTATTTTGTATTTAAAATGGGATCTGCCATGCTCACACGTAGTTGCTGTGTGTGTTATGTAGATTTATTCTTGTAACCAGTCACTTTTAAAATTCAGCCAGTTTCAACAGCCTCTAAATTCTATTGTGACTGTTGGTATGCCATAATCTGTTGCTTTATTTTGGTATGTTTTTGGGGATGTTACATACTGCTAGTGACATCTGTGTGCAGTTGGTTCCATGGAAAGATCTCTCGGGACCAGGCGGAACAGCTGCTAAGCCCCAAGGAAGACGGCCTATTTCTGGTGAGAGAGTCTACGAACTTCCCTGGTGACTACACACTGTGTGTGTGCTTCCAAGGCAAAGTAGAGCATTACCGGGTCAAGTACAAGGACAACCGCCTCACCATAGATGATGAGGAGTTCTTTGAGAACTTGGCACAGCTCGTCGAGGTAAGGTATTCAAATGGCTGTATTCACTTCGTTGGTACTATGCATGAATAATTTTTCTGACTTATGAACAATTTGCTGCGAAGACATGAACCTAGGAAACAACTTAGGAAGTATACCTATGTAGTTTTAGTAGCCTTTTTAATATTGTTTTATGGTGTGACAGCCAGTATAAAAAAAAAGAATGAGACTAACAACCTTTATTGCAATTAAATCCCCTTTTCTTTAAAGTTTATTTTTTAAGTCAATTACTTAACACATTTTGCAGGAAGTGAAATTTGTTTAGTGCTTAAGTGTAACTTCATAAGATTATGTAGTATTTTGTTTCATAGCATTTATGAGAGAAGAATATTTTTGTAAAACTTAGTTGCAAGGAGAATTGTGAAGTAAACAATATACATTATCTACATTTTGTAAATAATATGTGAAATGTCACCAGTTTTGAATAGTAAAACAAAATTTACTGTACATGTGTAATATTTACCTATCATAATGTAACAGACGTAAAGTAGGTTCTGTAACTGTATGATAAATAATGTTACTGTACTGTACTCTGTGATTCTTAATGGTAGTGCTAAGTATTTTAAAGCCATAAGCATTTACTTAATTACATATTTACATTAGTCACACATTACATAACTTGGGACTATGCTAATTACAGTATTCGGCTTAGGGCACATGTTTGATTTTATGTATTAGCCACCCACTGATAAGATTCTCATCTTGATCTTAGCAGTAGGTAAAGTAGGAATTTTCGGGATAGTGTGTAGTGTACATTTTCATCATGTGTGGGTTTCCTTTCTGTAGTCTCATTTCTTTTTCTGTAATGTTCCACCCTCTTCTCATCTATTAACATAAGGATAACCGAAAAGTCTTTCCCTGATTACAAACATTTGTTACTTAAATCTACTATATGTAAGATAGACATGTGAAACTGGTGGCAAAATGTTAGCTAACTAACCAAGTTTTTTATTGCAAGTTTCAGTAACTTGGTTGTTATGTAGCAGTGGCAGTGTCCATGAAACTGGACATGCTCACAAATCAGGAAAAAGCCCAAGTGTGCCCAAACCCCAATGAGGCAGTGCAGTCTTGTTGAAAAATGACATCCGGGTGATATTAAAACAATTGAGGGACAGCAAACAACTGCAACATGTCCAGATAAACTGGAGATGTGATGGTGACATGAGCAAAAAAGAATGGCCCTATAGTTTGTCATGCAAAAGCACATGCCAAACATTCACTTTTGGGCTGCCTCTGGTACACTTCAACACTTCACCAGGGGGCTCTGAACCCCAAATACGTACAGTGTGCTGGTTCACTACACTACTGACAAAAATGGTCTCGTTTGTCAGAAAAAGCGACACATTTAAGATAGTCATCATCGCCCTCAATATGTGATAACCGATTGCAAAGACATACCGATGCGTGGCATCATTGGGCAACAAATTCTAAGCAGTTTGCACTTTTTATGCACAAAACAATAAACGTTTGTGTAAGATATCATGAAGAGAGCGTTTTGGCATCAGAATTCACGTGAGGCCCTATGCACTGATTTCTTGGGACTTCACACAACACTCTCTAACTGCTTCCACCTTTTCAGCTGAGGTTGATGGTCGACCAGTTCTCGGTGAGTCAGCAATAGATACTTTGATATTGAACCTGTGATATCATGACTTAATGCTTAAGACATCAGATGGCGTCTTTCCTTATGTTGTCTGAAAGTTCCTCTGGACGGTTGTTAGTGACCAGGTCTCATGGTACCAGAGGGCACATTGAGCGTTTTCCTGATTTGTGAACATGTCCAGTTTCCCGGACACTGTGACTGTTACTACCTCCATATTACTGAAACCTGCAACAGAAAACTTGGCTAGTTTGCCATCATTTTGGCACCAGTTTCATATCTCTAACTTGAGTATTGATGCACAACGTCTTATATATTTATTAATAAACGACTACTACTCATCAGTGCAATTACACCACTAGGAGTTGTCAACGGAGTTGAGTCGTCGCCAGAGCCTACAATAGTGTTGTATCTACAGTGCCAGGACAGACATCCCAATGGCTACTGGGACCATGCAAGATGTCTGGGGCTAGTACAGCAGTGTGCCATGGGATGCTGCCACAAATATGATGCCTAGATCCCACCAGTCTTCCAACTCCTCTCCTGGGCTCTCATCGCACACGCAATCGGTGTAGAGGCCTGCACCAAGCCAGAACACTTCACCGCTACATCACGGAGCCAAAGATCTCCCACCATCTACCAAGGAAGCACAAGCGGCACACTTATAAATGTTCGGTCCCTTATGGACAACCGAGAGTAGAGCTAGCCCAGAGGAGTAAGCTATGTTCTCGAGCATCAGTACTGCCTTCTCCCTTTAACTTTGCACAGGGCTTTACGCTAGGGTGTTTATCTTCCTCCAAGCCCGAGTCGATAGGAGGACCATCTTTGTTTATTTTCCGTAACGGCAAAATAAGCATTGATCTTGCCTGACTTCTCAAGTATCACTCTGAACCGCCTACCCTTCACCCTCATTGGATCTGACGGGGACAGCAGGACACCGGATTTGCTCTGTCTGAATCTACACTGACAATAGGACAAATCATCCTTGGAAGGCCATCCATTTTCTGCTCCGTGCAGTGAACGGTAGAGCCACGACACTAGGATACCATCCCCAGGAAAGTGACTTTTCAGCTTGAAGTCGCCCCCATCTTACCGCACACTCAGCAGTGCAGAGGAGAGGAACTTCTTCGAGCCTGGGGAGACCAGTACCTGACCTCGGGACAATCACCGTACCACTATTGGAAGGTCACCCATTCCTTGCACCCAGGTGGAAGGAATGATAGAGCAACGACACTAGGTACGCTCCTGTTGGGATCGGCTTGCTGGCTAGGGTGAACTCCTGTCATAGCACAATTAACGGTGCCAAGTGGCACCTATACTTGTACTCCAACACATTGACTACCTAACTCCTGCAAGCCTAATCCTAGTCTAGAGCCAGTTGCCTTACACCCACAGCGGTGGTGTTCAGAAGAAGGCAAAGAAGGCGATGGCTATATCTAAAGATCCACAAGGACTTAGCATCCTTCCCAGCAAGTTCGGGCAACTGAGTCCATGTGAAAAAGCTGCTTTGCTGCGGCAACTCACGATACTAGTACCACCCATCAGTACTACAGCACTGTTCGAGCCACCCACCCGTATAGCAGAAGGATACCATTTAGTGGTACAGGAGATCCTGTTCGGTGAGGGGTCCACCCACACTCCGGCAGTACCTAGCGGCTCCATGACAGTAGAAAACCCCATCACCTCAAACACACCCCACGCTCCAGTCAAGCACAACCAGGGCCGAGGGACCTAAACTAGTGAAATCCATACGGGCCAGACGCACCATCTTGCTCTCTTGAACTCAGTCCCGCACTCAAATACTGCACCACGCAGAGTAGTTTTGTACGAACCGGACTTCGTACCAAACCGGTGGCCTACGAGGTAATTTTATATTCCGGTCGGGCACCAGTGCCAAGAAACAACTAGACACCTAAAGACACAACTTGCCTAGTGTCAAATAAGTAACCCAGGGATGCGGGCAGCCAATCAGCCGGATCTGTCACGCACCAGTATAGTGGATATAAATAAAGTTTGTAATCAGGGAAAGACTTTTGGGACATCCCCTACATTCATCAAACTGACCAAGAATAGGTCTTTCCTGCTATGTTGGTTAGAAAAGTCTGTGTAGTGTCAGCACTAACCCAGCATATGGCTAAATTTTTCGTATCTACAGCAAATTAATTTTTTTCTTATAAATATATCTAAACATAACTTTTAATGAGATTTATTTCAAATCCATTGAATTATT
Organism: Dryococelus australis; assembly: GCA_029891345.1. NCBI lineage: Eukaryota > Metazoa > Arthropoda > Insecta > Phasmatodea > Phasmatidae > Dryococelus > Dryococelus australis. The sequence goes on along the minus strand of CM056995.1, from coordinate 101,620,796 downwards.
ATTTTTTTTTCTTCCTCTTTTTTCATGTGACTGCGAGAAATGTTGCTAACTGCAGGAAAGTATAAAATTGAGCAGTTAAGTGCCTACATTCCTTGTAATAAAGTATTATTGTGTCCATTTTGACGCATGACACCCTGAGGGTAATGGAGGAACAGCACCATGTCAGGGATTATTTGTGAATGCTATGTTAGGTGCACCCGCTGGCGGGAGGTTTTGGAATGATTCAGTCTTTACGAGGTACTGGAGCGTGTCCAGTGTAAAGGACTGGCCTGGTAGCTTTGTGGCAGGGCACGAAATCAGGATGCGTGAAAATTACTTTGCGTTTCAGCAGATTTGCTCTGGGCAGTATACCTGGGTGACGTGTAATCTGTGGAGGTTGCTTAACTTGTGTCAACTCTGGCTGGTGTGAGTTTGAGATAAGTTTGTCAGTTGGTAGGAGCTCAAAGGTTGTGTTGGTCATAGGGATTGTTTCCGCCGGCTCAAGTCCCCAAAAGCGTGGGTTGACGATTCCTAATGACTGGTCGTTTCCACTTAAGTAAGCTACACACATAGAGTGTGTTACTTTGCTCAGACGAATGGGAGCCTCGAAGAGGTCCTTGGGGAATCTCTGCTGTAGATGGTCTTTGCAGGTGGCACAGTATGATGCATATTTGACCGGTTTACTTGATTTTTTTTTTTTCCCCCCCCTAAATTTTTAACTCTCCTGGATTAGTGAGACAAGTTTGTTCAGTTCTGTTTGGTTGTATGTATTTTGAATTCATGTAGCATATTTCTTATACAATGTTGATTTGTTGTGGTTGCTATTCTATTCTTTCAGCAAAGAACAAATGTGGTATGCAATTCTTTTCGCAGTTGTAATTCATTTTAAAATCAATTACCAGTACAGACATTTGTTGAGATATTTGTGTCATTAAATACTGTAATTTTATATATATATATTGATACTGAAATAAATTTATTTCTTGGTTACAGGGTCCTTATTTGTTATTCATTTGTGGTGGGTGGTTTTGGTTATAGCACTATGAGCAAGATGCTGATGGACTTTGCACACAGCTAACTAAGAGCCTTCTAAAGAAAGGCAAGCCTGAGTTCTGTGTTGATACCAAGGCATTTGAAAAAGCTGGCTGGGTCATACCTGAAACTGAATTAGAGGTGAGTAAACTGAAGTTAATGACAGTGATTGCACCTTCTAAAATGTCAGATTACATATTGACGGTAGATTACCTGCAAACTTGTTTAAGTTTGCTAGGCAGAAAAACTTAGCAAGGAGCTTTGTGAAAAAAGATTTTCTATATACTATACATATTAGTATGAAACCTTTTAATTCATTGGCTTTATGTAAATAGTGATTTTCTGATGCTTGATAATGTGCTGTAGATTCATGTATGTAGTATGTCACAATTTTTTTCATACACAGCCTTGTCATTATAAAATAGTATAATTTTCAATGGATCATAGTTACCACTGTCAGATAGTTCAGACACTATAATTTTATAAAACAAATATCTTATTAATGGATTTATATTTATGTTGTGACATTCTGTAAAGGGTGTACTAAAAATAGTAGCAGTTAAATCTGTTCTGTATTTTTGTTTACCATGATTAAACTTGTGGTCATATTAAATTTCATTAGTTTCATAGTTACTGATATAAGTTAAAAATAAGGCAACTTAGTGTGGGGCCCCACATTTTATGGAGGTCTTCGAAGTGTCTTTAAATTCTGTTGAGAATAGATGTGCATCATTTCAAATGTTCTTATAGGTCTATTTATGGTGTAAAGCACACATATAGTCAAATTGTTGAGATTAGCAACTTACTCTTGCAGTTACGGGAGTCGATAGGTAAGGGAGAGTTCGGAGATGTGATGTTGGGTTTACTAAGAGGAGAGAAGGTAGCTGTCAAGATGCTCAAGGACTCCAGTGAAGCAGCCCAAAAGTTCCTAGCGGAGGCAACTCTCATGACGTGAGTCACACATTTAATAAACTACAGTTGTAATCTCACTTTCATTTAATGTGCCAATTATTTAAAAATTTGCTATCTACAGTAGTTGGAGGAGCTTGACTGAATTTCAGGAAATATTTGCTTGTAAAAGTTACTTATTATTTTAAAAAGTAAGCAGAAGATAGATGAAAAATGAATTATTTTTGGTATACTCATTTAATGCATTTAAATAGAAAGAACTGCAGAATCTCTTTGGCACATATGTTTCAAATTTCAATTTGCAGCCAGAATGTTAAATTTGTCAGGTGCATAAAACTAAAAAAACTTTTAAAGGTAATTTAATTTGCTTTAGTTAAGGAAAGTGTGGAAATATCTAGTGTGACAAGTTGGGTGTGTTGTAAGATATTGAGAATAGTTTTTGGTACCTAAGTATTTATGACCCTTGTGTGCTTGGTTAAAAATTAAAATGTGATAAAGACTTATTGACACACGTTATAGAACATTTACTTGAATAGTTGTTTGATGTACAATGCAAATCTTGTAATTATCTTATTAAATTCCGTCTACCTAGCAGTGTCTTCCAGTTTTAAGTCGCGAACTGGTCCATGATGTATGCATATGCATTTTAAAACTATAAGTTGTGATGCAACACCCTCTCTCTGGAATAAACTAAATTAATCCCTAGAGGTGGGGAAACTGAATTCCCTCCTGGGTTAATAATAGTTCAAGGCCCCCTTTGGGAACTGTGTTTGCCTGGCTGGGTTGTAGATTCTCCCACGTTGGAAGGTTGGGATTTAGGCCGATTAAATTTAGTGACCTTGTTCTGAGGAGGGGATTCAAGCTCTACGGTGGGTTTAACCAAATACATCTCCCGTCCTGGGAGTTTTGTTATGCTCACAATGAAGGTTGTCAGCTGTCATGTGAAAAGGGGGTGGCTTAAACAAAATGAGTTAGAATCCGTGGGTTCTGGCTGGCGGCATCCTCTATATGGAGCTGATATAGTAGGTATGCGCTTCTGCACAAAATCAGGTGTGAACGTTATTATTTTACGTCAACTAGGTACTGAAGGGGGGAGGTGAACAGTGATCAGCTTACCGGCTGCTGTGCGCACCTGGCATGTGGGGCCAACAGGACTTAATTTTGGAGGTATCTGAAGTGGCTGGAGTAATTCTGAAAGTGGCTGGTCTGGGTAATCAATTGTGTGGTAAAGGCAATCTAACCCTAGGATTATGTCTCCGCCTTGTATAGCTTCGCCTTCCAGGTGTGGTGGACCATCTAACTTAATCCCTAGTCCATACAATGGTTCAGAATCAGTATTCGTATTAACGGGTTCACTCTCTCTGATTACAGGAATATTGGCCAGGTTGGTGTCTAGCTCATTGTAGTGCTTGTCGGGCTAACCTTAAATGTTTTAGCCATTCTTTAGGCTCATAAGGAATCTCAATAACAATAATAAAATAAACTAAGATACATTCCGGACTCACTGGGCAGTATCCGCTACTTCCCTGGTCCGGCCTTGTTCGGGCTGGGGCTATCCAGAAAACTCCGCTCCATACTTCCCTTTCAGCTAAAGAATTAAAGGAGGTGCTTGAAAGAAAAAATTATTCGTTATAAGTAGCGGTCCTATAAAATAAGTCTGTCTCAAAATCTTAAGATGGCAGCGTTACCTCCTAAACCCGGCCTTATGCAAGCTGAGATCGAGGTGGAGGCTGGTGTATGGACCTGGCGGTTTATGGGAGTTCTACTCACTGAAAGTTTAGGCAGTCTGCAATGAATCTTGGACCCCTTGGCCTTACTCAGGCTGGAGGAAATTGAAGACTTTTGTTTCCACCTTCACTAGTCAGTGAGCGAGAGAATTTATTACTAGGACAGTTCAGAGAAATTTAATAAATTATGAGAACTTACAATTTACTCGGAGCTAGGTAAATAAGGTACGCACAAGTAATGGCCACTAACGTATCTATTAAATATGTTATGAAAACAATGGGATGCGTAGCTCTGTACAATAAAATAATTAATAACAACAATAAAGCAGGCATAGATGACCTGTATAAAACGTGTGTGAGCAAATAGAGCTATAAATGATTTTATGAGGAGAGAGTTGATTACATCTAAGTCCAGAGGAGACTTCATCATGACCTGCTACAGCTGTTAAGAAAGGACTAGGCTTTCGGGGTTGGGATTCAGGTGAGGATGTTCAAATACCTCAGGAAGCTGCATAGAGAAATCTGCTTGAGGCTGCTAACTTGGTTCACTTACAGAAACATGGAGACCATACTTTCCGGCGTGAGGAGTCTAGAAATGTTTCTCTCTCAGATTTTCAAGTCTTCTCAGACTGAGAGGGTTCGAGTAGCACAGCTTACTCTTGGAGAATTTACTCATTAACTGCCGGCACACTTGGCCTAGTGGTCAGAATCATGGAGTACATCGAGTCTTGTGCAGATTATTGAAGACAAGATCTGAACCACTTACCCCTGTCTAGAATGAGTCTTACACAGTCTTACTATGCAGATAGCTAATCCATGCTCAGGCTTGAGTGCCCTATCTAGCCTTCCGCAGTCTGCCTTATTCAGGCTAGAGAGCCGGCGAACACTGCCATGCCTGGAACTTGCACTTCCTTATATACCAAAATCTGCAGGTTGTAAGCTGTCAGAGGGTACAGGGGTTGCTAGCCTCTCTTCGTAGGGTTTAGTTTATTCAGACTTCATTCAGGGTAGCAGCACCCTTTCCATATCTCCCCCATTGGAGGCTGTTAATGTTTTTATCACCTTTGCAGGAGGCTTTGGAGGCTGTGGCATCCTTGTAGCAGGGGTGCTGCGATCATGCATCATCCCTTCGAACTCGCATCTTTGGTTGACCGGTGTCAATGAGCTCCGTTGAATAATAAAATCTTGGAAGGGAAAATATGGGTGACCGCATGGCGGCTTCGGTAGGCAGAACGATTCTTCCTTTCATATCACATGTCTGTGATCCTCACTAGGCTGGGAGCGATACTGTAGGCACATGATTAAATGATCTGTTGTAGTGTGACTTCCTCGATGAGTGTAGCAACTCTAAAGATGAGGTGGTCTACAAGTAGAGTGCGCATCTCAGATGCGCAGGAATGTACCATGTGTCAGTTAATACAAGTGCTGGCGCTAGTGCATTACTTTTGACTGTGAAATATGTAATACAAGTATGTTCTGTATAAGCAAGTTTTTTATCAGTGAAAGTACAGGTTGAGGTAAACATCATTGTGAAACATGTTAATTTTACAGTTATTTTGCCAATTCTTTAGCCAATATTGGGAACATACACACACAACAAAAATCTTTCTACCTCTTCTGTAGTCTGAAGATTCAGATTCACTTTCTACAATCGTGAAATGGGATAAAGAGCTTTTGCAAACTGCTACCAGACCTGCATAATATAGCAATCCAAACATTATCTGTTTGTTACACGTAGTTATGTCCTTAGCAAATGTTGAGTTTCAGGCTGTTAACATACAAAATTTATAATTATATTTGTGTAATTTATAGATCACATTCTTTATACAATGTAATATTCAATACGCATAGGTATTTAAGTAAAGTATGAATTTTTATTTGTGTGCATTACAGGAATAAGTTTTGTATAATAAACTTTTTTAAAATTTTGATTTTGGAATGGGTAAAACTTACCTATTAAAAATGTTTATTGTGAATTGTGATACATTTTAGAATTAGTGTGTTGTATTGCAAGGTCACTGCGGCATGAGAACCTGGTGCAGTTGCTGGGCCTGGTATTCAGCAGCAAGAAGCAGCATGTTTTCCTCGTCACAGAGTTCATGAGCAAAGGAAGTCTGGTGGACTATCTTCGCTCCCGTGGCCGTCAGCATGTTACCAAAAAAGATCAGATTAACTTTGCTTTGTGAGTAGTTTCATAGCTTTGTAAAATTATTTTCTTCTTCAGAAATGCTGTTGCAAAGAGGTTGGAAAATAGTAATAAGCATGATAGTTAGGGTAGGGCAAAGTGTATAGAATTATTTGCAAAAAATTTGATTACCATGAACAAATTGTGTGAATACAACAAATGTTGCCACGCACTATCGTCATAGCCCATCATGTTCCTATTTGCATTTAATGCTGTTTGCTTGCACAGATATGTGCTACTAGGGGGGCATACATATACATTTCCCTCCATCTTCATAGCGGTATGACACAGAATAAGGCCTTAGTAGCAGTGTGAGCCACAGAGCCAAGTTCAGTGAACACGTGCATGCCTCAATGGTGCATTCGACATGCCTTTGCCCAGCTGGATGAGTTTGATAGACACCACATTGTCAGCCTCTGGGAGGCAGGTTGGACAGTTTGGTGCTTTACTTGCCACTTGGGAACAGTTTTGTCTACACTGTGAGTCTGTGTTGGACACAGTGAGAGGAGGAGGAGGGTACGCACACCTGTCGAAAAGGCTCGGGTTGACATCACCAGACCACCAGCAGGGAGGATCATTGTTTCATTGTGCAACAGGCTGTAAGCGTTCCACAGGTGTCGCTTCTCACCATTCAGGGACATGTTACAGTTGGGGATATGCCTGTTTCTGCCAGTATCATATCCAGGTGGCTTGCAGTGTAGGATCTGTCATCACGACATTTACTGTTACGACCTAAGCATCGCCGAACACGTGTGACCTTGTGCAGCAGCATGGCAGCTTGCAGATTCGTGATGAGTGGTGTTTTGCAATGAAACATGGTTCTTTCTGGATACATTTGACTGCCAAATTTGAGTTTTAGACTTGCTGGCCATCACCGCAATTTTTACTTTATTGTGGAGTGACACACCACCCCAACAAGAGGTCTCATAATGTGGTGTGCCATTTCCTATAATTGAAACTCCCCACTTGTGATGATTGAAGGAACACTAACGGCACGGTGATACGTCCACGAAATTCTGTGAACATGTGAGCTACCCTTCCTGGTGTAGCTTGACAACTCCATTTTTTAGTAGGATAATGCTTGGCCTCACATAGCGCGAGTATCTCTGGCATGCCTTCGTGGTGTCAACATGCTTTCTTTGCCAGTAAGGTCCCCAGACTTCTCTCCCGTTGACACATCCTGTCTTGCTCATTAATATTAAAAGACTGCTGCTCATCAGCGCAACTGTATCTCCGTCAGCTTGTCCATGAGTCACGTTGCCGCCGCCACCATCTACAAGATTGTCTTACCTACTGGGCTGGGACACACATCCCAATAATTGTTTATTATTTCGTCCGATAAGCCACCGAGACCATGCAAGAGGTCCGGGGTGAGTATAGCAGTGTGCCGCAAGATGCTGCCACATGCAAAATACCAAGATCCTGGCGCTCTCCACTACGCTGCATGCTCAAAGGATCTAGGCACTGGGCTTACACCTGCTGTTCCCCCCTCCCCTTTCCAGGCATCCTATGCCAGTGGAAGAAGGGATGGCTGAGGCATATATAAGGAGCTGCAACCCGGCGTCTAGATAGTCAGTTCTGCTTCAGTTCTGGAGCACCTCTCCTGAGCTCTCCTCACGGTGCCCCGAAGATCCTCTCCAATGCCTCACCGGAGGAAGGACCAGCGGACGTGACAGTTCAAATACTTAGACACGTTCTGTCCCTTACAGACACACCAGAGAGTAGAACTCGCTCCAAGGAAGTATACGCACCAAGCTAACTGCCTTTCCTGCTATCTTTTGCACAGGGTGCCTTCTCCTGTAGTATGATAGGGTGTTTACTTTCCGCATACTCCATGGGGAAATTAGGAGATAGCAACTCTTCCATCTGTTTATATCTGCTTAAATAATCACCAATTCTACCAGTCCAGTTGACTTTCACTCCGAGCTCCTTCTTTCTCGCATCATATCAGATCTGGAGGATTTCTGAATGCACTCTAAACAACACAACAGCACATCCTTGGAAGGCCACCCATTCTCTGCCCCGGCAGTGAATGGTAGAGCCACGACACTAGGTACGCTCCCGGTGGGATAGACTTGCCGGCCAGGTGCCTGACTCTCATCGTTCCCTTGTGGTGCCAAGAGAACCACATCCTGGTGCAGGGAAATCTAACCCCATGAGACAACATTGTGCGGTTCCTGCAACCATCACCCCGCAGCCCACGCCGGTTCTACCTAGTAGAGCTGTTGAGAGCCAGGCGGTGTTGGCGACAAAAATTTGCACCAATACGTGAACACTAACACGTCAATGCCAATCTCCTGCACCGCCGATCTTGGACCTATGCCTTACACCCATAGGGGTGGAGCCGAAAGATGGGCCAGAAAGGCGAGGGCTATTACTAAGCTACCCCAGGGACTTCGTATCCTTCCCAGCAGGTTTGGGTTGCTCAGCCCACGTACGTAAACATGCTGCGTTACTGAGATGCCTCATCGTGCCAGCACCCATCATTACACCCGTGGGCTTGTTCAAGCCGCCCACCAGGATTGCGGAGGGATACCACCCTATAGTGCAGGAGGCACTATTTTGCATACGTCAGTCCATCACGCTAGAACCGCAGCCGGCTCCCGTACCTGAGCGAATACCCCCCAGTCGAATGCAACCACGGTAACAGAAACCGAAAGCATGCAAGCAAGCATCCAACCACCTCGCCGTATTACTGCGCCACCACAAAAGCCTACACCTTGTCGCATCAAGGTTGCAGAGCCCGACTGTACCAAGTCGCCGATCCACTAGACATGTGCCTAGGACAGAGTAAGCCAGCTAAGACGCGACTCGCCTAGCGTCGTCAAGTAACCTAGGGACGGGGATAGTCTGACATCCAGGACTGTCACGCGGCACCGTTGAAAACATTTGGGAGCAAGTTGGATGGCAATTTCAGCCAGCTGCAATTACAGCAAATCTGGAATGTCAGTTATGTCACAGCTGTGGCAGGATCTTCCTTAGGAGAACATTTGGTGTCTGTATGCCTTCATGTCTGGCCATATTGCCGCCTGTCTCCGTGTTACAGGTGGTCCAACACCATACTAAGTGCATCCTTCTAGTATTGGTTCCCTGCAACACATGCTTGATGTGTGACAATATTTTGATGTTTTCTGTATACATACTACCATGTCCTGTGCCTCTACCCACTTGCGTGCCCCTGCAATGGCACCTTTAGTGTGATCAATTTTTTGCAAATAAGTGTTTTTAGTTTGATTTTACTTTTGAAATACACTAATAGTACTCCAGTACTTGAACAGGACCGCTGGTTATTTTTAATAACATGTAAATATTTTAACTGCATTTAAAAACATTTTTTATTAATAATTATGGGCAGAAATAATGCTGTACACTTTGTTGAAATTCACATTTGAGTGCTTACACTGTTTTGTGAAGTTTGCATTTTTGAAGATTCATAATTTTCTTTAGTTGATAAATTTTTAAAATTTACTAACAGCATATTAATTTCTCTTATTTAATATTATCTTCCTATGATAGTAACTAGGGAGTTACAAAATGAAGACTTATTTGTAACTTTTTAGGATTTAAAGGTAAAGGGTAAATGTCATCTGAAATGTTATTAGGTAAATCTATATTGAGTGTCTGTTTTGGAAAATTAATTTTTGTGTGCTAGTGATGCGTGTTCTGGCATGGAATACCTTGAATCCCGCAAGGTTGTGCACAGAGACCTTGCAGCGCGTAATGTGCTCATATCAGAAGAAGGTGTGGCCAAAGTATCAGACTTTGGCCTTGCCAGGGAAGAAAACTATACTGTTGAGACAAGCAAACTGCCTATCAAATGGACTGCACCAGAGGCACTCAAGCAAGGGGTTTGTTATTATTTTTTAAATTTTCCACATAATATATGTTTGTGTAATGTCCATCTTTTATGATTGGTATAAATTCTGTGACACACAAAGATTTAGATTCAGTTCATAAGTAGTGTACTTTCTAGTTTGTTTTGGTTATATGTGGTACAAAAAATGTATACTGTATATGGTTATAATTATTATCTAGAAATACATGTTGATTTTTTAAATAAAATGCACATGAAGACAAGTGTGATGAATATGGCCAATTTAAAAATCAGTTTTTGTTACAGTTATGCTATAACAAAGCATTTTCTCAAAATTTGGTTAGAGAGTTGAGAGTAAGTAACTGTTACTGAAAATGTAGTCACAAAAAAAAAATGTTACGCGTGACATTGGGTGGCTGATGACGTCTCAATCGAGTAGGGTTTTGACATATCGGTCAGAGACATGGGTGATTTTAACTGGCTGAACTACTGATTGCTGACCAGGCCCCTACCAGTATACAAGATAGGGTGCGTGGCTTGACACAATGGCACAAATTCAGACGTGAGTTTAGCTGTCCTGTAGACTGGGTAGCATACAGCCACGGGTTTACCTGAACTGAAGGTGGCCCGGGGTGGCTGCTGGAGCTGGCTGCAACTGGTGACTCGACCTGGGACAGCGGTGGTGCTGAGGTGAGCATGGGGAGAACTGCTTAGCACTAGAACCAGAGATTAGCAATCCATAGTGGAACAGACCGTTCTGGTGGTCTTGATCGGGGACTGAACTAAAGAGTAGAAGGGAGCTGGAAGGTGAGACCTCTCCAGCTGGCTTGCCACTTGTACCACTCCTATGGGTGTACGGCATTAACAGATAGGTACAATAGTCTGCCTTGTCAGAGGGAAGCAGGCGACAATGGTCCCTAGCTAGGTGTAGAACCAAAGCCGAGGCCGAGCTAACCCAGAGCTGTATCTATTTTCTTCAACCAGCAACTAGGTACTGTGGTTAGAGCGGTGGGTTTATTCTGAGCATCCGACGACGTTGATTAGGTGTCCAAAGGTGGGCAGCCCTTCAGAACCAGTCTAGCACTCCCTCCAGCGATGGTTCAGCGCGGTGGACAAAGTGAAGGCTGGGCTGTCGAACTAGCCTCCGTGAGGATTGAGTTGCTGGTGGTTGTGGCTCTACCTTACTGCGCACCAGATGCACAGTTTGAATGGCCCCCATTGACTGGGTGTGTTTATGAAGTACGTACGCCCGGTTAAGATAGCCCGCAGTGCTACACTACGTTCAGTACATGGCTGTCAAAAGATGCTGTCTAATTAGTACTTGGAGGTTTGAGAGAAAACTCATTTATTCCAAGAGGAATAAACATGGTGGCCCATACTACCTTCTTACTAAGAACTGACCTCAAGCAAACTATGTAAATCAGGCAAAGGGGACCTGGATCTGACCTGAACAAGAGCAGGTGTGGCTAGGTAGCTATAATAACTGCCCGTAACTATCTCAATGCCGTTGTCCAGAAGGGACTTTGGGGGCCACTTCCAGAAGGGTAGTGGGGTGTTAACACTACCATAATGGTAGTGTGATTGCTGTTAGCAGAAGGGTGTCGTAGTTCAAGGGGGTCAAAGACTTCTTCAGGTGTTGCTGGTGAAGGTCTGGTAGAGCTTCTAGTAAGTCGCGAAGATGTTGAGTATCAGCAGAGAGCCCCAGCACACGAGGTGGAGTGAGCTGCTGGAGATGAACTGGAGGAGGACTGGAGAACAACTAGCATTTTGCTGGAGCGCACGGGCATATATTTTACCTGCCAGTGGGTTCATCTGAGGTGCAGGGGTGCGGGCGGTGAGCTCCTCCTCTTGGGTGGAGCTTTGCTCTCTAGCGGGATCCCTCGGTCTGCTGTGCAACTATGTGATTCTGTATTACTGGGTTGCCTTGAATGCACGAGCTTAGGCGCTTAACTTGCTGCTTGTCTAGTTTCAGTCGCATGTGAGGGGTCGGCATGACATCTGACATATTATAAGGACGAAGTGATCTTGGCTGACATGTCCGTGGGTGCCTCTGCAACTAGGGACGTACTTGTAGGCTCTCGTAGCAAGTCGTTTCGGGGTTCAAACCCCGCCTGGGGTAACGTGCCGATACTTGCAGATAAGGCAAGTTCATGGTTTTATATATATGTCAAACAAGCATCACGTGTTAAATTTTGTTGACCACTGCAATGAAACGTAGTTTCACTATTATTTTACTACTGTGGATTTTAGGGCATTAGTAGTTGGAAAAAAAACACCATGGTAAAAATTAGGGATGGGTCGATTTGAATATTTGAATATTGGACATGCTGGGTCTTGTACAAGAAGCGGCATCGACTGCAGTTTACCAGAAAAGCACTCGGTTCTGATAAAATATACATATTTAGAAGACCACTAAGCAGCATGCCGTATATATAGACATGCATATTTTTTGCGGCACACAAAATAAAAATGAAATAACCTGTTTCACGAAAAAAAAAAATTACATAATTCACTAAATAACCACCAAAAATGCAAAAAAAACAAGTGGAAAATGATGATTCTGCTGTAAATAAGTTTGTTTATAACTCTTTTTCAATATACAGTTGCAAGTAGTAGTCTGGAAGTCTAAGCGAACAAAGAATCAATATATCGAAAACGCAGTTGCAGCCTTTTATGAAGCGTGGTCAGTATTTTTATCTCTGGTTCTTTCAGATAAAACTGATCGTGGTAATTTTATAAAATAAACTTATTTTGTTTGTATCACGTCTCTATTCACTTAACGTCCCATTTTTAACATAAATGTTTCGATAGTATGCAAATATGATTACAAAAATGTAAAAAGGGAAACAAAATTTTTAAAGTTCGTAGAGTATGAGTTGTGGCCAGTAGTAACAATAATGTCTTCCATAAGGGAACACTTTACGGTTGATTGTACCGACAATAAATACGCATATTGTAATTATTGTAGGCATAGTTTATCCCAAGGTTCATCAAAACCTACATCTAACCTGCTAAAGCATGTGAAAACGTAGCATCCAAAAAAATTGAACTCTGTATCAGGACAAAATATGCCCTGTGATGTAGACATAAACAAATCTGTTGACTCAAGTTCACAACTTTCTCCAAGCACATCTACAGTTTCAAACACTCGTAAAAAGAGACCTAAATATGAAGTATCGCCAAACCAACAATCTTTACAGCAGTGTTTTGACAAAGCGACTCCCTTCACTAATGATGACAAAAGGCAGGCTGAAATTACGAGGCGTATAGCAGCAATAGTATGTATTGATGGCCAGCTGCTTAATGTGATTGAAAATGAAAGATTTAAGCCCCTGATACATCTGTAAATTAAAAATTAATTGTAAGTGGTACAATTGTTATTGACTGTATTAAAGGACCAGTGTACCCAGTATAATTGTATTTCCACCAAAGTATATACATTTCATATCATATTACAGTAGTTGTCATTGTCTTGTTTTGTGTTCAGTACTTAATTTTTTATTTTTGCTAAAAGAAAGCATGAAAAAAGTAGGGGCCGAATTAATTTTACTGATTAAATGTAATATTGGCAGTATGATTATTACATTTCCTCCTTACATTACTTGCTTTCTTCAATTTCATTAGAACCGGCACCGAAAAATGGAACCGAATAATAATTATTGGAATTGGAGATTTTTTTTTGGTATTCAACCCATCCCTAGTAAAAATACTTGTTTACAGTCATCTAACACAATTTTTAATGCACTCACAGTGTTGTACTTGTTGACAGGCACACACACAAAGAAGGACGACACATTTTCCATGTGGTTGCACGATCATGACGTTTCGCTGTCTAAGCCATCTTCATCAGGCTGCGAGTTATAGGACACTGCAGTATGGTGGAAGGGCGCTGTTAGTAGTAAACTTAGCGGCTGGGTGGCGAACTAGGTTGGGGTTGGAAAATTAAAAAATTGTCTGTATAGCTGGTGAGTGTGGTTAGCAGCTGTTTATTATCTTATGTTTAGGTAATATTGGTTGTCATATTAGTAATCATCTAGCTCACCACCACTAGTAATGCTAATACAGTATTACAAATATGAAAAGAAAATATTTTCTGTATTTGGTCAATGCTACCCAAGAGCAAAATTGCTTGGAGTTGCAGCCATGAACTGAAAAAGTACTGATTTTATATACAGAAAATGAAAAATATGTGCTGATGCATATCGCTGTCTTAGTACAAGTGCCTTTTGGTTTGTGCTGGATCAGTAGCGCACTACACTGTTCCTAGGTTACTTAATTGGACCTCTTACTGGAAACTAACACTGACCACGTTGGCTGTCTGCTAGGCACAAAGTCTGGTTTAGTAGGTCTTGCAATATGGCGAACAGGAACATTAACCTGCTTGGACTATGCTGACTTACCAGGGAGCAGTCGGTTTCTGTGGAGCAGTGTGCTGCAAGAGGGTCGATTGAACTCTGTCGCCTTCCTTGTCTGGCTGATCGTGGAGCTGCTGTAGTGGTCAGGCAGGTACTGATGATTCCACTGGGTGCCTTCCCAGTTGCTGAAATTAGGGTTGGCGATCCCGATACTGGTGTCATTCCCACTAACCAGAGCCTGAGTCACTGGATGATACCCACTGTTCATTCTAATGGGGTTCGGGAAGTAAACAAAAGTCCCGATGGGAGAAGTCTGTCTCCCTGCGTGACTGGCGGCTTGAGCTTAGCCCCGTGGAGTTTCAAGACTCAGAGCAAAAAGTTTGGCGGCACACACCTGCTTGGCAACGGTAAACTATGCCTGGTGTTGAATGGCATAGAGGCAGAACAACACTCAGTATTCCCTCGGTAGCAGCAAGCAGTTGACAACTGCCCTGGCTAGAGTGTAAGCCAACAGTGGTTGACGGTGCGCTCCCTAACTCCAATCAGTGCAGGTAATTGGTACTGGAACCTGGAACTGCGGGTCGTAAGACCGTCTTCCTACCACTGCCAGGTGTAGTCCACAAAGATAGGGCCTCCAGACCTAGGCAAATACCCCTGCCAGCACCTCTCGGTGCTCCGGCAGCAATATAACCTGAAGTGGCTGTCCTGCCTCAGTGGGGTGTGTACTTAGTGGTTGAGGCTCTATCGTTCTGTACACCAGGAAATACAGAATGGGTGGCAGTCGAAATATGAGGTCATAATTCAGTGAGAAGACCTCTAGAACAACAGTACTCTCATTTAAGGTAACAGAACTAGTATTTATTGTAATAATAAATACTGGGGACTCGTACTATAACCAAGCAGAGCATATATGGAAGTAATGCTATGCAAATAAAGGGTGAGAGGTGACCCTCTCCTAAAACTACTTAATATACAAAGGGTATCAAAAGTAAATACTATGCAACTAAACCTATCGGGTTGTCTAGAAGAACACTAACTTGCAGGGGCTACTACCAGCAAATAGTGGTGGCTGTTAACCCAGGAGGATCGGCAACGAAAGTGATAAGTATAGTTGTTGTCTTTTGGCAGACAAAGATTTTCTGGTCGCTGGTGGTTGCAGAAGGTGTTGAAGCCTCTGAAAGATGGCCACAGCCACTGGTGGTAGTCGAAGAACTGGAAGTTCTTGGAGAGGACCATGAGGGCCTAGATCAGTAGAGAACCCCAGCACACAAAATGTTGAGGCGAGTTACTGGAGACGATAACTCCCAACCTTGGTTGCGGACTGTCATGTGTGGCTCACTAACACGTGCGCGCCGAGCCGGGTGGGAGGTGTGACGTCGGGCACTCAGTGGCTCTCTGCCATCTACAGCAGTGTGGCGACATTGTCTGCCTGGTCCTTTGGGGGGGCTGACATAATATGCGGTCATTTGGAATGCTATTCGTGTCACGTGCAGGAATCGTCAACTTGGGTTGAAATGATCCTCTGTGCACTCGTAAAACAACTTGCTGGGTTTGACCCTTCCTCGGGTTTTAATACCACAGAGTAGAGAGAGAAGGCAGCTCAGGAACAATCCAGAAACCAAGCAACATCACATCAATGTCTCTCCACAGGATCACATGTTGTAGACATCTTGAAATTGTTTCCTTGGGTTGATAATGCATGTTATGATGAGTCATAGTCGATAAGTAATAGTTCAATTAGTGGCACGTGTTAATTCATACATTGTAAGCCATATGAAATTATGGGCATTGTGAAATAATAGTGTTATATGCAGGAAAATGTTAATGTATGTGCACAAACGTTATAACAATGTTCTAGTGTAATTTTAGTTAGCTATATACTCCAAAAAAAAATTATAAGGTTAGTTTTTTGTCATGTAGTTAATATCTAGTGTTATTAGTTACATATAAAATTGTGATTGTTACAGAAATTCTCAAACAAATCTGATATGTGGAGCTTCGGCATATTGTTGTGGGAAATATATTCGTTCGGAAGAGTGCCTTACCCAAGAATAGTAAGTTTTTTAAGTTTTGGAATTTATTTGACTTATCGTCATTTATCAAGTTGTCTGTGGGTATGTTAAGTGAGTCCAAATGTTTGGCTTGATTATTTTTGTGGCCAGTGTCCTTATAGAAGAATTGATAGCAAAAAATATTCTCTGCATTATTTTTCATATTGTATTTAAGTGAATATAGAGGGGACACCAATGCTACTGCAATTTATTTTATTTTATACCCAAATATTTATTTAAAAATAAAACATAGGCTTGGGATAAAATCGTAGCATATGTGTCAGCAGTTAATTCTTTTCCTTCAGCAGGTTTTAACCATTTTTCAGACAAATATACTTGCGTAAGGAAATTACATTCCAGGACTGAAATCAAATATGTTATTTAAGTGTGAACAGTTGTACACATTTATTTTCAATAGCTATTTAATTTGTCAGGTCTATAAATGTGAAAAAGTCAGATAAGGCAGTCGGGAATATTGTAGTCCTAGGCATAGCATAGGTAGGTTACAAGGTAGCTTTTTACATGAAAACAATTTTAGAAGTTAGGTAATACAAAAATGGTCAGGGCCAGGATTATTCCAAGTAAGGGTTTATACAAACTTTTTTAGTACCTGCGTATTTATTCATTCACTCCTGTAACTTTGGGTCATCAACGTTTTACATTGGAATGTTAGCTTCCATGAAAGCGCAGGTCGTTGACAAAACAAATTCTTGTTTTTTAACTTTTGCATTTTTCGAGCGGAAACAAGATTAGTAAGCTAAATTTGATGTTTTACACCAGACGTCAATGCACCCTGAACTTGTTCGCAGCTTTTGCTTCCATCACCGAAGCTTTATTTTTCTTGTGAGTAGCACTGCCCTGGATGTTCTTTAGACAAGTGTCCTTTCTAGCCCATTCAGTTAGTACATTACAAAATTGGCACATCAGTATTTTATTGACTTTGTTAAATACATAAAACCCCTTGTGAAAATATTCTTCATTATGGTCAAATACTGTCACGTCTGGCATCTTTGTTTAGCGTCACGTTGTTACTGTGTATCGGGCAATATTTCTATATATATTGCATGTATCACAATATATATTGTCTACTTGCGATATATATTGTGAATTTGTGATATAACCTTGGAAACTGCTATATGTATCGCAATTCTCACCATAATTATCACACAGCTGTGTAGTAATTGATTCTATTAATATATTGATTATGTAGAGAAATACGTTATTTTCGTGATTATTTTCGTGATTATTTTGTGGATTTACGAAAATTAGTAAATTTCGCAGAGATAAATTAATTTCGCGAAAATTTAGTGATTTCGCGGGCCCCAAAAAACAGGTGTCTGCTTATTGGCACAAATATAAAACGGTCACAAAAATAGAATGGGTCCCTTCTTTCCAGAGGGCAGGATAAAAAAAATTACTTTTACCTCCTGCTGCACTAATAGTAAAGTTTTTGGCCACTACGACTTTAAAACATTCGTCATAGCTACGTCTCTTGTCTTTGTTTATTTGATGAACCATAGAACCTCATTTACAAACAAAATGACAAGACCACCAATGATGCCCATACAAGTTAGTATTAAGCTACCAGACACATAATGTCTGCTTTCAAAGCACCAAAATGGCAGAAGCAACCATTACAGCAGCGCTATGATGTAATCACACTCGTGATGCTACACTACTTCGTTATATGTATCTCTGGTTCATACCAAACAAAAAAAAATATGTGTTACATATATTTTGTTTTGGAGGTTACGTCAATTGCTGTTAACTTGCAGTATTAAAATACGTTAAACTGCGCAGTTTGGTGAAATTTGATGCAATGTAGTTCTTACAAAACAAGAAAAAAATTCAATACATAGTATTGTATGTATGTAGTGGTTATGTTGGTGGCTTAATCATTTACTAAAACTTTGGCTGTTGTGTTGTTTTAAATAATCTTTCAATGTTTAGTATGTAAATTGTTGCTACAGTTTCTCTTTCTAGAAATCAAGGGGGCTAAAATCAAGTTCATTAAGGGATGGAGGTCTTAATCAAATAAAAGAATTACAGTAATTACAATTTTCTAATTTTATTTACATTAACTACAAACAAAATTCTCTCGATTCACATCTCACAATAAATTGATATCACTCACTGTTTACAATCAATGAATTCAATTAATACAGTTTATAATTACCTCAAATAACTCAATTAAAGTAAAGAATTAAGGATCAGTCCCAATAGACAGTGTATCACCCTATTCAATTATTTTATAAATTATGTGGCCATATTTAACAGTTCCAATATTTACAATAAAATCCATATTACAAGTTCACTCAGTCCTACCTTAGTTTAGTCCGTGTCCCGCCAGTCCGCAATGTTCTAGACTTCTCAGAGCGCCCTCGCGCACAGTAGGCTTCATTCGCCATGTTTCACGCCCTCTTATGCATTCTAACCATGAACACCTCGCCCGTCAGTTCCACAATCCCCTGTCGTCCACACTTGACTTCGCTCGCATGCACTCTGCTAGGTGGCCTTTGCCAAAGACTGCAGGCCGCTGGACAGCGGCATTATATATAGCATCGTAGGCCGTCACCCAGAATTTTCTGTAACTCTCACGCTACGCCAAGCGTCCTAATTCCCAGACCATTCGTGTGCCTGCCACAGGTGTCTGTTAATTCGGGGGGGGGTTTCTGCTCGGCATATCCAGCAGGGGAAAGGAGGCGGTTGTGATGCCAGCTAGGCACCGAGCAGCATGACGGTTTGACCGCTTCCCAGAAATGGCGGAAGGGGAGGGATGATGTGGGCCACCCCGGGCCACGTATAGCAGAGCTGGTGGCCAGTGCCAGCCACAGCTTGTAACATGATATTGCAAAGTATAGTGGTAAATGATTTTACAGTACTGTTTTTTTGTAGATAATGTTTTGAAAATTCCATTATGATATGACCCCCGAATTTCTAGATTATATTGTTTGGAAAAACTCTAATTGTATATTTGACATGTTGCTTTGACTAGTCAGTGCTACATTTGGTGAACACTGGGTCAGGTGTGGGTCAGGTGTGCTCGGGTACTCAATTACTGTGACTGAGTTGGCTTTCTACTAGAGACTAGCATTGGTCGAGTAAGCTGGCAGCTTGGTACAAAGTCTGCCGTGGGCAGTACCACAATATTTCTTACTACCACCTTAGCCAGTTGAGGCATTGCTGACTTACCAGGGTACTCATTCACAGATCTCCTGGGTTCCAGTGTAGAGGTAGGCCGGCTGGGACCAGCAATTGCCTGGGTGGTGCTTGTTCCTGAGGTGCCATATGAGAGGTCAGGTATCTCTGGCTCCAGGAGACGACTGCACTGCTTCCACAAAACGAGTTGGCAATACCCAACCTCGTGTCATGTCCAGTGACTAGTGCTCGTATTGCAGGATGTCTCTCAACGCCAAGTCTGGTGTGCGAGGGGAAATAAACTGGGTGCTGACTGAAGAGGACAGCCTTTCCAGGTGACTGGTGATCTGAGCCCATTCCCGTGTGGTATCTCCACCAAGTGTGAATAGATTATTGGTGCACACTCGCTTAGCAGTAAAGAACTTTACCAAATTAATGTTATATTGCAAGGTTTCTTTATCTCAAACTGAGGCTCGTTTCATTAATGTATTGGTTGATCTCACACCTCCCCCTAGCCGCCATAGTACAGCCCTCGTGGGAGTACTTATTCAGTCACTCCCAAGGCACTAACAGGGAGAAATAACAGGTTAGAGTCGGAATGGTAACACAGGCAAGCACAGGCGTACCGTACACTCCCAGGAATCCCAGTATGTCTTTGCAGTCACTGTGATCCTGAGGGGTTCGGCTCACTCACACTTTTTCTGCAGTAAAAGAATAGGTTTTCTGATAAGCCCCAAATTAAAATTTAAATCTTTGTTTATTTCCGTCTGAGTAAATAAACACTGATCTTACCCGATTTCTTGAGTATTACTCCGACCTCCTTGCTCTTGTCATCATCGGAGATGACGGAGCCAGCATGAGACCGGGTTTACTCTTTCCGAACTCACACAAAACATCAAAAACATCCTTGGAAGGCCACTCATTCTCTGCCCCGTGCAGTGAACGGTAGAGCCACAGCACTAGGTATGCTCCTGGTGGGATTGGCTTGCAGGCTGGGGTGGACTACTCTCATCGCTCACTTCGTGGGGCCGAGTGGGTTTAAATTTCATTGCAGGGGAGATCAACCCCATTGGGACAACACCATGTGGTTCCTGCAGCCAACACTTTGCAGTTTGAATATTCCTCACCTCCGTTGGGGAAGTCAAGAGTGAGGTGTGGTGTTGGCAGTATCAATTGGCACCTACACTAGAACTCTGACACGTCGACTACCTACCTCCTGCAGACCCGATCTTAGGATTAGAGCCTGATGCTTTACACCCAGGGGTGGTGTTAAGAGAAAGGTTAAGAAAGCGAGGGCTATCTCTAAGAATCCACAGAGGCTTTGCATCCTTCTCGGGCTACTCAGTCCGCGTGAACAGGCTGCTTTGCCACGACGGCTCATCGCACCAGTACCCATCGTCATGCCTGTAAACTTGTTTGAGCCATCAACCTGTGTTGCGGAAGGATACCATCCTATAGTGCAGGAAGTACTGTTTGGCGAAGGGTCCACCAGCATGCCAGAACCAACACCTAGCACCTCACATGCAAACCCTACCCCTCAGTCGAGTGCCACCTGGGCCGTGCGAACAGGGGCAGTAAAACAACCCGCATGACATACATGCCGTCCTGCTGTGCCACCACCAAAGCCTGCACTATGCAGGGTGAAACTAACAGAGCCAGGCTTTGTGCCAAGCCGATCTTCTACTAGGCCAGTACTGTACTCCGGTCGGGCACCAGTGCCCTGAGATGATTAACCACCCAGAGACGCGACTCACCTAGCTTCAAGTAAGTAACCCAGTGATAAGGGCAGCCAATCATCCAGGTATGTTACACTTCAAGGAATGCACTTTTTGGTGCCCAGCGTGGGGTGTACGCCTTAATTTGCTAAGAATTAGGCCGAACCAGGCCAGCACGGCCCTGAGGTGAGAGAACTAGCCGGTGCTCAAATAGATAGCCCATATCAGACTTCAGGGAGTTGAGAAACACTCAGTGGTGCTCACTAAACCCCAAAAATGTCAGACACCAATGAGGTAATGAATGAGTACGCTGAAGAGACCATGGATTCCACCATTAGCAACAACTGCACCAAGGCAGAATGCCCTAGAGAAGGGGTTCACAGAATTGAGCGTGTACATTGCCAGCGCCAGTTCCATTACGCCTGTTCAGACTGGGATGACTTAGTTAACCACACTGATGGCTTAGAATACTTGTGTGAGGATTGCAGAATAAGACAAGACAGCATATTGTAGCTGGGTGTCATGCCAAGAGCAAGTACATTACACCATGAGGTGCATTGTATGTACCAAAATGTTCCACCACCTATGCATTGGGTTGCCTGACAAACAGATGACCTGACCAGGAATGGTATACAGGTGTGAAGTCCGTCAGCGGGCCGCAGAATACCCACCACACAACCCTGGTCACAGTCAGAGAGTAGAACCAAGCCGTTCGACAGGGGAGCCCCAGATCCCCGACTTCGTGGGCCGTCCCCATGAAGTTCTGCTTGTTTTTCTCGTAGACTGTGAAAGAGAGTTTAAAGAGTAGGAGATTCCACCAAGACATTGGCTTAAACTAATATAAGTACACCTTAAAGGCAAAGCACTCGACTGGTGGGGAAAGTACGGGGAATTCATCACAGAATGGCACAATTCCGGAACACGCTAGCTACGGAATTCTCCGGAAAATAAGTACTACCGAATAGGGGTGGGCAAAGCTGGATACTTCATTTCGAAGCGAATTTGTTAAAATATTCACTAATTCAAATTAAATATCAATTCAAAGTGTTTTGTTGACAAGTATGCATTGCACCAAATATAATTTTTTTATAAATTTAATAACTATAGTCCATTACCGATTGGAAGCGACTTATGAAAATCAACCTTTGAAAAAAACACTCTAGGCATAACATGTCAACCTGTCTTTCCAATAACCTGTATTCCACAAATATAGAACACTGTGAGTAATTAGAGTACTGTATTATTGAATAAATTATCCTTTACCTTAATATCTTCTATAACTTGTAATATTTATTTATTTTTTAAATATGGATTAACAACAGCGAGTGCAGCGACGTGTTAGCAACGACCAATAAGAAATAGTTCACAGTTAAAATATTATTTTAACCTCATTTTTTAGTATACTATTTGTAAATTAAACAGTGCCTATTGAAATATTTAAGTAGCCCCGATGGCAACATATCTCATTTTTACAGTTTAAAATAACAGCGGAAAATATCGTGAGTAGGCCGTAGTGGTACGGTATTGTTTTATCGAGCAAGAAAGCAATAGAAAAACTGTCTGCTGGCGAGGCTTGTTACTCTCTTAGTCTTTCTTCGTCTCTTTCACACTCGGGAAATTTCACTTCCCTAGTAAGCAGCACAATTGTACATATTCTCAATTGTAGCATATTTCATACTTATTGCAGCAAAATAATGATTTTTGAATTTGTAATTTACAGCTGAATAGAGATTTTAATGTTTTAATACGTATTTTAATATATTTAGATATGATTGTGGGGCATTACGTAGTGAACTTGGCAGACGTGGCGAGCCATGACATGGCATGTTGCTTTTTGTCAAACTAAACGTAAATTATTCTTACTCCGAAAAATACTTCAGATTATTATTACACCATGTTTGTAGATGTGTTTTTTAAACCTACCTAGGCAAGTTATGATGTGATAAATCTGTTTTTCCAAGGCAGTAATAAATATACTATGACATGTGTTTCGTTAATCATTGTGTCTGTGAAATGGCGTGCTTTTGTGCATCGTGGTCAATACGCTGACCCTGTGTGTGCGTGATTTCAAATATTTCATTAGCACTATTTATACGTTTTAAATATCAACGGTTTTTATGACAAAGTTATTTATTTACATCCACGTCTGTTTATTTATCACAACATTGTACCTTTGCCCGAAGGGGTTTGAAACGCAGTTGTGTAACGTAATTTGCCACAATCCCAGACCCGATAAATTTCAATAAACCTAATAAACAGTAAATATGAGCAGAGTAAAAGTTATCATAGGCTTATTTGTGTGCATGTTCACCGCTATCTTTAAAGTTTTTATGACAAAAATGAGCAACATTAGTTGCGTGCTTGAATTTAATGTGCCTTTTTCATTTGACTGGTTTTTCCTTCGTTTTATTATAAAATAGGTAAAAGGAAGATAAAAAAGAAATGTTTTCCACCGATTTGCAAAAAAAAAATTATGTTTTTTTTTTTTTGCCACGTATGGTATTCACCCTAAAGGAAGACAAGTTTTTTTTTTATAGCAAAGGAATAGAAAAAATAAGGGGTCGTCGTCTATAATTCGGGGTCGTCTACAATTCAAAACCTAGGACCACAAATACCATAAATGTATGACACTGCTAGTTCAGTATCTAAGTTTGTGTTACATGCACAACATTACTGCAGGCTTCTATTCATAATTTTTTACTCAAGAAGCAGTAAATCTTCCAAAATTGGCATGCCATGAGACAGCGGATTTTGACAAATACTTGTCATGCTTAAATACAGTATGTCCTATAGTTAGACGATTTTTGTAGTGCTATGACTGTACCTGTCAACTTGGACAAGGGTTCCCTTATCTGATGTCACCCAGAGAAATAAAATGCATGAGTAGTAGTAGTAGGGGCGGGCGGGTTGCAATTCACTAGGAGAATGACATTGATGGGATGGTCCAAAAATAGTGTGTGCAGATTAAGGGCTAATCTGATTAATTTGCAAATGCTGCAAAGAGGAAGCGCTTTGCTGGGAAGCAAAATGGCTCGAGTTACATAATATATGACGTACAATTATTTTTTTGCTTATATGACAAATTTTCAAATCTGTCTGTGAATGCATGAAAATATCGATTTTCTCGATAAATTTGATTCATCAAATCATAATCGCGTATGTAAAGAGTCGATACAATATTTGTGGCATGAAACCACACTTGTATTTTATTAACAATTCCAGTTTTTTTTATTACATTATTGAAAAGTGAGATTTGAATAGCAGTGGGTTCGATTTCACACTTTTCACAGCAGTTAAGTCTAAAACTTGCAGTTTAATATAATATTTATTACACTGCAAAACTCTGTTGTACATGAGGAAAATAATCCTATAATGCTGATTATAATGTGAGGTGCCGAATTAAGTTGGGAAAGATAATGAAGTATTTCGTAATATAAAAAGATTTTTCCCAGATAATTAAGTTTTGCTATACTGACAATTATTATCACCAAATGCAGTTTGGACTAATTTGTGGACATTCTGTTGAGTTGAGATATTGTTTTCATGTTTCACTAGCCATATGTGTGGCAAACATGGGATAAAAACATGGATATTATTTAGTGCACATTGTTTTCTTTTGCTTTTTGGGCGAATAATAATAAATAATTTAAGTTGCCCAAAAGTAATTTTTTTCTTTCAAAGTTCGAAGCGAAAATTTGATTTCGAATATGAAACCCAATAGTGAAAATATTCTATTCAAATTCGAATTTTCGAAGCTTTGTCCACCCGTACTATTGAACCTCACCACAGAATTGTACAGCCGAACATAGACCCTCAGAGAAGAAACCAAAATTTTTGTTAACCGCAAGGTACAAATATTCCGATGGAGCTTCCCGGAAGAAATGGAGGAAACCTGTGTACGCAATATAACGTGCATGCTACTGCTACGACGACGTAACCTCCTGATTCTACCGAAGCTGCAAGATGTAGAAGAGCTGGGGGACCGGGCGAAGAGATCAAACACAATCTACAGGTGCAAGCTCGTCTAGAATGCACGAAAACAAGCAAGTCTGCCGAAGCAGACAAACCCCAGGAAATTAATGTCAAGGCACCATCTCCCGCACCACCGGTACGTAATCTTCCAAAGTGTTTGTTCTATCCCAGTTATCACTTTCATAAAGATTGCCTGGCACGGCCAGTGACACACGCTTGCATGTAAGAAGGGGGTACAACTGTTGGTCCGCAACTCACTCCCAACCAGCTGAAAGGAATCCTCACAGTCGGGAAATGCTGACGCCGGTGTATCAAAAGGGCAGACCCCACCGGAACTAAAGGGCCCATCATCCAATTAATGGATGAGGAGGCAGAACCTCCAGAGGCACCACACATCGAAGTCGTGACAAAAGATCAAATAGTCATAGCACTACTGGACTCCGCCGCTACTGGAATCTTCATACGCAGTGACGTGCTGACCAAGGAGCAATGGAAAACTGTCTGCGTGGCTACACCAGACTGTACACTCGCAGTGGACGGACAAATAACGCTCAACTTAACCATTCAGAGAACAAGCACGGCCAAATTTGTTGTGGCCCCTGACTTCCAAGAGAGTGTCATCCTTGGTCACCCGCGGCTCCATCAACAACACTGCATAATTGACCACGATCAGCACGAAGTATACTTAGGCAAAAAATACAGAGTCTGTGTCAACTGGGAGTATAGTCCACAAGCAGTAACCGCCCCGCCACTGCCAGCCTCCGAGATCAATCATGACTGACCTGGACGACAATAAATTCCAACAATTGAAGCATGTTCTGAACGAACACGCAGAGGCCTTTGGAGCAAAAGGAACGCTTCGCTAGACAAGTACCATACAACACGAGATATGGCCCACCTATATACAACCAGCCATTTCGGTTGTCAGCACGGCACTACCAGCTGATCATGGATCAGATAAAGGAGATGAAAAAGCAAACAGCAGGGCGTTATCAAACCATCAGTTTCATCAAACAACTTGCACATTCTATTCCCAAAAAAAAAAAAAAACTGGCAGTTTCGGTTCTGCGTTAATTTCAAGGTCCTGAATGTCACCCATCCTATCGTTCCACCAGACATTAATTTGACCCATACGCTACGAGATGTTGGCGAGGCCCAAATCTTCAGTCCTCTCGACCTACAGTCGGGGGGGTACTGGCAGATTGCAGTACACCCAGACAGCCATTGTTAAACCCGCATTCACTAGCCCGGAAAGGGAAACTCTGCAATTTTGAGTTGTGCTCTTCTGGCTGAAAAACGCTTCAGCGACCTTCCAGAGGCTCATGTTATCAGAAGTCCTAACCGGATACATCGGGCAGTTCTGCTTCGCGTATCTCTATGACGTCATTATTTACTTGAAGACCTGGGAGGAACACCTAATACACCTCCAACGAGTTCTTGAGCGTCTCGAGATCCACGGAATGCAACTTTGGGACAACGTTGATAGATTATCTCGGACACGTAGTTTTTCCAAGTGGCATCTTTCCTCAGGTGAACTCCATATGATCCATCCAAGAGGCAGACGAGCCGACCACCAAAAAGCAACTTCAGCGGTTCCTGAGGCTTTGCAATTGGCTACGTGATTTTGTACCCGAAATCGCCAGTCTGATGTACCCCCTTACTAGAAAAAGAAGCCAAATGGCACTGGGGACCAGAACACTGCACAGCGTTTAAAGCCTGAAGCAACTTCACCTACCCGAAGGAGAGGGACCCTTAATTCTCCATACAGACGCCTGCCAAACCGGCCTTGGTGCAGTACTTTACCAAGAGGATAAAGGAGGCCACCCATGGGTAGTAGCATATGCCAGCACCCGCCTAAATGCAACCGAACAATGCTACCATGTCAACGAACAAGAAGGCCTATCTGTAATATGGGTGGTGCAGAAATACTGGTACTACTTAGAAGGAACTCACTTCATTCTCCACACCAACAGTAAGGCACCAATGGCTTCAAGATTCGAAAGCGGCGAAGGCAAAGCTGGGAAGGTGGGACATGTTCCTGACCGAATTTGACTTCGAGGTACAGCACTGTTCCGGGAAATTGAACAATTTACCTGATGCCCTGTCCTGCCAGCCTGACTTGGACTTCACCGAGAAAGCAGACGAAGACTGAGATTGCATGGTACCGCCCCAACCACCAGAAGCCACATCTGGAGAGCAGATCCATTTGTTACAACTACGAATCAGCCAGGACTAGGGGCCTATTTTGTAAAAGTTACAATTTGACAGGTGACAGTAAATTGTCAAGACAGGTTTACAATCCGACAAATGTGTGTTTCATATAAACTGACAAGTTTACAAGGACACATTTTTAGTATTGTATGACAATTTGACAAATAGTTGTTTCACAAAAGTTTTGAGCTGACAGGTAAAAATGTCAAATATTACACTACAGACTGTTTTATGAAACTGCAGCAGTGACAGGCAAGTTTTCATATGTAACCAGTAATTTGTAATGTTTATATAACAAAGCAGTGCAATTGTGTTTAATATAGTAATTTTATCATAATTACTCGACATTCTGCTGCTAGAGTGAACAAAGCTATGTGGAATTATTATTTACCTCTTAATTATTTGTGGTATGAATAGACTGTTCATAAATCTCATATAAGGCTGCGATTGATTATCGTAAGTGCCCTTGAGAGCTATCTAGTGTGTAATAAATGAAACTCACTGACATATAATTGTCATGTTTATGAAACAGTTTTAAGGCTGACAATTTACACTTTTTTGCCTGTCAAATAAGGGATACCTGTAATATTTATGAAGCATAACATTGTCATGACATGTTGACAAATTTGTCATATTTGACATAATTCTCATATGTATCACACCTGTCACGCTTTAAGAAATAGGGCCCAGATCGCTTCCCACCATCAGCGGGATCCATAAATATGGGGGCTACCCAAGGTGCACCCCAAATGCTTTGAAATCTGAAACGAGGTAGTGTGGTCCCATAATGGTCAACCTAGGGCAAAATGGAAGATATGGGTACACAAGGTCCTCCACGCCGATATCTTGCGATCACTATCACGATCACCTGGAGGCTGCTCACCCAGGTACCAAGGAAATGCTAGTGGCTATATCTGCATCTTTGTTTTTCTCTGGAAGCTTTAAATCTCTGGTATGTGTGCCCCATGGCTTCTGCGTTTTAAAAACTGGATTTGTCATATTTCATTAGTAGCAATTTCAGCAAACGTGAGGGGACCATCAAAAAGAACATTTCAAATATTAAATAAATGTGCATATTGTTTTAGCATGTAGTTTTGTAGCAAATCAGTAAATATTTAAACTATAAACCTGTATCAGTAAATTCCGTCACAAAAATATTATTGATGTCATTTTAGTTTACTAGAGAACTAATGGCCTTAATTTATATTTTCATTGTTAAAGTGTTGTTACCAATATGTATCATAATACTATTATGCCGGAATGGAGAGAGGGGAGAGTTTTTTGGTTAGGAGGGGAGTGGGGGTGTTTATTACTCAGGGAAATTAGAAAGAAAAATTGAGTTTAGTCTTTAAAAAAAGAAACTGAATGTTCATCTACCTACACCACCAGGCTGTTAATAATAACGAAAATCAAATACGACGGACAATAAGGGGGCCGCCTGGAAGCCCTTAGTTTCAGAAATAGTCTTTAACTTTCTTTAGGCACAAACATTACCATATTTCGGTTTGTATATGTCGCACATTAAAACAAGAAGAAAATAAGAACAAATACAGTAGTCTTGTGTATAGTGCGCCCTTTTTTCCCAAAACAAAGGAAAAAATTTCTGGGGTGCGCTCTATACGCGGAAAAAGGAGGAGGGGGGTGGGGAATGGTAACCATATATTGTCCGAGGATGTTGAGGGAAGTGGCAGAACTATCTGTAGTCTCATCTCTCGCACTTACATCACTCCTCACTCCTTTCTCTTCTCTCTCTTTCTCTCTGTGACCCTTCAGTTATGTGTAGGTCAAAACACCACTCTCTCCCCCCCCCCCTTACCAACGAATGACAGCCTTTCCCTTCACTCCTCAAACCAGAGCTGCGACATGTTTATGCCCCTCCCGCTTCCAATTTCAAATAACACCCAGAGGTTTTTGTTCGATAATTCTGTCAAGCCCTCTTTGTTTCCATGGCAGACACTAGTGAGCCATGTTTGTGGAGGAGGGGGGGGGGAGAAGGAGGCCCTTTTTTATTATAAGAGTAGTGTGACATTCTAGCATGGCAAAAAAAGAGAACGGTCACTACTAAAAGGAGAAAAAAGAGAAACGAAGCTGGAAATGTTGAGTAGTAGGAGCGGGATGTTTCCTGATTTTTTTGATTTTGGCTTATTTAATTAAAGTATTTTCCAAACATATCACAATCACCACACATCAATGTAAAAGAGAACAGTTTGTCCCATACTTACTAACAGGGCGCCACAAATTTTTGGTGCAATTTTATTTTATTTTTTTAAATTTTCCTGGAACTTGTTGCAAAAATCATGGCACGCACTATACACCAGTATATACAGTATGCATTGCTCAAAATAGTTGCACCTAACATCACTTGTATTTAAAAGCAAATGGTTTCACCTGAAAATGTTATGCAAAACCTTTTAATGAGGAATTATTATTTGTAGAGATGTTTTCTTTTGTGTTTAAAGGTTGTTTTATCTGGTAAGGTGGTTGTTTCATTGTATCTGGTGTAAAATTAACATGACCTTAAAACTTAATATTTATTGCTGAAGGGGAAACATCTTCTCAAATAAAATTATATGCCCAAAGCATATTACCACTTGTCAACAAAAAATGATTTGAACATCGAGCGACTTGTATTATAAGTGTTCATTTTCAGTAACTTCTTGCGGGGAAATCAGAGAATTTATATTAATTTATTTCAATAGACACGCGTCTTTGAATAAACTGATGATATGTAAGTGTCTATACAACACATTTTGCCTCCTAATAATGGGTAGGTAAACACCGAGCCGAGTACAGTGTAACTCATGACAGGAGTGAAGGAATCAATTATAATCACCTTATTTGCATTTCAAAATTACAAGTTTTCTTTGCAGTTAAATATGATTAATTACTTTAAAAGACAGACATTTGTCACGCATGCAAGGTGTCGCCAACAGGTAGCGGCGTGGAGAAGTAATCCCCCCGCTGTTCCCCCTCCCCCCGTCGTAAACCAACAGGCATGGCACTGCCCAATCGATAATTTCTCCGTGTGCTCTTGGCTTATGGAGCGTTCGGGACATTTAAAATTTGACTTGCATTTGGTGTCATATTATTTGTATTTTCAGAGAGTTTGAAAGTTTTAGGTTAGCTTGTATTTTGTGTTGGATTACAATAAATTGTATACATTATTTTAAGATATTATTTTCTTTTATTTAAATTATTCTAGGAGAAATGTTTTTAATGTATTATTAACACTAATACTTTTTCTAAAATTCAGTGCAAGCGGCATTGGTATCAGTTTTTTGGTATTGGGGTATCTGTATCGGAAAACATGGTATCGGATCAACTCTAATAATCAATAAAGGGAGAATACTGGGGTAGTCCTAAAATAAATAATAAAGTAGATAATAACTATAATATTATGATCAGTTATTTTGATATTTCTCCAGCCTGGGTGAGAGAGAGAGAGAGAGAGAGAGAGAGAGTGAGTGAGTGAGTGAGTGAGTGTGAGAGTGAGTGAGTGAGTGAGAGTGAGTGAGTGAGAGAGTGAGAGAGTGTGTGAGAGTGTGTGAGAGAGTGTGAGTGAGTGTGTGAGAGAGTGAGAGTGTGTGTGAGTGAGAGTGAGTGACCTACTACATAGATAAATTAAATTAAAAAAAACTGACTTGTTATATCGAAACAAAGAGCTATCCCTTTAAAAAAAGAGATTATAAATTTGCATGAAAAGATACCAATGGACAAAAGTGTGAACAATACATTGGCTACACCATACAAAAGCTTAATCTTTCGAGCTGTGAATGACCAAAAAGTAAAATTTACAAGCAATAATTCCTTTATATATATATGAAATACGTTACATATATAATAGTTTGGGTCATCTCACAGCTCCGATAGACCAAATCTTTACACAACAAACAATTGAAAAATGAATGCCCTAGCGATGAAGTCCTGGATACTGTGAAAAAGCAAACATTAAAGTTTGGTGGTGAACAAGGACCAACACGACACATTAAAAAAGGACCACATTAGTCAAGCTGAAAAATAATTTGGAAGAGCAGCCAAATCCAGGTTTTGAAATAGACTAACAGTACTGCACACCTAAAGTACTACACCACTTGTCACACAAATTACCAAACATTAAAAAACTGTACCGCAAACGTAACGTTTACCATGACTCACCGTTTTCTAAGTGCCTCATCGCTCTGTAGCATGACAAGTAAAACGTCAGCTCTAAAACATGGTAGCTGTGTTTGTTGTCAGCTGACTAAAGTTAGGTGCAACTAAGCCATCAGGAAAAAACATACATCCTGCAGCCATAAGGTAGCAGCGTAATGTAGCATATGTCTGAAGTGTATAAAGTAGACAGAGCGAGCCGCGCAAGGACTTAAATTTGAAAATGACAAATAAAAAATAATGATGCACGAAGGGGAAAGGGGGAGGCAGGGAGGCAAGGAAAGACGAATGGATCTGAGCCAAGCAACGAGTACACCACTGCACAGAAGTAGATGGTGCTAATAAACTTAACATGACGGCGCAAATGTGGCAGTATATAAAAATATCTTATATAAAATATATATATATATATAATATGTGCATGTATATGTACATTTTAAGGATAGTTTTATATGCACCTTTATAAATGGAGATAAATATATTTCAACATAGGCCTATAACATATATATATAATAAAAAAAAAATAATTGACACTAAAAATATAAACATATCAACAAATGCAATTGTGTATATGCAAATTAAGTTTTTTTTGACACTGTTATTCTGTGTTCGTAACCTTCTGAGACCCTCCAAAAAAAGAACTGAACATTGTACTGTGAATTGAAGTGGTAAATGAAGGTTATACCAGGCTTGTAACTGGCACCACCTTCATTTGTACAAAATAATTCCAAAAATAATGTATATTATTTATAGCTAAGTGAAATACCGATCCGGTGATGGCCACATTTCCGGTGTCTCTTGTGGCCCAAATGGGTGCATCATTTCCTTTTTGTCAAACCCACACAGACCTCAAGAAACCAATTTTACAGGTAAAGTGCATGGACTCTCATCATTGTTGTGGTTCCTTCATTACAGAGACTGCAGCAAAACAGAAAACTTAAATGAGAAAAGTGTTTAAAGAAAATTACTATACTTACAAAAATGGTTCGTGCATGCACACACAAAGCTGAAATAATTGTAAAACCAATATATATCCACAAATGACAGCAAAATGATAATGTAAAGGACAAATTATAAAAGTAATATTTACAGTCAAGTTACTGTTCATAGCGATAAGCACTTTGTTTAACTTTCATTGTTACTATAGCTGTGCGTCAATAAACAGCCAATCAGAAGCCCTGACACTTATACGATGTTATCAATTGAAAAACTTATTTACAAATAAAGAAAGTGTTTATTTTGACATCATTCCTCGGGAAGATATTTCTTTTGTTTATTTATGGATAATCACAACCACAGAAGTTTTGTAACACTTTTATTAGGTAATGTTTGAATTAAAAATTGAAATGTAAATAATTTACAATTTTAAAAATGTCTCAGTTCAATTTAAAATATTTATTTTTGAAAAAAACCACTACCAACTCTATGTACAGACCTTAATTTCTTCGGTACAAATGTAGCAACTTAAACTATTATTATAGTTATATTAATTGTAACGAGGCCACTGTGCTTTTGTGTTTTGTATGTGTTTATCACTATAACTGTGAATGTGTTTCGTATGTCAATTGTAGCCCGGCCCTTATTGAAAGCTAGCTCATTCAGCTTCTTTAGAAATACTTAATTTAACACATACACTGTGTAATGTAATCTAACCTTTACAAAACATTCACTCGCAAGTAAACAAGAGCTCTGGGATTATGGGGTGTTGACTATGACGTGTAATTTACAGTTACATTAATTACAATATTTTTGTGGCCAAAGTGGCAGATATTTCAAACTATTATGCCTACTCAATAACGCATACTATCTTTGTTGATATTTCTGAAAAGGTAGCAAGTTGTCTTGTTGAACATCCATTTCGAAATTTAAACATGGAATTGTTGTATAGGCCTAACTGTTGACAATTAATTGTAAATACTTTCTAATTCTGATTACGGCAAGCATTACCAAATAAAACAGCTAGGCCTACACTTTCATCACGAAAGAATGTCAGCAACAAATCATAGCTATATGTCTATAGTTAACAAAACCAGCTTCAAGATTTTATAGTTTATATATTGGAACACCTTTGGTGTAGCATCAAACTACGACGTTTATGTTATGTTAACAGAAGTAAAACTTAACACTGTAACTTGGGATGAATAACTACATGAACACAAGTTTGAGGTTGGGCCTACATTACAAAATATCATGGTGATTTCAAAATGTGTTAAATAATGTATAATTATTGACAGGCACATTTGCACTTGTTATCAAGGCAGATTTAAGAAAGGTTACATGGCTGGGTGTAAATAGATACATACAGATGTATTTGCGGTTAGGCCTACATTACAAAACCACACAGTGATACAAAAACGTGTAAAATTAAAGTATAATTATTGACTGCCAAATTTGCTCTTGTTATAATGACAGATTTGAAAGAAAGGTTAAACAGATGGACGTAGGTAGATAGGTACAGATAACTGTTGATATTATTTGTCAAACTTAGGATATAACATGTACTTTGCAAACTCACATGAATATATTAATATTGCGTTTCTGATGTCGTTCATTTACTTTATAATTGTTATTTAACTTTCCGTTTATAATATCATGTTTTTAACTGTCAATTTATACTTGTTCTTTTTCATTTTTTTTTTTTTTTACTGAGCATAAGCTGTGAAAACACGTAAAAACACATTTATATTTATCTCCGGACAGTTGCAGTTGAAATTTTCATCATCTCTGCAACTCATTCGATCACTTTGTACAGATTCATCTCTCCTCGACGAATTAAAGAAGAAATACTTTCAGCGAGATTTATAATGTCCTCCTGATGCTGAATATTTGTACGTACTTCGCTGGAACTCCTAACTTTACACAAAATCACTACAACACAAGTAAACACTATACGACCTATAATAAAACAATGCTGATTGCAGATAAGCTGAAAAATAAATGAGAAATATTAAAACACAACTACTTCCAGGTTCCAAATTTGTAGTTTGCCTCACAAGCAAAACCAAGCAACAAGCATGAAGGAATCGCAACAACGGACCGTTGGTTTTGATTGTTGTGCCGATCACGTGACACAGTATAATTATGAGTTATAGTAAATACATTATATTTACGCCAATAATTACTTTAAAGTGTATAAAATAAACTTCAAACAGCTTAAGTAGCCATAAATTTAAACATTACACTTGCAATTCTGCGTTATTTGATAGAACTACTTTTCACATTTCACTGCCAACATAACTGGATGTGTTCATCCCCAGCCTATGTGGTGACACACATGGATATACATACGCAGTTGCGGGCAGTGGTGGTTTTTTTCAAATGTTGATTTCTAGAGTGCTCACCTTAATGTGAACGGCCTTTACCAAATGATTACTGCTGAAGCGACCTACAAACAAAAACTCTCACAGCAGACAATTTTGCCAACCAGAAAAACATTTACTTCCAAGAGATACCTTAATGGCTAAAGCAGGACTTATGTACGACTCAAAAATTAATCTAACAAACACTTTAAATAATTACTTAATCTTAAAAATAAATGGTCTTGCCTTAAGACTGTACCCACGGTTAACAACAGTATACTCTCTCTCTTTTTCTTTCTTTCTTTTTTTCTCTGACCACTTGACTCGTCTATCCACCAGAATGAACGCCCAACAAGACCTAACTTGAACTAACTTGATCTACCCTAATTAATTACTACTTATTAGGTTGACTGGAGTCATTTCTCCAGAAAATTCTGTAGGAATGTCCTGATCAATCAAAAGAAAATTCAAGAACTTTAGCTCATGGTTTTATTGTGATCTCAGCCTCCTCCAAGCCGATGCAATGCTGTCTCCTTCCACACACGATCACGCCATCTTTCAGACTCCTACACGACAACTCCTGACCTACACTCACATTTCTCTTTTTGTTATCTTAGCGCGCCATTGGTCTCGACCAATCAGAACACGCCACGACTCCACCTGGCAATCATGTGTTACCAGAAATTTCCTGCAGTGTTCCCTTCTTCCCCTTGGTTGCCCAAGGGTTTCAGCTGATGGATGCCTACCTCTTTTCCCCTCTCACAACCCTCAACCTCCGCGGCTGCTTCCGTGTAACCAAACTGTGCTAGTGTCAGCTCATGACTTGCTCGAAAACATTTAGACTGAGGTGTCTCGAAGCTTCAGGACACACTCCAGAGAAAACTGGTCATGCTGACCAGGAATTTGCTGCATTTCACAGCACTACGAATTCTTTTGGGCATCCATCTGGAACAGTCTGTCATGAGGCAGTAAGAAATAAAAAAGTTGCAGCTACCAGCGCACATCGTCTGGAGCTTTCTCCAACCAACTACTGTCAGAACCAAAGAAAAGAGGAAAAAAAACTAAGTCCCGGCTGAAATTTATTAACCTAACCTGCTTTAAAAAAAAAATAAAATGAATAAATCTAAATTTTCAAGAAAACAGCAAAAACACAACAGCACGGATCTGAAACCCAAACTAACACAACCGAACAATAATTTAACAAATGGAGGGGGGGGGGGGGGGGAAATTCCTATTATAGTAAAGGTATCTTAAAAAATACTTACAAAAGAAAGAAAAAATTTTCTTACTATTTTTTATCAAAGGCCAAATTTTAGGGGCACGACAATACATTGACATTTACCGTAGTGTTTTATGTTGAATTATTTATTTTTGCGTATTATTTTTCTTGCTTGTGACTGTATTATCCTGTTTAGTGTGTGTTGGAATTAGTTCGAGTTGAGATTGTATCCAGAACAACACACACCACATCACATTTTACAGTAAGACCGAATTGACAATATGGAACGTGGCCTAGGTTTGTCAATTCCTGTGGTTATGAAAATTTTGTGCAGATTGACCCATTTATGAAAACTGATAACTATGTATATCCATAGTGGCAGTCATTCAGTTGATGTTAAATTTATTTGGGTGGGCCATGACCATTTGTCAAATATGCACATTTCAAAACTTTGGAATATGTGTAGTTATCCCAGATCATAAAAGCATTATGAATAGATTAAGTATCATTAGTGTGCGCAATAAAAACCATTGATAGTACCATTGCCAAATGTTATAACATATATTGTGTGTATTCTGGACATATTTTACAAGCTTGTGATAAAATTTTGCTTTTTGAAAATTGGGGAATATTAGAATTTTTGCATAATTGTTGTAGAGGGTTTGCTGTTTTGTGTGCATGTAGCTCCAGTCATTGTTAATAATTTTTTCAGCCTCTGGCAGATGTTGTGAAGCATGTAGAAAAAGGGTACAAGATGGAAGCCCCTGAGGGATGTCCTCCAGAAGTGTATGAAATGATGAGACAGGTTAGTTTTCTTCAAATTTGATTGCTTTTCCAAAATTATGAAATTGTAATTTTTCATTTTTTGCCGTGGAAATTTGCAATACGGTATTGTGGTTATCCTGGTAGTGAAGTCACAGAATCCTATTACAGGTGGTTAATTTCTTAGTGTGACTCACTTGAGGACCAAAGCTGCAGACTTGTTGAGGAGAAAGGTGTTGTAGGGTGATTTAAACTTGGTTACCGTACATATGCTGTTTTTCATATAACCCTTTTACTTTCCTTTTTTTTCTTCTTCTATGTATATTGGTAATGTTTACTTCAAGAAGCATACTTTGGTACTGTAGACCCCCAAATTAAAACTCTGGTAACTCATACTTAAGACATAATAAATTCCAAATGGTAGAAAAACTATTGTATCATAGGTAGGTGAAAGCACAGTTTGGTGAATTCTGATAAGTTGTTACTGTGTGTGATCAACAGAATGTGGTATAATGAAGCGGTTAATAATTATTTAATAGGGGTATTTGGTGAGTTTTATTTTGATTATAAGTAATTATAATTGCTTATCAGTATTTGAAGTTTTGGTCATGTTAGAATGTTTATCTGTCATGCATTTGTTTTTTCAAAAATCACTCTTTAGGTTGTATCAGCAATTGGAAATAAAAGCTTTTACCACTTTTGCAGACATTTTTCCCTTGAGAATGTTCTATAAATTAGATTATTTTACTGTGACACAGTTCAGCATGGCATGGGGAAGTAGTTGCAACTGGGGTTACACTGGTTTTCGAAGGGATTCCGTACCATGCCATGCCCATATTTGGTAAGGTTTCTGGCACTCTGGTGCGATGAGTAGGGGTTGTGCATGTGGCAATTTGAGCCTTGACTGACGTCTCTCCTGCCTTTATAATTTTCTCTTGCAATGTGAGTTATGAGTGACGAGAATAATGAACGAACTACTGTGGCGCTGTTCTTTGCTTGTCTGTCTGGTTAAGCTGACTGTTGGTGTCTCTGCTATAGTGGAAGATTGTAAACCGTTTATTGTGAATTTGAAATAAAAATATGGAGGAAATCATCCAAGACTTTAATTCTTTATTTTGTTTTTTACATGGAGCCTTTATTTAAGTTACATGTCTCTACCGAGGGAGTAAAACCGAACTGTGATTTCCAGTCGTCAATTCTGATGTCTGCGACATTACAGTGGCTTCAACTATATGTGTATTTATTTTGAGAACTTCATATTGATGTGTGACGCTTACTGGCTGTTGAAATTGACTTCTCTTCATCTACACGTTTCATCTACCAGCAACAGTGAATGGGGTTTGGAAGCTTATAATTTCTACCAGAGCTCCTACAGGATTTTCCTTGGACCAGGGATAATTACACACGTCAGAATTATATGTTCCAAAAATGCCACCAGCCAGTAAGCCATGCAAAGTGCTACCTTCCCTCGAGAAGATGCCAACTATCAATAGTCAGTAATCTACTCTTAGCAACAACCCCGAAGAAGTTCAGGGAGTTCAAGGGCACACCGAGAGATGTCGCATGCTAACAAAGGCCGCCCTTAGCTGCACCAAAGATGCATGTGCAAAGCACCCCCCACCCCACGGCCGGCAAGCCCTCAGCTGAAACAGAATATAAGAATATATTCCTGTGCAGCGGCTGGAATAATCAGTTGATGATCATTGGCTCTTCTGAGAGCCACACCAGTTGGACAGCCTGCTCTACAGCACTCATTCGCCAGAGCTTTCTGACCACTACCGCCTACACTGCCTAGAGATCTTCAGCTCACTGCCGCCTACTGCCAGAAGCCCTCCCCCCTGGGAAACCTTTAGGAAGTCATCTGCCCCCCCCCCCCCCCCGGTCGCTTGGCCTTGCCAATGGTTATCCCATGCGCCTTGAATACGTGGGCACCCTAAGTCCCTTCAGGGCATGCAAACACAGTTAGACAGGGAAAGTTGTAATTAGCTACCTAGTTTAAACTGCCACCAGCTAGTTAAGAACCAGGTCCCCTTCACCTGGACTGTGTAGTTTACTACTTCCGGTCAACTCTGATTAGGCAGGATAGACAGGATATAGTACGGGCCACCATGTCTTATTCCTCACAGAATAAAAACATTATGATCCTATCTGATCTCCCATTTTCCCTTGATTACTTCCAGAATTCCATAGTAAACACCTATGTTCTGAAAGAGTGAAGCAGGAGACAAGGTTTTGATAACACCAATTTACTGCCTAGTGTAAGACTGCGAGCTCCCCCCAGGGACTCGTCGTAAGCGCGCACACTATTCGACGGCCACCTGTTCGGAGCACCATGTATATGTTGAAACGGTGGAGCCACAACCATTTGACATACCCTTGCTGTAGAGGATAAGTTGCCAGCTTGCACCCGCCCACTGCACCATTTGTGTTGCCAGAGGAAGTGTTTGGTTGGCTCTGGGTCGGACCTGTCCGCTCAAGAGGCTTATCCGTTGAAGCTATTGTAGCGCCTCCGAGGGAACCCGCTCTTCAACCACCGCACCATTTGCTATGACGGTTGAGGAATAAGGTTGTGCTCTGCACTGTTCTGGTGTGCCTAGATGGCAGAGCACGCTTAGATACGGAATGCATGTCACCTGCTCCTATCTCCCGGGATAAGGTTCTAGCATCTGATTCCCTTCACCAAGAGAGGTGGGAAGGACTTTAAGGAGCGGAAGGAAACTGCTGCCTACCCATCTACCTGGGGCTGCACCCTGCCCAGTAAGGCACTTTGCCAAGTAATCTCCTGGGAATGAACTCAAGCCGCCCGCAATTTGGTGTGGTTTAACCTCCCGGCACCCTCCCCTTCTTTGTTTCAGCCTCCTTGGAAGGTTCCCGAGAGCCGGAACCCGCATCCATTGATAGTGGCCATTCATCTTGTAGAGAGGGTACCAGTCGGCCTTGCGTGCCCTTGGTTCTCCATTTGCCACTATCCCAGCCCACCGGGAACATTCAGCAGCTCATGGAGCAGTAATCGGACCAACCGCAGCACCAGCAGCAGTATTTGGAACAGCTGCAATAACTCCAGTAATCACATCTCAACCAGTAAACCTACCCCGTCTATCAGCCGACCAAGTGTTATTGAACATAAGCAGCAGTCCCCAAAGCCAGCACCCCGGCCATTATCAAAGGCTGCAGTAGACTTCATACCCAGCCGTCAACCAACACGGCCTGTGTTATATTCAGGACGGCCTGTAGTATGCAAGTAGAGCCAGTCAAACCACCCATAGTATGTGCTAGTGGCCAGCACTAACAAAGTACCCTGTTTCTGTCTTGGAGTATAGTCACCCCGTCCCAGATAGCATCATGTGTCAAGAAACAGGTGGAAAATTCTTTCTTGGGAGCCAACGTGGTGCACACTGGCAACTAGTGAATCAATGAGCAGAAGAAGAACCAGATCAACACGATTCGGGGGTAACCAAGCTTGCCTAACTGCCCGATCTAGCTAGACCATATACTTCAGGGAGTCCGTTGAAACCTTGTAGTGCCCAACTATTGACCTAGTTATGTCAATTAGCGAATCAAGCCTAAATGAAGCCCAAGAGGCCACCATGGCCGAATTAAATGACACATGTAATCATATAGCCACCTGCCCTGGAATCGGCATCAATTGTATCACGTGTGCTCATTGCCAGGAGGTATTTCACTATCGGTGCCTAAGATGGGCTGATGAAGTATGGTACATGGACAGGCTAGAATTTAGATGCCGATAATGCTGAACACTCCAATCAGCCTACTGTAGTTGGATCACCTACCCAGGCCGCAGCATTAATTTGTTCTACTGTATCATATGCGCTCAGCAATTCCATCATAGTTGCTTAGGCTGGCTGGAAGAACGAGTCACCCGCCCCGGACTAATCTATAAATGCGAGGTATGCAGACGAGCCGTCGAGTACAGGCCGAATAATCCCAGACACAGGATAAGTCCAGCTATGTAACGCAGTCCCAGCGAACTGCAGCTGTCTGAATTCGCAGGCCGCGGCCAACTAGGACCCGGTTTCATTCATCGAAAATGCGAGAAGGAATTATTGGAGCACGAAATTCCAACAAAACTATGGGTTACCCAAACTAGCAAGCTACTCCGCGGCAGCATTTTAGAGTGGTGGATGAAGTACGGTGTATTTGTGACGGTTTGGAGTCAGCTGTGTGCTCGCCTCACCACCCAGTTTTCAGGCGAGGAAGTCGTGTCCCACCTTACCACTGAATTATACGGGAAACCCCAACACTCCAAAGAGGAGGCCGAGTTGTTTATTTGCCATAATGTGCAATTATATCGTCCTACTGCAGATGAAAGGAGCTGGGTAAGAAACATCGCAAGAATGCTCTTCCCGAAACGTTGCAATTTATTGCAAATCCCGAAGCCTACAACCTTAGAAGAGCTAGTCGAAAAAGAGTGCATGTAAGCAAACACAATTATAGAGCACGCCGTGCTCGACAAGCCACATGAGCAGCAAGCAAAACAGGAGAAGCAGACAGATAAGCAAGGATTCATCCCTCCTTCCTTTCCTGCACCAACTCTGCCAGCACCGCCGCCTCCCAACCCCCTCGACTAGATGCTGGTATTGTCCCCGATGCCACTTCACCTGGGACTGCCCAGACAGACCAGCGGGCCAGGGATGGGTGGGGGAAGGGGACACCGCAAGGGTACCCACCGCTACTCCACCATGCAAGGATGAAGCCAAGCTTAACCAGTCAGGGAAAGCCAGCGCCAGAGTGAAACACGGGCAGTCGTATCCGGAAACAAAGGGTCCGACGTCCAAGAATTAAAGGAACAAACTGAAACAAATTCTCAGTGAACATGCCGGGGCATTTGGACAACTAGGTTAACTACGTCAAACCCGCTCGATCCAGCATGAAATCTGGACCACCACATACACCCCTATCTATAGCCACCCGTACAGTGTATCCGCCAGAAGATGCCTCTCATCATGACTCAGGTCGAAGAGATGAAGAAACAAGGGATTGTCGAGCCATCGGATTTACCCTACAATTCCCAAGTCGTACTGGTACTGAAGAAAGACTGCCAGCTGTGCTTCTATGTGAATTACAAGGATTTGAACGACATCACGCACTTAATTGCACCACTCGCCATCAACATCACCAACACATTGAGAGACAGTGGGAAAGCCAGAATCTTCAGCACCCTAGATATGTAATCGGGGTACTGGCAGATTGTGGTCCACCCAGACAGCCAAACGTACACTGCATTTACCATGCCAGAAGGCGAAATTCTCCAATTCAGGGGAATTTCCTTGTCTGGTTGAACGCCCCATTAACGTACCCACAACTTACGTCAACCGAAGTCCTTACCGGGTGCATAGACCAATTCTGCTACGCCTACCTAGACAACATCATGGTTCACTCGAAGACCTGGGAAGAGCACTGTGGGTGCCTGCAACGGGTACTAGGGTGCTTAGAACTTCACACTCTCACCTGTAAACTAACAGAGACAGTTTGGCAAAACATCAGTAGACTAGAGACCCATTGGGTAGAGTAATGCCAAGTGGAACCTCAGTGGCTCAGTGGCTAAAGCAATCCCAAGAGGGGCTGCAGTGGCCCAGCGACTAGCGTGATCCTTAAGTAGGGATGCAGTGACTCAATGGCTAGAGCACTCTCAAGTGGGGCTGTAGTGGCTCAGTGGATAGAAATATATCAAGTAAGGATGCAGTGGCCCAGTTGCTAGAGTGATCCCAAGTGTGGACGCAATGGCTCAGTGGCTAGAGCACTCTCAAGTGGGGCCGCAGTGGCTCAGTGGCTAGAGCACTCAAGTGGAGCCGCAGTGGCTAAGTGGATAGAGAGATCTCAACTGGTGCCGCAGTGGCTCAGTGACTAGAGCTGTTCCAAGCGGTGCTGCAGTGGTCCAGTGGCTAGAGTAATCACAAATGGGGACGCAGTGGCCCAATGGCTAGAGCGATCCCAAGTGGGGACGCAGTGGCTCAGTGCCTATAGCGATCCCAAGGGGAGACGTAGTAGCCCAGTGGCTAGAACGATCCCAAGTACGGCCAAAGCGGCTCAGTGGATAGAAATATCTCTAGTGGGGTCGCAGTGGCCGAGTGGCTAGAGCTATCCCAAGTGGGGATGTAGTGGCTCAGTGGCTAGAGCAATATCAAGCGGGGCCGCAGTGGTTTAGTAGATAAAAATATATACAGTGGGGCTGCAGTGGCTCAGAGGATCTTAATATTATCTTAAAATTATAAATTTGTAAGTAGTTGCAGGTTGTCGGAAGTAGTTCTAGGTTGTCACATGTAGTCACGAGTATTTGCAAGTAGTCACAGGTAGTCACGGGTAGTTGCAAGTAGTCACAGGTAGTCACGGGTAGTTGCAAGTAGTCACAGGTTGTCGCAGGTAGTTGCAAGCAGTCACCTGTAGTCAAGGGTAGTCGTGAGTAGGCGCAAGTAATCACTGGTAGTCACGAGTAGTCACGGGTGGCTGCAAATATAGACATGTATATTTTAATAACTCCATAAAACCTGAGCGAAGCGATGCCAGGCTGCTAGTAGTTTATAATTAGTTTAATCCATTGGGTCTTAAGGGTTTTACATTTTTTTTCCCAAATGACAATTACGTACATATCATGTATAATCATTAATCATCTATTTGTATGATTACTTTTGCAAAGTGCATATATAGTTCAAAAAGGTGGAAACATGAACAAGTTCCCTGGATCATTGTGTATTTGTGCAGGCATGGGACTTGCTACCAGACAGAAGACCCAGCTTCCATGATCTGAAGGGGCGGCTAGAGCAGCTGAAATTAGTAACAATTTGAAGTAGGTGTGGAGCAGTGTGGTAACGAGTATTAACAATGTTCGGACTCGTGCAAAATAATTTTTGTTATTGCGTTCCAGTGTGATTGTTTTACTTTTCAAGAGGATTTATTTTGATTTGTTGCACTGAGGGTGGAGTCAACGGGTTTCAAGTATTGAAAAAATAGGGGCCAGTACTATGCTGTCTGTGACAGCTGCGGTTAAAATTCTATCAAAAATATTTTCTTCTGTATTAAATATGTAATAAGTTACAGTGGGCCCTTGATAACCATGGATTTGTTTTTTTAAAAGGTCAGTGATTAAAAGAAAAAGACACAGAGAAGAAGTTTTTATTCATTTGTTTGTATTATCGCCTTAAGCACGCTTATTTAGTGTTTCAAAGTCTGCGAGCATGGGCAGTATGTGAAAAGTTTTTTTTCTCTCTCTCTCTCCCCCCCCCCCCCCCCCCCAATTAAAACCACTAGTTGCATTTCTCTATGCAATGATCTTGGAGAAATAATTTGTGCTTCTGGGAAGGTTTAAAATCTTTGAACTGTTTCTTTTAGTAAATGTAAATTACTACTGCAAATATGAAGGTATATCAGCAGTATATCTTAAAATAAATAACTTGTGTTCAGAAGAATGTATGAATAGTCATTTGTATTTGACAGGAGAGGCAGTATCATTTTCTCGAAAGCATTATAATACATTTTTACAGCCTAGTACTTTTATTCTTGCTTAGAATTGACATCTAACACTGC
The DNA here is from genome assembly GCA_029891345.1 of Dryococelus australis. Lineage (NCBI taxonomy): Eukaryota > Metazoa > Arthropoda > Insecta > Phasmatodea > Phasmatidae > Dryococelus > Dryococelus australis. The sequence continues at coordinate 101,576,737 of CM056995.1, read as the reverse complement.
AGATAAATTTAATATTTGTAATTATACCTCTAGATTATTTTCATTTTGCAGTGCCTTGAATCAAAATGATTTATCAGTAATCTTTCAAGTCTCTTGATTTGAATATTACAGAGCACTCTTGGTGCAAGTAGCAAGCCAGTTGAACATTATTATTTTCAGTTATTTTCATAGATTTTTCCGGTTAAATCCTGGGAAATTCTTGTTCATATTTTTGCTAAACAATATTGATACGAATTTAGATGAATAGTAGAAACTGTCTGATTCTGAAAAATGATCTGTGTTTTAGATTACCTTCTCAAATTAATATTTTTTGGAATGTTTGATCTTTTTCAAGCTGACCATTGTAAGATTAAGTTCATAAAAATGTTGAGAAATGGATTTGTATTATTAATGTATGGTGAGCTGCAGGATCAGTTATATAATAGAAATGTCATTCACTCTCACTCTGTCCTTTTACTCAGGTTTTACTGAACCAGAAACAGTGTTTATTTTTCAGTGGTGTGCTGTCTATTTTTGTCTTGTTAGACTTGACTGAAGGGCTGATGTCATGGAAGAGCCACTTACAGAATTTTTAAAGTGAGCGGGGTTTTCGTGTGGTGTGCAAGTTGCTAGAAACTTGTCTTCTTTAAAGATTTGTACAGTTCTCTTCTAGTTGGTTAGTCCATAATGGCCTGTAACTGACCTAGCAGATACTAGTCATTTATTGCATAGGTCCAGTTTTATGCCCAATTCATTTTGTTTGTTTTTGGTCTTGTGTTGCTCTTACTTTGGGACCACATGGAAACATTCTCAATGCTTGTATCTTTTAAGCAAAACAGAGTTTGAGTTCAAATTGTTTCCGGTTTGGCTTTATCACCACGTGAGCATGATGCAGTAGCAGTCAGTCAACATAAACCCATTGGATCAGTCGTGGTGTATAGTTAGAATTTTGTAGACTATGTCCAGGCTGCTCGGTTATTTAGATAAACTCAATGTAGTTCACTGTTACCTGGGTGACTTTAAAACTTATTCTAGTCCTTGATTTACATTTATCGAACTAGTCCTTACATGTATAACATTTTATCAGCTTTAATTTTCAAATTGAAGTTCTTTGCAATTGAAGCATCTTTAAGATAACTAAGAAGACAAGAAGTTGGATTGATAATTTTTTTTTTTATTACAGCTGCTGATGCATAATCATTCATAAAATGCTTGTTTGAAAAAAGACGGACAGTCTGGTTGAGTTGTGGATGATGGGGAAACTTGGATATCGAGGGCCTGCTGTGCTGCATACATGCACATTCTAAGTGCTCACATGCTTATTCAAGCACATACATTATATGTAGATATATGCACACTTCTGACAGGTTGGAATTTATGTATTAGCCGGTGATACTGTTACTGAGAAAAATTATGTGTTTCCACTTGAAAGAAATCATAGTAACTTGCATTTCTCTGTGTTTCAGTGATGTACTTCATTGAGCAGTATCCAACTGAAAATGTTTTGCTAGACTTATAAAGTGTGCAGAAATTGGAATGGAGATCCAAAAAAGTAATTTTAGATTACTAGAAAAATAGCATTCACTAGCCATTCCACATGAAGGATGATTATTATTGTTGTAATAATTGTTTCAAAAGATTAAAAATGAAACATTACAGAGTTTTCTAGTGTAATGTTGAAAGGAGTCTTAAGTATGTTGCAGAGTTGTTAATGAATTATAATTTTTACAGCTAAACAGCAGTCTTAGAGCATTGAACCTCCTTTTACTATTTCATAAAACGTAGTCCCTTTTCAGGAAATAGAAGACTAGTTTGATACGTTGGACAACCAAAATACTTTTCTTTTGAAGGGTCATGCAAGTGTAATCGGTATGCTTTATTAATGGCTGTTATTGTTTATATCAACTTCACTTTAACATTAAAGATAGCAATGCAGTTGGGAGGGTGGAGATGTGTGGTTATATTGAAGATTGACCTAACTTGGAGAAAATTTCACTCATTCGTGCTTGGGTTGGGACTTAATAGATTCAGCCTTGTGGCTGACAAACATTATTTCGCCCATGTTACTTAGGGCCAGCTGCCACTTGAGGTGCAGTGACATGAAGGTTGATTATAAAAGTTATAACTGTGGAATGGCTGGACCTATGTGGATTTAATCAGTGATACAATCATTGCTTTGTATGAATGCTGTGCTTCCAGGGCACCCTGTTCTCACTGCATTTTTGTTATTATTAATCTGTATTATTCTTTCCAAACACAAGATAACAATGAATTAAAATTAGAAGTTGTGTTGGGTATTGAAAAATAACATATTCACTGTACAGTGCACTCTTGCATATACGTATGTGTTTTCCCCAACTTTTTGGAATATTTTTGCATTGTTTATTTATTGATTTGTATCACAAGGAATTCTTCATTGTTAGCACTGCACCGTACTTCATATTATTTAAAGAGAAAATGCTGCTTATTAAAACTAAAGCATATTTGTTTTTATGCTATCTTCATTTGTGTGCAAGACTGTATAATTTTGCAAAATAGACTGTTTAGGACACATTTTCCATAAATTTGACACATCCTTGGTTACTATATTGCTTGTTTGGTAACATCTGGATTGCATGCTTCAGTGACATATACAACCATGGCTGACTTGAGTTTGGTTAATTACTGTAACTGTTTATATTTCTGATAGCTTTATATAAGATAGTGGTAATTTTTACTCCAAGTTAAAGTTGGTTAAGTTTTGTGTAGAAACATGCAGTTGCATTTGGCTGTATAACATAAATACATTTTAACCAGTAATTTTGGGTAAAAAAAATAGGTAAATGTATTTTATTTGTTGTAAAAAGTTACTTCTAAACACAAAGGAGTGAGCAGACATAATGGCTAAGCTTTCACAAGTAGATAAATGAAATGCACAGAATTTAGTGTTGACAGGTCTATTCAGAATACATATAATTTCCGATACTGTATTTTTTTTTTCCCTGTGCATTTTCTAGTCTTGGCTCAGTATAGTTTACTGGGCATATTTATACTGTGCTAGGCGTACATTATTATTTTTAATCGCTGCACCATATCTTAACTCTTGGTATAATGGTACCATTGCTGTATCATTAGATGAGTTTTTGTTTAAGAAGAAATTTTTATTGGTTCAATTGGTATGCATGAATCAAGTTTTTAAGTTTTGCAAATATTTATTGTACATTTAATGAAATCTTTGCAAATTGTAATATCAGCTGCATTGAACACTTACCCCTTTATGCACTGAGTGCATATACATTCCGATTTCGCTTGATAAATTTACAAAACAATTCTTTATATGAGTAACATTTTAATTGTGTTGCATGAATGTATTGACATGTTTAATTTGTTCTGTGATGGTGGGTTCATGCTGAATTAAATTTTGTGTGCCTAATTGGTGTACCTTATGAATGGATTGTTGTACACACGTCCAGTCGAAGTTTAAGGTACTGTAATAATGTATCATTTTAAGTAGTTCCCTAGGACCAGTGGTAGGAAGCATACTCATCTCTCTGTATTTTCTTTGTGTTACAGTTCAAATATTTTTATAAGCAGTATGACTTTATTAAGTTGGACCAACAGGGACTGAACATTAAACATTATCTGGATTAATGAAAATGTATAATTTATGTCAAAAACATGCAGTACCATAGATACTGTAATTTTTAATCCAGGTAAACCTGAAATATGGATTAAAGGCAGATATGCAACATTATACTGTAGTTTTTTAATTCATGCAGTGCTAACAAAATGGGTAAAGTAAAAAATATTTAGCACCAAATAAATTTCTAAGTTAATTATCAAGAATAGTGACTTCCGAAAACCGGGAAAATAATACCTGCAAATGTCATATATGGTCATTACTAATCACACTTAATACGAATTTTATTAGGGCTTCACCTAATTTGCAGTATATACTAGGAAATGTGATAGTGAGGAGGGCTATAAAGATTGGGGTGTTTATGCGATAAAACACGTAAAATGTATGTCCTATATATTTATATTGAGTCACCAAATCGTATTAAATGCTAGAATATCTTTTAAAACCAATCCTTAATTTATAAAATATAATTCACAGGGTATGTTTATGCTGATGTGCTAAGGTTATACAGGTAAAAAACACTGCAATCAGTGTTGGAATATCATGTAATTGTGTTGAATTTCTCAAGACTTGCCTTGTCTATATTCATAACAGGATAGTACTACGTAACATATTACTATCAGAGAAAAATATACATACATATAGTATATCATACAAAAAGACATTCATAGATGATGTTTATAAACAGTTGACGTGTATCGCCATGATACATTACAATTAATTTGGTGACCAATGATGCATACAGACAGGAAACAAATGTGCATCAATTTTGGTTTACGTCACAGCTGTATGCTGGGTATGTGCGCCAATTCAGTATACCGTGTGAATTTAACTTCAGAGGTTTGCGATTTAAGAGTGGTGTTAAGCGTTTTTTAATGCAATTCATTCTGTTTGACGTGTTCAATCAAATTGTTGTTTTAAAATACGAAGGTTTTTGTGCCACTATGTCCATGCAAATTGTTAAAATATAATAACTGTGCAGAAATGTCAGTGTCTGTGGAGTTTCGACAAATTGAGTAGACTGTAACATCTCGTGCTTAATGACGTAGGAGATAAGACTGCTACTTCAATGGATGAGTAACATAATACATTTGCAGTTTTAGCATGGAAAGTGTATAAATTGTAGTGTGTAGTATTGTGTGAGAGTGTGGTAATTGAAGGGTTATGCACTTTTGCTGCCAGTAATGTAAAATGCAGCAGACCTAACCAAATTAAACCTAATTTCACGATAGGTGAATCACAGGGGTGGATGAACCGATGTGAGCATAGTTATACTTTTTCCAACACACTATCTTGCGTGGGCACACACTCCTCCTGTAATCACATATTGTGAAGTTAGGTTAGGTCTTGCATTTAACGTGGTTAAGGAACCTAAATAACATTTTATTTACATAACTTGTACGTGTTTTACCCCACAATTCCCCTGTTCTTCATAGCCCTCCCCACGATTATATTTGACATTTGTGGTTTGTATTGATAATATGTTGATGCCCCTAATAAATTTGTGTTCTGCGTAATTAGTAGAGTGAAATTATACAACTTGACGTGATTGTTTTTTTTATTTGTCTTCCGAAAAGTCACTATTTTTTACAATTACCATTTCTAATACTAGGGTAGTTGTCTAATTTCTGATACTAGCTAATGTAATAGTATATATTGCCGTGTGGCATATCGTGAACTGGTATTGTTTCTTACAAATGGCTTTGCCAATGGACTTGGTGTATGTAATGAGTTAGCAAATCATATATCAGTAGTTGATAAATACAGAAATAATAAGGTATTAACTGAAGTAAATTTTAAAATGCAATATTCTATATTATATGATAAACTGTTCATTTGTGACATGAAGCAGGCTTAAATGATCACTACCTTTCTGTAGTTGTTAACTCTACAAGGAAATTTTGTGGTTTAACTACTATCCTTCACAGATACTGGTCATTTGTTAACAAGCTGTTGGGTAGATTAATTAATGGGCTTAATTCAAATGTTGAAATAGTGGTCATAAAATAAACAACTGTAGTTTATTCCAATTGGAATTTATTATTGCTTCATATTTGTGGTGTGAGTTATTAAATTTTATAAAAAATTTTAGTTGACTAATGTTTTTAAACATGATACTTTTTGACTGATGTTTTTTGTAGCTTAGTTATAGTTAATGCTGCATCATCATAATTGCAGAACATTTTGTTCATCCCTGTAAGAGGGGATCGAAGTAGAACATTTGCAATATTTAGTGTACAATTTTCAAAGATCTGATTTCCTTACTGAAGTGTTTAAAAAAAGTCCAAAGTTTACATTGGGCAAAATTTTTCATGAATGGTCATATTGTTATTCCTATAATAGCATTGGGTCATTTGTGATGTGTTTCTGATACATGTAGCTCCAGTTGTAAAGCATAACGTTTTCCAGCATGAAACAGTGTGGCTCTGGGAGGGAAAAGAGAAGAAATATGATAAAGTTTTTGAAAATGGTAAAGATTTTGTAAGGCTAGAGAGAACCTCTTTAAATTAAAAAATAATACTATGCAGATGCATATATTTGTAATGTTTATTACAGGTGATGTATTTGTGTAATGTTTTCGGAAATATTATTTGATAATTCACAACATTAATAATAAACAATCTCCAACTGCTTGCGCAGCAGTATCTCTGAGTGATTACGGTGGCCACAAGATACGTACTGCGGGCCTGAACAAAAACATGACTGAGTTTATCTCCAAATCAATCAAATGCTTCTGTATTGCATGCAAGATACGTATTTTATATAGGGCCCTATGAAGTTTGGGAATTTCCTGTAAAAGTGTAAGGCCACTTTTAATTAATATATTTTGTACTGTTGTTATTTACAAATTATTTCTCAATCTCTTTAAGTTTATGATTTTGTTGTGAATTTTATATTTTATAATAGTAATGGTAAACATTTTGTCTATGTTAAATATTGAATTGTAGGTAAAAATACTCTTGCATGTGATTTTCCAATTGTGGATAGTATTGTTGAAAATCAGAAGAGTGGACAGTATGTTGGTAGTAGAGCATGTTGTAATTAATCATTGATTATAACTGTAGTTGTGTGTTGGTGTATAGCAGTGTGTGTGCATTATGCTATGTGGTATTGTAAAAGACAAGTTTGAGTATAAAGACTGAATTGTTGTAAACCATGTGTACATTTTATTTTGTGTGTACCTTAAGATATACCTTTTGCAAGTTGCTTCATTTAGGAGGGTACTACATATTTGGCGAGCGTTGTGTTGGTAACGGCCTACTAGTAACAAATTTTTCAGCAGAATCAACATTCTGGACCAAACTGGGATTTATTATTTGATGGTAATCATTTGCAGTCATCCTGTATGATTTGTGATGGTAACTAGCTCAAAAAATTGCTGGCCACTTTAGCCAGCCATCACTTGCACGGGTGCACTGTTTATTTTTATAGCTTTATGTAGTGGACAATGTCATTATAGTCTGCATTAGACCAAGGAATGTTTTCATACCTTTGAGCCCATATAAGAAATCTGTTAATAATGTATACAAGTTAAGCACCAGCAGTCCACATGTAATTATTCCTTTTTATAAAAATTTTGAGCTTTTTTTAGACTTTAAATAAATTTTTGTTATTGGGAAAAAATCAGTTCTCCAGTCAATTAATAAATCATATTTTAGTAGTCTTATAAACTAATTACCCATTATTTTAAACATCTGTGAGCAAAAAATCATCTGAAATTCCTATGGGTGTCACTAAGTCTGTATCTTGGCAGGTATAGGCAATACCGTAGATGGATTCCTAGAATTTATGGCTACCCAGTAGTGTCAAAGAAGGAACTCTGTATGGAGTAATGTCAACTGTTGTGTGTCCTGTAATTTTAGGTGTGACATTATACAGAATGTATCTAAATTAGACATACAAACTTAGGCTCCTGGTTATTCGTGAAAATATTTATGCAACCTATGGTCTAAAGCAAATCCTAAGTGTAGTACATATCTTTGAAGTTGGATCTGAAGTAAAAGTGTATTACAAATACTGGAGATAGAACACAGTGTGTCTGGGTAATGTGTAAAGTTAATTGTGACGTGGATTATTAATCCATGCATTATACATGGTACAGCATGTAAGTAATAATCTACAGAACCATTAAGTTGAAATAAGAGTAGTAACCATGATTTTTCCAATGCCATAATTTAATGACAGCGACAGACAGGTGTTGTGGTGTTTACAGATATTTGTTCCATTACCATTATCCAGTCCTCAACGTTCCGCCTTAAAAAGTTTCTCCAATAATTGTAGTGAAGTGGTGTTTGAGGTCCAACTTCAAAGATGTGATCTGCCCTTAGGATTTACGTGACACCATAAATTGTATATATGCTTTCACCTTTTTTCATGAATAACCAGTAGCCAAAGTTTGTCTGTCTAATTAAGTACATACTCACTGTATATTACAACTTCAACACATTGCAACTATATTATTGCCACTAAAGATGTTTTCAGGTTTTTGTGTTCAGTTTTAATTTAAAAGAATGTGGCAATGTTAAAATGAAATAGTAACATAACAGTTAAATGTATATTTGATAGGGTTGTGCTGCGAATGTGATTTTTTTCTCTTGAAACAAAAATGAAATGTATGTAATGAACTTTCGTCAAACTGAAATGAAAATGAAAACTAGTGACGTTAGGGCTCACCCTTAATGAAAGATTAATGAATTTCGTAACATTTTAGCAAGTTATTCATTATAACAAATTTGTTTCAAAATCAAACTAAAAAAATTTAGGTTATGGAGTCTTGCCTACATTAAAAATGTTATTTTTTTTATACTTATTTAGTTTCTAAAAAAAATGAAATGATTTACAAGCAAATATTTTCTTTGCTGTTGCACTATATGAACACTCATTAAACACCTGAAAATTGATAAAAATCTAGAATTTTCGTTTTCATTTTAGTATACCAAATATTCGCACAACCCTAATATTTGGCAATTGTTATTGCTGTACTGCTTTACTGACATGAGTTAATATTGAAATATTCTGTTTGTCTGTTTTCAAATTACAGATCTCGTGATATGTCAGGTAATAAATTTGGACAATCAGCATTTATTGTTGCTCCATTATGTTGTAGTATTTCCTTGTGGCAGAAGTTTGTACCAGCTGGGTATATCTATAGTTATGGGTTTGTATGAAGTCTTGTAAATAAAGAATAATTTTTCATTCTGTTTAATTCTTGGAATAAATCATTTGTTTGTATTAAAATCGCAGTAGCATAATGCATCATACTGTGTAATTACAGAACAATTTTGGTTAAAATATGCCTAGGACTTTTTGTCCAATCTTCAGAAATGAATTGTGATTGTTCAGCCGTCATAATTTTTTTTGTAAGGTGTCAAGGTTGTGTGCAATGTAGTTTTTATTGAAAGAGGATTGCTCAAAGTTCAAACCTGTAACTAAGAATTATTGGCAAGAGGACAGAGTAATTATCGCTGTTGTAGTTTATTCCTTGTAGTAACATGTCAGATATATATTTTGTGTATATAAGGTGTAAATTTGTGTTGTGTGTATTATGTACAACTGTACATATAATTATAAAAAAAAAATTAATTGTTTTAATGCCAATATGTAATAATTTTGTGTATTTTAATTGTTTTATTGTAAAATAAAAATATTTTTCTTGGAGTGTGTATGTAAACTATTTTGTAATGATTTGCAGTACATTGATGTGGGATATTTTGTTGCCCTTGTAATGAATAATTTTGCTCTCTCTCTCTCAATTATTCATTTGAAGCTGGACTCCACATCTGGCTCTGCAGCTGAGTTGTGTAAATAAAAAAATTTGATAGTTGAACACGTACTCACTTTATGTAATGGCCAGGTAAATGTATCACATTGGAAAGTGTCACTCCCAGTCAGTGTCTTTCCCAGAACCTGGAACAGATTACTCCAATTTATAATAAAATCAAAAGAAATTTAGTAGGACAGCTTTACCTTTCCATAATTGTTCTCAGAGTGTTCTTGTGGTTTTGTTTTAAAAATGTTCATATTGCCTTACTCACTTCAATTAATGAAATTTACTTTCATAATTTTTGCATGTTTATTAAAATTTTTAACCCAAAAAATTTGCGGTTTTTAAGGTAAGTTACCACAATTTTTGTTGTGTATTCATTGACATAAAAAAATTTTATTTCATTGTGTGTACAATTCTTGTAATTGGTACCTGCAGACTGTGAAGTGTGCCAGGTGTTTATTATGTCAACAGCAAATGATCAGATGTATACATTCTCTATACTGGCAGGTGCGGCCAACTAAGTGTTGTTGGAAACTGACAGTAGTGTATTCTGACAATGATATTTTGTTTGCCCATTTTTTCTGCCAGTAGATAATAGCTGTAGCTGTTAAATTCCTTGCTATTTTCTACTTTATCACATAAATTAATACATTCAATGTATCAAAATAGTAAGATGTTTAAAGTGAATTGCATATTTGTGGTTTTAAGAACTGATAGTATGTCTTTGAGGTAAGCATTTTTTTGTACTGTGTAAGCTCTGTGATCTGTTTTTGGCTTGCAGTGAATTGATCTTTTCTGTATTGTATGCTGTATACCTAAGAAACTGAATGATGGTTACAAACAGCCATGATATTGGGCACTAATCTCTTGGGTTAATGATGTAGTATGAGGAGAAAATATGAGAATACAGATGCAGAATATTTTGTACTAATTGATCCCATCAATAAGTCCAGCATTACACAGTTGAATCAGTTTGTATATGTAAGCATGCGCTCACTACAGTAAAAAACAATAGTAGCTTTTTAATGTTTAAGGCCTACAGAAAGGTCTCAAAATGCAGGAATTTTTGAAACACAAAACAAGAAGACTAATACTTAATGTACAGTGAAACTCTGTTAAGGCGTTTCCTGCTTAATAAGTTCATTAATTTTTACACCTTGTCTATATACACATACTGTGTAATTGATAAACCTTTTTAATAAATTTTCCTGGTTAAAATGCTTAACTTTTATCATTAGCTTCAGAAATCTATTAAAATGGTTTTACTGTATTTCAATTAGGTTTTTTTATTTACTGTATGTTAATTTGACTTACCAAATTTATCACATACAGTAATAGTTTATACAGTGTTAAGTTTTATAATACTGTAAAATATTTTTAACCCTTTTTACCACAAAATAATTGTTTCAGAATTTTTAACATTTTTATTTAGTAAAACTTGATGCATGCCCAACTAGGGAGGGTTCTGATTGTTAGGGCTGTTCACGTCAAACACTGACCAACAACGTGGGAGGTTAAGTGCCACACAAAATTTAGTGATGTAAGTTTTGAGGAATGAGGCTTTTGTCATGGTCAGTTTTACAGTTTTAGACTGATGCCAGAATCACGAGAAACATATGGGAGTAAAGGGGCCTTAATGTTTCTGAGTTGCCCGGCAAGTGTACAAGACTGGTCTAGTGGCCTGTCTGTCGGCACAAAGTCAACAGCCGGTGTCACTACCCTGCAAACGGGCTGGCGTTTTATCACTGTTTTACCTGGATCTTGAAGATTCTTCGAGTTGTCTCCTCCAGGCGACTGGCCGGCTGCTGTTCACCAGCATTCTCCTTGGGACGCGAAGTGCTGCTGTGGTGACTGTTGTCTGCGAGTGCTGGGTTGTCTGCTGGTTGGCCCCGAACCAAGGGCAGACTAGGCCCAGGACCGGCTGTACTCCCCGTAGTATTGCTTCTACTACCGTATGAGGCTTCCCAGCAGTCTTGATCAACAATGGAAATCAGGGTTGGGGAGGGCTGAGGGCTCTCAGTAGTGCAGGCAATGAGAACTCTGCCCTACATGGTGGAAGTGCAAAGTGCAACTGGAGGATTAAGGTTACAAGGCAAGCTGGTTTCAAAGGTGTAAGCTGCCCTCCTTAGCTTTTTTTGTGCACCTCCCTTCCGAGTGTATGGCACAAGAAGTTACGGGAGCAAATTAAATCCTCGCAAAAGCAGAGCAGGCGCCCCAGTTCCCTAATGTGTACTTCCGAGTAATTGCTGCAGCACAGGCAGGAACTATACTTCTTGCTCCTTTTGCCTGGCCCTATAGAGAGCAGTGGACAGAGCATTAGGTTGTATTCAAGCTGCTTGACAGGAATACCCAAGTGTGGTATCCACAAGGGTCAGATGGTCAGATATAATTCTAACTACCTTCCGGCCCAATAAAGAGTGGTAGAAGAGTATGGAATAGCATGATTCACTGATTCTCCTGGGGTGGAGGAGTTGCTAGTGATAAAGGCTCTATCCAATTCTACCAGGTAGCAGAGCTTGGGTGGCCATCAATATGTGGGTATTTAGCTTAAGATTTTGGGGTCTGCCAACTTTACTTTAGTAGGCTGACGTAGAAGACGACACAATGACACACAAGAAAATTAGCACGCAAAGAATAGATTTGAATCACGTGTTATATTGACTGAGTAATATAACACAGTGGGTCTGTACTACCCCCTATACTAATTTTCTTTTAACTACACAGTTCCAGGTGGAGGCGACCTGGTTCTAATCTGGCTGGGAAATAGGCAATAGGTGCTGCTAGAGTAAGTAATTTACAACTTGTTTCTAACAAACTATCTGGTGTTTTGAAGGAACCGAAAGGGGGGACAACTACCAGAGCGGTAGTGTTGAAAATGTTGTCACCGTCCGGTGGGCAAGGTGGTCCTGAAGAAACTGTCGTGACTCTGTTACCAGTTCTATGGTTAATACCAGGAAGTGGTAAGGAAGGAGTCTCCCAGAAGCAGAGGGGGTCTACAACATGTGCAGAAGTGGCTTTTGGTCGGGATGTCTTCATTGGTAGTCAGATTCCGGCCCTTTTGGAGAGTGGTGGAATCTGTGGACATACCAGAAGCACAAACTGCCGATGGCTTCCTCCGGCCCTGTACAAGAGCGGTGGAGGAGCAGGGACTGTCTTTTGCTGGATGCACCAACCCTTTTATACTAATCTCGTCTAGGACCTTCGGCGGTAAGGGGTGCGGGGGTGATAGCCTTGGACGCAGAATTGAGGAGTGCTGATGCAGCGCTATCATCCCTTATCACTGGTGGTGCACTTTCCTGGCATTTCGAAGAACCATCTGTGGCCTTGGTGACTGGTTCGGTGTCTCAGTCAGGCAGTACAATCTCACATTGAGGGTGTTGATGTGACGTTTCTTGGAGAATCTTGGTGAACAGTACAAGCTGGCATGTGTGTGTAATAGCTTGCAAGATTGCGCTGGCATATCCTGTAACCATGTGTCCAGCCTCTTCCATACTGTTTGAAATGACGCCCAAAGGGTTGAACATTATTACATCAAAATGGGGCAAAATGCAGTTGGATTTCAGATGTTAATGTAGATGGTGATAGGCATACCTCAGGGCACCATATATCTGCTTTCCCATAATTTCGAAGTGTGGCAAGATCTCTTCCTTGGATGTGATTCTCCCCTCTGTCGAAATTCACAGCTTCCAAATATCATAGTTTTCGAAGTTAGTTTTTTAGCTACACGTTTGGGTTGCCTGATGTAACATTTCTCTTGACTTAGGACCCTGAAATTCCATTCTCAATTTTCATTAATTCATCTGTGTTCTCACAACAAATAAATATCACCTAATTCACTCATTTCATTCTCGATGATGAAACTTTAAAAAATCTTGCAGTAATTACATTATATAATATAATTTTATACATCTTGAAGCAATTACATTAAATTATCTCATCTTTATGATTATTCGCACATATACGTCTGTTCTCAGCTATGGTATTATTTCTTCAAAATTACATTAAATCATATCTTTTTTATAATTATGGGCACATACACGTCCATTCTAAGTGGTGATAACGTTATTTCTACTAAAGGAAAAGGTTATATTTAATCTTCTGTTTTACACTTATTGTAAGGATGTCGGTCGACCATGCCATACTCATCCAATCAGCAATGGGGAGACAAGAGCCAATCAGAATACTTTTTCTTTAATTTTACATGATTTACAAATTCAATATTTAAGGACTAAATGGACAATAACCTCTAAGTTTTCCACTGAAAATCAAACAATACAGTGCTTGATACTCTCTAAGGGCAAAATGAACAATCACAATAACCAAATAATCCAAAACCAAAAAAGGTAATAATAATACACTTTAAAACTGCGTCACAATGGAAGTGTACTAAGGACAGGTGAAAGTGCCTGACAGAATTAAAAAACAATAAGAAAATTAAGCTAAAAGAAAGAACTGCATCAAAGCTGAGGCAGCCTGTATAGTCCTGAAGGGACTCGGGGGCACCATTTGCTGTGTAATTATGGTAAAAGGGAAGTTGACGTTGAATGTCAAAGGGATACTTGTAGACTCTTCGGGACTGCAGTCAGTGATCAGAACCGCAGGGGTTCTGCACTGGTTACTGATTCTGGAAGGCAGCTATTTGCTGGTCGCTTTGTAGTTGGGGATTCTCGAGAGGAGGGTGAGCAGAGAGCTTCAGCACAATTTGTGCTGAAGTGAGCTACTGAGATGAACTGCATTCCTTGGGGTTGCACTGCCTTTTATACACCTGGCTGAGGGGCTTCGTGTCCCATCTGTTGGTGATGGCTTTGTGCACAACCCTCTCTCTTCTTCACCAGTACAGCCTTGCTGCACAGGCCCGGCGATTGCGAAAGACGGGGTAGTTTGCATAGTAGTGCGGGTGAGTATCTGGCACTCGCTTAGGGGCAACTCATGTGGGTTGCCTCGCTGGGTATCCCTTCTTGTGAGAATTGCTAGGCAGGGCACTCAAGTTAATTAGTATTTGGGTGCTCAATTCAGCTCTCCTTGTATCTGATTGGTCCAGGGAGTCTGTCAGCTGGCCTGTAAGCAGCCAATCACGGTTCACATCTCTCTGTGTTACGTGATGCCGCACATGGTGATGCACAGAAGAATAAAAAGAAATTTTCAGCCATGTACATAATTTGTCACGTTTGATGCACTACACATTTCTATTTCTGCTCATTGTGCATGTGCACTCTACAACTTCGCCACATCATCAAGCTCCAGCGCTTACGTATATGGACTAGTCAATCCTGAAATAGTATAATAATCACGTGCCTACAGGATCCAGAGACTGCACGCCATAAAATATTACAGACACATGGGGTTGTAAAAAGATTGTACTGTTCACCCAAAGCTGTCGCCCGGTCGCCCGAACCCCAGCAAGGGATTTTACTGTTCGGCGATCCGTCGACAGCCTCTTTGAAGGTAAGCAAGTTCCACAGATTGCTGTAAGAGCGCAGCAGTCATTCCACTGGAGCATCACAGCCTCCAGTGCCTTACGCCGAGGTGATAACGTATGTCAACGCCTCTAACACAGGAGGGGTGGTGCTGCCACCAAGCACGAATAAACAACCCCTGTTGAGAGAGGCTAGCAACCCCCGCACCCCTTTGAAAGTGAACAAACTGGAAAATTTGGTATATAAGCAGGAGTCATCCCCTGGCTCAGGGCAATCACTGTACCTTCCAGCTTGCAAAAGCTGAGGGCATCAGTTGGGGTAATTGGTAGCCTTGCTCTCCTAGTCTGCGAAGACTGGAGAACATTCTGGACAGAGTTCTGACCACTAGGCCACTTCCCGCGCATGCCACCGAAGTTAAGTGAAGTGTCCCTTCCCTCTCAGTCTGCAAAGACCAGAGGCTTGTATAACAGCAAATCAACCACTAGACCTCTTTGGGACGTGAACCGGGATAAGTCTCCGAAGACGGTACTCATCAGCCACCAGTAGCCACCCCAGGAGACGCTGCCACTGCTGGTCTTCTGCAAGAGGTATCCTCGGACATCCCTCTGTTCTCCCACCTGGAAATCCTTCCAACGCTACCTGTGGTAACAGGTCACAATGACGCCGCTTCTGTAGCTCTTTATGGTTTCAAATTAATTGCTTAATTGAATCTACCTAGGTTCCTTTGGAACACTTCTGCACCTCTTTATGGTTTCAAATTAATTGCTTAATTGAATCTACCTAGGTTCCTTCGGAACACTTCTGCTTAAATTAAAGTTTATTTGTCATAATGATCTTTCACAATGAAGTCATATTTGCACAGGTTGAATTTGCCTGCATTAAACATTAGCTGCCATTTTTTTTTCTTTTCCATACATACTAATAAATACATATCCTACTTAGTATTTGTGAGTTTCTGTTAATTTAAGTATTGTTTGGCCCATTCAATATTAGTAGATTGTGTGGACTAATGATTTTAACTTTTGTCTTTGCCGCAAAATTAAACCTGGTTTATGCGAAAAGAGCCTTAAAGGCAGTGAACACACAACTTAAGCCGTAAAATCGATATCTGCCATTAACGTGATAGACCATCTGTGGCACCCAAAGCCCTAATAACTCTGCGCCGTCTAAGAGACACAATTATACCAGGTACTCTGTTCAACTCTCAGCCTGCGAAAGCTGGAGGAGAACTTACAGTGCTCAGGCCTGATTGGCTTCTTTCGGGTCACTCACCGTAGTTTTGGATTGAGCCCCTCTTCTTCGTCAGTCCCAGCCTGAGGAGGCTGGATGGTGAGTACTGAGGGTGAATACTCCGTGCTTAGGAAGTACACTGTGTAGGACCAATCTTTATAATACCAGTTGTTCCTTTTCTGAACTTGTTACAAGGTAAGACCAAGTCAGGTGTTTGAACCTGCTCCCAGCTTGCAAAGGCCGGATGAGGGGACAACAGGTAACACATTTGTTTTCTGGAGGCTCTCCTATGGCAGCTATAATTTTAATTTACTTAACAGCCTTCAGCTGCAAGCTAAAAACTACTTTACCAAAGGCAGTTTGAGTAATTTAAGGAGGAAAGCATTATGGGCAGCTGCCCGAGAATTGTTAGCTTTGCAAACAGTAGAAAATACTGCCTCCACGAGTGTCACACATTTAACAGACTCTGAGCCAATCCCTTTATTTGGTCCCCACATAAGATTTAGCACCTGAGGAACATCCTGTAGCTGAAGCAATACATTTGGGAGGAGACTCATTGCTAACGATTATAATGCATTCCTGAAGGAATACGAGGCATTGGATCACATGCCCTGCTTGGAGGCAATTCCTGAGTCACAGAGAGTCTATTATATTCTTCATCATTGTGTCATTAAGGAAAAAAAGCTCCACATCAAAGTTGCGGGTTGTATTTGATGCCTCTGCTCCTACTAAATCTGGAAACTCACTCAATGATATTGAGCTGCAGCTTAAATTAACAAATACAATAACTCAAGGTTCAGCATCCTGATTATGTGTTTGTTAACAAAAGTGCAATTCAATTCTTTAATTAGCTCTACAAGTGCATTACTATAACAAAATAAAAAACACATTTAATGAGAATACTACACATAGAAACTTGCCTATAACGTTTGAATATAATACATAAAACATGGGCAGAAATAGTAAGATATACCTAATATCAAATTTGGAGGTTTCAATCAACAATATTGTGTTCCATTAGTACAACTCATTAATGCTCCACAAAGTTAGGCATCACCAAACATTTAACACTCCAAACCAATAAATATTAATTATTAAACCTGGACTTTGCTAACAAGCTTTATCATACATCATTTCCGAATACTAGTAAAATGGTTCAGTTGTATCACAGACTATCAGTACTGATTTCACAATATGACCAGCCGTACCACCACTTCAGCTCACCCTCAGTTAAATATATTCAATTTCTTTCACTTTGGTAGCCTAGGCAAATACCGTATTTTGTTATGTATAGACCGCACCAGAAGTTTTTGATGAAAAATTAGGTATAATTATATTTCAAGTATAGGCCGTATTGAATTTTTGTTTTCCTGTAAATATTGTTAAGTCAAAATTCCATACAAATTTAATAAATTCCAACTTAATTTCTCCCCTACAAATATATTTGAGATAGAAAATTTGTGTTATGTTGCAATGTTTACGAATATACATTGCACAGTTACTATTCCACAAATTGCAACGTGACTTGAGGAAGCAAAACCACATCATGATGTTACACAAAATGGCTTCTGATCAGTGTCCACTTTTAAAGTCATAGCGGGCGTGCAAACTACATAATAAATCTTTCTCTTGTACAGTAGAGATTATTGTCTCGTACGACATCTATAGGTGAGCTCCAAAATATTTACATTTTATGCGTGCAGGATGATTAACTGTGCTGGTGTCTTTTATTTTTTTAAATTTTATTTATTCTTTCCCTTCCTTCCTGCCTGTAAGAATTAAAACAAGAACATGTACTGTATGTTGAAAAAATTTTGAAAAGAATTTTTTTATGTCAATATTTTGTATATGAGTTGCACGCCACTTTTTGTAGTAATTTTTTTTTGTAAAAAATGTGTTGCCTATACACACCAAAATAATAACTTGCCTGGCTTTTGAGAATACACAACTTCCAATCTCACAAAACACCTATAAACTTTGTCTAAGCCAGGTATTGAACTCATTAAAAATTACAAGCTCTATATATTTAATTTAAAGTGTGGGTGCAGAACGACTCAATTTTCACTACTAACATTACCTTCTGCTCACCAAGCATCCATGTAAAATATATGTCACACAAATATAGGCATTTAGCACCAAGGTTGATTTCATACATAAGCACGCATCTTCATTGGCTACTACTTGACTAAAGCACACGTAAACCCTAAAATGGTCGCGGATGACATCAAAAGCCGGAACAAGGCAGTGACCCAGTTAAGATACACTATTAAAATGCACTAATTCAGACAATCTCAAGTAGCCACAGACTGAACGAATACCTAAGATTACTCTAAAATTTGGATGGCATGCTAGACTAATAACATAATTAAACCCCCTTTAAAACACTTCCCGTTGCTCCAATAGGCTCGCCACTACAGTCGTGCATACCAACAAATTCAGCTATCTTAAACTCAACCAAGAACACACCAAAAAACGAAAGACAAAAGCAGATCTGCTAAACACCAATTTAACTGAAAATGAATTTCAAACAGGCAGGCTGAAAACTTAATTTTACCAAGATGATTATTACAAATCTTTAAAAACACTATGCCTTGCCATTTACAACTTGCACTGACTCAATCGTCCTTCCATCGACGACTGCATTGACTTATTCATCACGGGGCAGGCAACCAAAGGCAGTAGATATTTAGCATCCCTAAACACTCATAATGCTAGGCCACGCATTAACAGGACGATGATAAGTCCCCATCTAATCAGTGTCAAACGACACTCCATGATGCAAAGCAGGATAAACAGGCAACGACCCGCGAAAACTGCAGCGGGAGAAGTGATAAGCCTGAGCATTGCCTCCGCAGGGGCGGGAGGGGGGAGAAGGTGAGGAGGCGTAAGAGAGAGGGGAAGGGGAAGAAGAAGGGAGGGGAAACCGAGGAGGAGCCGATGGCCACTGGCAACTCACGTAGCCAGTGAGACGATGCAGGAAGATAAAAAAATTGTCTCATATTTATTGATAGTAGATATGAAGATACATATCGAAATTAAGTCATTTGTGTGCTGGGGCTAGCAGCGAAAACATTGCCGTATGCACGTAGCTGCATCAGGCGTGTGCCTAGATCCTCTGTAGCACAGCCAGGCGAGCGCCTAGGTCTTCTGTAGCGTCGTTGGGCGAGTGTCTAGATCCTCAAGAGTGCGGCTGGGCACTGAAGTTTGCTGCTGTCACTCTGCCCTAGATCCTCGGGCGGGAGTAAGCTGTCTGTCGGTCGCTATACGATTACTCTGGCGAGTGGCGGCTTTATGCCACCCACCACTGCCGTCGTTACAGGTCCGGTTCACTTCCTAACAGCAGCCTGGTATTGGGCAAACATGACATGCACGTTAAATTCAGAAACAATGAATTTTTGGCCCGCTTCTCTATGCCATGTTCCTCTGCATACACAATTACTTGAAGTTTAAATGCAGCATTTTGACTGGCATATTTACCCATTATGCATTTGTACTAAATAAAAATTAATATAAATGTAAACTATACCCTTTGCGTTAAAAAAATCACCCGCATACAAATAAACTCAGTGACTGATTTTGTTTACATGTTTGCAGTGTGGGCACGGCAGCCAGAGATTGAAAATGGGATCAGTGACGGTGACCTTGAAGTGGCGACCTGGCGCGGTTGGACAGCGCGCGCCACGCAGGTCCGAGAGAAACATGCTGCGTGAAATAAGAAAGTAATAGTTTTTTCCCCTAATTCGGCACTATAAAAACGGGGGCGAGAATTATGCCAGTAAATACAGTGGTCAATGGAAAATTATACGTTTTCAACTAACAAAACCTGCGTGGTGCAAGACTTGCAGTACTCAAAACCAGTAAAACTTCAAGAAAACATTATAAAAATGGATTTAAATTAAGTTCCTTTATAGCCAGGCAATATCTATGATTGGTATGCCACAGTATGGAAAAAAACTGGCAAAAATCTGTTAATATGTAGCTGTATTCGATTCCAGATATTGCATAGACTATGTTTAAATTAAATTTGTTTTCATTTAACAAAAATGTTCGACCCACATATGCCAAGTTGTTTGAAACCAAACACAGTTGACAGCACAATGACCGTGAATGACTACGGAAAAGCAGAACTGGTTCATGAAAACATGGAGAGGGGGGGTTAGGTGGCAAGGCGGAAGAATGTGACACATGAGAGTGGCACAAGGTACTTAGGGAAACAGTGTGGCGGGGTGAGGGAATGGAGATACGGCAGACAGATAACAAAAGCGTGCTTCACACTGTCACGAGTCCCGCTGCAAGCCTGCTTCACACAATCTTGCCGCACAAGTTTGAATTCATAAGATTACAATTTTTCATTGAATATTTTTGCGATTCTTTGACAGTTCCTCAAAAAGACCTCTTTATATCTGTGTTCTCGCAGTTTCCGTGCTCACTATAATGTTATTTTACTGTAGTGTAGTGAAATTGAGTGGTTCATTTACACCGGTGTCAGAAAGTGTTTGATTATAGTTTATGCTTGAATTGTAAATGGCCTCATTGTCAATGCTGCGATGATGCTACTAGGCAATGACAGTTTATTACAACAATATAAATGGCAGTTATAAAATATGGTTTACCGAGAAGTTTATCCCAAAATTTTACCCCAGGAAGTGTAGTTGTGAATACCAAAGCCATACTTCCCCTACACATTTCAGCTAGGAGGAATATCGCCCTCCCACCCCCCTATGATGACAGACAGTGGTTGGTTACTACTTTATATTTTAGTAAGTATTTACACTTTATGTTAAAATGCTTGCCTCATTCTTGTTAATCTCTATACACACTAAAGTTAAAATTTGTATGTATGCAAGTATATGTGTTTGTTATCTATACAATTCTACACCATAAACCATTTGATGAATCTGAACCAAATTTGGCAAGTATATTCTTCAGTACCCAACTTAAAATATTGTGGGGGGCCAAAATTCGTTCCAGCCTCCATTTGAGCCAGAAACCCCAAAAACAAGGTCAGATATCTCTTAATATCAACTGACATCCCTTCCCGATGCAAATTTCAATGATCTCTTATGTGCTGCCCTCTAGGTGGATGTACAATCTGAACTGTACCTGTTTATTTCTTAGTTCATTATACTCTTTGGATTATTTAATGATTTTAAGGTTTTAAAATTGTGTGTTGTGGAATTTCTTCATATACAACAAACGTAATTATGCATTTTGAATACAGCAAATGAAGGTTACTAACACTACAAATATACCGTATTTACATGTGTATAAAACCTGCCACTATATAACTCCCAACCGTATATTTCATGGTTATATCCCAGAAAAAAATTTAGACGAGTTCTTAACAGAGTTTGGTAAGAAAGCTTTTGGAGCCACTTTCTTTTCCCACCCTTGCTGGACCAATACACATGTGAGAATGAACGTGATGGTGGCATCTAACATAACCTTACATTAAAAAAGTAAACAAGTAGGAAGGTTCATGTGTTGAGTGGTGGAGAGGACCTTGGGTTTTTTGGCTACTGTGTGAGGGGGGAATGGGGGAGGGGAGTTTGGTTTTTGAGGCTGTCATGCTGTCCGTGTCACCACAAGTATTGACATACAGCAGAGGAAGAAAAAAAACGTAGAAGTGCCAAAACAAATGGGTATTTCAAGGGTAAAAATGTAAATATCCAGAATTAGAAAAAGCACTCTTTTTTTTAGAGTACATGGTGAAGTGAACTTATGAAAATTGGGAGCTATGTTTGGATTATTTGTTTTATGCAAAGATGAGGACTGACAATCCCCCGAAGAAGAACAACAGTATCACAGAAATTGCCAGAGGCATATGGCAAACAAGATCTCGCCTTTCAGAAGTATGTGGTACGTCTTAGAAAGGTAATAGTAATTATCTCCTTTTCCAAGTGGGCAATGCAGACGAAATTCCTGTTATGTTTGATATGCTAGAAAATACTACAGTAAACATGATCCAAGAAAAAAGCATCTCAGTCCGAACAACTGGTGCAGAGAAACAGCGCTGTATAGTGATGTTGTGCATAACAGCTGATGGGGAATAACCTTCCTCCCTTTGTTTTCAAATGGAAAACACTACCAAAAGAAAAATTTCCTTCTGGCATTATTGTTGCTCAGGAGAATGGTTGGATGACCGACTGACTGGCTGAAGATCATGTGTTATGCGCTTCTTGAAGGACTGCTTGTTAATGGTCCGTGCTCATTCTTGACAGCTTCTGTGATACATCGTGGACAAAGTGTAGAGAGCTGTGCTACAAATGGTGTGATCTCGTAATGCTGCAACATGTAATGTCGGTTGAACTGATGATGTCGCTGTCAGACAAGGGTTCTATAGTGCTGAACAGAGGCGCTGGCTTACTTGCTGTGGGGAATTTTGGTTTATTGGCCGCCTATTGGTCCCCTGCTGCGGTATAAATTGGTGTGCATGGCCGTACGGCACAGCACAAAGTCACGTGTGGTGATAGCGCCTCTACGCACTGTTGGTGTAGACAAAGGCACACTTACCTGCAGTGGGTGTGGCCCCGAGATGATCCTGGCTCAGCTGCTGCTGGCTGGAACTAGTGCCCTGTCCAGAAGCGGTGGTGGTGTGGCTGCTGGTCCTCGTAGGCCTGAAGTACGGGCTGGCGATGTCCAGTGGTATTGGGAGCCACAGTATGAGCAGGTGTGGCTCTCCAGAAATCTGTGGTGGCTGGAACATGGGAGCTAGAGGAAACTGGGAGGTGAAGCTCTGCCAATTATCAGGCGGCATGAGCTTGGTCCCTTGGAGAGGGGCTGCTGGGGGCAAATGGCACTGAGTTGCAGAGCAAAGTTAGCTAATTTAAAAGGCATTAGCTGCCCTCTCAGCTCTCTACCTTGCACCACGTCTATGGGTGAAGGGCATATGGAAAGGTACTACGGTCTACCACAATAAGGAAGAGCAGGTGGTGAATTCCCTGGCTAAATGTATTACCGGTAGGTGGCTAGGCCAACCAGAATCAGTCCTGTTACTCAACCGGTGAAGTAGAACGTGGTGGATGGAGTGGGTTAGCTGATCTGGATGTCCAGCTGCCTCGTGGAGTGTGTTACTAGTGGTTGGGGCTCTGTCATACGTGAGCACCAGGTATTTTTGCTACCTGGTCCACAGTATGGGTAGCCATCTAATGGGCTATGTTTGCGACGTACATGTGCCTGGGTAAGGGTAGTCCGCTGTTCTACACTAGTTTCCGTTTCAAAATGCTGTCTCCTGCTTCTCCTTAGTAGTTTTGACGTCTACGGGGATGGAAGTCACAATCACCCTAGAATAAGTACTCGGGGTTAGGTAAGATTACGCGTTAATTCTCCACAGGACTATACACGGTGGCCCTTACTATCTCCTAGCTATCAATTAACTATAACCTGTGGAAATAAACTACTGTAAACCTGGTGAAGGGGACCTTGGGTCAAACTAAACAAGAGCAGATAAAGGCTAGGTAGCTATGATAACAACTTACCTTAACTAATCTATGCTATTGTCCAGAAGTGGTAGTGTGTGTGTGTGTGGGGGGGGGGGGTTGTCGCTGGGTGAATGTCTGGAAGACCATAACTCTAGGTGTTGGGTCAGTAACGTGGTGCACAGTGCACTCTGCCAGGCATGCACTATGGTGCTGCCAGGCATGGTGACCATCATGGTGCTGCAGGCAGAAGCAGGAATCATCGGAGAAGACAACACTATCAGAGGTAACCGTGGTGAGCATTCATTGGCAGCTACAGTAGCGAGTTCCTGGAAAAGATGCAACGATGCTGCAGAAGGTGATGAACCATGCATGCAGCCACAGTTTGATGTGCTATGTGCCTAAACTCTTGAGCGAGTGTGTTTGATGTGGCTCTATGGTCCGTAATTGCCATGCCGAAAAGATGTTTGTCCTGGCACTCAATGCAATGGGGCCACTGGCGTCCTGCAATTTGCTCTGCTTATCCCTCCTCGACCTACAAATTGCATATTCGCTTCACAGTGGTAACATTTCTACCAGTTTTGTGGTAGGGTAAGACAATCCTGATAGGCCATGATTCTCATGAGGTCAAAGGTAAAAATCTGTTCTAATGATTGATGTGTTCTTCGGTGGAGCATGCTCGCACTGTGTACGTAAACAGTGGGGAAACAAGGCGATACTACGTCTCAGCAGCTCCCTGATCACCACTGAAATGTTGCTTATCATTATCGCCATTGGCACACGTGCTGCACCTCTCTCTGAGCCGATAATCACATCATCATCCTACCAAACTCTGTGCATTCTCCCACTGTGGGCTCCTTCAGGTGCATCCTTCTTGGTGTTGCAATTTTAATGGCCAGCAGTGTGTTTTCTGTGCCTCCAGCTTCACATGTGTAGAACTGCAACCTTTTGATTGATGTTTCATACATTTTGCCTGTATTCTTGGCGATACTTGAAGTGTTCTTCAAAACTTTGAAATTTCCCTTGCTTTAAACCCATTAGTTTTAAAATTTTTGAATTGTCTGTTCTTAGTCCTCCCATTACATTTACCAACAAAAAAGGGAGATGGACATTGGTCAATGTTCCACAAATGAAGTTTCTTCCAAGGAGGACTGGAATATTACTACAGTATATGTACGTACCAGTGTTTCAATAAGGCACTGTGGCTGATTGAACATGAGAACATATTAGCTAGTTCAAGCTGGCTGGACTGAATGAAGGTGGCAGAAAGCATGGTATAAAACATCACCCTTACCTATTCTCTGCTCAGTAATTTGTTTTGTCAAGTTCAAAAATAATGTCAAAAATAGCATATTTGATCAGCATGCAAAGTTTGTGTGCCCAGCTGCCCTTCTAACCCCAGCATTTCTTCCACATATTAAAACAGCTGCTGTATAAACTCTGTGTAACTTTATTTCATGGTGTTTTTTTTTTATGTGCGACTTAGGGGATAATCTAAAATCCAGGCATGATTTTTGTATTAATTTATGGAACACTAAGTCATGGCATATACTACTAGATATTCTTGTCAGTCTAGTTATATAGAAAGTATCTTGATCAACATTTAAAGTTGAAAACTGTGATGTAATCCTTGTAGTTGTGCCCATTCAGTAAGTTTTTATATGTAGTTTCTTAATTTGTACATAATACCTTATCACAACTAAAGCATGTACATATATACATTTCCAATTAATTTTTTTTGCTAATGTGATAAACACTTTTATAGTGTATTCAAGATTTTTTCACACTTTTCAATCAAACATTTGAAAAATCATACAGTTTGTGACGTGTTTGGTTGTTTACTAAATATGCTATGGATCACAAGCATTTCATGCTTCTGTTAACATAAATTTATCTTGCTTTGGTTAAATCAAACATTTACTTGTATTTTACTTACATTT
The DNA here is from genome assembly GCA_029891345.1 of Dryococelus australis. Taxonomy (NCBI): domain Eukaryota; kingdom Metazoa; phylum Arthropoda; class Insecta; order Phasmatodea; family Phasmatidae; genus Dryococelus; species Dryococelus australis. The sequence continues at coordinate 101,551,367 of CM056995.1, read as the reverse complement.
TATTAATAATTACTGTACATGAAAACAGTTACGGTATGTTTGTAATGCCTAATAAGAAACAGTTCTTGTGCAAAATATTATTACACTGAGTGCGCATGAATGCAGTGCGTCGTCCTATTGGTGAAATTTTGTAGACTTTGTTAAGCTTTGTTTACAAGAGGTGGGGGAACATCCTGGAAGTAGAACTTCAGCAGGGCTTCCAAAAATGTTTTATGTAACCGTGAATGGACTTTAACTTGCATTTGTTACATCACAAGACTTTGTGAAATACCAACAACAAAACTTTAACGAGGAAAAGCGTAGTGATCCAGTGATTTTTAAAGAACATGATGACCAATACAGTAATAGTAACTTTTTGTCCAATGGCTTTGTGTATTCATCCTTGTTTTTGGCAGTGAAAATGGGTGCTTCACTAATCAGCTCTCACCATGAATGTTTGCAAGGTATGTGCAGCTTCTTTTGAGTCCAGTCCCCATCATCCCCTCTTTCTTTTTTCCAAAACACCGTAGCTTGTTGTTCCATTATTAATACAAACTTTCTTTCTCTCAGTTACCAGATTGTCTGTTTTGTGTGTGACCAGCTAGCTTGCTAACTGATTTGTCAGGTATCAATAATAACGTAATAACTATCAGTTCCCCTGATTAACACTGTTATTGTTTTATGCACAAATTTCTTTTGTTCCTGTTAAGCTTTTGCAATATAGCTTTTCTTATTATTTCCTATTTGCATTTTTCATTATGTTGTGATAGTGTGCACGACTTCTTAGTTGATGACTGAAATGCAGTGTGTTAAAGTTCATGTTTTGATGACAGTCATTCACCATGGTGACTGACAGCAGTTAAAGGACAGTAGTTAGTTGCTACAAAAGTAGTAATTTTATCCAGAAATTGCTCTGCCCTTTCCAGCATTTCTTCATGTAACCTTTGGAAATTGTAAAAATTGTGGCACATTGTTATTGTGGCAGGCTGTTGTTCCTGGATGTAGTTGTTTATCTTAAATCTGCAAAATAGATTTTGTACGATGACTCGCATGATAAATTCCATGTGAGAATATTAGGAAAATATCCTGAGAAATTAGTGCACAGATCAAACTAGCAGCTAAGTACCTCTGTGCACGAGAGAAAAGTTTTATGACCTCAGATTATCGTAACTAGCCATAATAGTTCAATCTCATGAACACAAGCTGTTTGAAAGTAGTGGCTATTAAATAGAACAAGGTATTTATTATATTCATCCAACATTCTCACAACACTATGTGAATTGCACTCCCTTTCCAAAACAAAATTTTCAAGAGTTCTTCACAATAAATATTGTTTGCCTGGCTCCTCTTTGCACTGCCATATTCTCTGATATTTTCTCATCACTCTGATATATAGAAGGACACATGACTAACAGCGAATGACCAATGGAATTGTTAGTTTTGTGCAAAACTCTACAAAAATTGGACTTGCTCTAAGTCATGTTTTGCTATCTGCCTTGCCCGAGATATTCTCACGTAAGATTAAGTATGAGTGTGCCATCTTATATGCTGTTCATGGTAAATGTCATCTTATATGCTGTTCATGGTAAATGTCATCTTATATGCTGTTCATGGTAAAGTGAACACTTTTGAGGTCTAGTTGCTTTTTCCTTTCAGCCATATTTTATTCTTTAACCACCTTTTTAAATAGGTCATTTAAGTAATAATCAAAACTTTTATATTCCACCGCACTTGGAAGTTAGTGTCTAAGACTAAAATAAAATATATGTATTGACAGTTATTTCAAATGAGAGGGTTTTCAAAAATGCTCACTTAACCATCAATAGCCTATACACAGAAGTAGCATGCATCTTGAGTCATGTAAAAGTTGCTTAATTATGGGAAGAAAACTAACTTCCAGTAATTTGAACATGCAGAAATGGTGTGAGTGATCTTTCTTCTGTGAAATAAGTAAATATGTACCTTAATTTTATATCATCAATTTTTGTTATTTTGGATATTTTGGTACTTGCCTACATTAAGGATTCACGTGTAAAATTTATGGGCATAACATTTTAAAATTGCTTAAAATACAGATATTTCTAGATTGTAGTATTTAATTTGAAATTTGTTTGACTATTGTATATATTTGCTCTTTGTTTCTTCAAACGTATGTATGTGGACTGGCATTTGGCTATTGTTTACTGAGTGGTATTGTAAAACCACTCATTTCAGCTGACTTTGGCAGTTCGGCAGATTTGAGCCATTTTGTGCAGCATATTCATGTTGTGTACAAATTTGTCTTGAACAACTTCCCAAGTCATTTCGTGGTAGTGGAGCATTTTGCATTTTGTGCCTGCTCTCGGTAATTAACATCAATTATGAGTTCATGTACATGAATTGGTTACATTGCCATAGGTGTGTTAAATTTTAACTTGTTTTTGAGTGGAAATATCTCTAAAAATACTATTTTGTATTTTATGTAAAGTATTTCAACATTGTTTTGATGAGACTGTACAAGTTCAGCAAAGTTTGATTTAACCGCAGTCATTTAATAATAGCCATGTAATGCTTACTTTTCCCAACTATTGATGTGTTTCATAACAGATAATGCATTCACCTGTCTAGAGTGATATACGTTACGAACAAAACTTTTGTATGGTAAAGTTAAACATTTGTGTAGCCGTTTCACTTAAATAATTAAATATTGCAGCAGGATTATCCTAAATAAACAATAATGTTAGTGAAAAATGCAGCACCAAGAATCATACATTTGATTGAAATGAACTTTATACCACAGACTGGTGCATGACAATACACAATTGAGGATTACAGAACTGTACATGTTCTCTGACCTTGAGAATTCAGTATGGTGCGATCAGGGCCCCTAAATGATATGGCATGGAATCAAAGAGGATCTGGATATATTCCTGGGGAATCTCCCTCCACGTGATTTGTGTGAGAGTCCACAAAGCATCAACAGTGGTTACTGGAGGACCGTGATGAACAAGTTGCCGACCAGCCGTATCCCAGACATGTTTCATGGGCAACATGCCAGGTAAAAGTGCAGGTCAGGGAAGCAGTGGTACCCGTCGTCCATTGCAGAAGGCTTGCACATACTTCACCACATGTGGCCAGGTATTGTCCTGCTGAAATATGGCATGTGGAGTTGCGTGAAGGAGAGGTAGCACTTTGGGCTCTAAAACCTCCCTGATGTAGCAGTTGCTGTTCAGATTGCCCTCAATACACAGGTGTTTAGATCACATGTTGTATACAATGGCACCCCACACCGTCACACTTGGTGTTTGTCCACTATGCCACTCCACAATGCAGCCTGCCAGATTGCGATCACCAGGGTAGCGTCTAACACATATGCGGCCATCACTATAGGACAGGTTGAAGGACTCATCCGAAAATACTACATTTTGCCACTCAGCATGCCATTGGTGGCGTTCACGTGCCCATTGCAGTCTGAGGCGTTTGTGGTTTCAGGGCAATGGAAAGACACTATCTCCAGCCTGCAGCAGACGAGGTCGAACCATTGACATTGACAGGTCCACGCCCGTTGCAGTTCTCCAGTGTCGAGCCAATACTGTGGACGAGGCTCTATGGTCTGTTACGGCCATGTGGACAAGATGGCGGTCATCCTGTGCTGTGGTCACATTGTGTGGTCTAGTACCTGCTCGTCACTGTGTATGACCCTCTTGTATCCACTGGTTCCACACACACATCACTGTCATAGCAGCATGGCCTGTGGGTGATGTCATGATACAACAAACCCTTTTCCCGGATGTTGATCATTCTGCTCTGTTTGAACTCACTCACAAGCAGATATGGCGCTTTTTAACGTCAGTGAGGCTTACTGGCACTTGCTTTCTCTTTGTTTGACGGCTCTTCACTGATCTGACTGAGCTTGGCGTAACACTGACCTTTCCGGTCACACAAGAGAGGACGCAGCTGGGCCTACGTGTATGCCCTCTCTCTGCAATTGTAATCACTTATTGCTGATACACCGTTCTACAAATCCTCCAAGTTTTGATTCATTTGGGCTATTCTTTCTGGGTGTTGCAGTTCCCACAAACAATAGTGTATATCTGATGCAAATGAACAAATTAGCTATGGCTCGATACGAAAATAATATCATACCAATACAAGTTCTGATAATCAATATTCTTCCAATCTGATATCTGAAAACAGATTTTTTAATTGCTGTAAATAGACTTTTTTTTATTAAAGCACTTGAACAATGCAATTTGAACATTTGAGATAGGATAGGATAAATGAGTTATGGGTGCCTCATGGTGTCTGGTCCCTCCCATTCTGAATCCTAGTATAATTGATACAGTTGCTTGCAAAACTTGTGCTTGCATTAAACGTGAAAGATCTACCCACATCTGAGACGTTTATTTTCAGTGTTCTTTGCTTGCTGCCTGACAATGCTGCATTATTATGCTGGGTTCAGTATAACTGCAGAAATGAGAGTTTATCAGTGTACAAAGGTATTGCTTACTCCTTACTGTAATATGCAACAATGTTAGTGGACATAAAAAGCATAACAATCTTTCACAATACAGTAGAGCAACTGTGTTTTAATTATGTTAGTTGATACATGAAACACTTCATTTGAAACCTTTTCCATTTCATACATAATTTTGTAAGTTACATTGTATGCCTTGCTTTTTCTGGCCGTTTAATGCATCATCTATACATGGTAAGAAGCACAACTTCATATACAGTCATGTTGCTGTAAATTTTTGGCATCCAAAACAGTATACAAATGAGCTCTGCAAACAACACGCTCAATTTATCTTCGGGCAAAGGCAAAGTGATGTGTGAAATTACCTTCCATTAAATTGTCTATCAAGGATGGTTCAGGGAAAAATAGTTTTGATCCTTCTTGTACTGCTCTTGTAATCACAACAAATATTTAATGCTCTTTTCACAATAAATCACATTTGAAACAAGGAAATATTGTTTCATTACCAACAAGTCTCGTACTAGTCTTGTTTTTTTACAAGCTCTTATTTAACTTGTTTACATGTATGGTGTCTGTCTGACCTGTATGCAATGAACTGACATGCACTCTGCCTCCAGCGCAGTACTGTTCGTCTGGTTGCAGCCTGAAGTGTGGGAGGGGCCACCAGTTTTTAACTTTTCTTTTTTAGTCTCATGAATGTATAAGTAGTCTACATGTATAATAATAATAATAATTATAATTATATAATAATGGTTGAGACTAAAAATAGAAAAATCATTAACTATAAAACAACCTTTTAAAACTAACCTTTTATAAATGCATTATAAAGAGAAAAATAATTATAGTAGGTACAGAATTTGTAGAACTTGTAAGACATAGTCAAAAAGCCATAATAAATTTTACTACACATAATTATGTTTATATCAATTCATATTTAATGTATAAAAGCTTGTCGCAATATAGAATGTATACGTACATTTGCATAAGCATAGTATGCACATATCTTGAGTAAGAATCTTAACGTTTCACAATATAGAATGTATACCTCATTTGCGTAATCATAGTAAGCATATACCGTATTATGTGTAAGGCTGTTAACTATTTGCAATATAGGACGTATAACTCATTTGCATGCGTAGTAAGAACATACCTTGTGTAAAGCTCTTAACTATTCACGCCAAGCTTATGTATACACTAAATATAAATTGATGTAAACATAATAATTTGTAATAAAGTTTATTACTGCTTTTCGGCCACATCTTACAAATTCTGCAAATTCTGAAATTACTATAATTATTTTTCTCTTTTTAATGCATTTATAAATAAAAGGTTGGTTATGAAAGGTTTTTTGTAGTTAATTAATTTTGTTTGTGTGTATATTTTTTAGTGGTATTATATTGTAATGTTTCAGTTCATGTACCTTGGAGTTAGATCAGTTGCAAGTATATTTAATTTGTTTAAACTGTTAATCGAAGTGAATAATGTAGACAATGAACATTTACTTCGTAACTTGTATCAGAACGGAGTGTATTGATATAGCTTGTAAGATTTTATTGCTTCTAACATAACTAAAATATTTTTACTATTTAAATTTTTTAGTTAATAGGTTATTGTTATGTCAAGTAAACGTTATTTTTAGCCTTACAGCTGCAGCCAAATGTTGTGTACTACATTGAATGTGCTGCAGGATCACCATGTATTGAATTTACTATATATTTATCACCAATGTGCCAATAACGAAAAATTTGCTGATAACATTGATATCCAGTATTAATTATTGGCTGTGGGGCCATCACTATAACAAATACTGTATAGTACATATCATTTCTTGCACTAATACCAAAATAAAGCACAGTAAAATGTCAGATCGGTGTGACATAACAGTCAAATTTATCTTGCTGTTTGAACAATACTAAAATATGTACTGAATTTATTCTGCAATGCAAACATTTTTAACTTTCAGTGTTTTAACACATGAATAATTAGAAGTACAATGTTGCAGTAATCATAGCATATCATCATATTAATACAATTGATACCTTTAAACAATTTTTTTTTGTTCATCATGTGCCCTCTTGAAAGTTTTTTTTTTTTTATCATGCACATTTTAACAGAGCTTGTATTTAAATACATTCTTCAGTATTTTATCTATTTCATATCACTGTGAAGTAATTGAGAGTAATATTCTCAGGCGGTTGTGGTTTACTGAACACAGCATAATGAAATTGTTCTCTGAAGGAAGTCGCAGCTCGGAATTGTTCATATAAACGGTGTTATAACTTTAAGACGTTGCCTTAAATACTCATTATAAAGTTGGCAACAAATTAAGGGAAAAGTAGTTTCACTTTCAAACATGTTAACAGCGTAATTTTCAAAGTTTGTGGGTGCTGAATTTTAGTTATTTTCCATTTGTTTTATGCACATAATAAAGGAATGGAAGTATTAGTGCACATATTTGTATCCCTAACTATTACACTGTTACACTAACTCAGAGCATTAATAAAGTGATAAGGTTCACAGCATTTTCAATTTACATAAAGTGGAAGAATACAGAATGGGCAAATGTGCTTTAATAACTGACCAGCCACTATCAGAATGTGTGTAAATCTTCAGGTACAGGGCTTGGATGTTGGAAGAGAATTACTGGAGCTCTTCTAAATGCAGTCATGTTTTATACTTAATACCACTTAAAGTTTATGTGGAATGCATGTGGAGTTTGAATTAGTAGAATCATGGTTTTTACATTTGATCACTTCATGAGTAATTGTGTTACATAAGTAACATTTCATATTTCATGGCAGGGAATAAATCCATGGACTCAAGAATCAAATTAGAATGGGAATTGTAAAGTGTAAAATTCTATGTGTAAAAATACCAACTTGAGATTGTGACACAAATGAGGAATATATTTTTTCCTTATCAGCATTTCTGGTTATACTAATCCTGTCTCCGCCTGCAGGGTCAGAGGATAGTGTGTCCAGTTTGCTGCCCAGGGTCATGTTCATCTTGAACAAGGTGACAGGGGTGATATGGTTATTTGTATTTATTTATTGATTATAAGTCTTCACCAAAAAATTATGTAAGACATATGTGTTTTATCCTAAACAGATGGTTTACTTTTTGAGAATTGCAAAGTTTTCAAATGTGAAGACCATCTGTTGTATGATTTGTGCTCTAGCTGATAGTATTATAATTTATTATTGTATGTAGGGGGCCTTCACCAACCATTTTTATAGTACTTAGGCCAACTTTTTATGATATGAGCATAATTACTACCATGATTAAACATCAAATCAGTACCAATACAGCACAAGCCAGTTGTAACAACAATGCTGCAAAGTTGCCATGAAACTTTGTACCTTTGCTTTCATGTTGCAAAATGTTGTGGCACCGTGCAGGGGACGTATGATCGCGTGCAACCAACGATTATTATAATATTTATTCATAAAATTTAAAGTATGGAACTTGTCTGTGAAAAATTAGTTTAATATCCTAGAAAATATATAATACATGTTTTAAATATATATCAGAATCAATTTTATTGCTTTCTTAATGTTTATTGGCTTCCACGGAAAATTTGGTGCATATATAATTGACAAGACAGCAAGAATAGATCATCTCTAAAAAAAAAAATACACTAAACAAACAAAAAATTAGAAAAAAATGCTAAGCATAATCTCCAACAACAAAAACAAATGCCCCAAAAAAATTTTGCCATCTGGCTTTTATTAGGGGGAGAATTAGATACATAATTACTACTGGATGTTGGCTTAAGTTAACAGTTGCCAAATCTAATGTTTTTTGGTGCTTTGTGTTTTTCCATGTTTTTGTGGGCATTATTGTTTCCATTTTGTTTCAACTTAAGGTTCTGATGCCGAAGTTGCCTCTGAGTTATCTCCTATACTGAATACTGTATCTTACCCTATGATATGACAACGTATACTGGCGTCGGCCTTAAATGAAGTGTAGGGGAAAACGTAGACAGATAGCAAGGATACTCTCCAATAAAGTTTAGGTACTTGCTTTTTAATTGCTTCACAATTCAATCAAAGTAAATTAATTTACAATATGTGAACTCTAAGCAGAGATAAATCAATTATGAAATAACAATATAAAGATGTTAATAACTTTACTAATTTACAGATTGCTTAATTAAAATTCTTGCTTGCAACCTAACTTCCTACGCCGGCCTATCCTGTGCCCTGAACAAATTCACCTTACCACTGAAAATATGATCTCGGAAATGGACAGAAGCTCCTCTTATCCTGATGTCGAGAAGTCTGTGGAAATCGTCCTCGGCTTTAGGCTGCGTTGGCTCCGACAGCAGGTCTCGGGCGTCACGTCTGAGTGTGGCAGAGTGGATCAGAGAGAGCATGGCAAGCAGCACCTCTGCCTCTTTTATATGGGCATCTTCCCTGGCAGGTGCTCCCCTTTCATCATGCCACCCCTGCTTCCCTCAGGCTTGCCTCGTGCTGACTGCTCTCCTGGCCCTCGTCTCAGCGTGGCATGGGTTCGACTCTCATGGAGGTCACAACAACTTCTGGCTTTGATTTCCGTATTTGGTTTGAGAGTATGATTATTATTTAAAGATAACTGTCTTGAAAATTTTTATATGCATTACTTCGCTAAGTTGAGTAATTTCATTACTTCATACCAATTTACATAAATATGTTGCTACACTTTGTGATTGGGAATGGCAAAGGAGGATGCAGCATCTTGCGGACTGATTTCGTTTAAATTTGTAACTACATGGCGGAGATGAAGTTCTCGTGAAACACAAGGCATTGTGTAGTGAGGGGTCTGTATGCTTGATACAGTTGCTGTTTTCAACCATTGAAGTCTTAAATTTCCTGGAACAACATTATTTGTTGATAATGTGTTTAAAAACCATTGTGTGTGCATTTTCCCACACATTTGACATATAATTTGGTTATTTCTAAATGTATGACTAGGCCATACATATCATTCGCAAGTTGTTGAGTATCTCCTAATTTGGGTTTTTGTATCTACATCTATGTTATTTGAAAGAGTAATATTTGTGTTGAGTGCTTAGCTCTGTAAGCATATTTTAGGCTTGTTTCTTATAGTTACCAAATAGTTCATATTGTTCTCGAGAACAGTACAATTTGTGGGGACCTATGACAATCAGATAAATCAAATAAATTTACTGGATGATGTTTTGTTGTTTGCTAAATTGTTTGTCTTATTCATTTTCCGTGTGATTTAGTTAGGCAGAGTAATAACAGCACTACCTTATGTTTCACACTTATGTTCTGCCCACAAATTTTAAGTATTTTCCATTGAAAATATAACTTTGTAGTTTTACTGCAGTATGCCAAAATCCATTTACAAACTGCTAATTTTGCATGCTCCGCAGTATATAAACACAAAGTTTCATGAAATCATAACATTGATGTGACATTTCTGTCTTTTAGTGGTCGATAGCCAGAGGTTTAGTACTTGTGAGCAATATTTCTTCATTGTGTTATAAAAAAATGTAGGTAAACTGTTTTGAAGTGCCATGCTGCTGTGATCAACTGGAAATTTTCCAGGTTTCGCTACTGGGATCACATCATACCAGGCAGTTCTTTCCTTTAGAGTCATTGTGGCTGTTAAAGACGTCTCTCTACAATCCTCCTCTGTGAGACATTAGGATTGCCACTCCATCTGAGAGCTGTTTTATTCTCTGAATTGCTTTTCAGAGCAATGTTCTTCATAATTTTGTTTTATATTAATTTTGCATCTTGAGATGCCTATTAAAGCATTGATTCACGATACCATTCATCAGCAAAAAAAAGTTGAACTTTTTCACGCATCATAGTTTTTAGTTTCTTAAGATTTTCAAGCTTAGGGTAAAAGCTAATATAACGTGGAATTTTTGAGGACTGTAATTTAATGTGGTGTAGTAGTGAATGCCAATAGCACAAACTGAAGTAGACGTACTCAGTCAGTTTTCTCATCATAGAAATATAATGGTGATATTGATGTTCCTGTAATTCTCTGTCGTTGGGTAAGATGTTCATAAACACTCAATGCATCTTTAAAAATTATTTTTGTATTTAAGTTATATTTTAGCCAATAAAAATTATTCCTGGTTTATTACGTGAACTTAGTAGCACCTCTATACTGTAAATATTGTTTGTAATAGTAAATCTACAATTTACACCTTATTAAACCTTGCACTCAGTATAGTGTCTTGCATGTATGCTTTTACAACCTCATCAGGATCAGAATCACTTTTTTAATGATTCCATGTGTAGTAAATGTTTTCATAGTTGCAGTCTGCATGCTAAACTTCCTTTGAGTGTGCTACAGGTGTATAAAATAGTGTATCCTGTTTCCTCTTTGTTTTCAGATGATTCTCTGGTGTATTACATAAGTGGCACACACATTCATATCTACTTGTGAAAATTTTAGCTCTTTAAGCATTAATCGTGCCCCTAAACTCTTACCTATTGTATAAATTGTATATTTGTGGTATTCACATCAGATGGCTTGATGCAGATTTTGCGAGTTATTCGTTTTTTCCCCGAAATGTTCACTAATCTTAACTGCAGAATAATTTTTTTAGCTCAGAATTTTTGCGTAAATACATGACCAAGTGCTAAGAGTGGCTTGCACATATTTACATTGTGATGTGATGTTAATAAGCTTTGTTGCTCTGTCTGCCAAGTGATAAGTATAATTGCCCGTCCAGAATGAAACTGAGTATGTACCAATTAGAAATTATGTATGTTGTACATGCTAATGTACCTAATATTGTAAGTCGTCGTAATTAGTGTACTATGTTCAAAATGCATGGGAAACACTGTGTTCTAACAGTCTGTGTAATAGGGATGTCTTGTCTTGTACTAGGCATGTGTTCTGTTGTTTATTATGAACTTTATGAAAAAAATATCTTGACTGTCATTATGAATTTAAAATAAAAGTGTATTTTATATCATAATGTTTGAAATTTTTTCCTTCATAGTAATCCTCTGTGTTGCAGTAGTGCTTATGCTGTGTTTCAAGAATTCAATTTTAGTGTAATTAAACATTAAGTGATAATTATTATTTTGTTAAATTGCAACACTGGTGAATTGGGTGTACTGTTGCATGATCTTCCACATTGGAAACATGTTCAGGTAGAAATGGCTAAAGTCTTTCCTTTGATTGTTTAGTACCGCCATTTATATTAAAAATCATAATCAAAGAAAAAAATTTTAAACTACGTATTCGGATTCTCAAATGTTGAGAAACTATAGTTTTGTTAGTTGATTAGTCATTGATAAGGTAATTCTGATGGAGAACAATAAAATACAGGAGTAGTAGTGAATCTGCGTAAAAAATCTAAACAACACTTGTACACTTCTTGTCACAAAAAATGAGCGATCTCGATCTCATGTAGCTGAAAATATTTCTAAGTCCCACTTCGGGTATGATCGGCAGGCTGCCCCCTCCCAAGTCACAGGTGCGTGCCGTGGCGTGGGCGTGGCTAACTGCTGCAGGAAACATGGCTTTGGAGGAAAAAGGATACAAAGCACAAATAATAGTTCTGAGAGCTCAGTTTTGCCCGAACATATTCCAACACATTATATGTAATGCAGTTAAAGTAAATTAGTGGCGAAACATTCGGAATTATGAACTAGCCTGTATCAGATCTGAGAAACAAATAGTAAATTATAAATTTGAACAGACCACATTGGACCACTGGAAAAAATTACTTCCAAATCATTCATAATTGTAAATATGAAAGGAGGTGTTACATTATAATTCCCCTTGCCAACACACACGAGATCTTTGAAAACATAAAGTGATAATCACTAAAAACATTAAATAATACATCATATGGGATAATGTTTACATATGTATAATAATTAGAGACCATGAAATGTCTCAAAATGAATGGCCTGTAGTCTAGACTTCACAGTCCAATGAATACACGATCAACTACTGTATATTCACTGTTTGTTTCTCCAGTAAGTGGTCAATATTACTCTAAAACATACAGCACGTTATCCCAAACGTCTTTCCTTGCCAGCTTCGTATTTACTTCGCAAATTCCTGAGTGAGCCTTGTTAACTGTAATCCAATGCAAAGGTAGATTAGGTCTGTGTAAAGTTTAGCTTGTCCTCAAAATAATCTGCGCAGTTTTCCCTGTTCCTGTTTTGTTCTGTTCATAAAGTAAAGGCCTATTTACGTGGACAGACATGTCTTAACAAAATTTGGATTACAGTAAATAGTTATTGATTATTAAAGTGTTATAACAAGAATTTACGACAGTATTATCTGCGGAGTGATTATAGTTGCTTGAAAGATCTATGATTATTTTAAAATACTCAAAATATTCACCTTTTAAATCATAACAACATATAGAGTACATGCAGTGAGCTACTAGATATATTTCGAAGGAAACTATTCGCATTAATGTGAGCACTTCTTGATGCCTGTCGCATTTTATATATGGATGTATGCACCCAAATATCAATAAAGATTACGTATTAAGAAATAACTCAGTTTTTATTTTCATTTATACACAAACTGAAGTATAAATAAAATTGCTTCCATGTTTCATGTGTGTGTTATAGCACCATTACAAAAAGTGTTAAGAGCTCACTTTGGCGCTAACAGTCTATAGTACCGTTACATCTAAGCTCGACAGTTCAACATGAAGTGTTTTGTCATGATATGGTTTCTCACCGAACTACCTCCATTGGTGATTCGTTCTAGTAATGGTAAGTAACCCAATTTGAAATACTTGGTGGCTGGCAGACACCACACCGACCAGGCACCTAACTGATTGGTAGATACATGTGTAAGTGTACTTTCTAGCAATTGGCCTCTCAATGTTTCACGCCATGTTATGCGAATGCTAGACATTGTGGTGTACACAACTACCATTTGTTTGATAATATTTCACATTGTGATCACAAACATGATTCAACAACATTCTATATATATATTTTTTATTAATCGTTGTCAGTCCCCCAATTACAAAATAAGCAAAGTATATACCAATTTGATACCTGCGTCATCTTGGACTGTCTTACACACAAAACATTCACGCATATAAATATTTTCTAAATGAATGTTTCTTTTAAGAATTACCTTCCTTGCGTGATAAGGTATTGCAGTTTCTCAGTTTGAGTCCAAATTGGTCGACCAAAAACTGAAAATTTAACCGTTGGAAGACCGTATTCAGTGCCTGTAAGAAATAGGTACACAAATAGAGATAGAGCATTGCATTTTCTTTAAAACACATCTACCAACATCTGACTTTGAAGTCCCCGCACTTTCACCTCGTACCTACCAAAATCGTAGAGGTTATAGTGACGTAAAGGGTTGGGAGAGTGGAGGTACGTTTTAAAGATTAGTAATATGACATGCAGTCTAATGAAAAGTTACTGAGCCAGAGTTCCAAAAGTCATACAGGAAGGTCCGTTCTGACCCACGCAAGTTCCATTTCGCAGTGGTTTTTTAACAATATTTAATGATTTATCACCATTTTGTTCTACTTTCTAACCCTTTCTTCTCGTTTATTAGGTTTGGTAGGGCAAGTCAGAAATTAATAAATTCACTATAACAATTTAATTTATGTTGTAAGTAGTATATAAAAATTACTTTGGCACAAAGGGATGGGGGATAGGGGCGGAGGAACCACCCACCGCCATGTTGGAATTTCCCATTTTTCCTTTTCTCCCTCAAAATTTCCATGTTTTCCTCAAAATTGACTAAATGTCACTAAAAATTTAGATTTTCAGTAAAAATGTCCCGTTTCTCCCTAAAAAATTCCCATTTTTTCAGGCAGAGCAGTGAGATGGATCGATGACCCCGGTGACCGGGATCAGAGACTCCAGGGTCAGGAGAGCAGGACCAGGACCTTTGACGTTTGACCCAAAAAATCCAAAAAGTAAAAGAAAATTTTAAATCCCAAAAAGTATTTAATTAAATGTACTAAAAAATATTCTTTTTTAATGTTTAAAAAGTTTTTTAAAAATTGTTGAAAATGTATCATCAACAATTTATGAAAAAGTTATTTATAAAACTTTTAAGAAATGTATTATTTAAAATGTATTCATAAATCATTTTAAAAATCTATAAAATATTATTAAAAATTAATTAAATAATTATTAAAAATTGTTTAAAAAATGTATTTACAAATTAACTTTCCAGAGGTCACCCCTCACCCATATACATCCACCATCTTGGTAGGTGCAAGGGACGACCATCTTGGTAGGGGGCCACCATGTTGGTAGGCGACCGCCATCTTCGTAGGCAGCCACCGACTTGGTAGGCGATCACCATCGTGGTAGATATCACCTTCAACCATGTTGGATGCAGGTAACCATGACCTCAAACCCATGACCTTGAATGACCTAGAAAACCAAAACTCGAGAAAAAATACATAAAAGTCAACAAACATAATTCATTACAAACTACCACATGCCATACTGGATGTAGTACTCTCGTCCTTGACCCCATGACCTTGAATGATCTTGAAAACTAAATCTCGATAAGAAATACATAAAATTCAACAAGCATATTACAACTAACTGCTACCACCATTGTAAATGCAGGTGACCTGACTAGAGAAAAATACATCAAATTCAGCAAGCACATTACAATACTACCTACTACCACCATATTAGATGCAGACTACCTTGGCCTTGACTTCAAGACCTTGAAAACAAAAACTTGGAATAAGATACATTAGTCATAAAGCATATTACATCACAGACTACTACCAGCATATTAGGTGCAGATTACCTTAACCTTGACTCCATAACCACGAATGACCTTGAAAACCAAAACTCGATAAAAAAAACATTAAGTCGACAAGCACACTACAATACTAACAACTACCACCATAATAGATGCAGACTATGTTGACCTTAACCCCATGATCTTGAATGACCTTGAAAACAAACACTCTTAATAAAATACATAAAAGTCAGCAAGCATAATACATTACACGATACGGCCACCATATTAGATGCAGGCAACCTCGACCCCATTACATCGAATGACCTTGAAAACAAAATTTCGAAAAGAAATACATTAAAGTCAACAAGCATATTACATTACTAACTACTATGACAATATTAGATGTAGGTGAAATTAACCTTGACCTCATGACTTTGAATGACCTTGAAAATAAAAACTCGAGAAAAAGATATGAAAGTCAACATAAATATTACATTACTAACAACTACTACCTATTAGATGCAGGAGATGTGAACCGTAGCCCCATCACCTTGAATGACTTTAAAAACAAAAACTAGAGAAAAAATACATGCTTTGGAATTCTTGTACGTATAGTTCTGTGCCATTTTCAATCCACTGAAGTTATCGCAGCCAAATTTATGTCTTTAGCTGCAACTTGTGACCTCGAACAAGGCGATTTGGCCATTACACCGTATGTCTTCTGGTAGGTACTGTTGCCTGCAATTTTTTATATGGTGAATTTATAGCTGCCATATTCATATGTATCACTCGTAATATCGAACAAGGCAATATATATGGACTACCATACCACAAACCTTCATTATTCTTTGGATAAACCTGTTACTGATGCCAGAATGGTTGGCAATCCTATTAGCTACTTTGTTAATCTGTATGTCTTAACACTCATACCTATTTAGCCTCGTGGTCATAACACTTACTCATACTTCTTTACTACTTCCCTTTCACTTCTATAGAAGCCTTTCTATATATTCCTAAATATTCACTGACATCTATTGAAAACTAAATCTGCAGTTAAATATGCATGTAGTGGGGTAATGTTTCTAGGTCGGATGCTACAAAACCAGAGCCGCGTACGTAGTTGTTCCACTGCTCCCCAACAAACCCCCGCACACACGTTCAAACAATTGCCACAACGTCTGGCGCATACAGTAGCTTGCTTCTTGAACGCTGGCTCGGACCTGATCGAGCGAGCCTATACATGTTTGCTCCGTATACAAATATACGTGCAACTGAGCGTGCAGTGTCGTCTCATTTCGAAATATTTTCCACGCCTAAATAGAGATAATTTACCTGTATTATGTTCAGTTCATGACATAGCAAAGTCATGTTTTCGGCTATTCTTTCAAGCTGGTTTCTTTAGCTACATTGTTTTTATACCTTTTAATAAAATATTCTGTAAAGTGAGCGCTTTTAGGCAGACATAGCCGTTTAAAACGTAACGCTAATATTAATATTCGTAAAAACACTTGGCTTTAGCATGTTAGTACAAATTTGTTGTTACGGCGTCATTGCGTACGTAAGTCACAACATCTGTAATCCAATAGTGAACGTTGAGCATTCCTGGGGCCGTGGTGGTGTAGTGGTTAGACAACTCTCCTCCCATCATGGAGAACCGGGTTCGATTCCCAACAAGGTCACCTCCGGATTTTCGCATGTGGGAATCGTGCAGGACGATTCCGCTGGTCGGTGGGTTTTCTCACTGATCTCCCATTTCCGCCACTCTTGCATTCCGGTGCTGCTCCATACTCATCTCGCTTTACTCTCAAGGGCTCTGTGTTAAGAGCCGCCCAAATCTCTTCACTCGCTCATTAAGCATTCCGCCTACCAGTACGTATTTTGTCCAGAAGGGCGAGACGCTGAGGACGACCCAGGCACGCGCATCACATGCGTCATCGTCTCTATGTGCAAGATACTGAACAAGTGTGCAGTCTTTCCTTCAAAACGTACCTCCGAGACAACTTTAAATTAGGCCTATTTCATAAAATGTTTGCTACATTTTCTTATTACCAAACAACAAAGTAAAAATATATTTAGCTTATAGTTTCTTGTCGTGCATTTACATCGCAATCCTATATTCTTAAACTAAGCTTTCACCCATGCACTAAAACGGTAATGCTGAATATCTGTTTACATTTGGACAGCTTCGTTTGGCATGATCAGTGTGAATGTAAACTGAACTAGGCTTTAGGGTGAAATCATCCAACGGAAACCTTGGAGTGAATGAAGAGATTCGGGCGGCTCTTAACACCGAGGTCTTGAGAGCCGATGAGGGTGATTGAAGTGAGTATGGGGCGGCGCCGGAATGAAGGGGCGGGGAAACGGGAGGTCCCCGAGAAAACCCGCCGACCAACGACATCGTCCGGCACAATTCTCACTTGCGAAAATCCGGTGACCCGACCGGGGATTGAACCAGGTTCGCCTAGGTGAGAGGCTGGGAAACCTTTGAAAATGCTTTTAGTAACGAGTACAGCTAATCGTGCCGTTAGTATTTTCTACCCGTTGCAGCGCCCGTCCGTGTCCATCGCATTACTGAAGGATGAGGGAGCTCAACAGGGCCACGATGTCTGGCGCGAGCAGTAGTGAGAGCTGCTAGCAGTGACAACCGCACACAGCCAGGCGGACTATGAAGTGGTTGAATGAGGAAACCACCTGACTGCCTGTTCGTTTTGTCGCTTCACTAGGCACGCCTTGTTAAAAAAAAAAAAAAAAAAAAAGTCTACTTGGCTTATTTATTCAAACAAATTGCCGCTTACGAAATAAAATTGACTTCATTTTTTTGTTTGGGAAAAAATATCTTTGGAAAGCAAGGTTAGGGTGCAAACATGTTGAGATTGTTTTTAATAATGTACTATTCCTAGTTACACTTTTCGATTAGATGAACAAAAACATAGTTTGACTAAATATAATACACTGCAAATACATTATATTATTTTCTATAGAATTTCTCATGTCATATGTTTTCTCTTTTGCATGTTTGTTATTTGTTTTTATTTGCTCAGCAAACATTTAATTGTAGGGCTGCAAGTATTAACACTGACAAGGGAACTGGAGCCTCTGTGTTACAGACCACAAGATTAACTGAAGCTGAGTATTTGCAAGTTTCATAAGAAAAAATGTTTCCCACGAAGACTCATGGTTCTGGACATAATCACAATTCAGTCGGCGAATTAAAACATGATAGGGAAATTTGTAAGGCACGTACAGAACCCGTATTTCACGTCATACCTAAGTGGCATCTGCAAGTAATATATGATATTTGTTGGCCACAAAATTAACATTAACTGAGAACAGAGATGAAAAATGTATGTAATTCTTTAAACGATCAATGTATATGTGAAATACTGTATGTATGTGAAACACAGCTGTAAGTTAACACCAGTGACATGAGAGAGACATAAACGGCGCTTAACAATTAAGGTATTCAGAGTTGATAGTGGCGAAGAGAGGTACAGATGGAGCAGCGACAGAAAACTGAGTATCTGGAGTACCCCGACACTACCCACTGGCCAACAGCAGCGCCCGCCATGTTTCCTACACATGAAAATCCGGATGTGAACCCGGTTTGTCGTGTTGCGAGGCGAGTAGTCTGACAGTTACAACACCACAGCACCTACAAGCGATTAAGAAACTTTAAAACTACACATCCCTTTTCTCTTTTTTTTTTTTTTTTTGGCGAGCTGGTTTTCCCAGAGGAATAACTTTCCCTATCCTATTGTAAAAGCAGCAAGAGAAACGTGAGCCTCCATATTAAAGTTATTTAACTTGAATTTTAGTGCTTTGTTAATTCAACAAGAAAGGCAAATAATCTGCTTCCTTGAATACCTCTATGTTAAATGTTGTAATGCTATTTTATGTCAAATGTTTGAACGCAGATAGTGCAAGCCGACCTGGTTGGAATTTTGGACTGATATGCATGTTAAAAATGTTTTAAGTTCACTTACAGCGCACGAAAGCGTGAAAATGGCCGTGGGATTGCCTAGTATAGTCATAGTAGTTAAAATATGCCGATTTCTCCTGAGCATAACTGCTGTGTTAAGCGAGCGAGGTGGCGTTTCAGGTCGGAAATGCATGCAGCAGCGAAACAAATCCTGCAGCTCACATCATTATTTTTGGGCTACAGTATCGTAGAAGGTCACATACAGTTCCTTCAACCCCCGCTCTCCAGTTTCCTAGAGGGCTGTGTTTTGTAGAAGTTATCGTATAAAGCGAAGAAAAGATGCACGTTTTGGACGGGTAATTGAACTAGCGTATAATTTTTTGTAATCTGGCACTTGAACTTGTCAACGCTGTCAGAAAATAAGCGAAATGCCCTCAAGCCTCATAGTTTTGCAATATATTTAATGGCAAACTGGCTGCCGATCAAAATATTTAATCTAGTTTTTAACAAACGGCTATCATATTTTTCTGCATGGGAAATTGTATAGAGCATAAGTGAAGAGAATAAAACGTTCTACAAAAAATATTTTGATTCATTGAGTCTATATTTTAATGATTGAGAATATGCACACAATTAGACCCTAAGAGTTAGTATATTTGCGCATATAAGTACCCAATTTATCAATGATAAAAAGAAAGTTAAGCTGAATTTGCTTTGATAATGCCTGTATTATTTTATGTTAACCCACATTTAACGTACCAATATCGGTCCAGAAACTATTTCTTCCAGATATTTTGTAATATATAACATGTTTTGTTCAAAGCACTGATAAAGTCTCATATCATTCGATGGTTTATTTACAACATGCTGTGTTATTTGTATCAAACTTCCGATAACATTCACTAGTACACGTGCAATATTTCAAAAGTGTATGAACCAACCCCCCCCCCCCCTTTTTTTTTTTTCGTTCCTTGGTTGCACGGTTCTGTATTTAGAGAATAGTAATCAAAACGTTCATGTCGTCGCCATGTTAAAAATAAGTGACCAACCCACGTAAAACGTATGTTTATTTGGTCAGCGTAGTGAATCTTGTTTGCCAAATTAGTTAGTAACAGGTTTATTGTTTCCCGACATTTGACACGATATAGTTTCTTCTTGTAGTAGTACCTTACAATATTGCAGACTAAAGAGACAATGCTCCAGCATGTTTAATACTTGTAGGTGAAACGTTCAACACACCAAGTTTGGTTGAAATTGTTCAAACAGTATGCTACATGCTGTGTACCAAATGAACCTAAAATATTTAGTCACCATGTCAAGATTAAGTTTCTTACACATTTAAGTCGCATATGTTAATAATGTCATATATAGTATTAGATACAGAATAGTTATCAAAATGTCTATAATGCCAGCAATTAAAACTAAATGCCTGAACCAATTAATTCATATCAGTATACTGTTTGTTTGTCAACATTGGTAGGAATGTGTAGATTGTTTTCCGTGTTACGATACAATGACTTTATTTTTTCATGTGTGCGCTATATTACAAAATGATGAATGAAAATGATTATTTATTGGCATATTTACAGTAATGCCTTTAGTCGATACTTTCTTCATATCAAATGTAGTCGAATTATGTACACACACACATATGTATATGTGTGTGTATATATATATTGCGCCGTTGTGAAAATACAGTAAGTGCCACATTAATCTTAGTTGTATATGGTACCATGGCCTTCTATAGGCCTAAAAGGCCTTGTCTGCAAAATGTGGCAGGAATCTATTGTGTAATTTCCGAGATATGATTTTAAAAGCTTATTTTTTTCTCGATGATGAACCAATAAGAACGTACCTTCGTAGATGAAAGACGTACATGATTAACTGTGAATATACACGATTTGGTTTTACCTTGTAAAATAATTACCCAGATATGAAATGGCGCCCTACTGTATTAAAATATCAACCTTTCTGAAAATAAGCAACCGGCTTGGCAGAACATTGTAAAAATCAAATGTCCTTACTAAGTTCAATATGTGCACCGAATTTGGTGAAATATGTTTCACAGGATCGAATATTATTACAAGGATACATACAGTACATCACAGACAGACATTTGCATGATTATACAAGCTCATTCTTCCAAGGAAAGTAGCTTAACATTGAATAGAAGTGAAAGTGAATTGAGTGTTTCAAGTTAATCAAGAAATTATGAAGGGATTAATTATCCTTTATTTCGAATTATTAAACAATTGTTAGCATCACCATTAATATTCGAAATAAACTGTTTACGACCGCAAATAAATTTCTCACAAGAAAAAATAAGTAAACGGTTTAAATATTACAAGCTGTGTATAAAGTTTCCTTTTTTGTTAATGTTTAAATGGATTCAGAAAGTATTTCGTACAACTAATGACATACCCTGTTAGGTTTCCTTGCATTTTTTCGTCGTTTCACATAATTCTTTGTGGATGTCATTATTTTCGTTTTTCCTTCAATAATATAGCTTTATGATATGTACTTAAGTTTATGTTGGTTCAACGATGCAATGAGGTAGGCTGCCGTTTAAACAAAAACGTTCAGTTTGACTCCATGCTACATACACTAACGCAGAAGAAAACAATGAGAATAATAAGTCTGGCGGACGAACGTTTACTTCCACCTGAGATATAATTTAGGTAACGCCACATACAAAAACCTCTACTGGAATCACGCTGCAAAATGTTTTGTTGCCTTCTCTAAAACATGCGGTAGTAAGTCATCTTCTTGCTTCGCATCCAGTACAACAAATATTTAGTGATCTTTGGCGCGGGATACTTTATTATGTAATAATGTTGAAATCGTATTTTTGCTTGTATTCACGATGAATTTACGCATCATACTTTATGATTGTTTAGTTTTGTGTGGTGTGTACGACGTCAGGAATGCGATTTCTTAACTTAAATTATACAGGCTACGTAAATAAACATACAGTATGTGTTTGTCATGATTACGGACGATATACGTAGCGACGTGCCCAGAGCTCAAGGCAGGTGCCAGTGCATATAGAGCCGTTAGATGGCGCAGACTAAGTTGACCAGGGGGTTAAAGCAGCCTGCCTGTCTACGTGGGTCCGTCGTAGATCAAAGTGCCACTGCAGCTGAACTGACGCCATAAACGTGGTTAGCGTAAGCGACGATAGAAGGGAAGAGTGTACAGAGAACCCCGCAGGGTTGCCAGATGTACAAATCAGTGTGAGTCAATATTCAGGAAATTATGACAACCCATTACTTCACGCTGCAAGGCGCGTGGCGAGTGGCAGGGCATTTTAATTCCCGGGACCATGAGGAAAAAGAGATAAAGTTAATATATGTCATAACCACGGCGAAAATATATTGAAAGTGAAGTGGCCCGAGTTTTCTTCGGAAAGAAATCGGCAAATTTGTTCAAGTATCGTTTTTTTTTTTTTGCGCGCATGCTGACATACGTACATTATCTGCTAAACGCTGTTCACGGTAAAATTAGCACTTTTGAGACACTAGTTACTTTTATCTTTCAGCCATTTTGTATTCTTTAACCACCTTTTTAATTAAATATTGCCATGTAAGTAATAACCACAGTGTAAATATTATGCCGCACTCTGAAGTTAATGCTTAAGGCTTAAAGTAATATATATTTATTGACTATTATTCCAAATGAAAGGGCATAGACAGATACATGCCAACTTACAAAAGAAAGACTCTTGGCAAGGAGGTTTGTGCAGTTAAACTGAATGTATTCTATCCCTGTGCGTGTGATGTGGGAGTTAAAAAAGACATACAACGCCGATCAATGATTTACAAACACCACGTTGTTTTGTATCTTACTTCAAACATTTTGCAGGAAAGGTTTGCCAACGAAAATCAAAGCGAATAAAATAAAGTTAAATTGTAGGTTTGAGAAACATGTTGAGGCCATGCATACATACAAAAACATAAAATAACGTCTTAAAAAATGATTAAACCCCTAAGAATTCAAACGAACCATTACAAGTAACAAATATTTCCATACACGCTAATGACTCCCGTAGTATTTCCCATCTAGGAGACTGTGCAATGTACTGTAAAATTATATAAAAGTACAAACATGCTGACACAAACCGGGAGTGAATGGCCAAACGTACTGTCGCATAGAGAAGAAAGTTATGTTGTGAAACAAATCCGTTAGAGATCTGTTACCAGTCCATGCGCTATTGCAAGAGACCTACGACAAATTTTCAAAGTCGCGGTCACCAATAACATTGGGAAGAGTGTTCAGTAATAGTGACTATAATGCAAGAACACCACGAAGTAATCGTACATAGACAAATGTATTTATAAGAAGAGACTTAACTTCGCGAAGGTATATTTACAGAACGATTACTGAACAGACGTAATATTTCCAGATAAGAGTAAATTAAATGTTTTCGATAATGACAATCTGCTAAAAGTGTGGAGAAAATCGAATAAAGAGAAAAATCTCCAACATTCTCGTCCTACCGTCAAGCATGGTGGGGGTTCTGTTACGGTGTGAGGGTGCATGAGTGCATGTGGTGTAGGTGAACTGACGTTTATATATTGACTATTGGATCAATACAAATATATTGATCTGCTTAAACATAACTTGCCATCTAATGCCATACAACTTGATGTAGTAATGCACATTTTACGAGGATAGTGGTACTAAGCGTGAATACTGTGCAACACGAATACGGCTGCTGTATAATTGTCCTCCTGTAAATAAACCACCCCAATCCTCAAACTTAAATTCATTAAAACATATTTTGGCATACTTAGACATAAAGCTACGAAAACGTCATATTTTAAGCACGCGGGACTTGAAGGATTTTATCCTTCATGAGTGAAACAATATCCCTCCTAATGTCATACAAACGGTAGTAAAGTCAATGCCAGCGCATTTGAGAAGCGTTCTGAAGCAAAAGGGAGGGCATGCTAAATATGAAATGGAGAATTTAGTTTGTTTATGTTGATGTACGAAAACATTTGTTCTTCGTACGAAGGTGTATGAACATTTCTGATTCGGAAAACGTGCATTTATTTACATTTTTGTAATATATTACTTTGTTTCTTTTATAAGGAATGTTGTTTATTAGTTTTGTTTGATGAAATGGAATACAAAATACAGCTGGACGCATACGTGTCTGTCAACATATTTGCTTATTGTACAGAAGTCGTGAAAAGAACATGATGTGTGAATATTTGTGATCGTCAATGTATATACATATTAGGGCCTGTTCTATTTTAAAATGCTTTAGTGGTATTATTCAAACACAAGAATGATTTAGTTACATTCGCAATTTGACATTACTTTAATTCTTACGCAATCTGAACAACTTTTAAGCCAGTAGAGACTACTGACATCAGACTTAATAGACACAGATCTGCCCACCACTGACATCTAAAATGTTTTCAGTCTGAAAACAAAAACAACTTAAACGTTGCGTATATGCGGTCACGGGCAGAAATATAAGGACAGTGGTAAATAGCAATTAGTGACATTCGTAGATAAGTTCAGCCTAAAGGCAGAAAATAGGTAATCAGCCACGTTTAATGTTACTTAGTGAGGTACAATATGACACACAAAACAAACAACATAAATTACGGTATCACTGCATAATACTACATCATCTGTCTCCAGTTCTTATAAACGTTGGACATACATCAGCAAAGTGTTGATCATTGTTCACTCCACAGTTATTTGTTAACTTCCCTTTCTGCGAACAACGTCCATCAGTCTATTTAGCTCTGAATTAATCAGTTTTCTAGTAATGTCTGGCCCAATGCTATTACAATTTGGTAGAAACGCCTCGTTTGTGTTTTGCAGCAAAAATTTTTTTTTTTTTGTTTTTCCTAAATCTTCTCTCCAATTCCTCCAGAAGATTCTCAGTGGGTTTCAGGTCAGGTGAGAGTGATCGTATATTGTATGGCATATGGAATGTATTGTAGATGATACATTTCGTAGTGTGCTTAGGGTTACTGTCATTTTAGAAATAGAATACCATTCGGTTTCTGGAGTTCGACCTTGAATCTCATTCCTTCTGGTTATGATATTTTGTTTCGTTGTAATATAAAATGTTACAGTATCATACAATGTATTTAATTTGTTAGCATATGTTTGCATCCATATAAAAAAACATATGTAACAAACAAAGTTGTTCTTGTGTCTATGGTTTTGACGCCCGCTGTTCTTTGGATTCGAAACCACCTCGCAGCTTTAGTTTGTATATAAATGTGGTCATTGTGCCACGTGGTGTGCCATTGGTTTTTTGTGTTACGTTTTTATGTGAGAGTTCATTTGGCCCTGAAAAGGGCCGATGGTGTAACCTCAATAAGAGGACCAGTATCCCTCATTCTCAACCACCTGCCGCAGTCGTCATGGTAGAGAGGCGGCCAGAGAAGTAGCATAGCGTTCGCTACTAGCTACTTCATCCCAGGCATCCGCTATTAGCTCCCAGAGAGCATCTTTATTTGCTGGCTATGGATCAGGCCAGTTTGCCGCCATCGTGCGCTTCGTCTCCTACCAAACGTTCTCAATTGGATTCAAGTAGGCACTGTAAGGTGGCCAATCTACGCGCTTTAGTTGGTCTTGCCTTGCGAACCATTCTTGAACCCTCTGAGAAGTGTGTATAGGAGAATGGTCCTGCTGGAAGCGCAGTACACCATCGGGCTACAAAAGTCGCACAGAGGGAATCATAATGTTTTCTAGAATATGTCAGTACTGCCCGGCATTGAGGCCGCGTGTATTCGGACCTCGATCTTCGATTATGTGCAACACGCCTATCCCGCGTGCACTCATCCATCCACAACACGCAAACGGATGCATGACCATAACGAGAGCACTCGGCCACATATTCCGGATTGTGCCGGGTCCCACGAGGTCTGAAGACACACATCGGCCCATCATTAGCCGAGGAAAACACACACTTGTCGGAGAATACAACATCTGACCAGTCACGGTCAATGTTTTCCTCGGCAAACACTAGTCGATAAATCCTGTGCTCATCGGTGAGCCTTTACTTCCTTCAAGCACGCCGGGATTTAAGTCCCGCCGACGTCAAGCACCAAGGCACAGTACTCAAGTTGCCAGGAATGTGCGTGGCACCTATTAGCTGAATGGCGCTCCTGAAAGGAGTCAACTGCGCTTGGGTAATCAGACTATTGTCCTCGGCTGCAGTCGACACCCTCTGTGAACGCGTTCCTCCGCGACGAGTCACGTCACACACGTGCCGGAACTGTCGTACCCATCGACTCGCAGTGCTCTCTGGAACACCGTAACATCGGTCTGCTTCAGCGGCAGAAAAACCTGCCGCCTCAACAAGGCCTATGACTCTCTCCCTAACCGACTGGCTTTGGTGAGACATCGCTGCAGAATGAAGTTTCACTTCCTTGAACCGTCTGGCCTTGGCGAGACATCACTACACGATGACGTGTATTAAAATGGGTGTATACGCCTGTGACGTAGAAGGTACGCATGCCCAGAGTCGAATGGGGACTAAAGGTGTACGAAATGTGTGTGTTGTCAGAGGATATCTGTTTAAAAAGGGAGACCATAAGGCGTGTCCGAAACTGCAGTAAGGTCCTCAGCTGATCACGTAACGAAGTTCAGGGCTACAGATGCATGGGCAATCAGGAAGAAACTTTGTGACTTTGGAGGGGAACGCTAAATGCCCAAACCGCCCGTCAAATCATCTGATGCTTTTTACTTTCGTTACCCGTCTCATGACCATGTTAACACAGAGGTGTATAACACTAATATGAACAGTAAAACACAGACATGTTAGTTTGTGTGAGAGTAACCCTTTTTTTTTGTCAATACATTTACTTGTATTATATTTTGATTTACTATATGAAACACCAACAAGACAGCTGATAAACGTAGTATTATTATAGGCTGTTCACGGTAAAGTGACCACTTTTTAGGGCCCTTCTAAATATCTACTTTCATCAAATTTCCATCTTCCTGCTGCTTTTTAATATAAACATTGCAATGTGACCAATAAACACAGTGTATACATTTCCCCAACCTCAAGATTTAATGCCTGGTGCTGCAATACGATATATTAATTATTGGTTTACTCCTCTTGGGAAGGCCTTAAAAAGTGCTCACTTACCATGAACAGCCTATTGCAGGGACCAAAAAATAGTAAACGAAGAAATAGGTTTCCTACAGATAATATTGACCGCCTCCTTGGCGAATGCGCATCAGCATGTGCCAGATCACAAAGTTACCTAATATATGTATACACATTCACATTCCTTACATTTCCTAAGTGATAAAACAACTTCGATGTACACATTTTCGTAGTCAGCAACTTTAGTACGGCCAGTGTTGTCACATTACTTAGAATATATCGTACATTCTGTAGGTTGTTACTTATTTCACACAAATTTAATTAATGGACATTATCAGTGAAACATAAATGTGCTGTCAATACTGCTATGTGTGCCATGCGCAGTAAAACGAGCAGTAGGTACGCAATAAAGCTCTGAAAGAGGTCTGGAAGTTAGGGGAGTTGTGTGCGGAGGGCCGTTACATTCACTATTTGTTAGGTGAACGCATAGTAGGAAAGAAAAAAAGGTTAAAAGATGTATGTGTGCGCCACAAGTATAGGTTGGACGTAGTTTGAGTTAGAAGGTGTTAAACGTAGGCTTGTATGTGTCTACATGCATCTTAATAATTTTGCAACCTTTAGCTTACCATAGAAGAAACTGAAGATCCCTGGATCACTGTAAATAACATGCACAGAAGCAACTTGCATACATTCTCAGCACTTCATATAAAATACAACATGTAAAATCTGAATAATTCATATATTAATGAAATGACAAATAAATAAAATCAGACCAAATGTGTTATGCAATTCAACGAGATGTAAAATTCAAATGTGAAATATTTATTAAACTTTAAATATGCATGTAAGCAAAATCACTTTACTCAAAAATCAAATTAACCTTACGTTGATTACCAAAAATGAATTACCACCATCCAGTAAAGAATAGAGTTAAATCAATTAAGGAAATTAAAACAAATTAAAAGATAAAAAATAAAATATGACTGTAGGGCTGTTGCAAAATTAAACAACTGACAACTGACTTAAAATTACAATCAGAAATAAAAATTAGTTTATAACCGGAAGTAGCTTTCCTCAATTTCTAACTGTTTAAGAAACTGACTAAGCTGCCAAGTAATTAGTTGCATTTACAGTTCTCACAATCCAAACCTTTACTTGAAAATGTCAATTTAAGTTTTAATTAATTTCAGAATAATTACTCCTCACTTTCACTCAAATAGTTAAACTCTACTCAAATGAGATTACACCAAGTTCAGTAGTTTTTATATGTTAATGTGCTCCGGCGTTAGTAGCTCATACGGGAACTCAGGGCTACTGATTATACACAATTCAAAGTTCAGAAAATGCCTAGTTCCGTAAATTAAACTTATTTTGAAAATAATACAAGTTCATAGAAATAGATTACAAGTGAAGCCTTTCACATAAGCCTGCACCCATACTCTCAAACTCCTTGGCGTCACCTGTATTCTGATGCGGCGCTAACGTGGCTGACATGGCGCCTGGCGTCTAGAGATCGGTGTCCTGGCGTCTCCAACAAAACTCACGGATACAATTAGCTAGACACCTGCCATCAACCCTCCTCTATAACCGGCTGTGGCAGTGACCTAATCACTACTTCTGGGACTTATACTAACCTATTCTTAGGTTGGCGCTTGGGATTCCCTAAGATTGAAATCTCAGCGAAGATACAATTAACCATTTATGTTGAAAGTCCCACCCAGAAGCAAGCCTTCCGGCATCTCCATTCAAGACTAGCCAATCGCGGCCTACTTCCGACTAGACCTCCTTAAATAAAATAAACCAACATTAAAAATCTTTCTAGTAAGAGAATAAAGTAAATAATTAAACTTTAAAAATCATAACGTAATTACTGAGAACAAAAATAAATATATAAACATAATTTACAATATTTAAATAACAATGTGTCGAAACTAAGAAAACTGCATTAAAATTATCATAGAATATAGAAATTAAGTGGACTGGTGGTTTACAGAAATCATAAATTATGTGATTTAAAAATGTTACCATTACGTATGAGAAATGTGTGAAAATTAACATTCAAATGTGTGAAATAAAATAAATAATACAATTCAAACACTTATATAGCTAATCTGCATGTACCAAACATAACATAAAAACATATGTTCTGTCGACCTATGACAATAATTACTCTTGTAGGATATTATGCTTGAGGCTTTCACTTTATATATTTATTAAATTCCTATATTTTACAATGATAGTGTATGTCGGTTTTGTGTAGAATAATTATGAAAATGTTTTAGTATTGTCACAACCAACTCTGTTTTTGTGATGAACTGGCAGAAGAAAGACGCATAGTCCAATCTTGAAGTAATTTATACAACATATGCTCATTCGCAGTGGACGTACAGTAGTTCCACTAGCCTTTTAATATCGTGGTGTGTATGATCAAGTTACCGTATTGTCTTTACTGCTCTTGACAATTATCAGTATTCAGCAGTACACAGGACGAGCTCTCGACACAATCGGCATTCTCACATCATCGAGCGCTGTAGCTTCTCTATAACACCTTATCCCAATACAAACACCACGTAAGAAGACAACAGCTGATCTCCATAGACTATGTTTACCATAGTCGACGGTATATTCACTGCAGTTAGTTCTACACCCATATACTAATAAGCGAAAAAGAGCTCAAAACTATCTAATCGCGTAAACAGGCAGCACAAAATGACTAACACACACATTCTGTGAGTCATCTGACTTGGCAACAGGGACTTCTGCAGCAGCATTCTGGCACCATTAAAATAAATAGGACACGATCCACAGTGATTGTTACCAGTGGCCTGAAAGTTGTTCATTTGCGATATAAAGCAGAAATATTCAAGCGTTAACTGGATATTTTAAAGTACCTGAGAGTAATTATCGCTCTTATTATTTACTTGTCTTGAATCTGCGTTTTGTTCAGAGGCAAAATGTTTGTTGTACTGAATATTTTATTAGACCCTATGTAATTGTGTTAAGATGTGTGTTCATTATTTCAACAGTTCGCACAATATATTATATGCAAAGTAATTTACTACACAGCGATTACTATAACTATGAAGCCATTTTCAGATATGCCTTCAAAATAAACATACACGCAACAATTTTATATCTGTTTTAGTTTTACTGACCTAAATAAATGTTACGGCAACATTACCATTTTTCAACGTAATGACTATAGGAATGTAGTTTTGGAACATATTAAAAATCACACTTTAAAGGTTTTCTAGTGTAATTATACAACGATCGCTAGGAAGTGTGTGACCTACAACAATCTTGTAGTTTTCACTCCATAAGGATATCTAGTGACTATGCAGAGTCTAAATGGGCAAGCAGAAGGTTGTTAATATTACAATTGCCTCATCGTTCTACTGTTTCGTCGGATTTTGCGTCT
This sequence comes from Dryococelus australis, assembly GCA_029891345.1. NCBI lineage: Eukaryota > Metazoa > Arthropoda > Insecta > Phasmatodea > Phasmatidae > Dryococelus > Dryococelus australis. The sequence continues at coordinate 101,520,823 of CM056995.1, read as the reverse complement.
ACAGGTTGTTCGCTGTAGCTTGCGCGCTTTTGTAAATAGACAGTGCCCGTAACCACATATGGTTTGATATGTGCACCGGCTGATGTACTGCTGTAATGCTAGCCGCTACTCCGTAAACGGGTTTTTTGTTTCGCCATCGCATTATAACTGTCCTGTTCCAATCCAATGGCCACTGAAAATTGATTCCTATAATTTGCGCAGGCCTATCACTGACAATGTTGCTTGATAAACATACTTACTCAATGTCATGATAAACATACATATGTATACAAATCACTTGACCTATAGTAACACCAATGTTGCATGAGGTGAAAGAGATAAGAAAGTGGGAAGGGCTTGCAACATTGTACTACGTTAATCGTGGACAGTGTATAAATGGTGATACTGTAGCTGATAAATAATAGATTTCCCGGACCGTAGTCGCAGCATTGTGTAAAGTTATTTGTCTCAAAAGTAAAAAGACAAAACGTCAAGGCAATGGTCAACGAAATTCGCAATTTGTCACTACGTAGTGAATTCGATAAATTCTATGAAGATACGTTCAGTGACCACTGCTTAAAATTGTATTTATTTTGTGATGTTAATCTCGTTTTACAACTGATAATTCATCACGTAAATAATAATAATAATAAAATCATAGCAAAGATTCAGAAGTTCACTTCGTGCGTTTAAAGGTTCGTAACTAAATTTCAAAACTTTTTACAGTACCACTGTAATTATTTTTTGAACTGGTAGGAGGACGTTACCTTGATTGTGGTTTTATATGCTAAGTATGTTACACTGTTGCACCGATTAAAAAGGTGCAGTTTAATATATACGTGAAATCAGCCCAATGCATAAGTATTATAAGGCTAAACCCAGTAAATCAATTCCATAAAGTAAGTAATACATTTAAAATGACCTCTTATAGTATTTTATTGTGATGAGTAATTTCTCTGTTGCATTAGAAGGTCGGTAATATTTATTAGCATCCAATTTTAAAACAGATCTTTAAATTAATATTGGAATACACAGCCAAATTCATAGAATACTTTACTGTGCAGTGTATTCCGTCCTACATATCATTCTAACTACTGTTTCTCAACATGAAATTCTAACTGCATTCAAATTACTCTTGTTCATGAAACATGTCCTCCCATAGTACATTATGTGTATATATTGTGGAGTCTATTGTGGAGTCATGTTGATTGTCTTCCATAATACGTTTCAGTTATGATTACAAATGTTCTATCATAGTCAAGATCACGAGGCATCACAACCGGATATATTGGACAAGAATAGCAATCATACACAGGTGACATGTTTATACTTGCAGCACGATACTACGTATGGATTGTAGGAAATCAGTACTTTGTGCACCACTTCCCATCCCTCTCAGACAGAATTAACCGCCGCTACACCCACGTGGCTTCGTTGTGTGCCCAAAGTTCATCCGATGTAGTGACGGGAATCCTGTCACAACCCAGTCATCATTCGACCATGGACCACGCGTTTTCGATTAACGAGAGATCCAGTGAACACGCAGGCCAGGAAAGTAGTGTTACATGGTGGTCATCCAGCAGCCGTCGGACGATGTGTGCCACATGAGATCGTGCATTGTCCTATTCGCACATGTCTCCAAGTTGCCCTGAGGTAAGGGGACGAAGACAGGTTCCAACACCTCTGCGATATAACGGTTGCAGGTCAGTGTACCAGCGATGTGGACTAGGCACGAGCGAGACTGGAATACGATGTCACCCTATGTCATTATTCGAGGTGCCAGGTCGGTATGACTATACATTATGTAGGACTCGATAAGACGTGCACCACGATGCTGCGAGAGGTTAACGTGACCATTGTCATGTTACAGGTAGAAGCGGAACTCGCTGGTGAAGACTATGGCAAGCCATTTGTCCGTCCATGTCCGACATGCAACTCAGAAGTCTTACGACTATGGAGTTATGATGATCTATGGTACATTTAACAAATATTATGTGTTTAATGCCATCCTTGATTCAGAGATAAAACTCGTTTAAAAATAGCAATTCCTTGTATTGTATTTGCTAAGCAGAAGAAGAAGAATATTGTGTAATGTGTGCATAAATAAATGTGTTTCGTTTTAAAACTAAATATTTTGTATCTCGAGTTATGTTCTGCTCACGAAAGTTTACATAACACTGTTGGTAAAGAAAAAACGTATATTTGATATATTTAGTATATCAGTTTTATTATAATTTGAAGAAATTAAATAATATTCAGTAAGACTCTAGCCATCACATGTGTGTATATATATGTGCGTGTGTGTGTGCATGTGAACTTAATTATTTATGAATTTAACAGAGAGAAATTAAGGATACTTTGCAAATAGAAGCTGTCTCGAACATTATCTTTAGACCTGGCGTGTAGCAGCAGCAGAGACGTTGGCAGGAGTCAGTCGGCAGGCGTCAATCTTTACATCAATCCTTCGCATGTGGAGCGATTCTGTTGCATGTGGAACAATTGTGGAGTATGCGAAGCGATTGTGGAAAATGTAGAGCATGTAGAGCGATTGTGGAACATGTGGTGCTGATTATGGTGCATGTGGGTCAGAAGTTAAAATAAAATTCCCCTCTTTTAAAGTAAAATTATGTAGTCTTTTCATCCAAAGCTGAAATTTGTATTCTTTATTTAGTCATCTTACTTTGAAATTTATATATATATATATATATATATATATATATATATATATATATATATATATATATATATATATATATATATATATGTCCCTCGGTATAGTTAACGTAAATTGTTTTTGCACTTTGCAATAAAATTGCCTAGCACTATGGTGGGCATCCAACAATATTCACCATTTGTTGAAAAAATATTTTGCACTTTGTTTTCAACCAGGCAGCACACACAATCGGTATCGGAGGAAGAAATCGAACATGACCTACTTTAAGGAATCATCTAAGCGTATTCCTGTAGTGATTTCAAAAAACCATGGAAAAAAAAACTCAAATCAGGATTTATGGATTGAGAACTGAACCTGGGTCATCCCGAACGCACATACTGTGTTTTATCATGGCAGCATCTCGTTATGTTTCATAGAAGCAGGAATGTTACCCCACCGATACTGGGTCATACATATATATGCATTTCGCCTTGCAAACATTTATGTGGATGTAATTTCTGGTCTCACTACCATCGAATTCTGCTACTTAGACATAGGATACCTAAGTGTGTAAACGAAAAAATTCGGCATGAACTGCTCAACATTATCAAACTGTCCTCAATTGCATAAATAGAGCTAGCAGCTAGTAATCCGTTGCAGATCTAGTATATGTGCCGTCTTTCACAGAAAGCAATATCAGATTAAGAATACTGCTAACTTGAAAAAACGTGACCTTTTTGTTTAGATGCACCAATTACCTCACTATAGACTACGTGGAAAAGCATTCGCGCACTTTGATGTTTTTTTAAACATATATTTATCTTTAGGAGTTTTCATAAGGCTGATGATTTCTGTTCGCATTGCATCAATGCCCATTTTTGGCAACGAGCTGTATGTTAAGCGTTACTGGCAATATGGCGATGACAAAGGTTAATGAGCTGGTAAAAAAAAAAATTTCCTCCCATTCGAATTTAACACTTCCAACTTTTTTCCTTGCGAATAATTATGTATCTGGCAATGACTCGTGATGTCAAAGTACACTTGGTGGATAGAGACATAAGAGCATTTTCAAACTTATTGTTATATTAAGGCATACAAAAAGTTGCTGCTGAAGTAGGATAGTCATGGTGTAATATTCCCTTAGCAAGTTTATTGATCATAGATACTGTAAAATGCATGATTAGGGCTGTGAATATTAATGGTGAACAGTTCTGTTGAATTTTGATACCTATGTTATGAATTTGGCAACAATATATTACGTGGTTCGGATATTATAACCACCTATGATTATAAGTAAACATAGGGTATACTTGACCCTTCGAACCTCCTTGTAGTCGTGGGTGATGTTTATGTTATGACTTTAGCAACTAAACCTTATGTGGTTCAGAAATTACAGCCAACTATGCTTATAAATAGACATAGGGTATACTTGGTCCTGTGAACCTTCCCACCATCGTGGATGATGCCTATGTTAGGAATTTGGCAATAATATCTTACATGATTCGGAAATTGCAGTCAACTATGCTTATAAGTAGACATGGGGTGTACCCTTCTCATCATCGGGCGTGCCGCCTTTGTTATGAATTTGAAAATTATATCTTATGGGGTTCGAAAATTACAGTCAACTATGCTTATATGTTAGGTCTGGTGAGCGTGTAAGCCGATGCTGGTATTCAGTACTGCATTACGGTGCTAGGTCGACAGATCCCGAAAGGAATGACAGAGCATGAGACTCGGCACCCACCAGGACACTAGGTTTAAGGGTCCCAACACCCTGACAATGGATTGACTGAGCTAGAGGTTGGGATCCAAGATGGCCACCGTGGGTGTGAAGGAAAATAGGAAATTTTTTGGGGGGAAACAGCAAATTTTCCCCCATAGCATCTTCAGAGATGGTGGTCGCCTAGTTCCCGTGTCCGCAGCTCTAAGCCCCTCTTAGAATGCCAGTTTGTATACTACTACATGCAAAGCTTTACTTGAAGATATGTATCAAAATGCAGTACTCAGTGGTTACTACATTAGAAATATTATTATATACAGCTTATTAAGGTTCTCATTACTTTCACTGACACCAAATCGGTTGAACAATTTCTGAGAAATGCTATATAAGCATTATATTTGAGGTAGTACTGTCTTCCAAAATGGCTATCATTATAGACTTATCTACTGGTACCAGCAAACATCTGTGCACGCGAGTCCAATCTTATTCCCTAGATTGCGGCTCGGCACAGTCCGGTCTCTAGCTGAGCGGCAAGATTGTGTCCTGGCAGTATTCACGTGGACATAAAAACATTCGGTATTTTGTCTTGACTAACAGCAAAATGCAAAACCGGACACGGAGACTTTTTGCTGGCGATAAAAGGTTGCAGTGCTCTTGTAAAAGTGTGTGCTGGTGGATTTCTTTACCTTCTGCGTGTATTGTTCGATATAATACAATTGCTTTTCTATTATTGAGTGCAATTTTTCTGTTCAGATATTAAACAGTATCGAACTAAAATTACATTATATAAAAGTAACAATGATGGAGGTGGAATACTTTCTGTGGTTTGATGCTCCAACAGATTACATGTTCCTTTTCCACATTTTCATAATATCTTTCAATATTAAGATGGGGGTGAGTGGAGGATACAAATACTTGTTCTGAAGGTTTACGGCGCGGCTTACGAAATATCTCAACGGGAATGCATTACTCAAGACAACATTTATTTATAAAATTGGCAAACATTGAGGGGCTTGAGACAGCATAATACTAAGCCAACTTGAGCACATTTTACAGCATAGCAATTTTATTTTAAAAAAAAATCCAAAACATACAAATTATAACACACAAAGTCGTATATAGCTGTCATCTATCTAGTCAGTACAGAATGTAATTTCGTAACATATCCATAGTTTTTGGTACTATATTTTTGATGACATAGAATTCTTGAATTGTCTCTCTTGTCGAAATCACCAATCACAATACGGAGCAGCGAACTAATTTACTCTAACAATGAATAATAAATTTAAAACTTTTTAAATTATAATAATGTTATATTTAATGATAAATGAATATTTAGTACAATCACAGCTAGACAATAACACAAAATAGAACTGAGAAAAGAATAAAGATATATTTTTATTTTCAATTTTTTTATTCCAAAGCAAAGAGTGATGTACGAAGGTTAAGCTAAACTATAAATGTTTTAAAACAATGTTCAAAACTTTGCCTGCAGTTTCTGCGTATAATTGAGCGCAAATATATGCAAGTGAATACCAATCAACGTGGCAGTGAATTATAGGTACAATGTGGAACAAATAATTAATATATTACTTAAATTGTAACTTATAAATTATCTCCAATGAAATATGCTGCTTTTCGTTCACTTAAAATAAGTTCTTATAACTACTGACAGTGTTCTGGTTGACCTATTGGCTGCCCACTGTGGCGCAGTCGGTTAAGTGTTGAGCGTGAGTAGTTCCGGTTTTGAATACCGGGTAGAGCAAGGGTGTGATTTATGTTTGTCCGTAGGAGTCAACCTTTCATGGGAAATGTCACTTCCGATAGGAAAAATACGAGAAAAAAGTTGTCACGGAATTATAAACATTAGTGCTGTAAATCTGGAATAGTGTGTACATTTTATGTTACTTTTACAAGCAAAACCTTGAAAACTAGTAACCAAAAGAATACTTGCCTTTTCTTGTAATGAATAAATTAATCTACTAAGTGGACTTGCAACATATAGATATTTAATATTACAGCCAAGCTTGTATTTCAGTCACATTTGTAAATAGAGTATCTAAATTAATATATAGCATACTTTCAAACATATATTTATTCATACCACAAATATAATACAAAGCTTATTATCTTTTATATTATATTTAAATAAATATGTTCCAACTAGAAATCGAACCTACTACTTCTTGAAGAAATACGTGTGGCCTTAACTTCAACACCAACAAACTAATATACTTATTACTATAGCCCAACGATAGTGTTAGTTTAGAATCTGTTTGTGTAGTAATTTGATAGGCATATAAACAGTTAATGTTTTAGTTTTTAATGAATTTCAAATAGGATTACACATTTGCACAATCGTGATATCATGATCGAGAAAATATTTTCTCTTAATGAACATTGCATTTGGAATAACATTTACTGGCATAAATTATATACAAACGTATATTACGGTATGTTAAGTTAGTACAAATAACTGAATCATAAATGCTACAGAAATATTTTTATATTGGTTACGCCATCTGATGAAGCTAGCATTATTTGAAAAAAAAAAAAAAAAAAAAAAAAAAAAAAAAAAAAAAAATCTTTACAGGTGGCATTAATTTTGCACGTGAATCGGAATTCTAGAAAAAATACATAAACCGACAAGATACAACACCTTCTTATATAAACTTTAAATGTTTACTGTGATTTTGGTGAGCTTTTCATTTGAACAACTAGGCGTATGTAGACCACAATTTCATATAAACTACCATATAGCACGACAAGAATGCTTACACGCAGATTAATTGGGTGGAATTTGTAAAGTAGATGAACATTATGCTGTAGATTGTAATTTTATTATCTAATTTCTTGTTTTATAAATACTGTGTGTATGCATTCTTTATAGTGAAGGTCAGTCCAATATGAGTAAAAACACTCATTTTCGCGACTTTGTGTAAATAAAGAAATAAAACATTTCCTATACTTTCAATAGTAAAGCACTGGCCTGAAACTACTGTTTTGTTATACATTGATAAACTGTACGTATACATTAATTCATGTGGAATTGCACCGAGTGTTAAAAACTAAGTTGTATTCCAGTTGAATATTTTTTGTATGTCATTTTATATAAATAAAATGGTCAAGATCAATTTTTAACACTGGGGATAAATTTTCGGTACCTCTGCGAATGTCCTTCGTTCTATATTGTCTTACATATACTTGAGCCCGCCGTAACTGATGTTTGTGGAATAGCCGATAGTACGGCCAGACCTTCGTGCGCATCTCTTCAACCCTCCCCCCCCCTTTTTTTTTTTTGCTCTGTTTAACACGCTCCGCCCACTCAGACATGCACAGACGTCTGCCGGCTACAGTAGATGATAAGAAACCTATATAAGGATTTGATTTGGCAGGGTAGAAATTGGTCCGGTTAGTTAGGACGTGGCTTTTCATGCAGACAGAAGCTAGTTGCAAGAGAAACATTCTCGATGTGCGCATACAATAATTAGATCTGCAACATGCGCCGATTGTTTCATTAATGTTTAGTGGCTTTATTTACTGATGAATATAGCCGTATGTTTCGCTAAGTGTGATATTCGGTTTTCGCACATGCGTACGACAGCAGGAAATTCATTTCTGCGTATAGATAATAAAATACAAATATTATAACTACTTAACATCTCACATAGAAAATGGTTTATTTTAATTATTTACAGAGCAATTATGCATCTCTCTTTTACAGTTATCTGTAATTATAGACATTTCACATACGTTTACTGTTTCATTGTTTGAAGCATCGAATGTCGCGTACATAACTCGAAACACGCTACATTGCACAACACTGGTTTTCTTTCCACTGGCTGCTTGCATGACTCGCAAACGTTTTGTGTGGAACTCATGTGAGGTAATTCCGCTAAAATATTTCAGGGCAAGCTATGTTGTACAACACCTTAGATCAGCTCGCCTTTATTATTGATTGTTTATTTCACCAAGTGTTACCTGTTTGCGCATGAGACACGGACTTCCAGTGATGAGTTTATGTGAGATATTGGATTTTTGCATTAACTTAATAAATCGCAGGACGAGTTGCTTCATCCAATTAAACGTGTTATATTCACTTGGAGAAACCGATGTCAGGATGATGCTCCAATAGAAGCTAAAGAGATTCTTGGCGCAGTTAAAACCCTGAACGATTGGCCGAATAGTTCTGAGTAGCTGGTTGCCTAAGAGCCAAGGCGATACATCTTGTCAAAAGCAGAAGATTGTCGAAGGGGACTTTAATTTTTTCCGTCGCTCATTTATTCTGACGGGAAGTGTACATAATAAATACATGCTGTAAAATTTAAAAAATATGAGAATTATTATATAATAGACTGTAGTAATAGGTAGTAATAATTAACAGCATGTTCTTTATGATTTACACAGTTGGTTCCATTGTTACAGTTTATTTCACGAATAAGTGCACTTTTATGACAGTCACTCAGTGGTGACATGTCATAAACAAAACCAATAACACCCCATATATAAAAGCCTGCATAGGCTGACGAGTGACTGATTAAAGAGGAAAATTATGTTGGCAATTCTGGCAGGGCTGCCAATGCATAAAAAACCATGGAGGTATGCAAATCGGAAAGCGTTTCAAAACTAATTTGTTAATTTATTTTATCTTATTTTACATGATCACAAAGCAGAAGTTATTAGTGAAATAACATAAACTTTTTACTAAAATAATGTGTAGGTGCTTCAAATGAAATGCAACTAACAGGTGCATGTTAATTCTGTTGTGTGAAATGGCTGTTGTTTTTCTAACTGGCATCGTGAAGGTTGTTAAAGTTGTTATACCAGCAATAGTAATAAATTCTACATGAGTATGTTGGCATTTATTGTAAGAAATAAGCAAACTGCTGTGTTGGAATTTGTAAAGAAAAATAATTTCATACTGATGCAAGAAAAATATTTGTGGTGGCCTGGGATGATCATCCTAGAAGAAAATTAAACAACAAAGCCTATTGTGCCAGCATTGTATTCATGCATTAATGGCAGTGAGCTTCCAACATGCATACTACGTTGTGTAAGTAACGTACATTGAAAAAGTTGTAAGGGGGTGTCAGTTTTACAGTGTGGCGAAACATCACCCCCAGTTTAGGAGGGATCACATTGTTAGGCACCCCTCGTAAGACATTTTTGCAACCCTTATAAATTTAATTTGGTTTTGATCAAAATCCAAATTACTTACTGCATAAAATATAGAAAAAAGTTTATAAACCAAAAGCAAGGATGTATATAAGTATCATAAACACCTTATAACACTTCATCACTGTGTCTATAGGACAGGGGTGTCGAACTAAACAGGTGCGAGGACCATAAAATGTAATTAGGAGCGTGTAAAAGACTACCTAATGAAAAAGAAGGAAAAAAGGTTGGGATTTATCTTGTTGATATATTATAAAATATAATTCTGCTTTAAACTTATACAACTGGCTGTAGAAAAAAAAATTTAATGCAAACAAATGCAAATATGGGTGGCTACTATGCAGTTACTGACTCGGGAAAGCATAAAGTACTGCTAGAAGTCTGGTATCTTTCCTTGGCTACCAAATGTTCAAAGAAAGGACAAAATATTTTGGTTTGAAACAATTCCCACTGTATGTATTTCTTAAACATTCATCCAAGTTTACTTGTAAGTTTGAATTTGTTCAACTTTATGAGGAAGAAAGTTGTTCACAAATGTTCATCTGTGAGCTGACGTGCTAATCAGAATTTTTTTTAAGTTATATGGTAGAAAAACTGTTCACAAATATAATTTTCAAAATAAATGAGACTCATTGTTCTATTTCCTGTTATACATGTATAACCTCAAAATAGCTACACTGCATGCCATTTTCACGCATAATGTATGAAGAGACTGAACATGGGTCACAATCCACGTGTTTCCTTGTAATAAGCTGGAGACGCAAGTTTGACATGCCTGGTAATCAATGTATCAACACATCTCGGTCAGTAAATGTAGTTTGGGTGCTCATTTCCTCTCATTCTGGAACCCTTTATTAAATTTAGGAAGGGGCAATGTACACACTCCCTAGTTGTTGTCACTGGCTGTACCCTATCTTAATTACTATGTTTTGCACACGCCTGTTTTGAAACTTAGAAGAGACTGTCACTTAGTTTCCTTTTGTATTAAAATGTGATCATGTGTTAAATAAAAACAGGCATCGAGATAAGAAATTTCTTCCTTACATCTATAAGAACAGCAACTATGTTACAATTCAATAATAGTGCAGAATCACTTAATTTTTATGATACAAAAAAATTTTCAGTAGCACATTTTTGTGTCTTATATTTATGGTTATCCTTGCCAAGAAAATAAATAAAAGCCTACCCATACAAAGAGTTAGTGTATTTTAATCAGTACATGCAGCAGTGAACAATACGTACTTATTTATTGTTTTTTTAAATTAAGTTAAAACATAGCAAGTATGTTCACAGACCTTTACATATTGTTTTTGTAGAAGAATCATTATGCTCAAACCCTGAAAATAATAGTAACAACCAAACTGCTACTGCATCATATGAAGAACTGCAATTACCATCTTAAGCAAGACAAACCAAAATCGCCATCTGCAATAAATTGCTATTTCTAGTGCGAGTATATTCATTAAATAAAACTTTAATTTTTATTTTTAAGGTCATGGTTTCATAGGAAAGTTAATGGAAATAATACCGTAGTTTTTTGTGGTTATAAAAAAAATTGACTCTGTAGAAATAAATGATATAAGCTACAAGTTCTTTTCAGAAAAATGTGTTTAATGAAATGTTAATCTAAAAAAATTATTTAGGCAAACAAATTTTTTCAATGTGAAGGTTTTAGTTACTGTTCACCAAATGTAGTCAAAATACATTATGCAAAGCATGCTCAGTACGATAGAAGGCGAAATCAATAATTTAAACTTTTATTGTTAATGCTAATATTTTAAAAATAAATTTAAGTAATTTATATTCTAAACTATAATTCAATGTAGGCTATTAAGCTTCGAGAGTGATAAGAAACAAAGATCGTTAGCTCCCCTCCCCCTTTTTTTATATTTCTTAACCAAAACCTCAGTGTTCACACACAGTTGTTCCAAGAATCTTGTTTAAAGTCATGAAATGATGATTGGTTTCCTAAAAGAATTTTTTTGAACAAAAGTCCCTAAAATAACTTTGTGTTTACAGCTATTGGTTGGCCAACCATGTAAACACTAAAAAGAAGTTTCATTTCTTATAACGATTCAATCAATTTTTTTGTGTAACGAAAAGTGTTGTACACTAACGAAACATTGTGTGAAAACAGGGTTGGCAAAACTGAATTTGCAATGAAGGTTGATGACTGTGTAGTGTGTGTCTGAGACAAACTGCAAATGTGCATAAAATAATATAATATGCTATTAGTGCTGTTATGATTTTCACTTTTAAGATCCTAACAAGGTGAATTTCTTGTGGTTAGATATTTGGGGAGGATGCCATGTTAAAGTAATGTGATTGCACAATGGAGACCATATAGCCTGCAAATTTGTATGCACACTGTTGCAGTAGCACACAGTAATTGTGCAATCCCTAGCACAATTCAAGAAAACTGGTTTTCAGTAAATGGCAGAATGACTTAAGTGAATGAAATGTCACGTCAACATGTTTCTGTATAGTCCATTCACAGTTACTTCCAACTTTTCTTAAGCCCAGCTGAAGACCTACTTCCAGGATATTCCTCCATCTCATCCAAACAAAGCTTAACTGAATATAGAAAATCACACTAATGGGACAACGCACCACATTCATGCGCACTCAGTGTAATAATATTTTGCATAAGAAATAGTTCTTTCTAGGCATTGCCAACACACCTGTATTCCCACTGGTTTTTATTCATATCTATACTATTATTATAAAGAAGTAATGTGAGTTTGTTTGTTTATATGTAACGGCTAATCTCGAAAACTACACGGCCGATTCTTATAATTCTTTCACTGTAAAAAGCTACATTCTTCCAGATGGACATTGGCTATGTTTAATTTAAAAGAATAATTCCTTGAGAAATTTAAAAATTTGTGCACGAAGTCCGAAAAAAAAGCTGCTTGGCTGCTTTCTAAGCATGCTCTACCAAAACCATTAGAGATAAATTGGAAAAATGTTAGAAGAAATTGTGTATCTTAATATAAAAAAATCCGCAAGTTGTCGCAGGTAATCACAAGTAGTCGCAGGTAGTTGCAATTTGTTGCAAGTAGTCACGGGTAGTCGCAAGTTGTTGCAGGTAGTCATAAGTAGTCGCAGTTTGTAGCAAGTTGTCGTGAGCAGTCGCAAGTTGTCACGGGTTGTCGCAAGTAGTCGCGGGTTGTCACTGGTTGTTGCAGGTAATCACGGGTTGTCACGGGTAGTCACAGTTAGTCACAGGTAGTTACGAGTAGTCGCAGGTTGTCGTAAGTTGTCACGGGTTGTCAAGGGTAGTCACAGGTAGTCATGGGTAGTCGCATATATAGGTATGTATTTCAATTACTCCATAAAACCTGAGTGAAGTGATGGGGGGCTGCTAGGTAATAATAAATGAAAAATATTAATTCATAGATAAAATGTAAGTAAATATTCTGTTTAACAAAAAATGGTACTTTTATGTTAACAGAAGTATAAAATGCTTGTAATACATGGTATATTTATGAAATAACCAAACACATCAAACATGGGGTGATTTATCAAAGGTTAAATTCAAAAAGTGTGACGAAACCATGAACAGTGTTTGTCGTGTGTTTGGAGGCAGACAGTAGGTACTCGTACTCTTTATCGTCAGCTATAGGGAGCAATAAGCATAGCTGCGATTAAAGAAATATTAGATTGTATTTTCACAGCTTAAAAATATTTCTTAAACAACGTACTTTTAAAAAAACATTAACATTATAGCAGTCTTGCTTCTTACAGGACTTAATAGGTGAATTATAGTGAAACCTCATCAGTGTAAGGGTGATATTAGTTACAGAATGTGACATTATCACAGGCAATAAACTGGCTATAGGCAGGTGGAACTTGTATGATGCCAACAGTATAGTTTACAGACCAGTAAAGTGGAGTATATGCGAAATTCCATGTGCTGAGAGACAGGATTCATGACATTAAGTGAAACAAAGATTATGCATAACAATATGAGGCTAGTAGAGGGAATATAGGCTATGTTGTTACAACACAGAAATGCTCCAGGTGTGGTATAAACCAAATCATTTATGATTTATGCATGTTGCTAACAAGGTAACTTGCTGTTGCTGTGGAACAGTTGAACATCATGACAAGTGCTATGAACATGGACAAGTACAGGAGCTTAAAGGCAACCAGATGTAATTTTTGAACTACTTTGGACCAGCAGCAAGCATGGCTGGAAGGTGATGTAAATAAATGTCATCGTTGGCACTCGGACAAAGCCAGCATTGGTGAAAGGACGCTAGTACTAATTGGAGCTGGCTCCCTTAGCTGATGAACAGAGCTGTTTGAGCCAGCCGAAAGAATGGATGAAGTTAGAGGTGAGAGAGAAGGGAGAGAAGTTGAGCAGCAGTGGTATGAAGTTGGAAGAGCAAATGAAAATATCCAGAGAAAACTGCCACCCTACAACAGTAACTGCCCTGCTTTGCACATGAGAACCCCTAGCCAAAAATTTCCATTGCCCAGTGCTGGTACTTATAGAACAACGGACATGCAGGGGCGGGTCTAGAAGGGGAGTCAGAGGGGGCATGACCCCTCCCCCTTTTCTAGAAGTCCTCACATTAACATTAAACTTTCCTCTGAATGTTTTAAAACTGAAATGAAATAATATTACAATTCTTTAAGATACTTGTTTTATTTTATTAATTTAATATTGTTTACTAAAATTGTAATACAGTCCCCCCCCCCCCCAACCCTCTGTTCCGTGAATCAAAAGTCTTAGACCTACACCTGGCTGATGCTCATCTTGTTTATTTACCGTGTAACTTTCTTAATTTTCTTCCTTACTTTTTACTAATTACAAGCTGACTTCATGTTCTTTTTTTTACTTTTTATCGTATTTTATTTACCAGCTAGGTAAATAGTATTTTTGGTATTTTTATTTCCCTTATTTCCAAATATTTTATTTTTGTATTCTAGTTACCTGGAGAAGAGGTGTTGATGGGACTTTCACCATCTACATTCTTGTTATCTGTACATGTGAGGATTTGCATCTGTGCTTCATTGGCTCTGATCAAGGTTCCGATTTTCTGTGCCTCGCTCAATAGCATTTAACTGCCACTGAATTATTATGATTTTATTGATTTTTCATTCCCATCCACCGGTTTGACTTTTGATGAAGTAAGGACCTTTGGGCATATTTTTGATGCCCCATTTTTCCCATGTATGTAGTCCCTCAATCTGAAATCTCATTTGTCATTATTTGTGTTTCATATCCATTTTGAGTTTGCTTTTACCTGGTTTGTTGTAGGTACCATATTTATTTTTCAGGTATTCATTTTGAAGTTATAATATCCTTTGCCATTTCTCTATCTACGTCTTCTGAGAGTTGTATCAAGAAAATCCTGAGTTATTCTAGATTCTTTGAGCTGTTGGAAATTATTGCTTGATACATACTAACCAGATACTTCAATTTAAGATAATTCACACGGAGAGGAATCTACTAAGTAAAAAAAAAATTAGAGCTGCCTAAAATAAATTTAGAGTTGCCTTGAAGTAGTAGGTAGTATAAATTTATCCTCAATTTTTGCAATTATATTAATTTTAATTTTTACGATATTTCTAGATTTTTAAGAGTTTAGGTCACTGGTGTCTCACCCACTCTAACATGATGGTCAGGGTCTGTAACATAATTTTTTCCTCAGTTTTTACTATTTGTCTCTATTGTTCAAGGTCACCTTCATCTAACATGGTGGTTGGTGTTGGTAATGTAAACAAACATGGGCGCTGCCACTCCCGATCTATTGAGCCTAGCTCGAACCCTTTAGTCCGCCTTGTTGCTTTGAAGACTACGTGGCTCATACTTGGAGAAGTCTCGAATCTGCTTTGCTGTTCTGAAAACTAAAGCGGAAAATAACAAATGTAAAAATAATATGATTAAAACTTTTTTTAGGAAGGGCCATTTTGGGCATAATCATTCATTTCTAAAATGATTTTGGGGTTAGAGAAAACATTTTGTCGATAACATGCCGCCCCAGGACGTAGAGCGCTACATCTTACTGTGGTGTCAATCGAGATGGACAAATTCGGTCCCCGCTTCATCATAATTCTGCTACTCCTGTTATCATCATGTTTCAATCCTATCGAACAAATCTGGGATGATGTCGAGAGGAATGTGGGAGGCTGTGCAGTGACCATGGATCAGCATGGCTGCCAACCGCGTTTGGTACCTTGTGGAGTCCCTACCATGCTGCATAACCGTCACCAGAGCGAAAGGGGGCGCCAGAAAAAAAAACCACACTACTATGCAACTATCTATAAATACAATTTCTCAGGAGCATACAATGTGAAAGCCTAATCTTGCCAGTTGGGAAGTGATACCTGGATGTTGTGACTTTCGTCAATATTTTTTATATGTTTAATAATACAAAGTTCACTTCCCCCTGAAATTTCACCAGGGCTACAGTTTCCTCCTCTTCCCTCCCTGATACTGAGCTCAGTCGACGCCTCCTGTGTACATTGAACCATGTATGACAACCACAAGTGGAGTTGAAAATAGTTGGACGTTGGTGAAACCCTCACATACCTCCCAAAGTTGACGCAACACAAGGTGCTGCTGTTCGTGACATGGGCAGCACTGGACATTGCTCTCTACAAGGTATTTCTTCCTGGTTAAACCAGTACTGATGCACCTTACTGTGCAGACATCAACAAACTGTACTATCAGCAATGTAAAAATCAGCCATTGTTGGTTAATACGAAGATTCTTCTGCTTTTGACAGACGGAAGAATCCTCTGCTTTTGACAGACTATACCAAACCGTAGGTGGTAAAAATGAGGAAATAATAGCAGGCAAAGCAGGTGCAGAAAGTGCTTCCGAGAATTCCTTGCCTCACGGGAGCCACAGGGAGAACCTTGTGTACCGTTAGCGTAGAGAAGTGCTGCTCAAGACATCTGCTGATTTTTATCTATGCACGCATGTGTGCTCCATTCCAAAACTTAATGAGTTACTTGAGCATGGTTCGAAAACGGTCATTTATTTCCAGACAACGAGATATGTCACCCATAGTGGGTTCCATGTTTCCAAGCCTCATTGTATGTAAATGCTGTTCACAGTAAAGTGAGCAATTTTGAGGCGCTAGTTACTTTTTCCTTCCAGCCATTTTTAATCCTTTATCCACATTTTTAAATCAATATTGCCATGTAAGTAATAAACACTGTATGTATTCCACCACACTCGGAAAGTAACGTCTAAGGCTAAAATAAAATATATTTACTGATTATTATTCTAAATGAGAGGGCTTTCAAAAGTACTCACTTGACCGTGAATAGATAATACATCCAAACTAACAGTATTTCACTGTACTTTTTAGATGCGCATGACTGCAGTCAGACGCAGTGTTTATTCAGAATTGAGACACTGTCTAAACATACACCTGTTGTTGGTTGCAAATGGAAGGATGCTGGCTGGCACACAGTAGGCGGGCGGGCGGATTGCAAAAAGGCTTTCTTCAAATCCGGCGTGACATTCTGTACAGTGTGTAATCCCATACTCTCTCCTGGGTAGTGAGCAACCTAAGAACTCGGGGATTGCGGTAATGCAAAGTTTTATTTTATGTGTGTGTTTATCTGAGCGTGTTATAGAAGTGTGCATGGTTAGCTTTAGATATCAGCTTGAAATTTATTTCTTCACTTCATTTGCAATCTTTTGAATATAGTTCTGACTAGAAAACACTCAGTGCTGAACTATTGAAGCTGTGTGTACTTTTACCGGGTTTTTTCCCCAGTGATGTGAGCAGTAAAATTCTGCTTCTTTTCCTTCGTGGACTTTTAAGAATGTGTCGAAATGAATGAGCAGCAGTCCAGTTAAAAAATAACGGAACTATAAAAAAAATAGTCCATTCAACATTTGCAACCTTTTAAGAGTTTTATGGTTTTATAGTAAAAAGCTGACCGGCGCCCCATATATGGTTTGTAATAAACGGGTCTGTGGATGAAACAAAGGGGGGGGAAAATCAACCTGGCGTGGCGCGTCTAGAGCCAAGAAATATGAGCAACAAAAGATGACGTAACACGAGCCAAGATACGGTCGAGAGGAACTGAGAATGACGATGACGATGACGATGCTGTACCCTTTCTGCGCATTGGAGTTTCCACGAGTGAACAAATGCTATTTTCTTCTGAATTAAATACAAGAGAATATTATGTTACGCAAAGATAAATATGATTTATGAAAGTTGTAAGATTAAAAATATAAGGCTAAATTCGTCAACGAAGCGATCCGGCTCTTTTTTTTTTTTGGATAACAAGTGGAAATATTTTTATGTTTGAAAATTATAAAAATTTTTGTTACGCTTAGCAGTTAGTATGCTCAAATATTGAAGAGTTCGGTGACATTTACGTCTTGTACTATGTGCTGTCAGCTGATTTATTTTCCTAGGTGCATCATGTCCCATATCAAAGTGAATTTAACAAAAGAAGTGGACATTAGAGTAGTTCTCGACCGCTCATACACATTCGTAATAACACAGTACATTGCGTTTATTTGAAGCAATAAATTAAAACCAAAAATGTTGGTTGAGTAGTTATTTTCTTCTTTTTTTCGTAACACTATATTTATTTCCGCCATCCATTGTGCACAAAGTACTGTCGTCGACTGGATACAGGACTGAAAATTCAAGAAGTCGCACAGTTGCTCTTAATTCGTCCCCAGGAAATTTTCGAGACATTATTTTCGCAGCTGTATTATTGTCATATACATCACATGAACAAAATAGTAGGAAACAGTTTTATTGTTCAAACCACTGGTGATAAATAAATATGCAATGACATTACACCGGTCGGATCGGAAGTTATATGTAAATTTCTCACTCGACTGAGCTCTTCTTCGCAAGCATAAAAGCAACATAAAATTGATACGTGGTAAGTATGTTCAGGAAACATCCTAACGTGTCAAATGTGGGGTGATTTTTCAAAGGTTAGATCCTAAAAGTGTGAAGAAATCGTGAACGCTCTCTACAGGCCGTTTACGGTAAACCGAGCAATTTTGAAAACTCTGCTGAAGATATATTTGTGTAAATATTACACAAATTGTTTAGTTTTTACACTTATGTGCATTTAAAAAAACAGAAAGCAAAATATACCACTTTAATGTTTGCGCAGCTCTGTTAATTCGGCGTTAAAATTTGGAACTACGTTCTCTCCGGCGTAACCAACTTGACTGGGCGCATTCCAGTCAATGTGCCTGTTAAAATAGACGCAGGTAGGTAGGGGCAGTGACATTTTTCAAAGGTTGATTTTTAAAGTGCTTAAATAACCACAGAACAGCCTATAGTCTGACCACGACACCACCGCACCGCGGCCCCGGAGTGAATACGAAGGTGAAGAGTGCACATTTTATGTTCCCATAGACACCAATCTCTCTCTGCACTCCAAAATTCGTCTGCTATTCTACCAATAAAACTGTCAAAACCACATTAGTTAGACTCGTGTTTACACAAACACGTGCTTTGACATTTTAGCGCACTCCCTCTGGTCGACTTTACATGCAGCTTAATTGAGTTCACATCTTACTATAGACTGTTCACTTTAAAGTGAGCACTTTTGAGGCCCTAGTACCTTATTTATTTCAGCCTTTTTTTTTTATCCTTTAACAGCCTTTCTAAATAAATATTTCTATTTAAGCAACAAAGACAGTGTGTAGATTCCACCGCACTAGGAAGTTAACGTCTTAAGCTAAAATAAAATAAATTTATTAACTATTATTCCAACTGAAAGGGCTCACTTTACCATGAATAGCGTATATTGGCCTTAATACAGAATGGGGTAGAATTCGATCGACAAAATTTATTGGGTGATTGCTTATGGAAAACTAAATGCGTAATGCGTATAAAGGACACTTTCTACATAAACTGAATATCGAGGAAGATATTAAATCAAAATCTCCAAACATTGCTTTATGTTATCGGGATTTTCAACCTACAAGCAAACTCTCAGTAATATCTCCCGTCGTAATGATAAATAACAGGGGCGGCCACCCTCTTATTGCATGCACACTTTTTACCGTCAGGAAAGATGACGTTTGATGGTAGTATATTCCGTAGTATGACGTAATTGACAAAAGTGGTCCTCTTGTTTGCAACCGCCCAGGACCCATCGTTTTCGTGTAAAACGGACACAAAACTTTCGGCGGCGGAAAAACAGTTCCAGGCGCGTAAGCAATAACAGTAGGTATACTTCATGCAGGGAAACACACTGACTGTCACCAGAAACAAACATGCAGTTCCAGTACTGTAAGATTATTAATGAGTGGTTCATTTTCACAGTAAGTGTTCAAAATACACTTCACCATCGTCTGTGCAGTGGACACAGCAACTTATCATAGACGCATTAATAAACCAGCATCTAAACGCTCATGATTCCTGGCGGAAAAAAAGTTGTCTGCAATAATCGGGTAGCCATTTCTGTTATTTTCATTACGAGGGGAGGTATTAATGAGTGTTTATCCTTAATTTGAATATTCCGATAGCATAAAACAATGTTCGGAGTGTTGTAATTTATTTTCACTTCGTTTTCGATATTTCGCAAACATTCAATTTACAAATTCGATTTTCAAAAAAATTATGCCTATCTTCTTAGTATTCAGTTTAGGTAGCAAGATTCTCCTGTATATATTTTACACTTAATTTTGCATAAGGAATCGTCTCACGAAATTTGTTGGTCTAATTCTGACTTGACTCTTCGCTGGGGACATGAGCTCAAGACAAAATATCAGTATATTCACCTTTTCTCATTACCATCACCCCCGAGTCACCCAGTCAAGACTTTTACGGCTCTCGTGCTTTGTTGGCCAGGCTGTACTGAAACAGCGAACACGTGCCAGTATTGCCATTTGTTGCCAAGTATGAACATTTAGCACAATTTAGTACTTGGACATCGCGACAGCATGGTGTTTCGCAGGATCGAAATTGACACCGTGTTGACGTAGGAGACAGTCCCCGGCCTACAACCGACCACGGCGAGATTCTTGTGTGTGAAGGTGTTCGTAAACAATAGTCGTTACTACCCGGCACGGCGCGGCGTCGTGCCGAACACTGCCCAAGGTGAAGAGTTATGCCTCTGGTGAAAACTATCACCAGAGGAGTTGAGGCATTAACCTAAAAGCATTTAGCCTACATACTTTAGCCCAAAACACATTTGATTTAACAGTCTTTTCACCTACCTCGACGCATCTAATCTGACAGTGGTTTCACCTTCAGGCATCCATTTAAGTTAATAAGCAGTTTCTTAAAGTCCAAGAGGCTAGTTTTGAAAAAAAAAAAAAAAAAGTTTTATTTAAATTCCCAGGCAGGCAATAAGTCTACAGGAATGTAATAAGTATTTCTGTTAACAGACGCTTACCATAACAAGCTTTTCTCCCAGCAGGCTCTTAGCCTAACAAACGGTTCTCCTAACATGCATTTACGAGTAGCCTAACTGAGAGGTGGGGTTATTTTCGTCCGTGGGAAGCTTGCCGGAAGTTGCTGTCGAGTTTTTGGATACTCTTCATTTGGCCGAAAAGTTGTTTGGTAGAATTTCATGCTAAACTCCTGTTCGACCAGACGCATATTCTGCCAAATGCCTGCTTACCTAAACGACGGTTCTGCCAAACGACTGATCCGTAAACCGAGTGTGCTGCCAAACGACGGTTCTGCCAGACGACTGATCCGTAAACCGAATTTGCTGCCAAACGACGGTTCTGCAAACGACTGATCCGTCAACCGAGTGTGCTGCCAAACGACTGTTCTGCCAAACGCTGGAGGGCCGAGTTAAGGCGGTGACCTAGTGACGGGTATGTTTGTGAGAAAGGTGAAAATCGCTGAAGCCCTAAGGCCGATGCCACCCGGCGTATGGAAAGTAGTATCACCTATTTGCGCGAGACGCTCGACTGATGCGGGCGTGCAATTCTTTCCGTCGGTGACTCGCCTGAGAGCGACTTAAAGCGGTGACTATATAATTTTATTGGACGCGACTCCGAAATCCAATACATGTCTCTATCGTATTTCGTATATATCCGATTAATGTTTTTTTAGATACAGCAGTCTGGAAAAGCCCGTTCTATCTATGTCGGTGGGCTTGAAAATAATGTATCGGATTTGCGTGATATCATGAATGTACCATCCCGTCGTCGCCTGGAATAGAGATGTACATTGAGCGAGTTTGAGCACCTAATTTATACCATTTCGTCATGTGGACACGTATGGGCGGTAATATTAAGCGAGTCCCAGCACTCTAAAATGGTACTGTAAAATTTGCTGATAAGATGCACTTTGGTCGCTCAAACCGCATGTGGTCATTCGAGTACCCGAAAACATTTACCAGCCGAAGTGCTATGAGCAGCGAACGAGCGGGCTGTCTAGTTCTCCCTCTCTCTCACGCTCCCCCTGACTGCGGTATTGTTGCAACACATCTTCGACACCACAACTGCACAGTAAATGCACGCGAGTATTGTGTATTCACTGCAGTCGTAAGTGGATAGTTTCTTACGTGTTAATGCAACTGTATGGAATGGCTTCAGAGAATAGTAAAGACGTTTAAGGGAAAATAACGGAAATGACGTACGGAGTAGATGTGACCAGAATAAGGGGACAAAGTGACGTGTGGAATAAATTTGAAAATAATTAGAAATGCTACGTCGAAACACCTTGTTGGTTTCGTTCAGTGCCACAATTGTAAGGCTGTGCGTTGATTCAGAGCGGGTCCTGAGATAACGCAGTTAAAGTGTCACGCAGTGAACAAAACGCAGTAGTCGATGCCTTTGGTCGTTGTTGTGAAATGCAGTGAAACGGAGAAATGTGTCATGATGTGTGGAGTGTGTGGAGAAGACCTACGACCGTTTTCATTTGTTGATGATGACGGTTTTATGGAACTTGTACAGGAGCGTATTAATCTAGGGGCAACTTAAGAACACGTTTACGCAACAGACGTCTTGCCCCATCGCAGCACTGTCGTACGGCGTATTGGTGCCACTGCAGGGCGCTGGAGAGCCCTGCTGCGGAACAGAAGGCTTGTGAAATGACAATGGACTTGGGACCGATGATTTTAAGAAAATTATGGTTGCTGCCCATTACATTGATAAAGAATGGCGAGTGATAAACAATGTACTGATGATTACAAAGTTCCCAGATGTTCGGAAGAATGGAGACAACATCCGCGCGGAATTTCAAAACCATTTGATGCAACTTGGGATCGCTGCAGAAGCATTGCAGAATGTGACGTTTGTAACCTACCAAGGACCAAACATTAAAATTGTGCTGGAGGTCTACTCGAGGTTACCGTGTGCAGCTCACTGCATCAACATAGCCTTTCAGGATACGCTGGATAAGAAGTCGCAGCAAGCTTAAATCCATTCCGTGATTTCATATATAAATGCAGTCAAGGATTTTGTCGCATATCTCAAAAAATCTGGAGATGAGAACATGTTAGCCCGGACTGTTCTTCAAGACGTGGAAACACGATGGAACAGCAAGTACGTAATGCTTGAGTCAGTTCACTCTCAGATAGACGACATAGGGGAAAGTTATCTATATTGGACCAGTTTTCAAAATTCTCTTTTTCATGCACTTAAATTTACGTATATTTACATGTGTGCATGATGAGTAGTGTGTATTTAAGTAACATAATATGACACCAGAGTTATAAAACTATACATACAGGTCCAGGAATAACCATTTTGTTGGATCCTGCACGTGGTCCAATTTAGGGAATTGGCTGCTTAAATTGGACCACCGGTCTCCATAATTGGACCACTTACATGAAGTATTTAGGAGGTACTACCGTATACTAAATTATTTTTGAACATTACACACTGTACAGAAATACTTTTTCACACCCTTATTAACACCTGCGCATTTATAATGCACCTAAGACCTACTCTTCATGCACTGTATTATATCTTCAATGCTTTCCTCTTCACACAAACTGCAGAACCATCTATTGTCATCTTCAATCAATTGTTTTTTCCTTCATTCCGTTTACATGTTTAGAAGTACCCACTCGGCTCAATGGATGCACATATTTCTGTTCCTTGTTTCCACTGATGAGGCTGTTCTTCCATGGGCTGGATATTAGTTCAGTTGCAGCTCCTGCTCTTCATCGCTTTAGTTTCCTAGATTGGACAAATAGGTCAGGCGATATTTCCCCCAGTGTAACTTTCAAAAGACTCTTTTCTCTGGGGTTGTGTTTAAAGGGTGAGTGCAACTGCATCTGTTACAGGAGTAATGACCTCTGTAGGCGAATAAATGGCTGGATCGTTTTCTGCCTCAATGTTTTGATCTAAAATATCAGAAGCAGCCAAATGTTGGTTAGTGAAAGCTGTACGGTCGACCGGCCATACTCCCAATCTCTTGAAACTATTAGCAGCTGTTGAAATGACAGCAGCTCGTTCATATACTTCTGCCAGTAGCCCATAAACTTGAAACACAGTGACAGTGAGCCCAGTATGTGTTCTCAAACTCTTCTGCACATCTTGATCATAGCAGGTTTAAAGTGATTTGAAGAAGGCTACTTAAAGGTTAGCGGCCAATAAAACCACTCACTGTACTGGCTTATGTATAGGGACACAGAAATTTCTCTGATTCATTTGACAACATGCTAGACTGCACGATCCTTTGTGCTCTCGAGCCTCAGTTAGTTGTTCATTGGCATTCGATGCGTAGTATACGAATGAAGTTGCAAAAGAATGACACCATTGTCTCGAGCGAGTAGTAAGGCTTCCAAGTTCTTGCTATGCGTACTATGTCCATCGAGCAGTAGTAATACTTTGTTGTCACTGGTTGCATAGTAAGTTTTGGTGAACTGCTTTAACCACTTACAGAAAAGTTCAAAGTTAATGTATCCTGAATCAAATATTTAAATTAGACTTCCGGGTTGTGCCCCTAGACCTATTTGGTTTATCATCCTAAGTCTTTTAAAAATTAACATTGATAGAATGTAGTGTTCAGGAGCACTGACACAACAAACCATTGTGGTGTTGACTCCTCGCTCACCACTAGAAAGTGCGCCAATCTGTTTTCTTCCTTTATGGCCTACAATTTTTTGCGACTTTTTCTGTACTATAGAGACTCCACTCTCATTTGCGATATAAATTTCTGTAGCATCGCAAATTCGTTCTAAAAAAAAAAAAAAAAAAAACTTGTATCTACACGCTCTCTACTGAAACCATTCGCTCATGCTATCGATATAGATTCTGGCTGCCATAACGACAATTCCAGACACCATTTCATGAAGGCATAGAACCACTTATTACCGACCATTTTCGTCGCGGTGTTGAAACTGTGCTGTATGCTGTTTCTTTCTGCAAAATCATAAGCAAGTTTCCTAATATGTGTAATAGTTAATCCAAACGTCATGTCTTCAAATCTCAAAATATGTTGTGCAAGTTGATTCGCCATTTCTTCTGAGAAAACTGTTAACCTTCCTACCTACTTTATTTCTTCAATTGAAAATGTATTTTCGTTTTTTGCATGTTGGTTTAGAGTAGCCTTAGTAACTTTGTACATCCGAGCACATTCATTCAAACCATTATCACCATGTAGATATGCAGAAACTGCCATGCGCAGCTCATCTGAACTCTTTGCGTATTTTCCATGTGAAGTAATTCTGAGACAAATAAACGCCCCTATTTAATAAGTAATACCCATTTTACATAACATTCCAACCGAAAATAATGAAAACTGACGGAAATATAGATAAGTTGTTAATATAAATAGACAGGCCAATTTGCAGTAGTATGCTGCCCCTCAACTCCTCCTCGACACCAATTAGGCTTTAAAACAAAAACTACGTTTTTTTAAAAAAAAAGCAAAACTGCACGAGTTTCCTTAATTGAACCGGTCCGATTTAGGCAAGTAGATGTATATTTGTTACGTAGCAGGAGGAACGATGTATTTCCACCTTAAGGCTCGATCTCACACACTATACTAGTGATATTGGTTTCGTGCTTATTTAAGCTCTGCAATATATTTAAGATATGCTAATATAAATAATGCCTGTTCGTATTATAAAAGCATCTATTTTATTTTCAGGAAATCGAAGCACTGAAAAACAAAGCACAACTGATGTTGGATTTGAAGTGGGAGGTACATTCATTACATCTCATTGCAACGTCCTTGTGGTCTTCTTTCCGTCGCGTATCGGTGATTCCTGAATACGACAGAACTCAACCTAGAACACCGTATGCGTCTTATATGCCATATCTCGGCAGGGCGACAACCAAGGAGGACCAAAGGTGCTCAATTTGCTACGTTCACCACCTAAAACTAAGAAGTATGTTTACCGTTGAGGTAGATCGAGGAGGTTCCTTGTGTGCCAGATGCTGAGGTGGATACATATATTGAGCACAGCAATGTCGGAAATGATGACAACCTTTTGACTTGGTAGCATGAACGAGAGAGTACATTTCCCCACCTCTGTCAACTGGCACGCAGAGTTATTTGCATTCCTGCCACCAGTGCTTCAAGCAAAAGTTTCTTTTAGCAATACTGGACATATCAATACCAACAGACGGTGCCTCATATTGCCTGATCGTGTGGACGATTTGATTTTTATCCATGGCAATAGACATGTGTTGCGAGATATACAGTTTCCAATCCAACATGCATCAGTGCTGACTCTGATTTATATTGATGTGGTTCGATAGCTCCATCTGCCTCAAAGGATAAATATACATTGTATTTATGTAGGAAATGTTACTTCACATATTAACTACTGAATGCCTTACGTTCACTGTTATCACCTAACAAAGTCATGTGTGTGTGTATATATATATATATATATATATGACCTCTAAATAGGGATATACAAGGCCTGTAAATCTTGTGTCTCTGTGCGAGCAGGAACGTTGTTTCGCGAACTCCGCGTGGATTTGTTAGTGTGCGTGTCGAGGCAACGTCGCGCCAGCGAGCGGGCGAAAGAATGGTCGTCTGGGCGAACGAGTAAGTTCGAACATACCGAGTCTTACTCTGTCCAATCCGTGAACGTGCGCCGTGGACAACCAGCTTCGGGTGTCTGGACCAACGTTGCGCACGAGTTAGGCTCATATGAATGAGCGAGAACCGTTTAGTACCATAGAAACGAGATAGTAAATTTGTGTCCTTGAAAATCTGTAGTATGGGGTGTGCTTTCTTTTCGTAGGTAAACTTATTCGGAAACACGTTTAATAGTTTCGTTTAAAAAAAAAAAAGCTTTTTTCAAACACACTGCATCACATTTCCAGTGTCAGGTGGACGACCGCTATAAGGAGCTGTAAAGGAGCAGAGGGAAATTTACTCGAAACGCCTGTTCGGTAAAAATGCCGCGCACCCGGATTTCACCGGTGTTCTCTAGTATCACCTATCCTTTCGTTTTATGGGGCCACGGTGGCGAAGCAGTCAGACTACTCGCCTCCCACAAAGGCGAACCAGATTCGATTTCCGGCAGGGTCGCTCCTCGATTTTCGCATGCGGGATCGTGCCAGACGATGCTGCTGGTCGGCGGGTTTTCTCTGGGATCTTGGTTTCCCCCCTCCCATACATTACGGCGCTGCTCCATACATCGCTGTTAAGAGCCGCCCAAATTTCTTCACTCACTCACTAGAAACTCCATCACTTAGAGGGTTGTTGTTACCCGCCCTGTGGAGCATCTCTACACTCGCGTTATAGTTTTAGAACGGTGCTGTGACCCAGCCAACATGTCTGATATGCCAAGTGACGTGAAGTGTGCAGGGTACCGCAGCATGGCTGCTCCGGGTCTCCCGAGGACTAGGAGGGGGGGGGGGGGACTGATGGAGTGTCGCCAAGTGTGCGTGGAGGGGAGCTATTTGCCGGCACATAACTCCACACGTTCCTCGGAAAATGGCCTCACTACCGCCCTGTATTAATGACCTCTTACTCTCTCTCCTACGAGCTCCGGGCCCCGATATAGACCGGCAATTGGCCTGCTGACGGCAGCCTGCTCTTGCCCGCTGCTAGCCTGTCTCCACGCTTTCCGCCTCAACAGCGTGCTCTGGACCACCGCCGGAGTTACTACTGAATGCCACCTCCTTTATACCAAATTATGTTTCAGGGATTGTACAGCTCATTAAAAAAAGCTATCAGTTGGCTTGGAAGTAAAACACTATAATGCACCAAAGAAAATAAATAAGTACATTACTTTTTTACTAGAGGTTCCCTTTTTTCTGCATAATATTTTTTTCGTAATTATTTTTACTGTGTTTCAACCTGATTATTGCGAGTATTCGATTACAGTTATTCTGGTCAGCGTAGGTCACTTTCATCTTCTGTATCATAAGAAACGTTATCGGGTGGTGTAATTTGGGCAACAGAGATTTTATAAACAGGACTCGCTATAATTTACTTCCTCAAATAATCCCTTACACTCTTTACCCGTACATATATTGTGTGTTCGTCCCTACTACAGGGTGTAGTTGTACAAACTGTTTTTGATGCAGTGTCTTAGTCAAATTCCCAAGCTCACAAAGATGTCAGTCAGATTAGGGTATTAGAGATTCTTAATTTATATCTTGAGTAAAATACTTGAGTATGTAAAGTAATTCACAATATGTCAATCAGTGTTAACTTCGGAACATAAAAGTTTCGGGATCGGATACCAGTACTATGGACGTGTGTGCCATTTTTATGTGAAAGATAATTTCAAGCTGCCACCCAATTTTGCAAAAGGTGCCATTTATTTCACAGTATTGTTAGGTTTTCTGGTGGCCTGCAGCAGACCAAGTGCGTTGATAAACAGTGCAGTCCACGTAAGAGTATATTTTCCTATTTAACTGGTGAAATAGAGTAGTCCCTGCTGTTTACGACAAACATGGTATCTATAATTCGGAATTGTACACAGAAAATATGTGTAGTGTCAGCTGCTGTTTGGTTGATATATTGCGGTGCGCAGTGGTTCCGATAAGTATTAATCTGAGTTGACAAAACTATTTCTTTACCTAAATTGGCTGAAAATATTAAGAAAATGACATATATTGGTACAGTTTCTTGTGAATATCGGTGCAAAATATTAGTTTTGAAAATTTTAATACCATGTCTATCATTGAAAGAATAATAAATTAAATTAATACAATTTCACAAAAAAATATATTGATGAAACAATCATACAATGCAAATACACTAGTGGGAATGCATCGAAGAACATCTACTTAACATTTTCTATTTCAAGCGGGTTTTGTAGCACTCTGTAGGGGGTACTCTGACCGTAAGTGGAAAGGCACCACTCGCCTGCGCCGATTTGCAGCCGTTATTGCACGTCGTATGAAAACACGACGAGTGCAGTTGACTGTGCGATTCCATTGCATGTCATAGAATTTGTCTCCAATGTCTGGAAGACGACTCGAAAACGCGGATTGAACAGTTAAGTGACTTTGAGCATTGCCATAGAGTGGAACTCCGAGAGGGTGGCTGGACGTTCCACAGAATTACCGCTTATTTGGGACGTGACGTGTCAGTAGTCCATTGGTGGTGGATAAAATAGGTTACAGAGGGTTGCCACAGTCGCCTAGTCCTACTAGTGCCACCTCGCTGCACTGATAAGTGCCTGGACAGAAGGATAGTTCGGGCCGCCCTGACTGACAGAACAGTGATCTCACTTGCAATCAGAGCCATCGTGGCCCATCATGTGTCTCAATGAACAATTAAAAATGGATCGTTGGAAGTAGGTTTAAGTACATTCTCGTGTTCCTCTGACACTTTTACCCCCGACACCTACTCATCTGCATTAACGTCTCTGGTGGTGTCACGCGAGAGTGTGTTGGAGAGGCGAATGGAAAGCAGTGGTGTTCATTGATGAGGGTCATTTCTGCCTTGGACAAAGTGATGTCTGGGTTTACGTTCGTAGACATGGGGGTGAGCGGAACTATTCATTGTGTATTCTAATTCACCATGCTGGACCCACACCAGGTGTTATGGTGTGGGCGGTCATGCACTACAAATCACAATCGCCTCTGTTGGTATTCATTCATGGTATCATAACGAGTGCTTCGTACATCGGTGACATTGTCAATCCTATCTTCCGAGCACATCTCGACACACTGCACGAGCCAATATTCCAGCACGACACTGTGCATCCCCATGTTGCTAAGGCAACACTGCGCGCTCTGTGCTTGTACCTACACATGTTACCCTTGTCCGCTACTTCTCCAGACCTCAGCTCCATCGAACATGTGTGGGACATGATGAGATGCCATCTGGCATCCAGCCCAGCCCCTGCAATGACAATCGCCCAACTACGCCAAGAAGTACGAGCTTGGGATACCGTACCCCAGACAGCCATTCAGCATTTCTACGACAGGTTACATACCAGAGTTGTTGCGTGTGTGGCCATTCAGGGTGGTTACGCGCCTAATTGAGGCGTCTGCTGTATGTATTGTAACTTATTTAATGTTCTGGATATCTAAAGGACTTGATGTTTTGATCGTTCCCACATACCACACCCTTCTGTTTGTGTACCAACTTTGGAGCAGATAAGTGTATTCCTACGGGATGTTCTTAAATGCATTTCCACTAGTGTAACTAGAGGCTTCAGTGAGCTGTACTCCTGCATAATTTCCATCGTCATCATCTTCTTCATTGCTTCCTGGATCTTCGAGTAGTCTAAATACATAAGGAGAAAAACGTTTACCGCTCTTCTTACGTTTAACTCAAAGATTATTTTATGATCGGGGCAGAAGCAATTGTGTATCAAGTCCGTAATTTTATTAGTGGAGTGGAGAGATTTGGGCAACTCTGAATATCGAGGTGTCGAGAGCCTATTACGGTGAAGCGAGGCGAGTATGGGACAATGCCGGAATGAAGTGGTGGGGGAAACGGGAGATCCCCGAGAAAACCCGCCGACTAGCGGCATCGTCCGGCACGATTCCCACATTCGAACATCCGGGGTGACCCCACCGGGAATTGAACCCTATTCGCCTTGGTGGAAGGCGGGCATTCCAACCACTACACCACCGCGGCCCCGTCATTGTATTAAAACTAGAAACAATTATAGGTTTGATATTGATATTTTCTAAAATTCTTGCACTTCTTATTACGGGCTTCTTGCGCTTCCTCGAATAATATTCTAGTTGAAAGTAAGGCTTCTTTTATTAATTGCATACCCTGGATGAGTATCTTATACCACAAAGATATTTCTTTATTTATTCTACTGGTTCTATTTTTATACTTTACCCACTGCTTTACGGATGATTTCTAATCGCCGAATCAGCTCTTCACCTAGACCAATAATATCTGACACCGAAACTGGATCTACGAAAAACCTTCACACGCTGAAAGCTTGGTTTGAAAATGTCAACCAAAACACATTTCACTGCGAAAAAGATTTTGTAATTTTTTTCTGTAGTTAATCCGAGCTTTGTTCACGTTATATATTTACCACGACTTTATATGCAGTCTATATAATAGGCCTATATGTAAACCCAAGGTCAGTGCTGTTTCGTTTTTATTTGCGAATAAGGTTGAGGTTTATTTGGGAAGGGGTTGCCCAACACACGTGACAATTTTGTTTTGCTTGATTTGATAGCATACTACAGATTTTTCCGCCAGTCATTATGAGAACAAGTTCTTTTCAGCGAAAATTTTTCATCGAACGTAAATGTTACTGTGGACTATCAAGTTGTTCTCGTAGAGCATCGAGAGATCATTTTATATACAGAGAGTTCATACTCTTACTTTACAACGACTCAACTTTCCTTCTCATTTCTACATAGCCTTACTGGTTAAGCTGCGAATTTTCCGGTTGCATCAAAATACATTTTAGAAATGATTGCTACATGAGAATATTGCCCTTGTTCCTGGCTAGGAACATTTGTTTTTTCGACTGAACTAAAATAAAAATAGTTTTTTTCACAATATGATCAATTGTTATATTATTTGTCACCTCTCTCAAGCCTCGGAATATGTTTTGATAATTTACAAACTATAGCAAAGAATTATTCTTATAAACTCACTTGTCTCGGAGAGATTCGTTAGCAAGTAAAATCTTTTTAACATTTTCAAAATGACGACCAATCGCTTGAACAATAAAATGTTCCTATCTTTTTCACTGAAAAAAAATATTATAATTATTTCTTTAACTGTAGCCAGATATTACTTTTGTAGTGATTTTTATATGCAAGCCCATATTTTCTATTTAACTAGGAAAATCAATTTTACATTGCTTTGCCCGTGGCGGGGAATAATCGATATGCTTACTATTGTGGATGCGTTGACCAGTTATACTTAGAAACTTAAAACGCAAAGTAGTAACTTAATTCAGATAAAAAGAAATTATATTATTTAGTGCTACCTCTCCTCCCCCCAACTATAAATTGTACCGAAATACGCACAGGTCTTACATTAAGAGAGGGCGAGAGCTTGACAAAACTCAAAGCCAACTCAACTGAAAACATCAAACAAACGCCATGGGAAAGTTTAATCTTAGCAGTACCGGTTCTGCCTCTCTGTGTGTTCTATTTGCAGACCGCTCGGATGCGACAAGCCAAACAGCTCTGAATTGTGTTGGTAACAGTGCTTGCATCGTAGCTCTCGGCTACTGCTGCCATCTTCATGTTGATTCACTGGTTCTTCCTCATGCCTGTCAGAGTGGCACTGACAGCCATACAAAGAACATTGAACATAAATTTAAAAAAAAGATGATATAGAGGGCCTTTCAGTGTTTCTATTAGAATTAAGTATTTTGTCAGAAAATATGTTTTGTAATTGGTAAAGTTTGGCACATCTAGACCAGGAAAAGGTGGGGAGGGGTGACTCACAACAACCTCTCCCTCCAACAGGTGAAACCCAGCCGCGCTACTTCACCAGGCCGACGCGAGGGGAATGACTGACGGGCTGACGTTCATGTCCTGCCCAGCTGGAGGAGTCGATGACGTGAGAGCATATGTAAGAATCTTCCAGCTAACACCTTCCTCGGCATGAAGAAGGTTCTGGGTCAGTGCACCTACAATATAAATACGGGTACAACCAGTGGGTCGGCAGTCTGTGATAGCCACCTGACTGAGTGTAATAGGTACCTAGCCAATATTGGGGCAATGAGGACTTGGAAGAGGAGGACCGACGGTGTACGAGTGTGTGAGAGACTGCGGCGGACGAGTGTGCATGCGGCGGCTACTAATGATAGTGCGTGAGTGCTGTGGAGAGCGAGGAGATATCCCACGAGTGAAGGGTACAGGTACTCGCGGCGCTCCAGATCATCCTGGACAGATAAGACTGGTGATATCTGGACTGTAACAAGGTGGGACTAAATGCACAAGTGATACAGACTTGATTGTAAATACTAGAGGTGTTAGATATTAAATATATAATATTTAATGGAAATCAAAAGGTTTTAATAAAATGTTTATTGTGGCTGATTTTAACTACTATGTTGCCGACCTCCTGTGGCGCAGTCGGTTGGTACACCACCGATCTCCGATCTGGGGTGCGGGAGGCTCTGGGTTCGAATCCCGTTTAAGGCATGGGTGTTCATTTAAGTTAGGTAATAAGTTAGTCTGTAAGCCATCCCCTACTAAGCTTCCAAGCATAAAAAATTTCCCTACGTGGACCTAAACACCAACTTCATTAACAGATGATATAATTTGGCATATCAGATGTTTGTAGATTCTGTAAGATCCTATTAAGGTCACGAAGCTTCGATGACACTTGAACCAAAGGAGTTCATGAACAGTACACCACTCCTGGTATTCGACATCAATAAACAAGATGATCATATAAACACAGGTGTTGTAGATTGCAGATTTAAAATGATGGCTACAGAGGACATACCTTCCAACACTCAAGCCTATGCTCTCATAATCCACGATCACTTGGCCATGTACAATGCGAGAGATAAAGTGGTTACAATACTTAGACTACGTAACAGCTCAGGTGTCTACCAACCTCCATCATGCTCGCTAATGTGAAGGGCTTCACGTCTCCGATGAGATTTATCGTAAAGGAAATCTGCATCGCGTACTCTGATGGCAGCTCAAAGTTATGCAAATTCCTACCTCCATTCTCAGATCATATGCTAGACTACAAACACAAGAATACGAATAAATGGCTTACTAATAATTTCCACGAACTGCACTGGGAAGATGGAGATGTTGAATAAGAAAATGAATAGTGTACTCACTGAAATTACGGATGTTAATGGCGTAGTCTTTGTGGCCGATATTGAGCAGAAGAGGTGGTTAAGCATTTACTGCAATGAAAATATAAAAATTATCGACTTGCAAACCATATAAGATTTCCCATCTCTGCGAAAACTAAATATTATGTATACGGACCACAGCTGTGACTCAGAACTCTGCAAGTATGAACAAGGCTGGGCCTACCCTCGCGAGAATGCTTTGCTGCTACGTGTGTGGAGCCTAGGTATGCGATGATGTCAATGTCGCGCGCGTATAAAGGAAGAGAGAGAGAGAGAGAGAGCGCCGTGACACAACATTGTTGTCTGCCAGTCTTCATTCTTTCGCCAGTGCTCGAACATGTTACCTTTTTTAAAGGCGTGTGGCTTTAATGTGGATAATTATATTATGCATTAAACATACATGTTGTGTTAGGCGTACTCAATGGTGAACTCAAATATATTCAGTCTTGTTCCTGTATTTAAATCACTATCAAATTACATATCGTTACAATATGTACTACAACTCGTTACAGAATGTTAGTTACTCGTTAAATCGGAGGAGCTCTCGTTAAGCTTACTTGGTTAGATCTTACATCGTGTTAGATGTTAAATGCGATTCGTTATTAAATTACTTGTTTTTATAAAAGGCCACTTTGACTAATTTACTATAGTCCGACTTTACCTTGCCCATGATGCCGTAGGCTGAATATTAGACGTATGTCGGCGGATGCCACGCCCTCATCTCTGGACGTCTTGCTGGTGCAGTGTCACGACGACAAAAGCCTCGTTCGCCGTATTTCCTGTCATAATATTCGGCGCATTCGGCCTGCCTGGCGGAGTTTGTTTAGAAGGGCTCAAGGCTTCGCTCCACTTCTTCGCAATATGTTTGTGCTATCGTAATCAGGCTAGCATGCCTGTTGCTGCTCGTAACAAACAGTTATGGTCGCCATGCTTGCACTTTTCAAAAAAATTGAACCATGGTGTGCAGTTCCGAAGGCTCAGTGAAGTGGAAATAGGCAAAAAATACAGATCAACTGATTTCCAGCAGGTCAACACAAGAGTATCATCTGTGTGTTGGATGGTGGGTTCAGAATTCATCTGCCAAAAAGGTATATGCAACTTATTAAGGAACAGGATCTGAAGAAACTTCATTATTCTGCACCGGTATACATGATATACAGTAGGATGAAACCAATAGCAAATGGCAAAACTTTTCAAGGTATTTAATATTCATTAGGTATGCTGGACAGGTCTGTTTAAACAGAAAATAGTTTGAGTGTATATAAAGTGATACGGACTAAAACGGTTTGTTGCTCTTCAACTACAACAAAGATACGTGCCACTCAACAGTGCTGAATCATGTATGTGGCTTGCAATCCAATAGATGTTTCCAAATATGAAGATGTGACTATTGGCTACTGCAAAGTATATCTGAAACCACCTGGCTTGTGTGAGCAAGTTGAATCATGTAATGGTATTGAGAACTAAATATTATGTATTGACTAGTACTTGTCATTATTTCCGATAAAGTGCAGTTTCATCACTTTTTCCATGTACCATCTACGTCCAGACAGTATGTGCACTGGGATGCCACACCTACATCTACGAATTCGCCCATAACTCAATAAAATGAAGAACAGCTACTCCAAAAATGTTTTAATCAGAGGGCCAGCTATGAGCTATTCAGACCTGGAAGTGACGACATTACAAGATCGACAGAGTACTGCGAAGATCAACACGCCGCCATCAAGAACCTAGGCCTTACGGTGTGGAAGACAATATGCTTGCCGCTGACTTGTGAAGTAGCCTATATTTAGAAAACTTCACTCTGAACTGGGCACATGTCATCATACATCTCTCGTTCGTGGCAGCATGTTCGACAAGCATGAGAGTGTGCCATTTCAGCCAGATAAAGTGGACAAGTACGAAAGATCTTTCGTCGGTTACACAAGAGTAATTTTTAAACCCCTGGTTCTAGCAAGAACAAATATGTGATGGTATAGATCATATGTGGGGCTATTATGACTTTTATGATAGTTTCCACACTGAAACATTTCCATATCATGTTATAGAAAGATGAGCAGTTTTTAATCTCCGTCCAAACTATGAGCTACCAGCAACTGGAGACGACCTCATAATATGTGCTCAATTCCAAGGCATTGACGAATTTCAAGTTGAAAACAGAATATACTTCCAATTAAGAGACGTGGTCTATGGTGATATATTTCGGTGGAGTGAAAAGTGCAACAATATCGAACACAAAACTGTTCTTCACAAATGTGGCTTGCTCTTCAGTAGGCATGTGTGGACCTTTCCCTGTTCACCCAAAGTCTGCTGTGTAAATAGATTACCACCACGGACATCGAAGCCCAGATTGTGAAATCAGAAACAGATGGAGTAACTGTAGAAGGTGAAATTATTTATAGAAGCAAGTGTAAGTGTCTGGAAGCCTGCTGTGACATCATATCCAGGTTCTTGTCTGTACTGGCTGAGTTCTTCTGATGATGTCATACTTATTGTCATGATCTTCCAGCATGTCATCATACTTAAAGAACCTCACCACGCGTACGAACATTCAGTTAGTTGTGGACCACAGACTAACTATAATAGTAGCATTTCATCCTGCAAACTGATATGCGAGTGCGAAGTCTTGATTGAGTAGGGTTACGTACTCGTACTGGAATGGTGGACAGTTATGTATTTACACAGAATAATGTGATGGACAATTTCATACTCTTGTTTGCCAATTAACTAGTAATGTTTGAGCCAGGTCTAAAGATTGTTGACTGTATTACTCACGGACAGAGCTCAGTGTTCTAGTTGAATGAAGAAACTACATTGCCGTACTCACTGGAAGAAGTTGTAGCACATGATATGAGAATCCTGCCTCTACAGTCTTCAGCCTGCTTCACGATCCTGATGGCTGCTGTGTAACCAGCACCTACAACCGAAGTCATCATCCAGGGAGCCGCCATGCCACATCAGTTACAGAAGCTCATACAAAAGAAGCAAACACCCTGAAGGATGTCGATTCGATGCTTGCTACAACAGTTCGAGAGTCTAGTCGCAGCAGCAACAAACACAAGGCATCGGCTGATGTAGGTACTACTAAATGTAGATTTCAACGACGACTTTCATCTCAACCTATCCTGATGGAAGATGTAGCACATACAAGTTTTCCAACTCCCACATCGGCACTCTCTCCAGTATTTACTGATTGTGTAGTGCTTATTTTAACAGTTATGCAAGAAATATTTGAATCAATGCAAAAAAAAATGTTGATTTTGTGCGTACAGCAAGCTTGTATCAAGTAATTAGTGTTTTGTAAATATTTATTCTGAATAAATCATGTATGTGAAAATGAAATTATCTTTGATTTCATATATACCTTTTATGTTATAAAAAATTGGTTACTATTAAAGAAAGTTGTAAAAAATATTAAGCGATTTCTACTGTTGATATAAGTTTAACTAAAAATATATGTATATATTCGAAATTAAATGGTAAATAAAAAAATAATTGACACGAAAATGTGAGTATCTTTCAAACGTGTCTGAATGCATACATTTCCACTACTAGAGGAAATGGTGAGAGCTTTTAATATATAGTATTTATTTAACTGAATACTATTAAATCATATACATTTGGGTGTGGAA
Source organism: Dryococelus australis (assembly GCA_029891345.1). NCBI lineage: Eukaryota > Metazoa > Arthropoda > Insecta > Phasmatodea > Phasmatidae > Dryococelus > Dryococelus australis. The sequence goes on along the minus strand of CM056995.1, from coordinate 101,483,550 downwards.
AATAGTTGAAATTATACGATACTGGCAAATGATAAAAGTTTTGTTTTGAAACACTCATAACATTTCTACTAACAAAATAGACAAGAATCAATAAAAATTTATTGTAAGCATATATATCCTGAATGGCATAGTTTCGATTATTCAATACTATGAACTCTGCCTGGAATACTAAAGTGTGTGCTAGTCAAATCTTTTCCTGTAGGTCGCTAATTCTTCTTCTGTGCATGTACCCAACATTGACTTACCCGAGAAACACAAATGTCAAAAGTCATGGCCACCAATGATAAACGTATCTAAATATTTAAGACACGTTTTTAAAATTTTTACATTTTTAAAAATCTTAATTTTTAAATGACAAGGACTTTTAAATTAATAAAATACTTTTACCAACTTGAATTAGATCAAACTGCCATATAAATAGGTAAGAAATAAGCATGCAAACATCTCAAAGCACTTGCTTACTAATCAGTGTTGTAATCTCAATTTCAATACACGCCATTTTCGCTAGCCATATTGGTAGAAAAGCAGTTCAATGTTGGGCCACGGAGATTGGTTGTGCGCAGCCAGTGAGGTCTGTCTACCTTATCTTTCAGTCTATGGATCCTTTTCAATACCCGTCACTGACAATGTGTATTGAAGATACTCGCCATCTCTAGTACACCGAGGGTGTACAGAAGCGAATGTGCAGGCGCTGATATCAGCCAAGTCGCGTGCGGAAGGCGAGGGGGAAGGGGTATGATCTCCGTGAGACTGCTCCGTCTGATCTGGCGGCCACAGCTGCCGCCAGCACTTTTTGTAAGCGTCTGCATCCCTTCCACGCCGCAGTCGGGCCGGCCGCCGCACAAGTCGTCTATAGTATATCCACTCCAACGTTTCAGATTATATTACTCCGCCTGTTCGTGCACTTGGAAGGAGTCGCCTATGTTGCCGACCACCAACACATGCATCGTGAGCCCCTGCGGTTTCCAGTTATAAAAGTAACATTAATTTTAGTTACATATTTGTATATTCTGTTCAGGTGAAGTAATCACTTTTGAGGCCCTAGTTACTTTTTTTTAAAACCCATTTTCCATCCTTTAACCACCTTTTTAAATAAATATTTCCATGTAAGTAATACACAGCGTGTATATTACAGCGCAATTGGAAGTAAACCCCAAAGGCTAAAATAAAATATATTAATTGACTATTATTCCCAATGAGAGGGCTTTCAAAAGTGCCCACTTTACCGTGGATAGCCTACAATGAAGCGAATTATTTGTCATTATAGAGTATTCACGGTAATGTGAGCACTTTTTGAAGCCCTCTCATTTGGAATAATAGTCAATAAATATATTTTATTGTAGCCTTAGACGTTAACTTTAGAGTCCGGTGAAGTTTATGCATTGTGTTTATTACTTACATGGCAATATTTATTTTAAAAAGTTGTGGAATAATAAAAAATGACTAATGGGAAAAAAGTAATTGGACCATCAAAAGTGCTCATTTTACCGTGAACAGCCTATAGATTTAAATAATCTTCACATGTTTTTGTGTGATTTGTAAATACTGCCCTCTTACTTATGACACTTCAGCCCGAACCTGCTGCGTCCGCTTTCTTGCACTACACTCGTTAATTCATGCGTCTATACCCCGAAACAAAACCTGTACTTTAAATACCGCACAACTGCAAAAATATACTCTCTCATGCGGGCAGAATATTATAGAACGTTAACGGACGCAATAAATAAAATTATATGTGTAACGTCAAAAATTACAAAATTACTTAAATTTTTTCCCGCCGCAATAAGACAGTGGGCCGACTAGCCAAACAGCAACTTTCAATTTGTTGTTGGCAATGTTTATCTCTGTTGCCACCTAGGAACGGATAAAGTACGGTTACTGTAACCGCGTTTCAAGTCGTGCCAACTGTTGTCGATCCATCTTACTATTTATGGGGTTGATGACAGAGACACAGCCATCTTAAGGCTAAGTGTCCAAAATTGTTTAATATATTTCTGGTTTATTAAAAATTCCTATAGTATGGTATCAAATTCCGGTCTAGTGAAAGTACAAAAAGTGATTAAAATTTTTCCAAACATAAAGTAATGGGACAACGAAAATTTTAAATTTCGTATTGTGGTAAACAAATTTAAGAATGGCATACAAGGTAACATGTTTGACTACAGCTCAAATTAGCTTTTCATAATACCAGAATATGATATGATACAGTTCAAATCTATAAAAAGCCAGAAGTTTAACCCTAATCACAGGTAGAAAAGAGTCACGTTTAAAACAATATCTTATTCGCGACATTATCATCCGAAGAAACATTTAAGCTGAAGTTAAACACTCGTGTTCAGTTACATTTTTTAAATATTTTAAACACAAAATTTGTTTTCGAAATCATTGTAATTCCTTTATATTAAGTTATTTTCCAATCGTATTTGGTATTTTAAAGGAATTACTATTGCTGCAAGCCGGTGATGTGTTACCAAGTTCTTCGTCCTTATTAGCCTGCTTACGAGGGTCAGTAATTCAAGCGATTGCGAATAGACGAATCCAGTACGGGATGACGTGGAAAGGAGCACGGGAGAAAAGAGATATGTGATGTATATAGCCCACGCTTTATTGGGAACTCACACCTGGCGGCAACTAACTGCTTCCGAGGAGATCTGTGATTGTCTTCCATTTCGGGAAATGTCTCGATGCTGAATCATGTCATACCTCGGCGTGAAAGTGTGGGATAATAGATAAAGTGATGGCGCATGTATAAATACAGTCTTTGACCTCGCCAAGAGTTGTTGTTCAGAGTGTGTATGGTGACCGGCGATTGTCGCTGGCGATTCGGCGAACTGCGGCGGTTATTGGTAGCGAGGATACCACGACCAGTGTGTTCGAAGCGACAGAGGGGAGTGATTGGAGTGGTCCAGAACGAGTGCTGCTGTGCTTGTGTGTGCTTCGCAGTAGACGTGGGCGGAGTTTTCGATGGAACGACACACCGATACACGCTGAGTCATTTAATTTATTAATGGAATAAGGTATTGAGTGTTCGTTTATTCCATGCACTGAGGTGTGTAACAAAGTGAGTGATATCGTATTAAACAACAAATTACTGGTATAACCAATAAGCCCACTTTCCTCTGCATTCGCGCAAATTATTTTTTATCATGTTCTTAAAAACTTAGATAGTAGGTAGACATTGACGTCTCGTTGACGGTAATGTCATTAGATATTAAACCACAAACATATTCAAAAGTACCAAGGCAGTTACAAATACACACGTGCTTTACCCGGAACTCGAATCCAGAAAACCTCATGAAAATAAGCTAGAGTGCAATCAACTGCATCACGGGAGTAGGATTCGGAGCATAGACCTCGGATGTATCAGTCTGATGTTTTGAATGTTAGGGTTCACTAACCTGAAATATTTACATAACCGTTAATTTTAAAATAAGATCCTAAGACGCTTAAATCACCTAAGTCTACATGGCTAACCGTAACGCAACTTGTATAAAGATTTTGGTGGAAATCGTTCTATCGGTCCCCGATATATGGTATATAAACCATATTTCCAAAATCGGTGATATCTTACAAAACGGCCTTAAAAAATGATGTACACGGTGCTTCTAGTAGATACTGTATGCATTAAAATTTCTTCGAATTTGTATACATTGTAAAATAGATATGCCAAACTTACCACAATATACCGGCCCTTTTCATAATCACCGCCTGACGCCACTTAAACCATTCAACTTTATATAGCCTTCTGTAGCATTAATTGTTTGCAAAATTTGGTGGGAATTAGTTGGATTGTTCGGGAAATATGACAAAATGTTCAATTTCCTTACCTGGCACTATTTTGCAAAAATAGAAAGAAATGCCAGCAAAAGAGTATCTCTGAACGCATATTTGATGCTTCTAACCAATACTGTAATCGTACAAAAGTAAATTTAATTAAGTAGAATTTTACAAATATAACATATAAATCTAAATTATTAATATTAACGCCATTAAAATCAAGTCTGACACATCTAAAACATAATAGTTTAAATACCCAAGTGTAGCACTACTTGCATAAAAAATTTGCTGGGAATCGGTTGGTTGGTCTTTGAGGTATGGCATAAAAACCTAAATTTTTTCAGTTGACCATCTTCATAAATGGAGGACAAAATAGGTTATTAATTAGTACATTTTATAATTGTCATAGATACTGCCAGTATACAAAGATAAGTCAAATCGGTTACATAGTTTCGTAGATATAGTACACTAAGGTAAAATGTTTTTACTGTCACCATTTTGAAAATAAGGTTATTGCACACTTTAAACATAAATTAATATGGCCTGCCACAGTACAACTTCTTCGCCAAATTTGAAACAAATCAGTTGGTTGTTTCCTGAAATGACACACAATCGCAACGTTTTCATGAGGAGCTATCTTACAAAAATGGCGAAAAAATGAGGTTCTACTTAAAGAAATTTGATATATGTAATATATAGTCTACTGCGAGCATACAAAGTAAAGTTCAAATTTGTTTCGTAGCTTCGTAGATATAACATACCGTCCGAGCTAAAATATTTATATGGCTGCCATTTTAGAAAAAAGTATCTTCCCACTCAAAACTTATCAATTGACATAGTATGCTGTAATGCTACTTGTTTGTCAAATTTGATAGAAATCTTTGGTTTTTTTCAGAGATATGACATACAAATTTTAATTTGTCATATGATGCTTACTAGCTTACAAAGTGGTGGACAAAAGAGACTTTGTATGGACACATTCGATGGTTGTTATATATACAGTCAGCATACAACGTTACATGGGAATTTATTTCATAGTTTCTACGATATAATATACAATGCTAAAACAGCTATATAGCCACCATTTTGAAAATAAATTGCTGACATATTTAAGAAATACTAGTTTACTTCACCTGTCGCATACTATTTTTCTGCCAAATTTCGCAGGACTTCATTAATTCATGTGAAGCTATCTTACAAAATGTTAGACAAACGCGGTTATAGCTTGGTGTGTATGATGCTTCTAACCGATACTGTCAGCATAAAAAAATTTGGTCTAAATTGGTTAAACGGTGAGATACTTATAGCAAATAAATCTGAAATAATTGTATGACCACCGTTTTGAAAATAAATGCCTTATCAACTTGAATTGCACTTGTTTACATGGTCTATGGCGATAATTTGTTGATTAGTTTCCAAATTATAACATAATAACTTAATATTTTTATGCTGTGCTATCTTCCAATATAGCTGACAAACAACAATATGCATCTTTAAATTCAATGCCTACACAATGAACTGTAACATACAAAATTTGGTTTAAATCAGTTGAATGGACCTGAGATATGACATATCACTCTAAATATTAAAATAGCCATCATTTTGAAAACAAGTGCCCGTCTTGGTCGAAAACTATACATGTCAGGTGTCCTTACTACTTAGCATATGCGTACCAAGTTTGGTGAAATTCGATTATGAGATCACTTTCCTGTCTGTGTGTCCGTGTGTGTATGTGTGTAAATAAGTATAGGTAGACTATTCACGGCAAAGTGAGCACTTTTAAAAGCCCTTTCCATGTGGAATAATATATTTTATAAATATATTTTATTTCAGCTCTAGACGTTATAACACAAAAAAAAAATTTCCGAAAGGAAAAAATTAATAGGGCCTAAAAAGTTTTCAATTTACCGTACACATCTTATATAGGCGTGTATGTATGTAAAGGCTGTTCACGGTAAAGTGAGCACTTTTTAAGGCCCTTCCAAAATGCCTTAACCACTAATAAATATATCTTATTGCAACATCAGGCATTGAATTTCGAGGGTGGTGAAATGTATACACTGTGTTTATTCGTCTCATTGCAATGTTTATATTAAAAAGCAGCAGGAAGATGGACATATGATAAAAGGAGAATTAAGAAGGGCCTTAAAAAGTGCTCACGTTACCGTGAACAGCCTATACACGTGTTTTAAGTGGCTCAGACACTTATTTTCAAATTAATGGTTATGTAAATATTTCAGGTTAGCGAACCCTGTAATTCAAAACATCAGACTAATTAAATCCGAAGTTTAAGCTCCGAATCTTACCCCCGTGATGCAGTTCATTGCACTCTATCTTATTTTTATGATGTCTTCTAGGTTCGAGTCCCGGGTAAGGCACGTATGTATATGTAATTGTCTCGGTACGGTTGGATATGTTCCTGGTTAATGATATTGCTGTCAACGAGACATCAGGGCCAATCTACTATCTTAGCTTTTCAGAACTTTACTAAACATAATTTGCAACCACCTAGATGAAACCAGGCACGTTCGTTATATCAGTAATGTGAATGCATTAGAAAATTAAACTTAGTTGTTTTATTTAATTAAGATATCAATTCCTAGTTACGCTTAAGGACTAATCAATATACATCGTTACAAAAGTATAAAATCTTATAACCTATAATAGGAAAAAAATTATATTTGTCATAATACTGTTAATACTGTTAATAATTATATACTGTTAAGACAGCTCTGTTTAGAGACTGTATTTCAACTGTCGATAAAAAATTGTGTTGTAGGCCTACTGGGTTTCAGGCCATCGGAATAGGCAAGGTAAGGGCCAAAATCATGTGAACTACGTGGATCCCGAGAGCACGTAGACTAGACAAAAACCTACACACGTCGCCCTCATTTATTACGGTCGGTTCATGATCAACTTAGTAAACTTAGGAAACGTTTGAATAGAAAGTTTACAAAAATGTGTGGTACATAGTGAATAAGCTCGTCGTATGTTCAACCAATCACAATGAACTTGATTTTAGTAAAGTAGTTATTTAACTAGCAAATAAGATTTCACTTCATTTTGTTTGCATCATTATTCTGCCAGTACTTAGTGCACAGGTTTTGTCAATAATATAACACAAAACATGATAATACAATGCGAAAATTAATTACAATTAATTGCATACAATTTAGAAGTATTTTTAAATGAGAATAAATAAAAACCTTAGCCTTTTTTTTTATATAGAAATAAGGCTACTAGTAATTGCAATAAGCTAATATGGATGTGCCTACAAGACATGTACGCAATGACCATGAACCGTTTTGTAGAAATACCTTCTTTCATTCTGATATGTGCACATTCATTACGTATAGTCTGTTTTCGATTTCTTCGCACTTTTTGAATCAATCCTTTGAAAAACCACCCCATGTATGACGTGTTTGGTTCTTTTCTAAATATGCAATGCAACACAAGAGTTTTATACACATTATGTTAACATAATAGTAGGCCTACCTAGTAATTGATTATATCAAATTTTTTAATTTATTTATAAATTGTAAAATTTCATCTATAATTAATATGAATAAAACTAGAGAGAAAATAGGTGTGTCGAGAATGCCTAGTAAAAAATAGTTCTAATGTAAAGTATTATTACACTGAGTGCGCACGAATGCGGTGCGCTGTCCATCTGGTGTAACTTTCTAGACTCGGTTAAGCTTTGTGTGCATGAGGCGGAGGAATATCCTGGTAGTAGAACTTAAGCAGGACTTCAGAAAAGTTGGAAGTAACCGTGAATGTACTATACGACCTTTTTCGTGGCAAACCGACCTTTATGGTGCAGCTTGACCGAGCTTCGAACCCGCGCTCTCGTTCTAGGCATGCATTCGTATGGGCAGCGGTGGTATCCCGGCTTCTCTTGAGCACGTAGGAGACTGTGCGAGTCCCCAGGGACCCCCCCCCCCCCCAACTGCCTCTTCCTGCCACGTGTACCTCTACAGCTGGAGAAGCCCGTGAGGACGGGATATTTGTCCCATGCAATTTCCGTTCCCCCTCGCCAAGCTCCACCTGACTAACTTCACTGCCGGGGCGAGGTTAAAGGGGTTTACACTGTAATAACATTCAGCAGCAGTCACTAAGCACTAAAAAATCGAATTGTGGCAATAACGAACCTACGCCTAAGTTCGCCCAATAAAAAATCATTTTACAATGTTTTATTATCTGAAAAAAAATTTTAACAGAGTTTAATTTTATACCGTCAACCAGCTGGGATAACTATGCACCACTCAAAATGCTTGTTTTGGTGCCATTTAGTGGAGGGGTTGCCTGGGCAGGTAACATTGAAAATACAAATTCCCTAGCTACAGTTAAGTGACGCCAAAACAAAGATGTTGAGTGAAGCAAAGTAACCCCAATTTACGGTAGTATTTTGGCGGTCGGCAGTCGTTTTTAATAGCAGGCCAACATAAATTAATAAATCTTGGAAGTTCGTTACTTGAAATCAAAATATAAAAATCTGTGTATGTAAATGTACGATCCTCTGTGATTGGCTAAACTTAAGACTCGGTGATTGATTTTTCTAGCTTGTGATTTTTTCTGCGGTGAAACCAGAGCAGTGGGCATTAGCGAATTCTTGTGTGTACTTCGAGTTGAGCTAAGGCGATGGAAAACTTTGTGAGGTGCACTGGTATTCCTAAGAGGCCGCTCTGAAAGCTGGTGGTAAATTGATACGAACATGGCATTTATTTTTTTGTAAAAGTCTGTGTCTGGCCCAAATTGTGATACACGCCCGTGCCAAAATATTAGCATTGAGTTTATTTCATAAAAAGGTTTTATACACGCCCTGCAATTGTGTTTACAAGTGAAAAAAAAATTGTTTCAATAAACACGCTTATTTTGGTGTAACAAAATTACGAACGCAAGGACGAAATAAAGATAAAAAAGGAATATTTAAATTCTGTTGCCACCTTTGAATAAAGCAACTGTTAATCGAGCACTTTGTCAAATCTAGTTTTATGGTGGATTATTAAACAACACGCGGATATATTTCGATATTTTTAATTTTCAATTTGGAACTTCTAACAAAGTTAGTTCTTTACAAGGGCTCTAAATATAGAAATTAAAATGATAAAAAAATTTGTTTATTTTATTAAAATTGCCACTATCCCATTTGTCAGCTATTATTCCGTTACTGTTACCGAGCTCTGGTGTTCTATGAGAATGGTTTTCGGCTGATTTTCCGCTGACTCTTTGTGTGAGACTACAGTGATCACTGCGAACGTCGAATACTATAGGCTGTTCACGGTAAAGTGAGCACTTTTGAGGCCCTAGTTACTTTTTTTTTTCAGCCATTTCTTATCTTTTATTCACCTTTTTAAATAAATATTGCCACATAAGTAATAAGTCCAATGTGTATATTTCACCGCTCTCGGAATTTAACGTCTAAGGTTGAAATAAAATATTTTTATTGATTATTATTCCAGATGACAAGGCTTTCTAAAGTGCTCACTTTACCTTGAATAGCCTATACTGGAGCTCGCAGAGGCAGTGCAGCGCCAGTAAAACGGGAAATATGAGGGTGACTCAACTCGCGTATTATATTAACACATTTACAAAACCACAAAGGGTAGCATCATTAAACAAAAATATTCTTTATGGAAATCGGAAAAAAAAAACAACCTGTAAACAAAAATTACGTTGTTATGGAAATTTGTCTTCTTTACTCCCGCAATTATTAGTAGCCTATGGCTTTTTTTCGGGCAGTGTACAAGTATTTCAAATCAACAGTGAAATAAAATTTCAGACTTAACTTCCCAGTTTTATTAATTTTCTTGGATTGGCATAAATATCGCTGTCAAGCGTTCCGAAACTATCAGCTTACTGACAAACAAAAATATTTATTGTTTACCGCAGACTTGTTTTCTTGCTGCTAACGAGTACTGGTACAATCGTAAATTATTTCTGTACCTGTCAGCAGCAACGGAGACGCTGGATTCAAGGACGTCATTTCCACATTAGGAAACGTGATGGACGCTGTTGCCTATGGCATTGTGATACGCCGCCATATCTGATTGTGTTCGTCTCATGCAGCCCTGTGTGCTGGGCGATATCTACTGTCCTCGCCAGGAGACTGTATTCGAGGGACATGGACTGCCTGTTGATTTTTTTTAAAATTATTATTGTGTTTAACATAACTTAGAATATATAGTGGTCACTTTTAAGAGTTGGTAGATTGAATTTTATTTATTAATACTGAAGCATTTATTCTCATGAAGAATAAGTTTGTCGGTTTTATTTGAATATCGAGAATTATGGTTAAAAGCTGCTATGTGTATTAAACGCAAGATGTCTTCTCCGAAAACTTGTAAGTTGGTCTACATTTGTTTTTGGTTGGCTAGTTTCGGCAAAGCGTATTTCACATTCCAGTCCTTAAAAAATCCTGTAAATTCATTATCGCTTCTAATATTGATTCCAACTCCACCATTCTTATTCTGGCATTATCATTCACGAATCTGAAACTAGTAGTACAAACTACTAATTTTCATCGTCAAATACACTTATAAATTAACGTAATAATTCAACACCTGTTTCATTTACAGTCTTCCTGAGGTTGTACCGTCACAGCATATCAGATTTCTGTTGCTAACCGTCGTTTCTTCATCATAAGCGTGATTTTATTTCACCCCGTTAAGGTTACTTCTACTACAGGTTGGGAAGATCAATGTTAAAAGTTTGGCAAAGGGAATTTTTTTTTCCACTAGGTAAGCGCTAGTGTCGCATGTGTACCAGGTTTTCTCTATTGTCTACGTTAAAAAATAGGATAATTACAATAACCATAAATAAAATATAAACTAACTTTGTGAATAAGTAAAACCTTTCTCTTTTATTATTCACGTAGCTTAAAATTTTAGTTAAAAGTTACCTTTCGGAACACAGCGCGCCTAGCGGCGGGAATTTTCCCTATGCCAAACTCCATAACCACTCACATTTTGTTCCTAACCTGAGTAGAATCAACCTTAAACCCTTTGAAGTGACTGCCACATTTCGTGGCCCTTTATTCCGCGGAGTTTCGCTCGGCTAGGAGACGGTTTACCCATAGGCGCTCTTCGCCATGCACATATTATTTTATCGATAACATCTATTTTATACATATGTACCTACCTACGGTATGAGTGTGCATTCTATACACAAATTGTCATAAAAATAGCCGCACTCAGTGAGAATTATTGGCAAGAGGCGGAAGTTGGTATACAGCACCATCACCGGTAACATAACGATGGATTTAAGTTTGGTTGCGATTGGTCTTGTCGATCTGCCACCAGGGGTCGCCAACAACTCTGGTACTGTAAAAGCCGAGTGCAGTATAATTAGTGCAGTATAATTAGCGTCATGCATCTAAGACATGTATGTATATATATATATATATATATATATATATATATATATATATATATATATATATATATATATATATATATATACATATATATACATACATATATATATATATATATATATATATATATATATATATATATATATATATATATATATATATATATATATATATATACACAGCTTACGGAGTTTGAAAAAGGGGTAAGCGTTGGATTACGGGGGGTAGGGAGGTTGTTTCGTCAAATTACTCGCCATTTGGATCGTTACGGTCTAAGAACTGTGCGACGGCGCGGTGTGAGCTCTAGTAACAGGAGGGTGAGAAGGCTCTGGGCGACATAGAATTAAGAGTGGATTGGCCCTAGAATGAAAGGGCGGAGGAAACGGGAGAAAACCTGCATCTTCCACACGATTCACGTGCGAAAACCCGGGTTGTTGATATGTGAACAGTCTGACCACAACAGAAGATAACTTTTTATCGTCCGACAGACGCAAACTTTGTTACCAACGTCTCTTTCTACAATCCAGAGACATGCAGCGGCATCATTAATGACCCATTTTTTCACCGGCATTATTGCGAGGCGACTTGAAGAGTTGGGCGGCTCTTAACATCTTGATCTTCAGAGCCGATGAGGGTGAAGTGAGGTGAGTATGGATCAGCGCCGGAATACAAGGGCGGGGGAAACGGGAAAACCTGCCGATCAGCGGTATCGTCCGACACGATTCACACTTGCGAAAATCCGGAGTGAACCGGCCGGGGATTGAACCCGGCTCGCCTTGGTGGGAGGTGAGCAGTCTAACCGCTCAGCCACCGTGGCCCCGAGGTGAGTTGAAGACTTGCATTCTCCACTTCACTTGCACCATCTTTCATTAATGACTCGCGAACAACTGTGTCTGCAGTGTTTTGCCTCGTAATTTGGTGATGTGGGACGATGCTACGTCTTGAATGACGAATCCAGGTTTTTTCTGGACACGGAACATGCAGTATGGAGGAGCACAGGACAGCGCACCAATCCCGACTATATTTTTGAGTGACTCACCACAAGAACCGGCGCCGTCATGGATCAGTCTCTTATGATTCTCGGTGTTTTCTGACACACTGTTGAAGAAATCTTCCATAATTTTATGGTAAAGTGTCGGTAAAAATTTATTCAGGAGTATATGTAAGCCCTCCATAAAATTATGGACGTGATTTTTCAAAAACGGACTTCCCGTAAATTTCACGGAATAATTTATGGAACCTCTTCGTTGATTTCCGAGTTATGTTTCTGTACTTGCAGTAAAAAAAAAAAAAGTTTAGTTTTCGTAATAGTTTTCAGGAGAAGACAGACGGTACAGCAGTGCGTTCAGGAAATGTTGAGTACTTACACGCATCTGAGCTTATGACACACTTCCTTGGCTAGCCCGGTCCAGACCTGCCTACCCTTAGAACATCTATGGAACCGGTTTAGACAGCAACTTCAGCCTTAGACGGGGTTATAGCATCTGAAGCGGCAGTTGCAACACTACGGGACTGTCTCACACGGAGATAGCAGTAGACATCCACACGACATGTATCCGCGGTAGGAGAGTACTGTATTGTAAAATTTTGCTCAGATAAATGGCTCATTTGTCTTGCCGTTGTAATCAATTACTTGTGTAGTCGTTCTTTTAATTATTTACGCTATTTTCAAATAAAATATAAAAAAATTGCCGATTTTATATTTTTACGTATACCGTAATGTCTTGAATGTCTATAAAGGGAATATCGTACACATTAATGTAATAAGTGTAATACATGAGGAATAAATGTCACAGTACTGTTTTATAAGTCAAAAAAATACAAAAATGGGTATTTATCACATACGTTACTCTAAACATGAAGAGATTGGTTATCTACTGGAACAGCTCGTTTTTATACGTATGTATATATTTGTTGTGAGACCCAATTGTGTATCGTGTACGCTGCCTGGCATCGGAGAGCTAACTGGCCGGCCGACTTGACCGCCCCGCTACCAATCGACTTGACTGCCAGCCGGCTTCGCTCGGCCGTCAACAGTGTTAAGATGTAATAAAAATTCACGGCAGAAAATGAACTTTAAAATATTATTCTACACTGATTTAATATTAAATAAAGTGGAGGAATGTGAATTTACGTTTCTTGAAGCAATAGACGTTTGCAGTGGTGAACGATTTACGAATACGCATTGCAAAATGGCAAGCTTCGACGCACGGCGCGAGTGACACGTATGAAAGCACTCAGCATACTGTGGCGTAGAGAGGGGGAATATTTTCAATACCTGTTATCGGCAACAGGTATTGGGCGGAGAACAGTCGATACCTGTTCCTAGTTTCTGGAGATACCTGTTATCATCCCTGCCTGTTACTGAAGTAGGAATAATCACACCTACCCGCTTGTTACTCAACTCGACACTCTACGATATCATTTCGTCGCACCTGTTCCTATTGTCTAGTATCCAAAACTGCATCCCAATAGTATATTTATGGACGAGAATATTGCATATAAAAATTCTCTCTAACTTCATTTTGAACTTTTTTAACAACCATGTAATTTTTTTTTCAATTTTTTGTTAGCGAAAAAATGATTAAAAAAGATTTTTGAAGTTATAATAATTAATTTCTTTTTCCTCTTCAGTAAGTCTCTATCTAGCTGCCTCCTACGTTGTGACGGTAACAGACGCCAATTGCTATTGTCACTGTTCTACCAGGAGAACGTGAGACGCGAGGAGGCGCTAATAACAGGTATAGGCCGTTCACGGTAAAGTGAGCACTTTTTGAAGCTGTTTCATCTGACATAATAATCAATAAATACATTTAATTGTGGCCTCGAACTTTTGGTTTTGGGTATGGTGAATGTATACACTGTGTTCATTACTCACATGGTAGGGTGTGCATTAAAAATTGGTTAAAGGATATAAATTGGTTAAAATAAAAAACTAGGGCTTCAAAAGTGCTCACTTTACCGTGGACGGCCTATATTCGTGAACAAGGTGAGATAGTGGAACAACGCAGTCCAGCACACTGCTTACCCATAACAGGTATTCTCAATAACAGGTATTAGCAACAGGTATCGGCCGGGAACAGGAACAGGTATGAGGTGTTCCTGAGAATACTGGTTTAGCTCATTTCTACTGTGGTGGCCAGTGCTTGTGGTTCAAGCCTCACCGCTTCGAAGCGCTCCAGTGGCTGGCGCGGCTGATTGCGCCTCGCCGTTTGAAGACGTAAAGAGTGCGTTGTACGTACCGGATATCCGCAAATGTTGCCATGTCTCTCTTGAAAAATCTGTCCTAACAAAGAATGCAGTAGGGTGTTTTCACCTCCAATAGATATTCATATAAATATGACCCGATAGCCGACCTGTCTTCAGATATGTTCGGCTGTTGGGGACTTGCACTACGATGGAAATAAGTTAAGTAATTGAAATTTAAGGCCTCTTGGCCAAAAATAGTAGGCATAGGTTTGTAGCCATTAGAATTGGATTTTCAAAATTTTGCAGCTGACTGGATTTCTTGGTAGTGTTGGATTTAGTAAAATGTTAGTTAAAAAAAATGTTTAAAAATATAAAATATGGCATTTTTGTTTTAGTTAAAGTTAGCGGCTTGTAGAGTTGTAACATAATTGGTTACATCCAAGCAAAGTGTTGCTTGTTTGGCCAAAACAGTAAAAGTTTCCGCCTTATGGGCTGTGATCATTTTGAAAGCCAGTATTAAAAAATATACTATTTTAGCAAAACATTGTAATGTCCTGTGGTTCCTTCGGAATGAAGCATTTTAAAGAAATATGTCGCATTTTTAAATGCACATCATGTCAACAGAGAGATTTTTTTAAAGGCTGTCAATTGTAATGTTTCCAGCCGATAAGAAATGTTGGCTCTTAAACGAGGCAGTAAATATTTTTATATCAAGCTCGTTAGTGTTTTGAATAATGCCACAGTATTTTGGTGTTTTAAGGGCATTCTTTTTCAAATACACACCAAAATATACATGCAGTCAATGTGTTGGTGATGGAGTTTTGCGTGTATATAAATTCCATTTTAAAAGTTGCCTTTTTATATAGTATATGTTAGTACATGTAGATGTGTGATTTGGATAAAAATTGAAGCAAAATACAAGGTTATTCCTCAGAAAAACTGATGTGTTGGTGTTGGTGATTTTACAATTTTACATCACTGCAATTTTTCCCTAAAAGGTTTTTCTGCTGTTTGGTGCGATCTTGGGGTCGTGGTTTATCGTAGCTAAGAGTCTTCGTTCAGTTCTTAGAGAAGGGCTGAACGAAGGGCGTCAGTTGATTATCGGCGAACAGCAGAGATCGGGTCAGTCAGCTGCGCCACGCTGACTGAATCGCAGAGTACCCACTCGTGGGGCGTTGCGCGGTGAAAGTCACGTGATAATGGCGTTCTGCTGTGCGTCGTTAAAGGTGACAGGAGCAGTCAAAGAGACCGCCAGGTCGCCGGCAGGAAGTGTTTCCGGTATCTGGCCTGCCTCTCGCATTATTGGACCCCCTTACATCTCTCGGGGGGAGAGAGCCGTCCCGGACTCTGCACAGAAGTAAAGTGTGGCGCTGGAAAAAGAATCGTATTTTACTGAGGCTCGTATCGGAAGTTATTCAAGCTACCGAGGGTTATTGCGTTTCATTTTTCGGAATAATATTGCCTCTACTGCTGTATTACTACCAGTGGCGCAGGCAGAAAATTAATTTTTTAGGAGATGGGAGAGGAAAAGGAGGGGAAGAGGACCTTTTCTTCGTTGTCAAAACAACTTTCATAAAAAATCTGAGCTCAAGAACAACATTAAATGTAGACACCTGCATTTCTTATTTTACTTATTTTTACAATTTTACTATACCGATTTATTTACATAATTTCTAATTTTTTACTGATAACTATTTCATTTTATTTTATAATGTGTCTTCCATATTGGGAGGGGGACTGAACCCGGATCTACTTCCCTAGTGTACGTCCCGGGTTATTTAATCCTTTCGAGGGGTCAGTTTTTTTGGCCTCGATTATTGCGTTACTGAACGTTATTCACAAAATTATAAACAAATATAGTATGATTATCCGCCAATTAAAAAACATCTCTTTCGCACAAACCTACCACTGGAGCTGGTTTGTTAAGGTTCCCGCCTGCCTGCAGCTGTTTTCGCTTTGAGGCTGAGAAGCGCGGGTGCGACAAGGGAAACACACGCGCGTTGTGTGCTCTATCACCACTACGCGCAAGGCTCTGAAATAGTGATGGGATATCCGCTTGTAAAATAATCGATTATTCGACCAGTTAATTATAATCGATTCATAAATTATTTTAAAACAATTCAATTAATCACGATTTCCAGTTGTTTGTACTTAAACCAGACAAAAAAATTTCAGATACCTACATGTTTCACATTTATTAAAAATATAAAATATAAATTTGAAACAACAAATTTTCAAAATAGCCGAACATATTAAAAACAAACAGAAAACTTTTTGATGAGAATGATTTTAAACAAATTTATAGAAATATACAGTATTTGCGGTCAACTTTTATGTATGGATTAGAACAAAAAAATATATTATTTTTACCGATTATATATTCTAAAAAAATAATCGTAATCGACTCATTTGAGTTACAAAATTATGCGATTATCCCATCGCTACTCTGAACTGGCATGTTCTCGTTTTACGGCGTCTGCATATTGGCGAAGAGTCTAGCAAAGTTCAATACAGACTCCTATCGTAGTCTCGCTCATGTCCGGGTAGTACGTCCTAAGATAAGGCAGTCTAAAAAAATCAGTTTGTAACTACATATTTTGGAGGGCTTCGTAATAGGCCTAATATTTATAACATGCGTGATGTCGGGAAAGTACCATTCAGTCCTCGTCTGGTGTGTGCTTTCTTTTCGCAGGACACGTTTTGGGGACACGTTTAAACTTTCATCACAGAATGCGTACTTGAAACAACTTGCAATACAATTCAAGCGGGCAAGTACTAGTCAATTACAATTTCCTAACTATCAGATACACTGCCTGTTAAACTCCGAAGTATAGCATTTGCCTTAGCATGATATTAAGTCACGCAATAGCTAAAACTGTTGGAATGAGCTTCTGGTTCGTACAAAAATTAATGTAATCAAATATTTCTTGGAATGAAATTTATGGCATCCCCAGCAAATTTTGGTTTCACTTTCGATCTCAGATATATCATTGAAGTCAATTTTTGATAGTAGGGAGTTGAAGTTTCCCCGATGTCGGGACGACTGCTGTCGTGTGTAGGCTATACGTACTTATTTGCCACAATTTATAAGAACATTGAGACCTTCTACTAAGTAGTCATTGACCTTCGCTCCCTATGATCGGTGTTTACAAGTTTCCCGAATGAGCTGTATTCTCACCTGCCTCTCGTCGCCTCTTTTCTTGCTGCTGCTTCTGCTACTGTTGCTGTTGCTGTTGTTGTGGGCAGTAGGCTCTCAGGTGCCCCGACTGTCCACATGACCAACACTCCCGCCATTTGAGTGGGGGGCAGGGAGGCTCTGTAGTACGGACCCTGGTAGCACAGTGTCCCTCATAGTCGTCTGCAACTCTTTCAGAGTCTTCGTTAATCTGTCTTCGTCATCTTCGTTCAGCGTCACTGCCCGTACCAAACGTAGGTGTGCGGCCCTCTGTCTTGCTGACTACATCTCCAGTACACGTGACAGGTCGTCCTGCATGCTGTGGGGTGCAGCCAGACGTACTGCTTGCCGTACGTCTGTGTCGGCGTTGGCATCGATGAAAAAGCAGACTGCGATGATGTCAGCGCGCCTTCTCGGGTCACCCTTCTAGAGATAGGTGGGAGAGCGGCACAATGTCTTGGCATAGCTCCTGCAATGGCTCCCCTGGTAGTTGGCTGTGGCTTCGCATCTGTAAATTGTGTGTAAGTCGCTGGCACTGGTCGCCGAAACGTAACTCCAACACCGACAACAGTGTGTGGTACTCCAGTCAATGTCACTCTGGCAGAGATTATAGTATAGTCAGTGCGGGGCCTATCAGTATTGCAGCAAGGTAGTAAGCCTGCTATTCAGTTGTCCAGCCATTCAGGGTGGCGATTATTTCAAACTGGTGTTGGTACTCCCGCCATGAAGTATGGCCATCGCAATGTGCGGGCTTAATGGGGGACCCCCCCCCCCCCCCTTACACTCCTGGCGGCAAGACACCAATTCCACAAAGCTGCTGGTTCTGCTCCGAGATCGTTGTGTTTCTGACGATCCGTACTTCTTCACTGTTCTCAGCTGGCGATGTGGCAATAGGTGAATTCCGCTGCTCAAGAAATCCCTGTACTTCCTTCTTCATTGCACTTATTCCTTGTTTCACTACATTCTCGACACGGTCCATCCTATCATTTACACTGTAAATCTTCTTGTCCACAGTCAACTTTTTCATTCACTAACTCGCAAATGCCTTCTATTTTTCGGTCTACATTTTCGTTTATTGTGGCCATTTTCCTATCTACCCTGTTTACATTTCCAGTCCATTTTCCTGTTTACATTTTCACTAACCGAGTCAATTTTCTTGTCTACATTTTCATTTACGTTATTTACAATTTCAAACACACTTTCTTTCACACTACCAAATTGGGTATTTACAATGTTATGTACACTATATTTCGACTACTCCCTTGGTTATAACATCTTATTTCAAGCTACTTAAACTTGCGCTTACACTAACCATCTGGCTACATAGCCCCTCAGTTAGTGCTCGCACTGCTTCCAGATCGGCAGACATTTTTTTTAGTTAGAATTCACTGCGACTGTTGTACAAAACGGTTTTTTAATTATTTTCACTTACAGCTATTAGAATTATTTATTTTAACATCACTTATTAATTACCTTTTGCATAATGAAATTAACCATTAAACGAGTAGAGGTCTATTGCAGATTTTGGCGCAGCACAATAATTTAACTAAAATTCATGCAAATTTCTCACTTTCAAGCAACAATTTTTCAATCTCTTCTTCAAACATGATTCATCTCGTCAATCTCACCCCCAAAATCAAGATAATTTGACCCAAATCTTCATACTTAATAATGCAGACTTTTCTTTAAAAACATACCTTGTTCACTCTTTGATCAGTGGTCCATTTTCATGGTGAATGAGACTAAATTTAGGCCAAAAGGGTAAATATTTTCTTTAAATTTGAAAGCCAAATCAATTAGTTAAAAATAATATCACAAGAAAAGTATAAAAATTCTTGGAATTTCATCAAAAATATGATGATTTAGCTTGAAAATGAGTGTTTGAAGAACCACACACAAAGAGTGAACACAAGTTGAAAATTGATTTTGAGTTGCACGTTGAAAGATTTGACCGGGAACTAGAAATTTGTTTGAATTTAACTTGAAATTGGTTGAATTTTAGTTAAATTATTGAGTTTTGCCAAGATCTGCAATAGATCTCTACTGATTTATAAAAAATGTATACATATAAACACAAGTGCCCATTAAAAAAAAACACAAAGGTTTATGAGGAAGCTAATTCATCGCCAGGGACCTTATATTTTTGGTGTTTACAGATATCTCTATCGTACCAGGGACTCCATTTTTTATTTTTCCGGCCATACTTAGCACCAACAAAACTCCAATTGGAGAAACCTCCCACTTCACTGGCTGGCCTTTTTTAAAATTTTTTTAATGAAGTGGGGTTTTTATATGTTATTTTTATTATTTCTTATTGTACTCCCTTCTCATACGTCATGGCGCCTTCGACATATGAGAACACTCCAACTTATAGATCTGATACACTACAGTGTAGTGTGGAGAGCATTTTTTTGCATCAATACTCATATACAGAATATATGCACAAGAGCAATTGAAATTGTTTTCTTTCTCAAATTTTGTGTGTCTCGATGATAATTTAATAAATGTGGGTGCCTTCACATTTATTAAATTATTCTCTCAACTGGGAATCGAACCTCGAATCTCAAGTCACAATACACACACCCAACCACTGAGCCAAAGTAGCTGGGCGAGTGAGGCAACAATTTCAAGTATACAGTAGGCGAGATGTGGTGAGCTGGAAGTTTGATAAGGAGAGTGCTCGATGCCTGATGAGGAAATAATTTTATTCACTCGCGGTTATTTCTTGAAGACCAAAACAGCACAAAAACGACAACAAAATATAACTCTCTTCTATATCAACAATCTTAACAGTCCAAGACCTGTCGTCCTTACTGACATCCTTACTAAAAGACAAAATATTTCGGTATACCTTCTTAGGATAATACCTAGACGTGCGAGAATGCCGAGGAAGCATTACTGATGTGTCTTCTCTAATGACACGGAGCGATATGACATACACGAACAAATTGCAACCTATATATACGCCAGAAACAAGATATAACCTGTACATGGCCATAGATAACATGAAAAGATAAAGACACAAAGCACGAAAAAACACGCAAAATATTCAAGGCATAACCGCTAAAGCAGGTAGTGGTTTGTTGGAAATGTGTTTCTTCAGGAAGTCGCATACTCAAAAGGATCCTGCGCCTAAGGAAATTAGTGACATTGACTCTCGTGATATAATATGTTGGAAGACTTTTCCAGTTCATGAAGGGAAGGCCGATAATACTGTGTTATTGGCGTGTTTGGTAATGCTTCCATGTTTTCTCGTAAGAAAGTTAAGTTTCACTTGATCAGATTTGGTTGTATCGCAAGCTGGTTGGTACGACTGGTGACATGAATATACATGGTCATTCTGAATTGTGTTTTAATCCATAATAAATCTTTTCTGCCATAATAATCGGTTTATGTTTTTTTATTGCATCTTTTCCTTTTTTTAATTAGCCCATAGATAACATTTATTCGTAGTAGGATGTTGGTGGTATTATAAAGTATAAATCGTTTGTGCCATAAAAGAAGTAAGTATATCCCCTAGCAGACCCTTGCACCAAACGACCCAGAACAATGAATTTACAACATCACCTATAAATACACACATGTGACTGACAGTTGACAGTGAAATTACAGTTCATGAAGGGAACTCATTAGGAGGAATACAACATACTTCCCCACATACAAGATGGCCGAATCACTAGAAAATCAACTAGAGAACCTACAACTAGAAGATAATAATTATTTAAATAATTTAATTTTTGACAATAGAAAAATAAATGTTGTATTAGATAATAATAATGAACCCTGGTTTAGATGAAAAGATGTTGCTGAAATTTTACAACATAGAAACATAACAAAAGCCATTATAGACCATGTTTGTGCAAACCATAAAAATGTTTATAAAAACATAAAACCGAATAAATATGTTGGCAATATTGGTAACAAAATTTATATAAATAAAAATGGACTAACGCAACTATAGACAACGTCTAGAATAACCAATAAAACATCGGTGAAACAAATTTCTAAGAGACTTAATTTAAACATAAATGTTTTGAATTATATATATATATATATATATCACACAATATGAAGTGTTTTAAACATTTACATTATAAACAACAATATAAAATAGATAATTATAGAATGGATTTATATTTTCCAGATATAAAATTAGCTATTGAGTGTGACGAATTTAACCACAGCAATATAAATATTAATTATTAAATAGAGAGGTAAAAGTATATAGAGACCCAATTAAATTGTAATTTTATAAGGTTTAATCCTGCTGAAATAAATTTTGTTACAGCCGATGTGGTTAATCGTTTTGTTGTGCATTTAAGTAAAAATATTTAAATTTACACTTTATCTATTTTGTTAATCCAAGAGTTGTGAGAATTATCAAAACCTAACCACTTTACATAAATGTTATCGCCTTTAGTTTTTAAAACTTTTTCGAATAAATATTCATTGGGATAGTTTGTTTTCATAATTTCATATTCATAAAAACGTTTTATTTCTTCTCCATTAATATCTGTTGACTTATAATTTGGCACATAAAAATTTAAATCTTTACAAATAATAAACAATTCTGTTGACCAATTAGCAGTATAACGTTTTTCAAAAAATTTTCAGTTCGCTCACACGAACAAACATCTTCAACTTTATATTTTGGTTTACTAAACACAAAATTTGTTTGCAATATTTTTTTTTATTTCCTTCAATTAATTTTATACTAATAGTGCTGTGCTTTGTGTTGTATTATTTAACTAATTCATCCAATATATTTACCCACTTGTAGTTGCCATTCAGAGCAAATTTTTCCCCATTATATTTTTTAAAGTTCGATTAAATCTTTCAACAGCCCTAGCTTTTAATTCAGAAAATGAAGAAAAATGATTTATGTTATGCTTTTCCATAAGTTATTTAAATATTTTTCTTTAAAATTCTGATCCATTGTCGCTGTGTAAATTATTTGGTTTTCTTTTAGCCAATATAGATTCTAAAGCATTAACTACATTCTTGGCTGTTTTATCTTTGATTGGTAAAGCAAATGCAAACTTAGAAAATACATCGATAATTGTCATAATATATTTACAGCCTTTATTTATGCGAGATATACCTTTCAAATTTCCAATATCCATTTCTACAAGATCGATTTGCCATACATCACCAACGCCATATGAAATAACTTTTGCTCTTGGAAAATTTTTTCGTGCAGGTTGATATAATTAATTAATTATTCCTTCTCTCAGACTGAGCAAATTTTATTTTAAGAATGTTGATTTTTCAGAATTGCGCAATGAGCAATTACTTTTCTGGACTAATCACCCATTTGTTGTATTCTCATTTTTATATTATTATTTTTAGTGATTTTCTTGCACTTCAAACACCAAGTATTCTCCAATTAACAGTTTATATATATATGAGTTAATCTTTGTACCTCACAAATATTCCTATTGTGGTCAATGTTCCACCAACAAAATTATTAGATAATTTTTTTTTTTAATTTTAAAAGTTACTTACTATAATCTATATTTTAGTTCCTTTAATAACAATTAGAGTATCGTCAGATAAATTATCTGAAATTATTTTATAAACAGTACAATCCATCAAAAAAGAAAAAAATTACATCATTGTCTATGCAAGAACATTAATATTTTTGTTCCACTTTCCATGCAAATAAAATATATGAGATTTTTCTTCCTTAAATTTTTCAGTTGATTTGCTAAAATTTTACATTGTTTATCAACAGCTTCTTTGATTTTTTCGACTTTTGTGTTAACGTGTGTGTTGCAGTAATTCAAAACAGATTTGTTTACGTATTGCAATTTATCAGCTATTTCTTTATCGAAATATATTTTATTGACAGCATCTTTTCCATCAATAGGATCAGACATATGATTAATTCTACGATTTTGAATAGAAACATAGTCTGTTGTGTAAACAAAAACTTTACATATTTGATCTCGTAAAGTAGAAACAGTTATATTATATATTGAATCTAGTTTTTAAATCAGAAACACTAGTGTTATATTTTGATTCAACATCGTTTTTTAATGCATAAACAGAAACAATAGTTTTAAATTTTGAATCTGCTTCTTTTTTTAATGTCTGTTTTGCATTATTTATTCGTTTTATATAATCAGCAATAGCGTTATTGAATTGTAAATTTATATCTTCTTTTAGAGCATAATCAGAAACAATAGTTTTATATTTCGAATCAGCATCTATTTTAATGAATAATCTGCTATATGTATATCAAAAATCTTTTATTGACCACATCTTTTTATCTACAGGTTCGCGTATATCAACAATTCTTCGCCCCAGAAAAGAAACCTATGATTTTGTAAAATCAAAACAAGTGCTTAACTCTCTTTGTAAAGAAGAAACACTCGAATTGCATTTTGAATCTACATATGTTTTTAAATCTTCAGCAATATTATCAAAGTTTTTATTTAAGGATTCGATTAATGGTTTCCCAAATATATCTATCATCTAATAACATAAGAATTATATCGCGAAACTTAAAATTTCTCGAAAAAAGATATAATACAATTAAACATAAATATCCACGAATAACTGAATCAAAATTCTGAATTCTATCATCATTGTAATAAACATTATTGTTTTTAAAACAATGAATTTAATTATTAGGAATATGGCCTCCAAATGAATAAAACTAATATACATTATTATTATTTTCTTTAAAATAGCTAACCCATTGAGTGCCAGGGTTTAACTATCAAAATTAACCACAGCACATTAATTTTTTAGCATATTTTTTAGTAGTTCATCAATCATTCAAACATTTCATTTTTTTTTTTTTTTTTTTTTACAATATCGATATTGGATAATGGAGTTCGATTTTGTTTTTGGCCTTCCTTTTTTTTTTTTTTTTTTTTTCTCGCAACTACACCACTACCAGCCTTGTTTTCCATTGCTAAATTGTGCCTCTGTTGTTCTTCTAATTCTTTTTTATATTTTTTAGTTTGTTTTTCAACAGAATTATAAATTGCATTAGCTCCTCCAACTATTACGCCAAGAACTACTAAAGCTGCAAATAAAATTGGTAAAAATCCTCCATGATGTAAACCAGTTCCAGTTTTTTTATTGGCCATTTTTTAACTGTTGTGAATGGTAAAGTAAATTTAAAACTTTTCCTTTCTTTCAAATTTTTATTTTTTTTCTCAAGTTGTTCTTTTGTTCAAAAATTTATCTGTACCCAAATCTCTTAATTGATCAATGGGTAAATCAAAAGTTAACCTTTTTATCTTCATTTATAAGTAAAAAACATTAATAGTTTAATAAAACATTTTAATTACAAAACCTAATATTCTTTTTGTAAACATTGTTGAGGCAATAGCTGCAGAAGCAGTTTTTTTCTCCAATAGGAGTATCTTTTATTTAACATGATTTCTTTTGCTTCTTTTTGTAAAATTTTATCAGATTCATGCCTATATTCTAAATCTTTATGATCTCTATAAGCAATATCATGATATTTGAGAGCTTCATCTAATTTATTTATTCCTGTATTTCCTCTTTCTAATCTTTCATTTAATTTTGTAGATGGCCCACAATAATTATAACCTGGCAAACGCATTTCGGGTAAATTTAAATTGTTTAATGGCCAGTTTATAATGCTTTTGCCATGGTGTTCAGAATTCCAAAATGAGCGCGGAATAACATTTGAAACTCGTATTAGATATGGTATACCTTTCTGGTTATTCACAACAAAATCAGAAAATGCAATGTTTATCATATTCATAAGGTTTACTTTTTCATTGTAATAATTTTTATTTCCAGCAGTTTCTTCACCATGAATAACTAAAAATCTCAATTAATTTTCTAAAATCGCCCATCCAAATATATTCTTTCCGCAAATTATTATATTTTTTGATGCCATCTCCAATCTTCAAATCATCGTCACTAAAACCCTCCAGTCTATATTTTGCTTTCAGTTCTTCTTTTTGTATATCTTGATAAATTGGTATAATTCCATCTGTATGTTTCCACTTTTTACTCGAAGTAACGTTCATTTTAGGATTATATTCTTAATATACTGCATTTGTCGCTTTAACAATTTCTGCATAATTTTTATAGTCCTCATTAGTAAATTTACTTTTGCCTATGTTTTCATCTACAATATGAAATTTTTTCCTTTTTATTAACAAATTAATGAGACCCTCTGTTAAATTATATTTTTTTATCTTTGACAAATAAAAAAATCAGCATCAATTTTTACCTTTTTATCTCCAATTTCAAAACCGTGGCCAACTCCTCGCAAACCAAATTTATCATCAATAACATTAATATTTTCAGAAATATATTTTCCTAATTTTATCGTAGAGATGTCTGATATATGGGGCAAATTTTTTAATGGAGTAAAACCCATTGGTGATTTTGGAAATAATTCTCTTTCAAAAGATGTTTCTTTTGGTGTTGATGGATAATCTAACTTTTTTGCAGCAACAGGTACTAGTGCTGTTATTAAATATTTATTTTCTTCACTTACTTTTTATATTTTTTGCCAATAGTTTGTAATTCACGAATGAATGATTTTGAAAAATCTGTTGAGGCTGGTACAATTTGTAATGTTGTTTTAATTAGCCAACGAAATTTTACTTATGATTATTTGAAAGAAAATATCACTGAAGATATATAAAATGTTTATTTTATTAATTGACAATGTAAACGATTTTACAGAAACAAGAAATTGTTTCGATATTTTAATAATTTTTTTTATATATTTGGTTGAATTGTTTTATCGAATAAAAAATAAATTTTAAACATAAGTAAATTTTTTTCTTTCTCTTGTGTTTACATGTACACATTTTTTATCAATCAGTAGAGGTCTATTTCAGATCTTGGCGCAGCACAATAATTTAACTAAAATTCATGCAAATTTCTCACTTTCAAGCAACAATTTTTCAATCTCTTCTTCAAAAATGATTCATCTCGTCAATCTCACCCCCAAAATCAAGATAATGTAACCCAAATCTTCATTCTCAATTATGCAGACTTTTTTTAAAAACATACCTTGTTCACTCTTTGATCAGTTGTCCATTTTCAGGGTGAATGAGACTAAATTTAGGCCAAAAAGTGTAAATAGTAACCTTAAATTTGAAAGCCAAATCAATTAGTAAAAAATAATATCACATGAAAAGTATGAAAATTCTTGAATTTCACCAAAAATATGATGATTTAGCTTGAAAATGAGTCTTTGAAGAAATACGCACAAAGAGTGAACACAAGTTGAGAATTGATTTTGACCTTAAATATGATTGATTTTGAGTTGCACTTTGAAAGATTTGACCGCGAACTAGAAATTTGTTTGAATTTAGCTTGAAATTGGTTGAATGTTAGTTAAATTATTGAGCTGCGCCAAGATCTGCAAGAGACCTCTACTTAAATATCTCCATTCCTTTTTTGACACGAATGTTACCTGGGTCGCCTGGAGGGTGTATATGAGTTCGTGAGAGATGGAGGTCTTAATAATAATAAATGAACTAAATTTGATTTCTAATATAGTCACACAGATATTATTTGCAGCATTAAATTATCTGTTTCCATTATTAGTCTTTTTATTTAACAGTGACCGCAATATTCAATGTCTATTTCAACTCTAATTACCGTCCTTAATTGTCTCTGTATGGTTGTAGTCAATTAACTCATAACTATCATTAACACATACTCAGTCTATCTGTTGCCACCATTTGTAATGTCTTTCACTCACGCATCCAGTCAAATAGTCCAGCCTGCCAGCCGCACCCTTCACTGCTTGATACTCGCAGTCACAGATTTACCTTCCGCTGGTCACTTCCATCGCTGCTCGTCTTCTATCGCTCGGAACTCAGCCACTCATTCAATCATCAACTACTCGGATTGGAGGCCTGTCGCACTTTTATATCTTTCGCCCTGACCATCTGGAAGGTCCAACAAACCCCGAATCACGCTGAGAGAATGAGGTCAGTAATCCAGAGCATTCTTCAGATAAACACAGAAATCTATACAACCAGGGTCAGCAGTGTGCACCGTAAAATAATTTATCGTGTTGGCTCACTTTCTGCAACAGATACGCGGCCACAGGCCTATCGCTCGCTTTTTCATTCCAAACAATCCTTTGACTTGCTGCCGCTGCTATCATATAACTGCTACCCTTCACTTCCACTCGCTCGCTCTAAAGTGATTCCTAAGTACAGTTCATATATATGAAGTTGGATCTGAAGCCCACCTTATTACAAATACCGGAGGTCGAACACTAAGTGTATAGATTGTGCAAAATTAATTGTGACAAGCGGGTTGATATTCTGTCTTTTTTTAATGTCATATTTGCTACAGTGTTATGGATATTAAGTCGAAATAAGTGTAGTAACCATGTATATTGCCATCAAATAATTTGATGGAAGTGACAAGGGTTGTGGTGTTTGCAGATCTCTGCACCGTTACACATTAGACAGACGCTCAATATTCCATCTTAAAGGTTTTCTCCAATATTTGTAATAAACTAGCATTTCATGTCCAACTTCAAATAGGTGTAACGCTTCTAGAAATCACTGTTTAGGCCATAGGTCACATATATGTATGTTTTCACATTCTTTTTTCGTAAAGAACCTACAGCCGAAGTTTGGCGGTCAAATTTAGATGCATCCTATATAATACATGAATTGACGTCATTTGTTCATTGGCTGCTGCAACAGTGAAACTTCCGACTGGACTGTACATGATGCGGTCACACCCGTGCAATGAAAACTGAACTTTTTTACAAAAGAACATGTCACAATACAGAAGCTCAGCTATAGTTACCTCAGTGATCAGTCGCGGGCCGGCACCCTACCGCTGGATTGCCAGGCTCGGTCTCACGCGCAATAAATAATGTGCAATAAAATGATAGTACTAATGTATCATATCAATTTTATAATTAATTTTATTTACGTCAGTTCCAGCTATAAATATTTGTAACAAATGGACGCACATAAATATAATTATAAGAATTATTTCCTGCATTAGTATTACAATTTTCTTACATTCAATCATAGTAAACATTATGACGATCAGGGGGTGTACCATGTTATCGTAGCGACAAGCGACCGTACGTCTGCTACTGGCTACTGCGCACAAGAGTGTGAATCACTCATACGTTGTGGTTTTTACAATTCTTGAAATTTGCAGGCAAGTATGCCTATCAAAATTGTAGTCTCTGATTTCGCCTAATTGGGAAAATTAAGTATTCTTAAAAAAAATATTATTGATTAAGTCACTTTAAAGTTGTTAGCAATATGAGACGAAATAATGTTTTCTAATACCAATTCGATTATCAAATTATGTGTGAATGATTAGAAAACATTAACTTACATTATATTATTTAAAAAGGATTCATGAGGAGTAACCGCCACTAACATCGCTTATTCCTAGAGACCTACAAAATTAATTTAATACTTAAGGACAAACTGAATTCCAAATTACTGTACATTTGACCTACTTCATCCATTGGACAAAAATGTGTGTGGCACGCCTCGGAGAACTCTTGAGCCGATAATACAAGTTCAGCGGTGGAGTGGCCAATCAATTTTTAGTGAGATCAAGTAGGCACGGGACGTTGATTACAGTGCAGCAGCCTATGAACTGTGGTCACTTGTTTATAAGGCAGTGGAGTCTATCGTGTCACTGAAAAATAATGCGAATTTTGCACGTATCTACAAGTCATTTGGAGCAAAAACTGTTATATGAATGTGGGTCCCACTCCCAATATTTACAGACCAATACGAAAAATTGGAAACGCAATACAGTGAACAGTTCCACTAGATTATTGCGTGTGGGGATGGATGAAAGATTTTGTGTACCAAAGGACAGCACAAACACGTGAGGAACTACCTGCGTGTACCATGCATGCCGCAACAAAGACAGTAGTGTACAGCTATGTAGAGCGACACTTGTGGTTCATAGGCGTGCCGCCGAGTTTATGGAAGTAGACGGAACATGTTTTGTAAACTTGTTATACTCAGTGTTGATGCTCAACTGTAAACAATAGAGTCTGCAATGACATAAAAATAGTTACTTCGACAAGAGTTATTCTTCTTTCTCCACCTTTCCAATTTTTTGAAATACCTTCTCTGTAGATATTGGGGATAGGGCCCACATTTATATGACATATTTTGCTCCAAATTACTTCAGGAGAAAGCCCTGTGAGTGGCGTAACTCCCCGGAATCATTCTGTATGTTAAAAAGTTCCTAATATTTAAATTTTTATGTTATTTGCGTTTAAATTTATTGTAAAATTCTAATAAATATTCAGTGGCTAGATTACCCGAGGTTGCCGCGGCGTCTTTGTGGCTAGACTACCCGAGGTGCCGCGGTGATTCAGTAACTAGATTGCTGAGGTGCCGCGGTGTCTCAGTGGCTAGATTACTCGACGTGTCGAAGTGTCTTAGTGGCTAGATTACCCGAGGTGCCGCGGTGTCTCTGTGGCTAGATTACCTGAACTGCTGTGGTGATTCAGTTGCTAGAATGGCTACAGTGCCACGGTGTCTCAGTGGCTAGACTACCCAAGGTGCCGCGGTGTCTTAGTGGCTGGAATGCTCAGGGTATCGCGGTGTCTCAGTGGTTAGACTATCCAAGTTGCCGCTGGGTGTCAGTGGCTGGACTATCCAAGGTGCCGCGGTGTCTTAGTGGCTGGACTACTCAAGTTGCCGCGGTGTCTCAGTGGCTGGACTACCCAAGGTGCTGCGGTGTCTCTGTGGCTAGCTTACCCGAGGTTCCGCGGTGTCACAGTGGCTAGATTACCCGAGGTGCCACGGTGTCTCAGAGTCTAGTTTACCCAAAGGTGCCGTGTTGTCTCAGTGGCTAGATTACACGAGGTTCCACGGTGTCTGTGTGGTTAGACAACCCAAGGTTCCGCAGTGATTCTGTGGCTGGATTACCCGACGGGCCCCGGTGATTCAGTGGCTAGACTGCCTGCCAGGGCTGGTGCAAAGTAACTTCGTGCCTTAGGCGAAAAACGCCTCCCCCTCCATTCCTGTTCGAATCTTTTTTTAAATTCGTCTCGGGTAACACTCGCTCTTATAGTCAAAATTGTCACTAATGAGTAGTACGGCTTGGTTCCTTGACAGCCAAGTGCGTGGGGCGCAGGATCGCAGGATTCGGCCACCACCATGTTGTTACGTCACCGTCCGCCATCTTGGATGTAATCTACTCTGATCCATGACCTTTGACCCTTGACCTTTACCCCTGTGACCTCTGACTCCAAAAACTCTAAAAATTGCGAGGAAATTTCAAAGCAAATTATAACAATTTGAATTAAGAAATTGTTTAAAGAATTAAAAAGCCAAGAGCTGGCCAGCCGACATCATGCTCTGCCATTCCTATGCCCCGTCCACTATATTTTACCCATATGACCTTTTATCTTGAACTTGAACTCTGACCCCCAAAAACACTAAACTAGAATTCACAAAAAATACCAAAAATATATTAATAAATTTTTACTAAGATATTTATTGATAATGTATTATAAAATTATATAAAAATAATTTAATAATTTTAGTCCCCCGGCAACCATTTTCTCTAACAATTTCCATTATCTTCATAACATTTCCCTTAGAATTGCATTTATTCCCGAAATATTTGTAAAAACTTTATTTTTAAAAAACTTACATTTCCAGAGGTCCTCCCCCAGCAACACCATTTACTCACCTCCGTTTGTTCAGCCAACATACTGCGGAGTTCCGAGATGATGTCATTACCAGTTTCGAGGACGAAATGTTTAGTAGCTGCATCCCAGGATCGTTCGGGTTCGCCCTCATTTCGAATTATTCTTCTGCCAGCATCACACGTTTCATTTCCTAGTATGAGACAACCTCCATCTTCGTCATTGTGAGGACTAAGCTTGAGGATACTTTGCTCGAATTTTTATATGTTGTAACTCATTGCCGACAGCTGGTGGTGAACTGATCGAACCCGCACCTTTACCTTCCATTATA
Organism: Dryococelus australis; assembly: GCA_029891345.1. Lineage (NCBI taxonomy): Eukaryota > Metazoa > Arthropoda > Insecta > Phasmatodea > Phasmatidae > Dryococelus > Dryococelus australis. The sequence goes on along the minus strand of CM056995.1, from coordinate 101,452,079 downwards.
TAGGGGACTGTCCTTTACGATCGTCAAAAACTGAATTTCTCTTTCCAGCACAAGGCACACATGGTTGAAATTTGATAGAGTAATACCCGTATTGGCGTGATAGTCGCAAACGTGGCATAAATTAGTCTCGTCCATTAAACAGCACCAACACATTAGTATTATTGCGAAGCATCTGTTTGAGTATGCGCGAATAAGTCTGCTCGAGGTACACACAGTCCACGTATGAATGTCATCCCATGCTAAAATATTCTTGAACACAAGTTTTTTTCTCGCAGGCAATGTTGTCGAAGACAGATAACGAGTTTGACAGTGCTTCGCTTGGAGATACGATGGATTTATTATCACTGCATGGGAAATGACCCATGTCTTCTATGGCCATTAGTGCTCGTGCCAATCACCGGTATTTCGGTTGCTGGAGATATTTCGAATATAGGTATTCATTCTCGAACCGAAGAGCATTCTCTTCTTCCAGCAGGCTCAGTAGGACGAACGTTTTCTAGCAACTTGATAGTCCAGTGATGATGCACCTCACTGTATCCGAAAATAGACTTCCATGTCGCGATTCGTGGGAGATAGCTTTACCTTCCGAATTGCTTGACTGTCAGCATACTGTTTTCGTCTGCTTGGCTTATGCCATACATTGAGTGTGGAGGAGAAGCCTCTTGATGATATTTAAAGCACATTTTAGAATAGCTCTTCAAGTTATCACTCCGAGTAATCTGTTTCTGCAGAATCCGCACTGAAATGTCATATTGGAATATGCGATACGTCGTACTGTTCCAAGTCTAGAATGATACTGAAACGAAAATGTATAAAAGGGCCGTATTTATACTTTTCTCGCTCAGTTCACCACGACGTCTCGAAGAGGTAAGACCGTAGCTGGAAGCGGGATCGTCGATATGCTGATCAACAATCTACCGTTCGAGCTGCACATTCCTGGATACAGGTTCTGCGGGCCAGGAGTCAAGCTAGCTAAAAGGCTTTCATGCAATGAGACAGGCATAAACGCCCTAGATGAGGCGTGCAAGCAGCATGACATAGCCTATTCCCAGCACAAGGATATGCAAGCCAGGTACCGGGCAGACAAGATACTTGCACAGAGGGCGGACCAAATAAGAAAATCATCAGACGTCGGGTTCGGAGAAAAAATGGCAGCGTGGAGTGTTTTCAACTTGATGAATGCCAAAGTGAAGCTGGGCATGGGTGATAAGAGCAAAAGAAAGAAACAAGTGAAAATAGAAGCTGTCACAAAAGGAAGACAAGCCAGCAAGACTAAGAAATTATCTACCAGTGGATTTTTCCATTGCTTTTGCCTACACTCGGGGCTCTCGGAGGCTTAATGGAAGCCACGAGTGGTATCGTCCGAGCTGTCATATGGCATCGAACGAACGGAAGCAGTTGCCGCCTGTGGTACAAAGACACAATGCAAACATGGAAGCTACCGCCATGGGTAAAAAAAAAAAAAAAAAAAACTTGCAAGCCTTCTACCTAAGGCCATACCCAGTAGGAGGCGGAACTGTTCAAAAGTGATGAAGCAAAAAGAGGCAATAATGAAATCTCTACCGAAACGAGCACTAGCGAATGTGGATTAACTGTTGCACGCAAATTGAAAATACTTAATTTTAGGAGTTTTTATGAGAGATGATTTGCCCGTTATTCCCAAGAGACACGAATGTGCCGTAATTAATCTGGATACGACAGCAGGCCCCGGCATGTAAAAAGGGTAAACAAACAGACTATTATAATAGTTTTGGGAATTTGCGTCCTCCGCCCGAATTCCACAAGTATGTGAAATATGGCAAAATAACATACAATTACGAAATGGAGCAGCTGCCTAACACGTGGAACTGCGGACATTTTTGCCTTTACCTCCTGGTTCGCTCGTACAAATAATTGTATAAAAAGGTTATTCACCTTGAGAAAACCATCAGCCATGTCGATAATTCTTACCTTGACGGGTCATAGCTACAAGTTGTGTGCGGTAAATTTTCCGCCACTCGACCTGGAGGGAAATGGAGAATAAGCCTTGTCGATTTTCAAACCTACAATGCGATACCGAACATTGATGAAAAAAACTGCAAACTGTACCTCATAAAAAGTGGGAATATTTCCCATGAAGTTTCGCTGCCCATTGGCTCTTATGAAATAAACCACATTGCAAGGTACGTTGAAGATTCGCTGTTTCCCGACAAAGAATTCGAACTACATGGGAATCCCAATATTCTGAAGAGTGTTATCAGATGCACCAAAGATATCGACTTTACGAAACCGGATACTGTTGGACATATGCTGGGGTTCGAAGCACGCATATACGAAGCTGGTAAAACACACGTGTCATCACAGTCTGTAAACATTTTGCCAGTCAATGTGATACAAATAACTTGCAATCTGGCGAGTGGCATGTACCTCAATGGCAGGCCGAGCAATACGCTGCACGAATTTTCGCCTATGGTCGCTCCAGGTTATAACTGGTCGTGGCACCACTAAGCATCATTTACGTTCCGGTCGTCGCGAAGTGAGCTCACAAGGTGGTCGTGACAGTCGTCGACCAGCGTGGAGAGTTGATAAACTTTCGAAACGAAGAAATCGCCCTTCGCATGCATTTAGGAAGATGGGAATAAGATTTACACCGACCAGAAGTTATAAAAGAACGAGTCATGCATAATCCACAATCAGTATGTCATAGGTCTCCAAGGAGTTAATATGTGCTAGCGAGATTATCCTCTGCAATCTCGGCTACAAGGTCGATCGTCATGGAAGATTCCCTAAACTACGAAGAGCCAACCATTTTCGAAGACAGCATAACGAAAGTGGAACTTCATGCGTACCAGCCTTTCCTGATCGGGCCGTACACACTACCTTCGGAAGTTCGGATAGCAAGATATCTGCACTCTTCCTCACCAGTCTTTCTTGTGGATCAGGACGACTCCGACGAAAGAAGATGGGTCCAATCCAGCATTGACGAGAATAACGAACAATGGAATTCTTCACCTGATCGATCGCATCACCTACATTCTCAACGGTGCCGAGGTGGACCAGTCGCGAGATGCGAGCATTACCTCAACGATAAAATATTACCTTTCGCTCACGCCGAATGAGCTGTCTGCAGCCAAGATGGCAGGCTGGAGAATCGAAGATGGCTACAGTGTTCCCATTTATGCCGAAGGCAGGTCCGAATTATGTGTTCCACTCTCAATGCTACTGGGATTTGCCGAAGACTACAAATGAATTATCTTCCATTCGAAACAGGAGCTGGTGATAATGCTCGCCAATACGCATGCAGATACAATCGTGGGTATCGGAGAAAATCTGGAGGCACTGGAACTGAAACTACAGTCTATCGAATGGATGCTGCCTCATGTGACGTTGAGCACTGCAGAACGCATACATATTTTGCAGAATGTGAAAGATGGTAAACACATCGACGTGGCTTTCATGTTGTGGAGTCTGGAGTCATACTGCAGATTGCCAGCAAGCCAGCGCATCAACTGGATGGTGAAGTCCAGCTCTGCTTCTGAGAAACCGAGGTACATTATTGCTGGAGCTACAGACCAGAAGACAGCACAATGTAAGAGTGAGCCGTTCGCAGTTCGACACATGCCAGCTAGAAAATGTTAAAATATTTTTGAATAGCGAAAACTACCCATACGTAGACATTAACCCGAACTTTGTAAATGGTCAGTACCTGCAGGCATATCGTATGTACGCTCAATTCCAAAATGCATATTTTAGGCTAACCCAAACCCCGATATTGAGCCCTGATACGTTCAAGAGTTTGGCCCCGCTCATTGTATTCGATGTGAGTAAACAGGACGAGCGTATTACCTCCAACGTGATAGACTGCAGGATCGAATTCACTACACACAGAAATATTCCTGCCACCACGTACGCATTCTGCCTGATACTTCACCACCGGCTTGTATATTACAATTGCCGAGACAAGACCGTCAAAATACTGTCATGAGCACAGTTGACTGTATGCACACTATAGCTGTTTAGTCATATTCGAACATCGCCTGCTTCAAGGTTCGAAAAGGTACCGAAATGTTATAATGGAAGGAACATATTATGAAATCGAATACTGTCTATCTCATATAAGATGGCAAGATTTTAACAGTCTCTGAGTGTCAACTCGACGAATACGAAACAAACAAAGTGCCGTTTACAAAATCGTGTATCAGCTGATGCACGAACGAACAAAAGTTATTAGAAAGTTGGCTATTCTGAGTGCACTGGTGACGCACATCAGACAAGTACAAAACACGTGATAACAAAGAGTTCCTAGATTAATTAATATATTTTATTTTACGTGGTCACAAAACAGTGGTTGTAAGTGTTACAAACTAATCTTCGTGCTTAGGTAGTAATGTATAGCTGTTCAAAATGAAATGCACAATAAAATGATTCATAGCCGAATGAAACGCGACTTCTAACCTTAGATTTTTTCATGTCATATTCCCACTGTCCTTCCATTATTTCCATATGTGCTTGATATTAATTCCAAAAGCCTACAGAAATATTGTACGGCAGTATGAATTATTTTTTCAAATAATTTGACGAATCATATTTCAATTCGTGTCGTTTAGAGAGAGAGTATTAGGAGAAAAGTCAAGTTTTAAAAAGCAGGATCTAGAGGCGGCGAACCTGCTGCTATCTGATGGTACTGTACGTGGCTCACGCGCTTGACCATGTCATGCGCGTTTTCTATGTGCTCTTTTTCGAAATTAACCAGCTTTAAAGCTGAAATGAATATTTTTCGTATGTAAAATAACAAATTTACGAACATATACCAACAGTTTTATTTTTCCGCGAGCTCTGCATAGTTTTTAAAATAACATATATTTCGTGTAGAGCGGTTTTGATTACTAGTAATTTCTATTGGGTTAGTAATTGTCTGTCTATGTCCTAAACACGCGATGATTTTTTTCCGAAAACCTATTTCCTTGTTTTCGTGTAGCCTCCAACTGACGCACCAGCTGATGGCGAAAGGATACATAAACTAAAAGTAAACATTCGTTGAATTGTCAAAATCTTGCGATCTTATATGAGATAGACAGTATGATTATCGCACGAAGGTGAGATGCAAACTATAAAACAAATGAAAATTAAAAACATGGAGGACTGCACCAAGCGATATGGCTGCCTCCCAACATAGCAGCCTCCAGTAACACATACACAAATGATGTACAAAAGAAAAAAACAAATATGGCGGCATACGATAGAATGAGTTTAGGAGGGAGGAGCGGTGGTGAGGGAATTTGTTGTCTGCTGGAGTCGAACAGAGGTGAGTAATTGGTGGTGCTGGGAGGACCTCCGGAAATGTAAGTTTTTTAAAATAAATTTGTACATAAGTTTCTATAAATTTTTCGGGGGAAAAAAAGAGAAATTCTATGGGAAAAAGGGAAACCGTTTGTAAAAATGATCGCCGGGACTACAATTTTAAAATTATTCTTAATAATTTTTAAATAATTTTATAATGCATTTTTAATAAATTACTTAATATTTTTACTAATGAATTTTTGGTATTTTTTGTTATTTTTCGTATTTTTTATTTTTGGTTCAAAGACCAAGGTCAAGGTCAAAGGTCAAGGTCAAATGTCATATATGTGAAAGGTGGTGGAAGGGTCATTGTAATGACAGAACATAATGTCGGGAGACCGGCTCCTGGTTTCATTTACAAGTTTATAAACGATTTTTAACGTAAATTTTAATAATACTTTTTTTATACTTTTTAAGCGGTTTTTTAATTTTTTAAACTATTCTTTTATAAAAGTTTCGTAAAATATTTTTTTAGAATTTTTTTAGAATTTTATTGGCCATGTGTTTGATTTTTGGGGTCAGAGGTCACCGTGATCAAGGTCAAGGTCTCTGGTCAAAGGTCATGGGTCAGGGTCAATGACATCCGAGATGGCGGACGGTGACATAACAACATGGCGGCGGCCAAATCCTGCCATCCTGCGCCTCACGTCCTTGGCCGTCAAGGAATCAAACCCTACTACTCTAATGCATTTTTTTTATTTATCTGTATACTTTCAAAACATTTAAAATATAAATTAATTACGTAGTTATAAATCGAATAAATAAAAACATACGTAATCAAATAAATAATCAAAAGGCCTATATATTTATCGTAGTAAATGGTACATTATCGGTGTGCAGATGTTGAACAATAGTTCATAAATGCGTGATACATGCAAGAATATTACCACAGTGTACTAGAAACAACAATAAAGTTGCTAACAAGCTAATTACTTAATTTTTTGCCTTCAGCTTTGTAGAATTTGAAATTTGTTCACTTAAGTAAATGGTTTGCTCTATAAAGATAAGTTAAAATCCTACTAGTCTTCTCCTGTTTTCATGTTTTAGTCAACTGTACCTCAGAAAAACTGCACTCACCGGTAACTAAAGATACACGCAGTTTCAGCAAAATTCCAAATCAATAAATCAATTAGGCACATTACAGCTATATAATGTAAACTCAGTAATGTAATGTAAACGAATGGCCCCTCGTAAGGGCGCTGATTTATGAAGTATATAACGTGACTCAGAACGTAGGCAAAATAGTCCCTCGTAAGGGTTCCAAGTTTGTTGCGAAGGTGTACGTATATACGTCGGGACAGCCAAGTATGTAGCATGTAACAATTCACTCATGTAGGTGTGTGTGTACGTACCGAGATATTTTAGAATCAGTGAACATGTGCGTGTACACTTCAACAATATTTGTACAATAAATAGTGTGAATATGGATAATAACGCAACCTAAGAATAAATCAAGTTGCATACGTTTCAGTGTTAGGCGTAGGGACATGTACTACTATCACTTCTAGCCACATTAAATTTCATTTGTTTATTTGAGAGGTGATTGAAAAAGTGTAAGTATTTAGGAACAGATGAACACACAGTAACGACCTGGTAAATAACACGTGAGGTAACTGTAGCCCGGTCCTCCACAGGCTGTACGCAGCAAGCACTCAGATGATTTACAAACTTCGTATTAAGCTCTGCCGGTGCACATACCATTTGCATGCGAGCTGAAATAACAACATAATTGTAGTCACTTTAGGATAAACATAATTGCCATTGAACAGAGAGGGAGAGGGTGAAGTGACTATGTATTACAAAAACGTAACTCATTAAGTTTGGTTTCAGCATAAAGAATTTATACGAAATTGCTATTTTCCAGTACACAATTCACTAATGCTGAAATAAAATTAAGCTTGAACACCCTGGATGGCAATATCAACTAGAAAATTCAGAAAAATGCTCAACTGCCGTTGGATAGTGGTCGTTCTAAAATGCACCGTATCCATTAACAAAGTGTGAAAAACTTGAAAAATATTTATAGCTCATAGATTAGCGTAAGATTAAAAATTTCAAAATTATACTGTTTCTGGACCAATCTTTAATATCTTGCATTAATGTACTTCATTACGCTCAGGGAAAATATTAAACTCTTCCTTAGAGTATCCGAAGTTAAAGACTGCTGGAAATCATGTTCCTGACGCTTTTCAAATTGACGTCGTTCTAGACCTTCGAGAAAAAAAAATTAGCTACGGGTTTCGCCATTACTAAAGTGGAAAACACAAATACTTCTTATCTTTAGTAGGTTTCTGCTCTCGTAGAAATCAAATTTACTAGGCAGGAACAGGATAGGATGCAGTCTTCTCCCACTGCAGACACAAATCAGTGTGTAGGGCGTTTTAATACGTGAACTACCCGTTCACGGACCAGCGTCGTAACCAATACTAGCTACCTTCTAATTCTACTACGCGAAAGGGGCTTCATGGCAATTGATCTTATTCGTGGATTCCACTTAATCTCAAAAGGAAATATTAACAAAAAATTAAAAATTAACAATAGAAACCAAACATATAAAATAAAATACATATCACCTAAATATAAATACAAAAATTAAAATCTAGCTAACTAACACATTCAAACATTTTATATCGCCATCGGTACATCTAAAGTTGAAAATCCTGCAATTGAAAAATAAAAAATAAAATAAAAATACAAAATTATTGAAATTTGTATACATAAAAATATTACTTGTGATAAGTGTGAAAAATACACAAATGAACTAGATATTCACAAAGACGTGTAAAATGTGGGTGGTACATTACTTTGTAAGATGGACTTACAAATTCAATCGAAAATGTCCTATGATCTTGCTTTCTGAGACACCTTTCTTACAACATCTTGTATCTCACTACACATCTCAGTCACATTAATAGCCTCTGTAGTCTTCACGAGTCAGCAGTATTTCAGCCTTACACACTATTTAAATACATACCGGGTAAGCTTTCCCTGCATTACTAAACGCCACCAATGATATATTGCAATAAATATGTTACTAGACAATATAAATTATTTACTTTAAATTAACTTTATAATGATCCAATCAGTTATATGAATTTTATAATTTTTTTCAACCGAACTGTAAATAATGTTAGATATTCCGTTGACCGCCCTGCCGCCCTCAGCTTCTGGGCGCCCTAGTTCGCCTATATGAACGTGCCGGCCTTGTTTCCTGCTTGTTAATCACATTTCAATCCAAAACAGAAAAAATTACTTTTTATATTAAAAATGCATATAGTGCTGTACGTCTTTTCTTTAAAGAATGTGTTCTGTATTTAGTGTGAATCTGACTACAACTTAATATATATATATATATATATATATATATATATATATTTGGTCTGTCATATCTTAAGAATCATTTTTAATTATTTAATGTATACATTTTTTAGTCGATTCGAGAGTGTTTCAGTAATGGGGCCCATAATACAGATAAGTTTATTCTAATTTGGCACGTACTCGTATAGAAACAAGTATAATACTGACACACTTGGATGCATAACGACTTGTGTAGGTATTTCGTATGAAATATGACAGATACACGTGATTGTGAAAATACAACTTAGAATCTCATTTTAAAAAAACAATGATCCCGAACCCAACTTTCGTTGTTTGGTCAGTTTATTATTGATTTAATATTTATGCACAATCAAAATAGTTTTCATGTGAAAGATTTTTATTGAATTTTGATTGGGTTTCATTTTATGCTATTAATTACACACCAAAGTTGTATACAATCAATGTTAGCTTGCAACTTTCCAGTCATTTGCATTCGCAGAATGTAGGAATGTTTAATTACATTTATTAAACAATTTGTTAATTTATTACATAACAACGGAGACAAGGTAAGTTCATGCGTGACACCTGATCACAGCTAGTAGGTAGTCTAGAATGTGGTTGTAACTAACTATTAAATAACGTTCGCTTGAAGAACTATCAAATAAATTTACGCAGCTCATTGAGATACTCAGATCAATACTCATACAGGTACAAGAACAATGTTGAAAAATACAAGAAGTCTTACTGGAGTAAAATTGGCATCACTCTGTTAGCTTATTGTAGCATCTACGTAACATCGGTTCATTAAAGTAAGTGATTTGTAGACGTAGTCCAACCTCTTGTAAGTCTGTGCTGAAAGTCAGAAATTGTTTGATGAAATAAAATTTAACAATGTAATTTTTTCTCGTATTTGAGGAAAATCACTTAATAAAGATTTAAACATTGGCGGTAATTTGAGATTTTCTGTGATAAAACATTTAAAATCTGACAAGCAGATTTCCCATAGATTTTTTCGGACAGTTCAGTAACAGATCAGGCATTCCCATATCATATAATAACATACAATAATCCACATTTAGGCTACTTGATATCGTTTCTTATAACAACAGGTCGCACAATATTTCAAAAGCCTGTCTCAATATGATACAGAATTGAGTCACATAATGCATGTAGTAGTAGGATAATAGATCGGAAAATTTTCATACTTAAATGTGTGCAAGTGTCTGTGTGTCTAACTATCATAACTGACATGTGTATATTCTCGTGTCAGATCAACGAGCATCGTTGTCGAGATCACTCAGTCCATACTTGCAGCCAATTTTGCAGCTTTAATCCCGAAATTGCCATGTATAGATAAGTGTGCAGTTTCATAACAAAGCGCCTCACGTACTTCCTCTGCGTTGATCAACAACAACAATAAAAAGTTAATTTAATTTATTTCGTAGGGAAAGTATCAGAAATATACATGCATATAATTGAATAGATTATATACCAAAAACATCCCATGTTTTCGTGAAAGCACTCATTAACGACATGTGTTGATTCACACTGGTCCTCATGTATCGTAAATATAAATTATGTTGACAAAAGAATTATACAAAAATAATATTGAGCTGTCTCTAACAGAGGGGCAACCGCAGATAAGCCACTTTTACTTGTCCAATGCATTTCCTGTTCTTGGAACCTCTTCCATTCTCCTCTCGCCAGACGCCGCTGTGTCTGACGTGCCAGTACGGCCAGGTGGCTGGCAGTACGGTCACATGACGCGCACAGCAACCGTGCTATACGGTCGGGTGACGCGAGCTGTTCTTTTGGCATTTAAGCATTTGTTACTCTATTCTGAATGACCTTTAAGCTAAGGGGAGGCCCTCCAGCTTTCATTCCCATTGGTCGAAGAATGTGAGAAACCGTTTCCTCCTAGCCATTTCAAAACACTCACTGGATTCGTCGAGAGCAAAGCACGCGGAAAAATCAACTGGCTCGTTGTTGGCTACTGCCTTTACCTGGGCGGGATTTTAAAAACGTACGGTCAATTGTCGCTACGAGGAGATGACGTACCACCGATCTGCCATTACGAAGATTTTCTTGTAAATTCTTCTTTCTGAAGCATCCAGAATGGAAATGCGCTTAAATTTGGTTAAAATACAGACTGTTTTAATGGATTAATTTTTACATTTTAAAAGTATATTTTAGTAAAATGTTTTATAATGTTGCAAAATATATACATCCTTCTTTCACATACAGCATAAATCGCACTTTTCTAGCAATTTTTGTGGTATCTGCATTACTCTGTTATGAGTTGACATTGCGTAGTCGGGTGTAGTGCTCCATAGGCAGTTGCTTTACTTCACCCTTAATAGCAGCGCAGCACCAGTTCCCGTACTCTGTTATGGAAAGTGGTATTGCAGTGTGTGGCTGTAGGTACGCAGTGAAGTTCACGAATGAGGGAAGAATGGACACTCTGCTTATTTACGGTGAGTGTGGTGGAAATGCCAAGCAAGCCATCCAAATGTATGGTGGAACATATCTTATTGGACGCCCATTTCTCTGCAAATGATACGAAAAATTTGCTTACGGCTGGGAGTACAGGTAGCTACACTGTTCCATGCTACTGACCCACTTAATCATGTTGGCACAGTATTTCTTGGCGTTTCTGTGTTACTTCCGATTGCATATGCTATATCACTGAATTTATCTTTGCGCATACTTTCAGATGCCGTCGAAATAAATATACATTTCCAGGGGAAAAATCATACGTGGTTTAATTATTTCTGTCCATACACTTGTTAAGAATAGTCACTTTGCGGCAAATTACTTGCTCCCGTATACTTAATTTCATTTAGCGAAAATAGCTTTTTGTGATTTGCAACCGTTCCAGAAATTTTAGGGGTGTGCACGCAGGCGGACCAACCTGTATAATTATTGCGTTATAAATAGCACCTTTTCTAATAAAAACAAGAAAATATACGCTTAAACGTATTTCAGTTTAAAACTATGGCATTTGTTAACGCTACTTATGAGCAAGAACTTTTAATATTATTGTAACATCTAGTTTTTCTTCCTAACTTGATGAATAATGTTAACATAATTTAAATGTCACAAGTTATACATATATGTAAAATTTGATCAAGTTAAAAAGGTAAAATAGGTGTATAAATGTTAAACAGATCCCTTAGTTATAATTTTATGCTATTTGACCCTGTGTTTATCTATGAAAATGTTTTGTTTTGCAAACTTCTTTTTCTTGTAGAAGCATGAATGGTACTTGTTGATAAGAAAGCCTTTTGTTTTTAGTGTTGGGAACGTTTTAAGGAATGTTCTAAAAAAGGTATTAGTATATGGAACTAAAAGAAGTACGAGGCTCCGAATTAATGTGTTTTACTGAAGTTAATTTAACATTGGTATTTAATTTCAAGAATTATTCTTATTACGATTGAATGTAGTCAAATTTAAGCAATAGAAGTATGCGAAAAGAAGAAAGTAAATATATAATATAGAGTCGTCAGTAACCGATACGTCGACGACTACCTTCAAAGGGATTGAGAGCTTCGTCATTTGGTTTTCCGAGTAACTTTGACCATTTCTGAAGGAGGTACGTCACGAGGAGTGGTCACATCTCCGGGGACACGGTCAGCGCCGTGGGTCACCGTTTCAGTGGTTGAGTCGGAAGTTGACGCCAGGACCTTGAATGAAGGAAGGATATTGGAGTTCCCATGCCGTCATGGAATGGCGGTCGACAGGGAGTTGTGAGGTACCAAATTTAAACCCAGGAGGAGAACTGCAGGCTTAGCTGTGAACTACAACATTTCGCATCAACAGCTAAGTCCAGCGTACAACATATTTTGCATGAACTGCTTTGCAAAGGTTAATTAGTAGTGCACATTTGAAAAGTATTTCTAACATTAAATGGGAGCTCTTTGTCTTGCCTATGAATGTTCACGTGGTTCACTAATTTTCTTATGGTAAATCCATTTTCATTTATTTAATAATGCAAACTTTAATTGATTTTGTTTTAATAAATTTAGGTACAGTTAATTTTTCATTATCTATGAAAAACCTAAGGGACTAAGGAGCATCCAGAAAGCTAGTCATTCCAATTTTTCTTTCACATTATTCTTAATAAATAACATTAAGTGATATTTGAGTTTTGGTATTTCTTCTAGTATTCTATCATGTCTTCGAATAATATGCAGATTTAAATTTTATTTAATAGTTTGATGTAATATTGACCTTAGCACTTTATATGGAAGAGTCTCATATCCGAGGAAAGTAAATAATGAACGGTAATAATTAATTATGTATATACATATATTAATTTGTACATACCATAATATTACTCTGTTATGCTAGATAGTTTAATGTTTTGCATATTTGATTTGTAGGAAATTGTGCCATATTTATTGTAACAGTTCAGGGTAGTGGCACTGACTGTTTCAGAAATGGCGCCGACCATACGTGGGGCATGCAATATATTAATTAAGTACCAATCTTTTTATCCTATTTGGTACATTGTGTTGTAATTTTTCAATAAATGACATTGTTTTCGAGAAACTCGGTGTAGTTAATTTCACTTACATTACTCGCGTAAAAGAGGGAATTTGATTACCACGCTGCATGTGTGCACCGGAAACTAATGTTATGTTCTCATTGTAATAGAGGTTACACGAGTACGGAACTAGTAGTACATCCCAGTTATGCTGGCGAGTATGAAGTACTGTATAGGAAGTGTGGGCACAGCGAGACACACGCCCGAGCCGGACAATCTCGGACGAAACTTCTGTCTTCCATCTGTGTAAAGGTTGATCAAGCACTTTTGAAATTAACCTTTGAAAAATGTCACTGCCCTACCTGCGTAGATTTTAACAAGGCACACAAACTTGCATGCGCCCAGGAAAGTTGGTAACGATGGAGGGAAAGAATGTACTTGTCTTAACGTTGATTTCAAAACGTAATTAAGCATTTGTGATTATTGAAATAATTTATTTTGCTTTTTTAATGCACATGAGCGCAAGAACGAGCAAATTTGTAAAATATTTGATTTCCAAATAATTTCACAGTTTTACTTGAGCGTCGCATTAATACAGTAAGCAGACCCATGGCAATGTTAATTTTAAATACGGTGGAAGGATACATAATGTGCATACAAGTAGATCTTAAGCAGAGTTTTTTTCAAAAGCTCTCAGTTAACCGTGAACAGCCCATAGTCCTGAAAGTCATCTCGAAAGAATTGAGAAATCTCTTGTTCCGGAACGGTGACAGCGAGGAAGCTAAATTGGGTTAAAATATGTAACCGCTCGAAAAATGAGTTACGACGCACAAACGACGGGATATTAACGGCATAATAAATCAGAAGGCAACACGTTGTTTCGAGGCCAAGGAGCAATTATTTTACATCGGCCCCGCTGCCCGCTGGACGCAAGGTAACAGCTCCGCGGGGCGACACATGACACATGTCGTCAGCGAGATTTATGTTCTTGGGAGGGTGAAATCGTCCGGCCTGGGCTAGTTGCCCCAGCCTCTGGTTCGACAAGTTCCAGCGCTCGCCTACCCGCGGCCAATCCTTTATTACCCAATCCTAAGGGTGGGTTTACGATTAAATACTGAGGAATTAAGAATTGTACTTATTTTCCGTGTACTTAACGAGATTTGCAGGTTATTATTTAAATTAGTGACTGTTAAGTCTGGCCATTCAGAATGTTAAGAGACGAAAGCAGACAGAAATAGAAAATTTGCATACATTTAATTATTTGTGGTTACCTGCTTGTGTAATCGTCTTGAAAAACTTGTGATATCTTATATAAGGGGAAACCAATTCCAACATTGGGCATTTACATCAGTAAATCTGAAAAATGTTAATTAAAGCGAATTCAATAACCTCTTACACAAAAGAAAACATGACCATGGGCTGTCCTTTAAATTAAGAGGATGCTGTCTCTTGATTAAAATGATTACGTTCATACGATTTCACAATGCGACATAACCAAAATACAAGTTGTAAATACAGTTTAGCGCCAACAACTGCCGCTGTGCTCTGAATGGCTACTTCGTCTTGACTTGTACTTAAGATATAAAATATAGCGGTCTCTTACGTCACGCCAAGAACGCACACGACCCGTATACGACAGTGATAAACCAATACTCTTGAACATACTTATTTATATCTTAAGCACACGGCACACTTATTCTGTTAAGTCAATCGCAAACCCACCCTAAAGCTCGGTATACCCCATACGTGATTATCTTCTTAATTCCGTTATTACACTTGTACAAGTCGACAGTCATAAACTAAGGATTAGGCACGGCGATGTTCCTCTTCTGCTACGTCCTCGACATTGTCTCAAGAAATGCCATTATCATTATTATTTTTACTATAAATCGGTGCATTAGCTGAAAATAATACTAAATTTTGTTTAACTTAATTACATCGTACGTGTTTGCGTTACAACTTTGTTAAAAGTATTGTACCGGTAGCGTACCAAACCATTAATTTATGTAAACATTGTGGTAAACTTTGTGTAACCCAGTGGTTTTTTCAGTACCGTGGTGAAATAAAATTATAAGTAAAATCATTTTAAAGACAACCTTTTACTATATAGTGTACTAAAAAGAAACAGTAATATTCATCATTAACTGTCAGTTATCATTAATTTTACTCTGAAACAAGTCTTGGCTGCAGTCTGGTTGTCTAGAAAATGTTTTTTCTCAATTGAAAGGGCTCGTAGTGATATCAAGCGTAGTTGACAAATCAGTTTCTAATGATTATATTTAGATTCATTAAAACTTAAAAATACAAGCGTGGTGCCAGAATTTATCCGTTGATGTAACGTAGCAATGCTGTGCTGATGGCAAGAACTGTCTTTTACCCACTTGAACAGTCTGTTACCCACTTATTCAATTTACACGCATATGATCTCTTATTTCTCTCGTGCCACGCATTTATTTTTAAGCTTTAGTGAATCTAAATATAATCATTAGACACTGATTTGTCAACTACGCTTGATATCACAACGAGTCCTTTTTAATTGAAAAAAATCATTTTCTAGACAACCAGACTGCAACCAAGACTTGTTTCAGAGTAAAATTAATGATAACTTACTGTTAATGATGAATATTATTGGTTCTTTTTAGTACACTATATAATAAAAGGTTGTCTTCAAAATGTTTTTATTTATAATTTTATTTTTTCCTTTTTAGTCGTAAGTAATTAGATTATTCCTAATTCTGTTCATTTTAATAAGGGCTTCAGCATTGCAGGACGTTTTGCCACGTAATTTTGCGCAATCTAACAATTCGATTTGAAGACCGTCCAAAGACCTTACCCTACTGAGAGCAACGTAGGTTTGGCCAGCAGCAAAGACATTTGGCCCCTGATAGATCACAGCATATTCCACTGTACTACCCTGCATCTTGTGAACTGCAGACGCCCAAGATAGTACCATCGGCAACATCCTCCTTTCAACAGTTCTGTAGCTAAACTTAGCTGGAGACTGTACAGATTTCGGGTGTATGATACGAATGCCCTCATTAGCAAAGTCTACCCGAACTGATGGTATATCCGTTTCATACATCTGGGCACGTCGGAAACATGGCCATATGATTTCAGTGATGTGTCCTCTATGGCACCATTAACAAGTCCTTTGCCAACATCGATGTTGGATCGCAACATGACCTTCGCTCCTACAAAAATTTCCAGTTTTTGAGGCATTTTTAGATTGATATCGCCTAGCATTCTCTAAACGAGCATCACGTTGCTCTGGTGTTTCAGATGCTCTCACTTCTGTTATACATTGTCTTTCATTTTGCAATTTAAGTTTGCGTTGCTCAGGAGTGAGAGAACATCTTAATTGGGGCGATCATTTACTCGTTCAATGCTCTGTTGAGCTGTCGATGTTCTTTTTATTTCGCGTTCATATATTTTTATAGCCTCTGACGTTTTTCATCATTATCTTCATTAGCGAGTTTCTGCTGACGTGTTAACTTCGCCTTCTCTAGGTGTCTTTTTCGTTCTGTTGCAGTTTCTTTGATTTTGTTGTTATACATTTTCATTGATGTACCCACGAGTATCGGAGAAATAAACGGTCGACTTGCCTAGTCAAATGAACCCAAACTCGAAGATTCCACGTTTAGCTTTGATTAAGTGCCTATGACCACCTTCCGAATCCATCATCAGGCCTTACTGACTATCTTCCTCCAAATGTCTCATCAAGAGCAATCAAATGAGCCCAAACTCGAGTCAATACTATTAACCGTTGAGGAGTTCCCCCGTGAGGAGATGATCCTGGCTTCAGCACCAGGCCGCTGTCACCATATTATTGCATTGTCATCGGGTATACCAAGTTTCAACTCCATTGAATACCTAGAAGTGGGTCAAAATTCACTTGCAAGATTTCACCCGAACGTACAAATAAACTAACAAGGGAAATTAAATAAAAGCTTGTAGAAAGGAGTCCAGTGTTGGAACAGTGGTTACTGCACAGCTTTTGTGCTCATTCTACCTCAAATAGAACTGAACCCGCACGAACGGTAACCACCAGGGTATAGTCCATTCACAGTTACTTACAATTTTTCTGAAGCCCTGGTGAATATTATACTTTCAGGATATTGCCTCATGCAAACCATGCTTGACCAAGTTTAGAAAATTACACGATACATTAACCGTGGACAGCTTATAATTATTATTCATTTTCAACTCCGGTCTCAAGCACAATGTTTGCAACATCCAAGGTTCCGCTGGCAATAGGGTTATGAGGTCAAGAGGTTCGAGGTCACCTGAGAGTTAATTTTAAAAATACGTGTTTTTAAACTAAATGTATTCTTCACGAATTTTTAAAAGAGAAGTTCCCTATACCGTATATGTTTCCATAACATGCATAGCCTGTTTGCAAGGCATTTTTAAAATTTATGTTTTACAAAAAAGTACGTTCTGCCTATCGATATTGAATATATATACTCATAGGGATCTTCCCCTAAAAAATTCGTGAAAAATACTTTGTGTTTGAAACGCCTATCTTTAAAATTAACGCACTGCAGTGAAATTTCGTTAACATGGGATTTCCTATTTAAATTTTGGAGCTGCCAGCCGGTAGGCAGTTCCATTAAATCGCTACTGGTGTTAACATAATGGTACAAATACATACCCCACTTACCATTTTTTCTCCTTTCTCTCTCGCTGCATCGTAAATCCTAACTTTATGGGCCCCTTTACTGTTATAGTTTTCAAATTGAACAGTCAATTCGGTAGGTTTTCAGGTGTCTACGCACTTGTTACTGAGAACCATAACCTGCCAATAAGTATAATCCAGTGATTATCGTTGGTGCAATGGAGTGGGATTTTCCGTTTTGTCGGTGTCATGCCTCATTTACTGCGTATCCGCATAAAAAACAATTGATCTTGGATACACCAGAGTCAGCCAGCCACGAGCGCCGCTAATCTTGCAGCGGCGGGGCCGCGGTGGTTTAGTGGTTAGACTACTCGCCTCCCACCTAGGCGAGCCGGGCTCGATTCCCGGCGGGGTCGCTCCCGGACTTTGGCATATGGGAATCGTGCCGGATGATGCCGGTGGTCGGGCGGGTTTTCTCAGAGATCTTCCATTTCCTCCGCCCTTTAATTCCGGCGCTGCTCCATCTCACCTCGCTTCACCCGCATCGACTCTCAAGACCTCGCTGTTATGAAGCCGCCCTCACTTATTCTTGCAGCGGCCTCCGATATTCAATGAACTACAGCAAAAAGAAAAGGAAAGAAGGTCCCAATATTTATAGACGTCAAAACTTTATAATGGTTTCTGCTGTCTTATGTCCCAAATCACTTCTCTTTTTATGAAGTTCTATGGAGGCAGTTGTCTCCTCTACTTATTTCCATTCGAAAAAAAAAGCAACAAAAACGCTACCACTAAACTAAAAATCTTGCCACACGAGTAAGGTACGATGCTGCTAGTTCGGTTCCCACTTTCAGACCGAGCATATGACAGAAGAGTGGCATGTTATCTATCCACACATCGAGACGCACCTTCACATGCGCTATCGAGCTCACTGCGTTATCTTTGTGGAAGTTTTGACACTCAGGGATACAATGCGTTCCGCTGCACGTGCCTCTCATGAATACGCTTCAGCGAAACACGACTTTAGTTTCTAACAAGTGGACACGCACTTGAACGAGAGAACGTTGTATACGACTGTGACTAGAGGGCACTCCAGGGAAGCAGCCCAGACTATCCTGGCCACTATCAGTTCGAGCAGGGCACGTCATAGCGCAGACACGCGGAGTCTGCAGAACAAAGACATACTGTACAGTATTTGCAACACATCACATGTAGCTTTAAGCAAAACTTATGCAGAATGTCAATAAGTAAGTGTTACAAATTATTATGGGTGGTCCATGAGATGAAATGGAACATATTTTATAAAGTTACCCATGTCCGGAAATGGCTCCGTATACCCAAAAAGGCGATTATAGCGTGAAGGGGTGGCATCAGGTATTAATAAATATGCATGTGAATCAGTACTGTAATCAGGGTTATTACACACAGAGAGAGTACAGCAGTTTCTCAGAATTGTTTCATCCGCATTCGATGCATGCTCTGCAGCGCCGCAGCATGTTGCGGAGCACATCGTTGAAGATGGCCGACGTGTTCTTGATAGTTACGAATGCTGCACGAAACCTGGCCTCAAGTTCTTCTCTTCTCTGGTATTCATAGGAGTGTCGTACACCAGTGTTTTTACGTGGCCCCAAAGGTAGATATCCAAAGGTGTTAGGGCGGGGTAACGAGGTGGCCAGACAATTGGACCTCCTACTGTGCGTCAAAGGGGGCAGTGCAAAACAACCTTCGCCTTACACATGTAATACCCGGTACATGCTGTTATACTACTCGGTTGCCATCGGGTTGCCTACTCAACCTGCTTGCTGGTATCACCGTGTTTTAGTATAAGCAGGTATTTCCGGACATGGGTACTCTAATAAAATATGTTCCATTTCATCTCATGTACCACATCTAATAATTTGTAACACTTAATCATTGACATCCTGTATAGTCCATTCCCGGTTATTTCCAACTTTTGTGAAGCCCTGCTGAAGTTCTACTTTCAGAATATTTCTTCGCCTTGTGCTAACAAAGCCTAACTATGTAAGTCTTGCAAATTACACCAAAGGGACAGCGCACAATATTTTGCATATGAGCTATTTCTTACTAACATTGCCAACAGACCTTTATTTTATCTGCTTTCATTCATATTATAGGCTATTCACGGTAAAATGAGCATTCTTGAAAACCCTGCTAAAGATCTACTTTCACGTACGTTGTGTATTCTTCCGCCTTATGTAAGATTAACATTGTCGTGGACTGCATAACTTTATTCGTGCGTTGGTCAAGTTAAACCGTAAAATCATTAGAAAAGTAAATATTTTACAAATATGCTAATTTTTACTGTTAGATTCATAAAAACAGAGAAATAAAAATATATAATTTAAGTTATCAGAAATGGTTACCTAACACTTTTTATTCAACGTTAAGATACGTTATTACTTCCCATTCATCATTACCAACTTTACTGGGCGCATGTCACTCAGGTCGGAGCAGTGACTTTTTTCTAAGGTTGATTTCAAAAGTGCTCACTTTATCGTGAAAAGTCTGTAACTAGAAATGAAGTATTGTAATTTGTAAATGAAATGTAAATAAAAGTACAATTCAACCCAAAATAAGGTACTTTTTTGTTAACGGAAGTAGAAAACACTTGTGATACATGACAGGCCTACGTGCTATATGTATTTAGGACACAGCCAAACACGTCATACATGGGGTGATTTTTCAAAAGTTTGATTTGAAAAGTGTGAAGAACCTGTAAATAGACTAAAGCCGTATATTAGCAAACATGGTTTATCCTACACTGACCGATCAGGTAGTAGAACCTAATTCCCAAACCTTTCAATATACGCAGACACAACGACATCAACGCAACATGTGAGTATAATTGCAGCTGTGACGTACGCTACGAAATGCAGTGAAATATGATTGACGATAATAATGCGTCTCTCGAAGTGTGCAAAACTCCTCCGCGTTAAGTTTGTACACCTGAAATATTTGGATGCCACGTACATTGGTGTGCCAGGAAAAGTAGGGGCATAAAATACTGTCTGCGCCAAGCGCTGAGGCACTTTGTGTGTATGGGGGGGGGGGGGGGGGGTTGGGCGGGGAGACGGAAAACAAATGTGCGCGCGGCTTCTGCTGTGTAGCATCCGACCTGAAAACATTATTCCATCACGAGCACCTCAGCTGCGGAAGTCGTTGACG
The DNA here is from genome assembly GCA_029891345.1 of Dryococelus australis. Taxonomy (NCBI): domain Eukaryota; kingdom Metazoa; phylum Arthropoda; class Insecta; order Phasmatodea; family Phasmatidae; genus Dryococelus; species Dryococelus australis. The sequence goes on along the minus strand of CM056995.1, from coordinate 101,431,158 downwards.
ACGAATGACGGTGAAGCTTCAGGAGATTATAACAACGGTTATTCATGGTAATGGAATATAAATAGTAAAACGTGCGGTGAAATGTGGTGACCGCAAGGCTAAGAAAAAAAGTGTTTGGTAATATCGGCCAACGAAGCTACTGAAAGTGACCCAACTGGACTGGCAAGAGCTGGAGGTCTGTCATAAGGATAAGGAAACAAGAGCGCCAAACGAACCACAAATTTATCCTGTAGGAAAAGAAGAAAAAGAGGATAACGTATAATATAGTGCTAATATTAACATACTGGTGTCATCAAGTAGGTACACATTAACTGTTACGACGGCGTTACGTCTACTAGATATAACACATAATCTCAAAATGTACATGAAGCGTTCTGTCTACCAGGGCTTACTGTATTTTGCGTATCCGAGACCTAGAAGCGCGGAAGTAGCTAAGGGAACGGGCGGAAGGCTCAGTTCTGTCTCCCGCCACCAGGGTTGCACAGCGCGGCCCTGGTTAACAACTCACCTACGACATTGATCATTTCATATCACCCTACATCAAACTCACACAAGTCTATCTTCGCAAACTAATAATTACCCTACATTCTCCCGCCCTAGTCCAATTAAAGGAATGTATATTTTTAAAGGTTGTTCACGATAAAGTGAGCACTTTAGAAATTAACCTCAGAAAAAGACCACTGCCTCTGCAAGCATATATTTTAACGAGCGCACTGAGTGACCCTCGCCCAGTAAAGTCGGTAACGATGGATGGAATGTAGTTCCATATCTTAACGTCGAATAAAAATTCCTAGGTAACCATTTGTGATAACTTGAATTTTTTTCTTTCGCTATCTTTTTTTAATGCGTCGAAGTGTAAAAATTAGCAGATTCGAAATAAATTTACTTTCCTAATAAGTTCACAATTTCGCTTGACCGACGCATGAATAAAGTGATGAAGCCCATGGCAGTGTTAATTTTACATAAGGCGGAGGAATACACAACGTGTAGACAAGTAGATCTTAGGCAGGGCTTTCTAAAGTGCTTATTTTACCGTGGACAGCTTATAACCTCTGCGACTGTCGCACAGATTTGCCCAGTGCCCTCTCCGCTATGCGCTGGTTTGCTGTGCCCTCCCATCTAGACGCGTCTTCCTCCGGGGCGTGTCCATGGGTACAATTGCGGCCATGGCACCAGACAACCCTGCTCAGCCACGATGCATGCGCCCAATTATGATAGCTTAAACCCGACCTAAGGCGCGTAGGGCTTGCCTTGAGACGCATCCCTTTCTCCAGTCGTCTTAGCTAGTGACATGCTTGTCGGAGGACACGCACAACTGTGCATAGGTTCACATTGGCTGGCGTAGCGGGATTTGGAGGCTCGCCAGATAAAAAATAAATTATACGGGTGACCCAGGTGTGCGCATTATTCGCACCATCGCCTCTACGCGCATGACACTGAACTGCCGTGTCGCAGTTTGCCTCTCTGAGACTTTCAGCGATTAATTTTTATTTTTATTTTATTTTTTACGTAATAGATAATGCTGCACGTTTCTAACCACTTCAAACAGTATGTATTGTACCGCAGATTTCTTACCTATAATGATTGTGAAGACGCCTATTTGGGCTATTTTACTTTTCAGGATGTAAACGTTAGTAAAATAAATAAAAAACGGAAACTTGTTTCCTACGTGGAATGTTTCATAAATGCTTTCGTAAGTTTTACTACAAGTTTCGTACACCGGCCTGGGCAGCCGGTACCTCAACGTACACATGATTACTTGTAAACTCGCTGGTGGATCAAATTATTTCACTAATGGTTTATGTGTATCGTATGGGTTTACTTTGTTTAAGTAGTAAATTACTTAACATATAATGTATATTTATTACAACATTTATTCCTACATAACATTATGTCTACGAATAAACATTATTTTAAGTGCGGGTAATTGTTTGTTTCTAAATTGATAAATTATTGTCTATGTGACGTGTCTGCTTTGGTAAATACTACAAATTTGGCTTTCATCTAACACTTAGCTGCACAATGTCTTACGGAGAGAGAGAGATCGAGCTCGTATACCTAATAAAACAGTGGGGCGTGTGCCGATTTTAGGATTACTTTAAGTTCATACATAACTCAACAACTGTTTAGGGGCCCTACTTACTAGGACGTACATATTTAGCGTGTCCGAGGCTTAAAATAACAGAGCACTACGGGCGACTCTGATGCGCGTGTGACTTCTGTGCCACTTCAGTTTGCCTAACTCCCGAGGTATCGGACAGTCAACCATATTTGTGGAGGCCTTCTTCTCGCAAACGGAGTGGCTTAGAATGTTACAAGGCGACCTGGTTTATACATTTGGTCATGGTAACTAACAGTCAGTCTTGTAGTTTTAGTAAATACTCAGGACCATAGGCTGTTCACGGTAAATTAAGCACTTTTGAGGCTCTAATTACTTTTAACATTCAGCCATGTTTTAAATCCTTATACATCTTTTAAAATAAATATTGTCATGTAAGTAATAAACACATTTGTGTTATCCCACCGCACTCGGAGGTTAATGTCTAAGGCGAAAATAAAGTAATTTACTGCAGTACGAATAAAGCAAAAATAATTTTGTTTCCGACTGAGGAGGTTATTTACAATTGACTTTTCATAGGTTGATGACTTTCGTTTGCTAATACATTGTGTGTGGGTGTTGTGACTACCTACGGAGCAGCGCGCGAATATCAAGATCACAGGATGATTATCTGTTTCAGCGGGATAACGACCAGAACATACGGCCAACAAGGCTAAGGAACGGCTACTCTATAATGCTCCTATAGAAGATCACTGTCACTGTTACAGTCGTCAGACCTGAACCCTCTGACACACTTTAAGAATGAATAGAAAGAAATCCAATAACACGCATGAAAACAGTTTAGAAGATGCACTATTTCATGCTTGGGATGACTTATCGCAAGAAATTACAAAACATTTATGGGATATGAAGTAGTAGTTAGTAAATACAGGACTACACCAGGGTACGGGCCCGCGGAGTCCGCTTGCTAAGCCACCGTCGGTGTAGCAGGTAATCGTACGAAATAGTATAACGGTAAAGTGAGCACTTTTTAAGGCCCTGCTGAATTTTTCTTTTCATCAGATTTCTATCTTCCAACCACTTTTTAACAGAAACATTGGAATGTGACTAATAGACACAGTGTATATATTTCACCACTCCTAAAAGTTAACGTTTGGAGCGGCAATAAAATATATTTATTAGTGGTTAATGCCTGTTGGAGGGGCCATAAAAAGTGCTAACACTACTGTGAACGGCATATAGTTATTGTACAGTGTTACCTGGGAACTCCTGCATGTGCTCGCTCGCACATCTCGACCTGCAGTTGCAATGGGAATATTGTATTTATGGTACAGTGCAGACTTAAGGGTACGCGGCAATGGGCATATAAACTTGTGTACGATAATTAAGGTACATCCGAACCTAACTTCTATGGCATACATGAACCTTAAGCCTGGGGCATAACCCCCCCCCTCTCGGAAGTTGGTGGTGGGGAGTCAGCAGCCATAAATCGTCCCCTTATCCATGGAGTACTATCGATCCTCCCTAGGCCTGTTCCCTCCCCTCTCCCAGCGTTTGAGCGTAAAGTGTTAGACGCCGCAAACTTTCGTTCTTGATTAATAGTACGATAGAGATACAAAACATTAGAATAAAAAAAGTACATGTTTAGTATTTGTTATTGAAGTCATCCAAGGTTTATTTTTTATTTTTTATACAGTGTTTTTTCTTGCATTGTTAATTTCTGTTCACGATAAAAATATTTTTGTGAGCAATAGGTGCTTCGTATTTTACAAAATCCTAAATTACCTGGCGAGCAATTGCTTTTTTTTTTTCTGTCATGTACATACACAAACCTTGAACACCAGTACCCGTGAACATTTGTTCACAGGTAATAATTGACCCCTGCGATGCCGGAGATTATAATTTATCCTACGTGGAGGATGCAGGAGCCTACAGCAGCGATGGAAGAAAAACTGTCCTAACCTTAATGCTCTGTTGTCCGATACTAGCAGAATGAGATGTGACATGTTGGATATTGTGTCACAAAGTCTCGTGAATGACAGTTCGTGTTTGCGCTTGTAGCTTTGTATTGGCTGCCTAGATAACGCTGGAAGAAACAAGGAAGTTTACTCAGCGATATTTTGAGAACAGTGACAACGACCAGTTGTTACGCAATGAGCATTCACGGTGTGCGTTATCGCGAGAGCGAAAGAGAGAAAGAGAAAGAAAAAGAAAGAGAAAGAGGAAGAGAGAGAGAGAAAGAAAAAGAAAAAGAAAGAGTACGAGAGAGAGAAAAAAGGGGGAGAGAAAAAATAGAGAGAGAGAGAGAGAGAGAGAAAAGAGAAAGTGATAGAGAGAGAAAGAGAGAGAGAAAGAAAATATAGCGGGAAAAGGGGGGGGGGGGGAGAGGGAGAGAGCGTATTCCTCGCAGTGTCTAGTAGCGCCATTCAAAGACTTGCGGTATTACATTTTGACGTCAGTTTTGTTTTACAATCTACTACATAATTATAATAGCCAGCGTGGCCGTGAGAATGCACTGTAATGGAAACAAGTGTTTTATAACAGCTCTGCCTAAGAGTGTGATAAAACAAACATGAAAGCATTTTTACTTTTTTTTTAATGTGCTCGATTTAACACACGTGCATCTTTACTGTAAGTTTCACAGCTAACTGGAATAGTAAAAAAATATTGGAGCCAAAAAATAGGTTTTCAACGCGCGTTAGGCGTGCATGATACATGGGAAACAATCGAAACGTATTAATTTTTTTGAGTTGAACGTTAATGTTTCGTGTCTGCAAAGTACAATGGAGGCGGAACCGTATCGGAGAGTAAAATTGGCCTATTGTTCGCGACAAGGTGCGTGTAGGTGATTATTCGTTTTTTCCCCTCGCGCAGACAGTAAGATATAAAGTGGGTCCTTCGACTCGTTACGCCAAGGGTTGACTGTGGCAGCTTTACAGCTAGACGCGGTGTCGCCAAGGCAACAAGGGCACAAGTACCCGCGGCGACTCAGTTCGCCTAAAGTTAACTTTTACAGAAGTCGTTTGTATAACGGTCGTTCTACTTCATGCGTAGTCATATTTGTGTTTGGAGAAATGCACTGAATTTTTACATTGTCCCGAGCCGTGTAGACCATACTTACTCTGCAGAAACTCACAAGTATTTATTTTTTATTATTTCTTTCTAGCGCTCACTTTTGATCCCGAGAGGCCTCTCTGGGAGGATGGTTCGCGTGTTGTACCATCCTAAAGTGGAATTTAAATGTCTCACTTATCCATAGCCTGGCGGGAATTCGAACCTGGATATTCATACATAAACGCTCAATAAAACAGTATGTTAATCTACGTACACAGACAGTAAAGAGAAGCTGCAGTGGCGTGGCGAGTAGAACACTCGCTTTCCACCCGGGCGAACCGGGTTTGATTCCCGGCGGGGTAGTTCCCGTATTTTCGCATGAGTAGTATAAAAGGGCCAATTCTGGAGCACCCGGCGTCTGACAGTGGAGCCGTGGAGCCTTATTAGCAAATTACCTGGCGTCGGGCTGTGAACTCCAGGAGTGAGAATTTCCCTTTCCCCTCCCCTTTTTTTGTCCAAAACGGTCGATTTCGCGTACAAAAAGTCACTTTTTCCCCTCAAAATTTTCCTAATTTCCCTTCCCCGCCGGCGGCCATGTTGGCAGCCAGTACCGGCCTTTTTGTCCAAATTAGCATAATCCAGGGCCGATCCCCACATTGTGGTGTTTGACTCATTGAGGAGGAGGAGAGATTCCATGACAGCATTCAGGACCGCCATCTTGGATCACGAGCATCACTTAATAACAATATGGTGGCCGCAGGAGGATGTCGCCCATTTTGGAGGCCAGTGAGTTTGCCCTTTATGGCTGAGGTTTGCCCAACACGGCGGAATTGGTCGGAGCTTCTCTCAAATTCGGAGCTTCTCATTCCCTGTGGACATCTTGGAATCGACGACTTATGTCTACCCAGGACAATTGGCGACGAGCTGAGGATGTCAACCATTTTGGCATCCAGCATCTCGCTGATGGCAGTGGTGGGGCATTTAGGCATCGCGAACGATCGTATCTCATGTAACACAGCAGCCACCTTAAGTGTGTGTTTGCATAACACTTATAAGCATAGTTGGCAATAATTTCCAAACTGTTTAATTTAGAGTTGCCAAATTCATAACAGGCATTCACCAAGGCTAGGAGAAGGGTCGCGAGGTCAAATATGCCCCATGTCAACTTATAACCATAGATAGCTGTAATTTCCGAACCATTTCAGTTACAGTTGTCAAATTCATAATATAGGCATAAAACACGAATAGGAGAAGGTTGCAAGGTCAAGTATGCTCTATGTCAACTTACAAGCATAGTTGACTGTAATTTCCGAACTATTTCAGTTATATTTGTCAAATTCATAACATAGGCATCCAACCCAACTACAAGACTGGTCGTGTGGTCAAATATGCCACATGAAAACTTATAATCATAGGTGGGTGTAATTTCTGAACTGCTTGAGTTATAGTTGGCAAATTCATAATATTGATATAATCCACGACTAGGAGAGGGGTCGCAGGGTCAAGTATGCCCTATATCAGTGTATAATTATAGTTGGGTGTAATTTCCGAACCATTTGAGTTATAGTTGGCAAATTCATAACATAGATATCTGCCACAACTGTGAGAGGACTCGCATGGACAAGTATGCCTCATGCCAACCTGTAAGTATAGTTGACTGTAATCACCGAACCGTTTGAGTTATAGTCGCCAAATTCATAACATAGACATCAACCACGACTATGGTAGATGGCTGTAAGTTATGAAGCACTTGATATACAACAACCAAAAAAAATCATTAATTCATGCATAACCCCCCGACGACAAAAAGGGATGTGCGGACATATGTCGGCCTTCATGTCTCCCCATTCTTACTCACCTCTGTCTCTCTTATCCCCTCGGCACCTCCACCTGGCCACATACACACATCCTCGCACGCTCCCTCCTCGGTACCTTGACCAGCGACCTTACACTTGTCCTCGTGCGCACTCACTCTCTCTCTCTCTCTCTCTCTCTCTCTCTCTCTATCTATCTATCTATCTATCTATCTCTATCCCTTGTCCTCCCCCTCCATCTGCCTACATCACCCTGATCATACATCCTCGAGCACTCGCCACCACCTGACCAGCATCTCACTGCGTGCCGACCCCCCGAGCACTCGTGTAACAGCATATTTACTTCCCGAGTACCGAGACGTCAATGTATGTATGTCTGTAATGAGATGTCACTCGCAGTGAATACACAGTCATCGCTAGACAGCCGAGTACCCACAATACAACACCACATGCTAGAACAATAAGCATCATATTACAAAAACGAATTATCCCCTACCTTAACTGGTGTAGCAGTGAATACACGTAGGCCACGAGCGCATCTCACTGTCGTCGTTGTCGTCTTCATCGACGATGTGACCTCGCTGGAAGCAGAAACCACAATGACCGGTCCTGCCTTTCCATGCATGATAGAACCCCCTCTCTCTCCTGTTCCCTCGGCAAGGCCACACACACTTCATCGCACACTCTCTTCTCCTCAGCACCTCCACCTGCCACTCTTCCTCGTGCTCTCTCGCTCTTGTCTTCCCCCCTCCACCTGCCCCTTCATCGCACACTCTCTTCTCCTCAGCACCTCCACCTGCCACTCTTCCTCGTGCTCTCTCGCTCTTGTCTTCCCCCCTCCACCTGTCCCTATCACCCTTGGTCATACTTCCTCGCATGCTCGTCACCGTCTGGCCAAGCTCCAGCTACGTCACCACGCGCCGACCCCCGAGCATATGTGTAACAGAGAGCAGACATCCTTTCCGACCCTCATGCTCAGGGCATAACATAGGCATCCATCATGATTAGGAGAATGGTCGTAGGTCAAGTATGCCCTATGATAACATATAAGCATATGTGGCTGTAATTGCTAAACTGTTCGAGTTATAGTTGCCAAATTTATAACAGACATAAACCACGACTAGGAGAAGGGGCGCAGGGTCAAGCCGGCCCTATGTCAACTTAGAAGTATAGGTGGCTGTAATTTCCGAACCGTATAACATAGCTATCAATTGTAGGTGTTTGGGGGTCACCTAGGCAGCACTTCCTACTCGACAGCCTACTAGCTGCAATCATGGGCACCCACCACCACTGGTGACCATCATTGTACAAATGACCGTCGTCGGCGCACTGCCCGCCCCACAACCAGCTATCAATGTATTAGACAGTGCGACTTCCAAGATTCAGCATACAGACGTGATCCGATCAAAAAATTGACAGAAGGATCGAAGGGTTACGTTTGACCCATGGTTATGTATAAGGATAGTTGCTCGTAATTATTGAACCATATGAGATACAACTACCAACAGTCACCGAAAAGGATCGAGGGGTCTAGTATGTCCTAAGCACAAATATAAGCACCACAGCTAGCACGATCAGTTCGCTGTTCATACATTGAGTAGTGACAATAGTTCACAATTAATCACCAGCTTCTGAAATACATTTGTTGAAAAAATCTGCTGTCCCTAACATTGCGTAAATAATGCTATTGGCAAGGAAACAATACTTCCACCAGCTCAAAAGAAAGCATTATAAATATAACTGTTAAACCAGTAAACATACACACACTCAGGATATATTAAATACATTTTTTTATCTCCGACCTGCAGTCATGTACCGAAGCAGGTAATAATAATAATAATTACAGACATACATACCCGAACCTTCATTTCATGTACATACTTCCAGACAGTCGGTTAGTAACACACAAAAGGGGGGGGGGGGACCTTGCACTCGTGCATTGTGTACCAAGACTTCGATCTATATATGTAATGAGATATCACTCGCTAATTCACACATACAACACTTGCTAGACCTATAAGCTTATAAGAAATGGATTGCCCCCTACCTCATCTTGTGTGGCACTGAATTACTCGTAGGCCACGAGCGCATCTCGATATCGTAGATATGACCTCATTGGGAGTGGAGACTGCAATGACTAGTCCTGCCCTCCGTGCACTGTAGATACCGACCAAGCACTGCATCCCCAACACCTCCCCATTGTAAATGTACGTACTGGTATACTATTGAAAGGAAACAATGCATGTACCCTGAACCATCCATTTGGTATCGCAGGTTCGATTCCCGTAAAGAGTGGTAATACAAGTCGTCATAAAACTGACATTGGATGTTCGTTCGTTAAGGGGTAGCTAGGGGCCCCACTGCTAAAACACCATCATGAAGAGAGTAACTGGCATTGTCTACAACAGTGTTCGCAATAAATAACAGTGTTTGCTATTACATACCGTATCCAACCTGCACTTGCATACCAAGCACATCACACACACAATTAGAGAGAGATAGTCATGTGCATTTCTCCGTGTACTTTCTCCCATGTCCGCTAGAGTGAATGAAAGGAAATATACCTACCAACCTGTGTGTATTGCACAAGCAGACCATATGCTGTATGCCATTCGACAAAAAAAAAAGTCATGTAATTCCATCACTAATACAAATTGTCAGGTTGACCGAGCAGCCTAAGGTGTCTGATATAAACACTGGTTCCAGTAAAAGGGAACATGGGTTCAAATCCCGCACCCGACAAATTCTTTTTGTACCTTAGTTGACTAAATAATTTACTATAGGTTCAATTCCCACTGAGAGTGCATGCTGACACGCCTGCAGACATTCGTCGGTCCCACTGCCCATGAAGAGACTAGCATGAAGTCATACTCTGTCTCTGACCTGCACTCATGTACCAACCGAACCTTTGCAATTACAGACAGACATACTCTGTCCGAATCTTCAATGCATGTACCAAGCCGTTGAAATTACAAGCAGTCGTCCCGAACCATTAATGTATGCACTCAAGACAGTTTCTGTCCACCATTACATGTTCAGCCTTTTCACTATGATAACCTCGATGTTGTGTTTACCATATAGATATGTCTCGAACCCAGGTCCCTATAGACAGCTGATTGCTCTCCCCAGTTGCCCACTGGAGTGTACGAAAGGAAATAAATACAACATGGCATTAAATTTAAAAAAAAATGTATGCATGTTGATTCGAAATACCTGCAGTCAGAGGTTCGAGAAAAAAAAACCTACACTGGGGATGTCACTGTAGCAGACCGCTAACACATAGCATTGCTTAGTGAGAAGGAATTTAAAAAATATAGATTAATATATTTATTTACATGCATAACCAAATCATACACACATACATATATCCATTATATCATTCAATAAAGCCTCTGGCTCTGAGTTCATCAATAATGGCATATATCTCTCCGATGAGAAAAATATACCAACCCTCTGTGAGGAAACCAACATCCAAAGTCTATCAACTAGGTCATTGGGGTCTTCGGAACCATGTGTACGTCTTCGCCTAACATATGTCGGCACTTCATCGTCATCATTAGAATATGCATCATCACCAGCAACATGTGTACAATTTTGTTTTGCAGTTGTCGACACATAAATGTCATCAGTAGAATACACATCGGCATCATCAGCAGACTTGGAGGTCACAGATTCGTTGCCGGTGTCCTGGGTAGCATCTTTGGTTTTCACTTCTCATGTACAACTCCTGATGATCTGTCTGGTTCATGCTCTGCAGCACTCATAGGTCCTTCTTCGCACACACAATACTCTGCAGCACTCATACTTCCTTCTTCGCACACATTATGCTCTGCAGCATTCATATAGAATTGAACAAACGAATATCAGTTCAGGCCGGACTTGAACTTGAACCGGAATGATATTATTTTGTCAGACCCTGCCTCCAAGTATTCCGATAACACGTCCTGCAGGAACTGTAGATACGTAGCAGCTCCGAGACTGCGACCGTGCTGTACTGAGCGATGTTATCAGGCACGCAGGCCTGCGCAAAAGCTGGTAACAATTCCACGTGCACGAGGTTGTATACCCGCCCCTGCACATTGCCACCGCCATTAGCAAGTTAACTATGGACGTTAGACTATTGGTTTCTTGATGAATTAGCCTCAATTTGTACCTATCTACCCCACTACGGTGCTTATTATCTTTTGTTCGTGAACATCCGGTATTAATACACGTTTTCAATTGGCATTTAGGTTAATGGGGCATCACGCAGTTCCAAACTGTTTTGGTGTTTAAAATGTTTCTAGGTAGAAAACGTTCAAATTGTGTTATTTGACATGTCATTATAGTACAGAATGTCCCTAAAGTCCCTATACCCCAGATAATGTGAAATGTACTTTGGTTACTAATAAGAAAATTAATAAATGTATATATTTATTTTGTTCGTTCACAGGAATCACAATGACTGATCAGAGTCCTTACACAATGAAAGAAAGAATAATAACAGCAGTATGGTTGCACGAACGACCACTCTCTGGATGGACTTTGCAAGATATGTTTCGGGATTTTCAAAACTGATTCGATAAAGTACCACCAACTAAAGTGGCAGTTATTGTATGGGAAAGGAAATTATTTGCCACGGGGAATATTTTAAGATCCGAAGATCCGGACGACCAAAAACACGAAACAGCCAAAGTGAAGAAGCCCTCGCCTCAGTGGAGCGTTCACCCAAGAAATATGTGTGAATACGTTCAGGGAAATTGGGGGTGCCAAAATCCAGCTTACACGGGCAGTTTTAGACAGAGCTTCAATTTTATCCATATCGCTCAACATTTGCCAATGAGTTGAACTGATCCAGATCTTGACAGGAGGAGACAAGCATGCGAGAATTTGTATGAAATAATTAGATAGATATAATGTATAAAATAAGTAAATAAATTAAACGTATGTATACATAATACTGTGAGTTTAATTTCCTATTCAGGCCGTTCTGCTTCTCTGAAAGACTTATTAATTCAGTGGTGTGTACAATCGATTGCGAAAGTCTGTTTTAGATCAAATTTATGCAAGTATGTGCAGGAGGAGGGGCCATGGTAGGATATGAGTTATTATGCCTTACTCGGGTCGATTAAGAAATATGCTGAGTTGTGTAAAGCAAACGAATGAACTGCGGAATAATTTTGAGAAATGTTTCTCAACTAGTTAGTTAGCCTAGTCATTCGTATTAGTCGACTTTTTCGAGATTGGTTGTCATCGACTGTTGGTATAGCTGGGTGGTATGGTGGGTGGGTCTTGACCACTTTTCTAGCCATTTTTGCAGGAATTGGTCTTGGCAAGAGCCAGTCTTGTGTAGAGTTATGTCTCTTCAGGAACCGGTTGGGGTTTCGTTTAGGGAAAGGGAGAGGCGTGAAGAATCGTGTGCTTGGTTGATGGCGAGGGGACGAGCTATTGCGAGTTATTGTGGGTTGATTTCGGATTTTTTTGGGGGGGGGGGAAGTCGGTGAATGGATGGTGACATGCGTAAATAATGTTGGTATGTGAGCTATGGTAAGTAAATGGCGAGGAAAGTGAAGCGATGAAAGGTGTGTTGTCCGCGGGGGGGGGGGGGGGGTGGTAAATGTGCTACGTAAAGTAAATAATTCTCTTTGGGGGCCATAAGATTGATCGGATATATAGTCAATGAAATATAGTGGTGTGTGTGTGTGTGTGTGTGTGAGGGGGAGGGGGGGGGGGTTCAGGCATCTGCTGATCGTCGTACCAGGGAGGACCGTTCGCTGCCTTCTTTACGAGAATCGAACTTTTCGTGCCACACACATCGAACTTCGTTTTTCGTATTAGGTGTGCAATTTTTTACTCGATGATTTTCCTTACGTTTTTTATTTTCTCGATTTTTCTTGATTTTCCGAGTTAAAGGTCCTTTGGTTTAAGTGTATGCTCGCCAACATTCAACATGGTGGTCGGAGTCAGTAACGTATTATGTTCGTCGATTTTTATAAAATTTTTCGAATTTTTCGAATTTTTTCTCTACTTTGTTTTCAAGGTCATTGGCATCTAACATGGCTGTCGGTTAGTTATGTAATATGTTCCTACACTTTTATTAGTTTATTTAGGTTTGTTGCGATTTTTCTCTGTCCTTTAATATTGGGTGGGTGGTTGTGGGGAAGGGGTGATGTTAGGGTGGTGGAGTGAGTGTGAGGTTAACCCCTTTACGTACAACTTAATTTTTCATTTCAGGTATTGCAAAATAGGAACTTTATGGTGTGAATAGTACTTACGAATTTCTTACAACTGACACTTTGCAATCCATGGAAAGTGTTCCATTAGATCCATAAAACCAGAAACAACCAATTATAAACTATTTGGGTGTCAGTATCCACTAATATCATTGCACAAGGAAAGGTGATGCCAGTATTGGTGCCACCTTCTAGAGTTGTACGGCATCGACTATCGTTTCACCTTTTCTGCAACATGTCAGACTTGAACGAGTACACTCGGGATAATATGTTAAGGGGTTTACATTATATGTTTCTCGATTTTTTAGAGAAATATATATATTTTTGGATTCTTATAATAATTGCCAGTGTATGAAGAGGAGGGGGAGGTGAGGGTGAAGATAGGTGTGTGGAGAACTGGTGGAGGTAGCGGGGTGTGGACGTGGTAGGTGCAGGATGGCGGTCGGGTGAAAGGAGCAGGTCTGCTGATCATCCTCGGTCCACTTGACCTGGCTCGGAGTCTCGAATCATCTTCTCCTGCTCTGAGGTTTGAGTGGCTCATTCTGCTAAGAGCCTCGAATACTCTTTCTCGTCTGAGGATTTTTCGGCTCTTGTTTTGAGGAGCTTCAAATTAGTTTTACTAATTTTTCCATTTTTTCTGGAAATTTTTGGCCATAAAAGTGATTTTTAGGCAAAATAATTACTTTCGGAAGTTATTTTTGGAGTGAAACAGGTAATTTTGTCTATAACATGGCCGTCCCAGGCCACTGGCCGCGCCAACCAAGATGACGGAAGACTCCTAGCTCCTACTCGTGAAATCCTGTGCCAAAATGAATATAAATATACTACTACCGTCGTATTTGTATACACTGTACACAGTCGAATCACATTATTATGACCACCTGCTAGTATCCAGAGTAACCGCCCTTCGCAACAAGGACAACAGCTAGACGAGCTGGCAGTGACTCGGTCAGGTGCTGATAGGTCTCCACGGGTATCTGGAGCCACACTGTCTGCATAGCGTCCCACAACTGTTGAACTGATGCAAGCTCTGAGGTGCCAGGATAAAGCTAGCTAAAAGTCTGACATACTATAACAGCAGCATCAACGCGCTAGATGAATCGTGCAAAGAATACGACATCGTCTATTCCCAGCACAAGAATCTACAAGCACGACACCTGGGAGACAAGTTACTCGCGTAGAGGGCTGGCGAAATATGGTGCGCGTCGGATACGGGGGAAAAAAAAACCTGTGTGGAGTATTTCAAAGCTGATGAAAGCAAAGGTGAAGATGGGCATGGGTGAATTGGAGCCAGTGGTATCATCCGACCTGCCAATACAGCATAGAACGAACAGAAAAAGTTGTCCGTGGCCCAAATATACAATGCAAACATGAAAGCTGTCACCATGGCAAAAAAAGGCCTTGGCTTTTAGGCAAGATTTTGCCCAGCAGGAAGCAGAAGCAATAGCAAAATTCTGCTTGTTGATGTTGTCCTTGCATGTTTTTATCTCTTTGTCGCCAAATTTCATTTCACTTGCACATTCGTCTTGCTCTTTGCACCCATGCCCATCTTCACCTTGGCCTTCATCAGCTTGAAAAGCCCTCGCAGATATTTTTTCTAAGTTTGGTATCTAGTGTAGATCCATGTGCTGAGAATAGGAGACATCGTGTTCCTTGCATGGCTTTTTCAGTGTGTGAACACTGCTGTCACCGCGTGCTTCGTATGGTCGGCTGGTATGGTTGCGTCGTATGGTTGGTTCGTATTCTTGGTTGATACGTTCGGTTTGTATGGTTGGTCTTGCTCACTTATACGGTCATAGATCTTGCTGAGCAGTTGTCCTGGTTGGTATGGTTGTCTTATGGTTAATTTAAATGAGTAGTAGGAAATAGTTCCTTACGCGCAAGGGGATTGGGGATCGGAGCAGGAGTTGGGGGAGCCGCCATCTTGTTACATCACCCTACCACATTCTTGAATGTCATTGACCTTTTTCCCCTGACCCGTGTGACCTTTGACCTTAACTTTGGCCCTGTGGACTTTTGACCTCAAAAAACACTAAAAAAATTTAAAATTCCAAAAACTCCTCAAAAAATTCCTAAGAATTCTAAAATATTCTAAAAAAAATTGTTTAAAAAATTACTAAAAAGATCCTCAGAAATTACCCATTTTTTTCCAGAAATGCTGGTATGGATCAGCGGCTCCGGTGACTAGGAACAGTGGCACCGAGGTGACCGGGATCAGCGCCTATGACCATTGATTTAAACATTTATTTAAAAAAATATTATTAAATATTTAATTTAAAAATCGTTTTAAAAATTTAAAACATTGTTAAAAATTTATTTTTATAAGCCTTTACCAAGAAAATTTCATAATTAAAAAGCCTTTAACATTGCGGCCATTTTCCCCTTTTCCCCTCGAAATGTCCCTTTTTCCCTAAAAAATTTTCCTTACAAAATGTATAAAAGTGTTAATTAAAAAACTTACATTGCCTGAGGTCTCGCCCCACACCACCAATTACTCACCTCTGTTGGAATCCAGCAGACAACTGGCTCCCTCGCACCCAATCCCCTCACCTGTACTCATTCCGACATCTTGATTTTTTCGTTCGCAATTTGTTTGCATGCTACTGGAGGCAACCATCTTTGTTTATATGTTACTAAGGCCGTCATATTTGTTTTTTCGTTCGTCATCTTGGTAGGTGACCACCATCTTGGTATACATCACCCATCCACCATCTCGGAGGACAATGCCAAATAGCAATTGACCTATGACCGGTGACCTTGAAAAAAAATTAATACATAAAAGTCAACAAGCATAATACATTACAGGCTACCACCGCAATATTTGACACAGACTACCTAGACCTTGACCCCATGACCTTGGAAATAAAAGCTCAAGAAATAATACATAATATTCAACAAGTATAATACATTACTGACTACCACCACCTTATCAGATGCAGAATACCTCGACTTCTACCCCATGACATTGAATGACCTTGAAAATAAAAAAACTCGAGAAATAATACATAAAAGTCAACAAGCATTACACATTACTGACTACCGCCACCATATTAGATGCAGACTACTCGACCTTCACGCCATGACCTTTAATGACCTCGAAAATAAATGACTTAGAAAAATACATAAAAGTCAACAAGTATAATGCATTACATACTACCACCACAATATTAGATGGAGACTGCCTTAACCTTGATGCATGCCACTTATACCAATAAACTACAAACGATTACGACTCATCTCACTGCAACTCTAGTGCACTACTTCTTCACACGTGAGATTCAGAGCCTGCGCCAATTCGTACACGGAAGTAACGGTCTGCCGCAATCCTGGAGGGTGGCCGGACATGTGGATACGAGGGGTTGCGAAAGACAGCTGCACGTAACCCCCCCTCCCCCCTTCCACGGCGCTGAGAGCCTACAAGCCATAAGTCGCCTCGGTCATGCACGAGCGCCACCGAGAATACGCGAAGGCCGAGAGATGACCAGAGGGTGTTACCCCCCACTCCGGCCTCGCACCTGAGGGGCGTCACACGCCCTCCCCCGCGGACGCTACGACACGCGCTGCCTCGCTATATAAGGCCGTGCGCGGCTGTCCTCGCCAGTCTTCCCCTTCCTAATTACTCCTATTTTTACGCCTGGAAGCTAACACTTTTTTCTGCTTCCAGAGAAATGGCTGGCATCTGCGGGCGGGTGGCGCAGTTCTGTATCCCGTCCCCAGGGCCGTGCTACTGCGGTACGACACTGGATACATTCCAGCAGCGGATCGACACACTTCATATCACCCTCATTAACCTCACAAAGTATATCTTAGCGAACTAACAATAGCCCTACTATCTCCAGCCCTAATCCAATAGAATTATTTTTATCCTCCGCGACTGCCGCATAGTTTTCTCCAGGCCCTATCCTCTTTGCCTGGTATTCTATGCCCCTTACTAGACCCTTATTCTTTCGGAGTGTGCCCGTGACTACAATTTCAGCATGGCACCAGACAACCCTACTCAGCCGCGATGCATGCTCCCAATTTTATTAATTAACACTGACCTAAGGCGTAAAGAGCTTGCCCTGAGACGCACCCCATTCTCCAACCGTTTTAGCTACTAACATGCATACTGTAGGGCACATAGAACTGTGAAGGTACTCACGCTGGCGTAGCGGGATTTGGGGGCTCGCCAGAAAAACAAAAAAGAAAAAAATCCTCGCCAGTTGTTGCTGCAGTCTTTTCCTAGCACCTGGGTGCTGGAGTCTAGACTACTACGAGACATTCAACCGCCCTTCCAGAGGCTGTCGCCAACGTCCTAACGGTCTTCGGCAGCCACCAGGGGCTGCCACCATTGACGTCGCCGTTATAGTTCTGCAGCCCCGCTACCAGACGCTCCAGCGACGCCAATAGCTACCAGAAGCTTTCTGTAGCATTATACATACCACACGTAATTCTTCTTTGTCTCCTACAGACACCCCCATTTAGAGTTAGGTTTGTATCTAAGTAATCTTCGACAGTTTTCACTTATTTCCCCACTTAGCTTAGGACCAGGTCACCTACACCTGGCTAAAGTAGGATTACTTCCAACCACCGGTCTGCCTGGCAGGAGAGCACATGTCACCGTGTTTAATAAGCTCTTAATAAACACGGCTTTGTTTCTCGTACCCTCGAGTCTCATTTATAGAGTAATCTGTTACCAATTACTGAGAGAACCTCGAGCTGAGTACCGCCGACCGGAAACGGGAAAGTATTCTTATTCCGAAATTAGTTACAACTTGAGACTCCCTTTCAGGGGGCTCCAGGATGAAAACACACTCATTAGACAGCCAGCAATTCTATTCCTACCAAGTATACAGGTACTGGAGGAATATAATAGACGAGCTACGATCACTAGCAACACTTCTCAACCAGAGAGAGATGGTACATCTGAGTTGTATCCCAACTGGAGCACCTGGGTGCTGGCGAAGGTATTTGCTTAGATGCTACGGCCTGGCCTTGGATGGGATCGCACACCCAGTGATAGTCTTGATAACCCACATGGCTCCAACGCTTCTGATCAGCGGGGGATCTTCTGAAGCAACGGAGCTCGTGTTGGCAAGACTGTTGCCAGGCAACACTAAGTTAGGGCTATCCGCGTCCTTGGTGCTCCTTTCGAGGTTCTCCGTAATTACACACGCTCTATGCCATTCAAGGTGAGGCACGGCGCCAGGAGAGAGGAGCAAAGAGTTGCGCGCCTTGCTGCCAGACAACTGGCTGGTCTAACCCCACTTACAGCTAGCCGACGAGCAGAACGAGATCATGCCGCCTTACTTCGGTCACTGGCACCAAATACAACGACTGCCATTAACCCAGATACTTTCCCGTCAGCACTGCTACGTACACGCCCGACCTGTCATCCAGTGGTAAGAACGTTACTGAACAAGACCGAGAACCGGCTAGGCGTTTCTAATAGTAACTTCTGGAGCACGGCATCAGAGGACTGGAACGGCGAGTTCTGCATTGTGTCCCGTCGTGCCCTTGCTACCGCCCGAGCTGAAGACGAGCGACGTAATCCGCTATATCCCTTTACCCCTCGCCCGCAAACCGACAAAGCCCCAACCTCTAGCACCTCCCTCCTGTCATCGACTACGACGAGCTCCGTAACGAGTCACAAGCCAGACCCACCCAATGGACTAGTAAACCGTAGAATCGAGAACGTTTTACCAACTCGTAAGGCCACGTGCCCGACAGCTATATCCAGTCGTAAGCAAGCATAAGCCAACACGCACGCACAACCGACCTAAGTGCAACCAAAGCCATACGACCGTGATTCAGCCTTAGCTAATCGGACATGCGTCAACCTTAACATCATGACCTTGAATGACCTAAAAACAAAAAACTCGAGAAAAAATCTAAGTAAAGAGGCAGAAGCTAGTCAAGACGATCCACCTTACACTCAGCTGCTGTCAAGCTAAACCTGAATGTTAATATCGAAAAACGGACTTGCGCTTTTTTACTGTGGCGTGTGTGAAGGAAACTTTAAAGCACGCGTGTGTTTGTAAGTCTTCTATATTCCTACTTGTAACCAATCATGGTAGGTGTTATTCTGTAAACGTAGCTGGCAAAGAAACATAGAATATTCCGCAGGAGTGAAATAAAAAAAAATTCCGTTTTGAACTATGCAAATTACACATAGGGAGTATACGAATACATTGCTCGCATTACTTTTGCAACCATGCTTCAATAAATGTAGAGTACAAATATGTAAAATTACTTAATACGTAAATGTACCTTATGTAACGATAAATATTATACTAGTGACAGGCTACATGTTCTACAATCCCACTAAATGTGGTTATACATTAATTTCTCAAGAAAAATGAATTAATGGTCGGTTTTATAGCATTTGTAAACATGCAAGACGGTTTTTGTCCGGTGTCGACACTATTTTAAATGACAGTAGCAGTTGCAACATAAGCATATACATAAAGTTATGCTTCAGACCACCGATTTTAACTGTCAGCTATGAGCATTCTTTTTAACTAACATTTATTATATGCAAACTTAATGAGTACTTAAAGGCTCGGGCGTATTTCAAGTAATCAATAAGTTCAAACTTGAATTCTCTATTAAAATAAGCTAATCTCTGGTCTTACCAGTGTCTTCATGTACGAAGTAAATATTGTCATTCTATCAATTGTACACTGATTCTGTCAAATAATTGCATGGTTGTGTTAACACAGGAGCACACTCAATTAAAAATTTTCAGTCAAATCAGCAAAGATATGCCGCACGTTGCGAAGACTACTTATAGGAAAATTAAGCAAGTAATGGCAATGTACGAGCACTATACTCAGTAGCTAATGCGTAGAGACGTGCAAAATTCGCGTTATTTTGTAGCTGCAGGCCGAACTCCAAAATTTTGTGTGCTCTCGTGTCTTCTGTCATTGGTCGACAACCTGATTAACTTATCCCAAGGACGTTTTCAGATAATAGTGAAGGCTTAGTAGGTGAGCACCCAATTTCTAGTGAAGCTGTCGCGAAGATAACTGACGCCGTACAGTGGTCAGTTTCCGATGAAATCACGGACTGCACTCGCAAAGATATATATATATATATAATATGCTAGACGTAACTGCCCTATATTATATATATATATATATATATATATATATAGGGCAGTTACGTCTAGCATATTACTAAATAATAACGCAAATTCTACAGGTCTATGCTAAGGAGTAATTCGTCTTAATAATAAGCGCTCAACAACGGCGCATGCGCGAGCACACGATGGTGCTGAGTCGGCAGCTGATATCACTGACATGCCTCGTGCTTATACAGCACGAGTGTTCTGTTGCAGAAACATATGTACGTATCTCTACAGAGAAATCCTAAGGTACGACGTTCACTTTGGGAGTTGTGGGCGTAACGCTACCAATGAAATATTACACGTATATTTATAATTGTATACCCTACGTAAATTTATGATCGCCGATTTTCAAATTAAGTAAATTCTGTAGTTATAGGAAATAAGGCCAACGTTAAATGACAGAGTGCTACAATAACCTCAGAAGTAAGTTCCGAATGTGGTGGTAACCCTTCGAGAACCAGGCTGTACTATTTGGACCTTTAAAACGTAATTTCGCCGAAAATTTTTTTTAATAAAATCGAATCAATAATTTTTTAGTTTAAGTTCTGAACCATATAGTTACTGGAGAACTTAGATTATCAGAACTTTCGATGCCCCGGATTTCTGATTTAATCAAATTGACAGTTACAGAATATTTTTACGGTAGTGTAATAACCATAGGTATGAAACCGTGATTTGTCCTACAAATTTCTGAACATTGGCCAAATAATAGCTAATTTCAATTTAATATTAGTCTTGCTTGCTTTAATCGTTCTGGGGTGCCATCAACATTAAATTAACGGGATTTTTTTGTAATTAGTTTGAGTGAAAACAAAAGATCAACTAGATGTGTGAACAGAACAAAACTTTGCGTGACAGTCTGTTTTATCCATTTCAATTTCAAATTGTATGGATTTCCATTAACACGGATGGTGTTCGATTACATTTAATCCGAATAAACTATGCTATACTGTGATATTTCTTAACAACTTATTTTGTTCGAAACTTTTTCTCACTGCGAGGTCATGAGCAATGTCCTAATTTCCCAAACGCTATTTGGTAGAGAGGTATTAATTATACAATATTTTCTATTTTATCTCAGTGGTCGCCTTAAAGTGACAACAGAGCGAAATGGCATTCTGAAGACAACTTAATCAGCCAAGCACGAGACAATATTCCTTAGAGAATCAATGTAGATCTAATTCGAATTGAGGCCAAGTAAAAATTTTAAAGTTGCATTTTCTTTTTAACATTTTTAATGAGTCCAACAATTATAATAAAATTAATTTTTCGAAATTCTGTCTAGAAACAGAATACACAATATGTTATACAACATGTTCTGTGTTGAAATTAATAATTCACAAATATTCGAGAGGACAGACGTCGTATAACGGATTATAGTGCGCATAGCATATTGGTTTGCATGTTACGCACGTCGTTTATAGTCTATTCACGGTATATTCATATTTATTTAATCAAACTGTTAAAAAGTCACCCAATGTATGAGGTGTTTGGTTGTTAAAGGCTGTTCACGATAAAGTGAGCACTTTAGAAATGGACCTTAGAAAAAAGTCACTGCCCCTGCATGCATATCCTATATAATACGTAGACGATCTCTGCCTGTCTGTCTGTCCGCCTTTAATACCTCTAAGACCCTTGAAACTGAACAGAAGTTCTTAAAATTTTGCAGAGCGAATCCTCAGAGTAAAATACAGGACAAGTTTGAATTTCAGCAAGATCAAATTACTCAGTCATTCTTTTATATCCTAAAAACTAATTTTTTAATTACGTTTTCCTTATGCAAAGTTTTGTATTAATGCATAGAGAATATTGCATAGCGATATGAAGGTAATGAAACATCATTTTTGTTTACAATAAATGTCTCGCTTCAATGTTGCATGAATTAAGTGGGGCCACAGTGGTTCAGTGGATAGAACTATGTTAAGTGGGCCCGCAGTGGCCAAGTGGATAGAGAAATATTAAATAGGACCGAAGTCGCTACGATGTTGAGTTAATTTCACATAATTTCATTATTACATACATATATCTATGCAATTTTTTTTTTCAGTCTTTGTATGGTAATCAAATTTTTTAACATGGTAACTGTTCTACCCCCGTAACAATACGAAAAAAAAAAGGTCACTGGCTAACCCCTAGTATTTTAGTGCGCGTATTGAGTGAAATTCCCCCAGTAAAGTTGGTAACGATGGATGGAAAGTAGATCCAAATCTTAACACCGAATAAATAGTGTTAGGTAACTATCTGTGATAACTTAAGATAATTTCTTTCTCTTTCTGTTTTTCTAATTTATCGAAGTGTAAAAATGAACAGATTTGTAAAATATTTACTTTCTTAACAACTTCAAACTTTCATTTGACCGACGCATGAATAGTGATGAGGTCCATGGCAATGTTAATCTTACATAAGGCGGAGGAATACACAACGTGCTTACAAGTAGATCTTAAGCAGGCCTTTTCAAAATGCTAATTTTACCGTGAACAGTCTATACCCAAATATGCCATGTATTATAACGTTTTATACATTAGTTAACATAAAAGTACCTTATTTTTTATTAAACCGAACTTTGATTTATATTTCACCTATAAATTATTATATTTTATTCATAATGCACACAAATAAAAACGGAGAGAAAACAGGTATGCTGATAATACCTAGTAAGAAAAAAACACCAATGCAAAATATGTTTACACTAAGTGCGCACGAATGCAGTGCGTTCCTTGTAGTGTAATTTTCTAAACTTGGATAAGTTTTGTTTGCATGAGGCGGAGCAATATCCTAGAAGTAGAACTTTATTAGGACTTTAAAATAAGTAGGAAGTAACCGTGAATTGACTGGATTTGTTGTTTAACTGTTGAATACTCGATTGCAGACGCGGAACAGTTGAACCTCTCAATGCAGACCACAACGGTTATCCGTGGATGATGCGGGTTACCCAACCAGAATCCGAGCAGATGTCGACACCCGTGTGTAGGCAGTTCACCGTAAAATGAGCACTTTTAAAAGCCCTGCTTAGAATCTACTTGTATGCATGTTGTGTATTCTTTCACTTTATGTAAGATTAACATTGTCAAGGGGCTCATCACTTTATTCATGCGTCGGTCAAGTGAAACTGGGAAATTATTAAGAAAGTAGATAATTTTTATCAAATCTGCTCATATTTATATTTCGATGCATTAAAAAAAAACATAAAGCGAATGAAATAATTTAAATGATCAGAAATGGTTACCTAACTCTTTTCATTCGACTTTAAGATACGGAACTACTTTCCCATGCATCGTTGTGCGATGTTTAATCGGTTTTAAGTGAATTATTGTTGTACGCATTTTACTGAATAATATTCAAGTGCGTATAATGTTATTTTAATTTCCCAAGAAAACAATTGAATGTAGTTGTATCTGTTGGCGTATTTTCAAACTACATTTATCGACGATGGCTGCTGATCTCGGACCGCCAATTTCGGCGGTTCGAAATGAATTTCATATCGCTATCCAGTACAGCTCTGAACTAGAATGATGCAACAGATTTCTGTGTCGATCTTAGATCCGATCTCTGATCGAGTTTCGAACCACGATGGTGCAACTACGTAAACACTCTCGTTCACCCTAAATAAAAGTATTGCTATAAGCTGTTAGTGATTGAGTAATTTTGTAAGTCCTGCTTCGGATCTACTTCTCACCTCATTTTACATCCTTCCGCCACTTGCAAAATTAACTTTGCGCTATACCCTGTCACTTTATTACTGCGCCGATCAAGTGAAAGTGCGAAATTGTTACAAACGAAAATATCTTAAAAGCATATCAATATTGAGATGGACCCGCGCGTTTTTTGTGAAATAGTTGTTAGCGCGAATACGAGTATCTCGGTAAATAAATGTTCTGTTAATACGACTTTTTGTCAGAAAAATAAAATAAAAAGTATCTATGCCTCCATTGTTTTACTTTTGTCATATTAAGTGTATTCTTGGAGCAAAAAAAATCGTTAAAATGGTCAAATATCGCATTTTTAAAGCTTGTGTATGCAGTTTTCTTAAGCGGCAAGAGAAACGTACAATGATACAGGTGTAGTTTAATCTGTGCGCTATCATGGCGTGTAAAAAAGTCTCACTGTTACAGATCTTATTTCCACAGTACAGCGTTACGGCAGAAACACTGCACGCCTTGCGCGTAGGAAAGATGAGGCACTAGGCGTGCGTGTTAGTGTCGCCCGTATCGCTCCCTCGCATCTTGAGCTGGGGGGGGGGGGGGGTCAAACCCCTTCTTCATCCTTACTCAAATGCGTATAAAACAAACAGAAACTAACCGAAAACATAAAAACAAATTTAAACTGTTAGACTTTTGGTGGTAGCTAGCTGAGATATGAAACAAGGACTCCATCTTTACTTCTTTCAGTTAGATACATTTTCCAACAAAACAAAAACAACTGCCTGCCTCCCCCACATCCCCTGGCCCCTCCCCCCTCCTCCTCCTCCCCCCTTGCTTTCTTCACCGGGTAGTGTAGTTAAGGAATGCTTTAAGTTTGGGTTTTTCACGTGAAAATGGTAAACTTGCGTTTCTCAATTTCGCGGGATTTCCATTTTTGTGGGAAATCTTTTCAAAATTCCCAATTCCATTACACCACGACCATCAAAGGTCAACCAAATTGATACAAAGATTAAGTAGCAAAAACCCAAAGTTACATTTAAAAAATTACGTTAAAAAAACCTTGGTTATACAGCAAAATAAAACAAAAAAAAAAATACAAACATTTGCATTGAAAATACCGTCATTTATACAGCGAACAATTTCTGCATAAATAACTTTGAAGATTCAATCTACATCATAAAATGACAATATTTTAAAATGTCAGAAGTAACCCCGTAGAATCGATTACGTAACTTAAGAAATAATTTAGTCAGTTGCCCCCCCCCCCCTCCTCGCGCTCTAAGGAACAGAGCTAACCAGGTCCCTCAGGGCCTCTCCTCTCAAAATTGTGAAATCAAAGCTTATATCTGTTCAACGACCCGTTCTGGGAGGCTTTGGGAGGTTTTCCGTCGATCACGTAGCGTAGACAGTGCCCTAAGGTGACGTCACATGCTGGATGCGCGCCTCCAACCTGACTTGGAGTTCCTTGTTCGGGGGGGGGGGGGGAAGGTTGATTTCGAAAGGGCGTAATTAACTGTGGAAAGCCTATATGGAGGTTACTCTAGAGCACGTGATTTCCACCGAATGACGTGTTTTTGAGGTGAGGCCCATAGGTGCCTATTGTCCCTGAAGAGTGAAATAGAATGATTATAGGCTGTTCACGCTAAAATGAACACTTTTGAAAGCTCTGCTTAAGATCTACTTGTTTGCACGTTGTGTATTCTTCCTTCTTACGTAATGTTAACATTGTCATAGGCTTCATCACTTTTATTCATGCGTCGGCCAAGTGAAATTGTGAAATGTTTAGAAAAGTAAATATTTTACAAATCTACTAATTTTTACACTTCAATGCAATAGGAAAAACAGAAAGCGAAATGAATAATTTAAGTTATCATAAATGGTTACCAACAATTTTTTTAGACATTAAGATATGAAACGACCTCCCACCCATCGTTATCAACTTTATTGGGCGCATGTCACTCAGTGCGCTCGTTAAAATATATGCAGGTCGGAGCAGTGGCTTTTTCTTAGGTTGATTTCAAAAGTACTCAGCAAGAGAATGCCAGGTCGCGGGCGATTGTAGTGCCCCCCCCCCAACCCCTCACCGACCAACGACAACGTCCTGTGTTTCCCACAGGCAACTACTCGGTTGTAGCCCGGCTGGAATCAAACCACTACTGCTGTGGTGAGAGACCAGTGCGCTATCGAAGCGCGCCACGAGGTATCCATGCACACTCGTAATCAGGTGCGCGATAGTCTTCAATTTTCGGCTTATGGGGAGCCGATTTAGGCTGGGGTTACGATGACTTCACGTTTCACGTAACACGTTCACGTAAGCCGGCTGCACCTCGACTAATGTGTTTCATGACGACCTACGTCTTACTTTTGCGTGATGAGTGTTATGTGACTCTGCACCACGTGATCTCTCTGGCCAGGTACAATTGGGATGGTGTTGTGTTATCTTTGCTTTTCGTGTTTTTTTTTCCTGATGTCGTCTGCTTAAGTTTTTAATTACTGTATCGCATGTATGTAATTTTCTCCAGGAAACGAGGACGAAAGAGTTATAGGCGTTAGGCTAGATTTATTTTTTTATTTTTTTTATTCGTAACTATTAGGGAACTTTGCATTGCCAAAGTTTATTAACTATGTATCTCAGAGGTGTAAAGACGCTTGCATGAAAGGCAGAATGTTTACCTTTAAGTTTGCAATTTTTAATATGCCTACTTCATAAAACACAATTTAATTTTCTCAGCAAATCAAAGTTTATTTCATACGATTAATTCCTATGCATGTGAAAAACATGTTTACATATCCCAGAGATATTTCGTTTTGGAAGTTATGGCGTACTCCTAGTCAATTTAAAAGTTTGTGTACATCATGAACGCCATACTTTCTCAGCCTATTCTAGCCTCATCAGCGTTAAGACACTAATATGGCCATATTTATTGAATATTCGCAGTTTTCAATATTAACAGTAACGATACTTATCACCAGCATTTTTATTCAGTGCCCAAACGTTACGTGCTTACGCGAAATGACCCGAAATGACCACGTTTTACGTACACGTGAAAGTGAAGCGTGATGTGTATTACGTGTAACGTGGAGTCATCCTAATCCCGGCCTCACAGTCGTGTAAACAATAATCGGAGTGAAAATTGCCATGTCACGAAGTGTAGTATAATCCATTCCCGGTTACTTCGCACTTTTCTGAAGCCCTGCTAAAGTTCTACTTGCAGGATATTCCTCCGCCTCGTGCAAACTAAGCTTAACCAAGTCTAGAAAATTGCACCAAAGGATATCACACCGAATTCGTACGCACCTAGTTGTAATAATATTTTGCATAAGAACTGCACCTTACCAGACGCAACTAACAAACATGTTTAGTCACTGTTTATATCCACATTTACTATAAATAATCTGTTATTAGTTATAAATAAAATATAGGTAAAACTTTAAATCCAAGAAGTGTGAAGAAACCGCGAAAGACTATATTCTCCTGTCTATCACAATGTCGTTAATTCCGCTACGCCCGGCTAGCGATGCAGACGTAACTGAGCTCCAGACAAAAGAAAAACGAATGGGAACCGCCCCACAGCGCATGCGTCTAGTTGTAGAGAGATTGCCGAACCCAAACACGTTTTACCGAAGACATTGTTGACGGTTGTTTACTGTTCGGTAACGAAGCAAACGTAAGGATACTCAGCTCTTGAAGTGTATAACCCTACCTACTAGTGCGTCGTCATATAGGCTATTCACGGTAAAGTGACCACTTTTCAAAGCCCTGTCATTTGGAATAATAGTAAATATTTTATTTTAGCCTTAGACGTTAATTCAGAGTGTGGTGGAATATGCACGCTGTGTTTATTACTTACACGATAATATTTATTTAAAAATGAGGTTGAAGTATAAAAAAGTATTGAAAGGAGACAGTAACTAAGGCCTCAAAAGTAGCCATTTTACCGTGAACAGGCTATATGGAATTTAACCATCGCAAACTGATGTCAAGCACACACTAACTTTTTTTTATTAATTACTTCGCCACGTATGCAAAACGATGCATTAAATACCGCCCTACACCCCAGTAATCGTAAAAAATGTATCACATAAAGAATAATAAATTTTTGGTACGTTGCATTTAGTACAATTAATATGCCAGTAAATTCGTCTACAAGTTTTCCCATTAAATATTTTTCACTAAATCATTTGTCTGTGTTTTGCATTATATATAACTATTGGTCTGCTATTCTATGACGAGTACATTTTGAACTGTAACATGTAGGTATAGGCTGTTCACGGTAAAATTAACACTTTCGAAAGCCCTGCTTAAGATCTACTTGTATGCATTTTATTTTTCGCCTTATGAAAAATTTACATTGCCATGGAGCTCATCACTTTATTCATGCGTAGGTCAGGTGAAATAATTATAAATGTGAATTTTTTACTAATCTGCTAGTTTTTATACTTGGATGGGTTAAAAAAAAAAACAGAAAGCGAAATAAATAATTTAAGTTATCACAAATAGTTAGCAAACACTTTTTATTCGACATTAAGATATGGAACTACTTTTTCTCCATCGTTTCAACTTTACTGGGCGCATGCCACTCAGTGAGCCTGTTAAAATATATGCAGGTATGAACAGCGTATATTTTCTAAGGTTGATTTCAACAGTGCTCACTTTGTCGTTAACAGCCTCTACTTGGCAAACTGAACTCTCTTGTACACTAGCCACAAATGTCTTATTTTCAAGCCTGTTGTTATCATGTGTATAAATCGAAACACTCCAAACTGAGTGACTACCAATTTGAACTTTGCACTTGTATCAAGTTGATTGAGACACGAACCACGTTTCTTAACTCGTCAACATCGCAATAGTGCCACGGTGAACCGGGTCCGATTTCAGACTGAATACCTTACGTGAAACACAGCCGACATCACCGATGCCCGACGTGTTTATCACATTTGCCATTGCGTCGCTTTATCCTTATTCACCTCGCTTCTCCCTTCATTTTTTAATTTTCGGTAAAGACGCGAGACGTTAACCGCTGCCCGAAGTTGTCTCGCTCAACATTACTATAAAATGTCTTTCGACGTTTTAGATAATATGTTAGTTTTTACGTGAAATGGTTATGCAAAGACAGACTGATCAACACCATTGATGTCCGTGATGATTTCAAAGTAGTTTAGTCGACAGGCGAGGCAGCTGTGAGTAAATAATCGCTAGTTTAAAGAAGCAGCATTAAATCGCTAAGGGATAAGGGCTGAAGTGTAACGAGTTACGTGGGCCAAGAGTAAAGGGTGAGGGAGGAGGAGCTGAAGAGGGGATGATCAGGAGGCAGAGGATGACACGGCCGTTGAGCAATGTTTGTTTACAGACAAGGCGGTCATAATACGCAGGCGCGGAGAAGAGCGCACATCCACTAAATATGCGTTGTCGCAGAGCGGAGCGGCGGGATTGTGATGTAAACAGCGCGCATTGCCAGATGACATGTTTGTGAAACAGGCAGGTAGTAGTGGTACGCCGAGGTTTATATAGCTTGTTGGGTAAATACCAGTCGTGCGGGACTGCTGACTGGCACGAAGCCCCCGCCCGCCGCTGATCCTCGCCCACTGAAACAAGTAGGCCCGCGTAGACATTCCTGCACCTTGTGGCCTACTTCGGCGCCGCTGCCGACGACAACCACGCGTCGCGGCGTCTCTAGCGGAACTGGGTCGACATCCGTGTGGCCACTTACGTCCCAAACGAAATATAACATTTATACGAATGTACTCTTTTTATAAATGGTTCACGATGATGTGAGTACCATTGAAACCCACTACGTGTATATGTTTTAAAGGGCACATAATCGCGCATAAAGTTGGCAACAATGGAGAGAAAGTAGTTCGATATCTTAACGTTGAATTAAAGGTTATAGATAAAAATTTGTTAATACAACAACTTATTTCTTTTACTTTGTGTTTTTTTATGCATGTATGTATAATAATCAGCAAATTTGTAAAATATTTACTTTTTTATAGTTTTGCTATTTCACTTCTCCGACGCATAAATAACGCCATGAGTCTCGTGGCAATGCTAATTTTACACATAGCGAAATAACACTCAACGTGCATACAAGTATAGGCTGTTCACGGTAAAATGAACACTTTCGAAAACCCTGCTTAAGATGTACTTGTATATACGTCGTGTATTCTTCCGCCTTATGTAAAATTAACGTTGCCATCGGTCTCGTCACTTTATTCATGCGTCGGTAAGGTGAATCTGTGGAATTATTGTAAAAGTAAATATGTTACAAATTTAGTCATTTTCACCATTCGAGGCAATAAAAAAATACAGAAAGCGGAAGAAATAATTCAAGTAGTCACAAATGGTTACCTAACTCTTTTTATTCGACGTTAAGATATGGAATTTCTTCCCCTCCATCGTTATCAACTTTGCTAGGCGCATGTCACTCAGTACACCCGTTAAAATATATGCAGGCAGGGCAAGTGAGTTTTTTCTAACGTTGATTTCAAAAGTGGTCACTTTATCGTGAAAAGCATTTAACATATTCGCGTTCTTGATCGTTTTACAGTTACACTTAATTGATGCGTGATTAGTGATTGGGTCCGTAGTAATGTTCGCGGAAGGATACAAATTTGGCAGAAAATGTATATCCTAAGCAGGTCATGGGACAATTAAATTCACTCATTACATTCGCGCTCTTGCTTCTGTTACTCGGAAGTGAAAAACAGCTGTGTGCGTGAAGTACTGCTTAACACTTAACATGGTGTGGTGTGAGTGTACGGAGTACAATATTCTATGAAGGATTGGGTTGGACCAATTTCTTTTCCAATACATAACCCTGAGTTCTGACCTGGAGTTTATATACGCCCTGCTCAACAGGGCAGGATTATTTTGCAGGAAGGTAAAACCATTTATACATGCTTTACCACGAGGATGCACTTCAGGAACAAAAGTCACAGATGGTCTCAGTTGACTGGAAACATGAACATGGGACGAATTTAGAACAAATCCACGGCAACCTACGGAAATAAATATACCCACAGAGACTTAAGGAAAATACGGTATGTGAAATTAAATTTAAATGAAAATACTTAATTATAACACCGGTATTTTAAAGAGGGAATTATCTGTGCTAAAACCACTATGCAATCACTGTAAACTTTAAATAGAGCTTAGATTTGTGTGGCCTTCAGTAACTTTAGTCTCTCTCGTAATGGTACATGTCCCTATTAAATTCCAATGAATTTATTATTGGTAAAGTTTCTTAAATCTTGCAAAATAAAAATATCTAAAGAAATGTATCCTCTCAATCTAGCTCCGGCAAACACGAGAAACTTTGAATTGCTCCGCGGGAAAATATCGAACAATTCAAACAATTAGTGCCCAAGCTCAACTAAACTTCGAAGTTGCCTCTGCGGTCGTAAACTTTATATTACTCAACTGAAATATTATTTCACAGCAGAATCTTGCAGAAAACACGTAGGCTGGGCTCGTAAGGCATCCTCCTTAATGCCATGACGTGAGCAGCATCTTCCCCAATCAAGGTCACGGGCTTAAGGTACACCACATTACAGTTCACGCAGTTCCCAGTTAACACTACGCGGTAGTCCCAGCTTGAATTTAAATAAACAATGGCGTAGGAAGCGTGTACATGCTCGCTTCTTATATACTACTAACGCACGTATTTGCCCCAATCGGGCATTCTGTATTAATATCACGTACTTACTCACTGCAAAATTAATAAAATCGAATAAACTGCCTATCAGGCCAGAACCCACTGGGTTGTCGTCCTGCCTGGGGGAAAGAAGATGGCTAAAATCCGGTTCAACTACGTACTTAAAGCATCACTTTCATAAATTGCGCCAATCACGAGAGGTCTGTAGCACACATTACGCATGTCATGCGTTATCATGGCAACCAAAATAACACATTGCTCTTAGCTCGTGCGATCTCCGTCCATAAACATCTTTGCAACATTTCACAAAGACTTCCAAAAATAATAATTATCTTTAGGCATCTACATAAAATCCCGAGTGTTCACGCCCTTGACATTTGAAATAAAATCATTAAACAACGTCAATTAATACTGTAGCTGCCATATATAAACAAACAATAAGCAATTAGAAATTACGTTAGTCAAAACATTGGAAATCATTACTCTCATCATCAGTAGCAGATAAACATAGGATTCTCTTAAGGTGTAACAGCTTTTGTGGGTACCCACATAACGTAAAAACGGGGTAGGGTCATTGAAGTTCATTGGTTTCGATTTAATGTCGAACGTATTACAAAAAACTAACTCGCACAAGTTGACCAAAATCTCGGCAGTCTCTCACATTATAGGTTGTTTGTGCCTGTTAACGATGTTTTTATGTGCCCGTTATGATGTTGTAGTAGTCAAGCTTCCTATTGGGTTCCTTAAGTCAACGACAGTAATAATTTCAAACACGTGTCGTTACGAGCCGCGGAAGTGAGGGATGTAGCTGTCTAGCTCGCTCGGCCAGCGCTACTAATAATATTGATTGTGAAAACGGCGGCTCGAGATGTGACGGGGTGTGTGGAGTTTATGGAGCAGCGACGCTGCATGGTCCTTAATTTACTGCTGTGAGGCAACGACCGGTAAGAAATAGTTCACAGTTAAAATATTATTTTAACCTCGTTTTTTAGTATACTATTTGTAAATTAAACGGTGCCTATCGAAATATTAAAATATTTAAGTAGCCCCGATGGCAACATATCTCATGTTTGCAGTTTAAAATAACAGCGGAAAATATCGTGAGTAGGCCGTAATGGTACGTATTATTTTATTGAGAGAGAAAGCAATTAAAAAATTGTCAACTGGCGAGGCTTGTCGTGCTCTCTCTCTCTCTCTCTCTTTCTTTCTTCGTCTATTTCACACTCGGGAAATTTCACTTCGCTAGTAAGCAAGAAATTATACAGATTTTCAATTGTAGCATATTTCATACTTATTACAGCAAAATAATGATTTTTGAATTTGTAATTTACAACAGAAAAGAGATTTTAAGGTTTTAATACTTATTTTAATAGATTTTGTTATAAGGGGGGGGGGGAGCAGTTACCAAGTGAAGTTGGCAGACGTGGGAGCCATTACATGGCGTGTTGCTTTTTGCGAAACGAAACAAAAATTATTCTTACTCCGAAAAAATACTTCAAATTACCGCATCACGTTTATAGACGTGTTTTTAAACCTACCTAGGCAAGTTACGATGTTGTGATAAATCAGTGTTTCCACGACAGTAATAAATATACTATGACGTGTGTTTCGTTAATCATTGCGCCTGTGAAATGGCCTGCCTTTGTGCATCGTGGTTGATACGCTGGTCCTGTGTGTGCGTGATTTCAAATATTTGATTGGCACTATTTATACGTTTTAACTGTGAACTGTTTTTATGATGAAGTTAATTATTTACATGCATGTCTGTATATTTATCACAACGTTGCACCTTTGCCCTAAGGGGTTTGAAACACAGTCGTGTAACGTAATTTGCCACAATCCCAGAAGAGAAATACTAAACCCAGCCCGATAAATTTCAATAAATCTAATAAACAGTAAGTAGCGATACATAGAAATATGAGCGGAATAAAAGTTATCGTAGGCTTATTTGTGTGCATGTTCACCGCTATTTTTTAAAGTTTGTATGGCAAAAATGAGCAACACGAGTTGCGTGCTTGAATTTAATGTGTCTTTTGCACTGGTTGTTCCTTCGTTTTAATATCTATTCCAACTGAGGTCGTCCTTTTAGAGAAATGACCCAACACATATCAATAACAAAAGGATAATTACAATTAATACAGCCCTTTACCTCGCAGTTGTAACAGTGTTACACACAGTGGCGACAAAATAGTAACGTGGATTACATGTATTGAGCTATGTCGTGGAAAACTAATATGTTAATGTAAAATAACCGTAAGAACTGTCGTCAATTCAGGCATTTTTAAAACCTCATAAAGCTGGCCTCAATAATCTGAGAGGCCTAAACTGTGAATATTCATACGGAATGGTTTTTGGAATATGACAGAATTCTTTGAAAGCTGTGAACAGTAAACAACACATTTGACAGGTATAAAAGTAGAAGTCACATGTAAATGTTTATTTTTAGGTGTAGCGAAAGTATACACACAATGGAATGTAAATATTGATTTTGACAGATACTACATGGCAGTCACTTTGCAATGTTTGTTTACATTTGGCGGAAGGATACGAAACGGGCCTGCAAGTAGATATTTAGCAGGGCTCCGAGAAAGTTTCTTCCAATGGGGAATGGACTATACATATACACCTCACACACACACACACACACACACATATATATATATTTATTCACACACTCACACACACATATATATATATACACACACATTAGCTTTTACCCGCTGCTTCACGCACGGATCACATAATTCTACCCACTGAGCTACTGCAGCTCCATTATTGGGTTTTCTATCCACTGAGCTACTGAGGCTCAACTTTTGGGTTCTCTACCCACTGAGCTACTGCGGCCCCACTATTGGGTTCTCTAGCCCCTGGGCTACTGTGGCCCTGCTATTGGGTTCTTTAGCCACTAAGCTACTGCGGCCCCGCGATTGGGTTCTCTACCACTGAGCTATTGTGGCCCCACTATTTGGACCTCTAGCCCCTGGGCTATTGCGGACCCACTATTGGGTGCTCTACCCACTGAGTTTCTGTGGCCCCACTATTTGGTGCTCTAGCCCCTGACCAACTGCGGCCCCAATATTGGATTCTCTAGCCCCTGAGCCTCTGTGGCACACTTATTGGGTTCTCTAGCCACTGAGCTTCTGCGGCCCCATTATTGGATGCTCTAGCCACTGAGCTACTGTGGCCCACTTGATATATATCCATCCACTGGATCACTGCGGCTCCACTTGGAATAACTCTAGCCACTGGGTCACTACGGCTTTTTGGAAGGAAATGTTTACATCCCATAGACAAAAAAGAAAGGAGAAATTACGAATTTTTTTTTAACAATGTTTTTTTTTTTTATACAGTAATCAATCATAAGAAAAGCTTAATCCAGTACCTATTTACAATAAGAATTTTACTGATGGAATGAAATATTGGAGAAAAAGTAGCCTATGTCACTCTCCGACCACTCAACTATATCTGTGCGAAAAATCACGTCGATCCGTTGCTCCGTTTTGACAAACACAGTTTCGCATTTATATAGTAGTAATGGGATATATATATATATATATATATATATATATATATATATACACACACACACACACATAAGATTGCACGTACACACATCATATATTTTCTTCACTTCAGTGATTGCGCACGAATGCGGTGCGTTGTCCATTTGGTGTGATTTTCTAAACTCGGTTAACCCTTGTTTGCACTAGGTGGAGGAATATTCTGGAAGTATAACTTTAGCAGAGCTTCAGAATAGTGTGGAGTAACCACGGCCGTGGGAGTTGCCGTGAATGGACAATACGCAGATTTTTCTGCGATGCTATTATTTTGTTCGGTCGCAGGTTGTTTACGGCCCCGTTGTTTCGTTTGTTATTTATAATAACGAGGTTCCAACATAAATAATGGACAGCAAACTAGACGATATCGTGTCTCTACTACACATTAATTCCATTACGGTAATTATATTTTCTAAGTGATTTTCGATTTTGTTTTATACTTCCAAAAATATTTTATAGTTTACTTTTATCTATGCGTTAGTTTTCAGAACACATGCGTTTAATACAAGTGTTTACGTTCACGTGTTTATTTATTTATTGCAATTTCCCACGAACAACGCTGTTCATAACGGGAAATGGTACACAAAAAAAATCATTAAAAAAATTATTTGATGTCAGATGAGAAATTATTTTTAAAAATATTTTAAGTAATTGTGTTGCTATAAATTGCAATAAGAACTAATTATTATAATACAGATACGGAAGGGAAAAATTAAATTTACATGAATATTCACTCATCATTTTTGTACCCATCCCATAATAATTATTTTAGTTTTGTTTTGAATTTTAATTGGCTTGTACAAGACGTTACAGTTTTTGGCAGTTTGTTAGATTTTTGGAGTGCCAGGGAACGAAAAGTTTTGTATCCATATTTAACAGATGATATATGTGGTAATTCCAGATTTTTTTTCATATCTGGTGTAGTGCTGGTGGATTGTTTCTCTTGATGTGAATTTTAGATTGCTCAAAGTGAGGTTATCTTTAATTTTTTTTTTTATAATATGAGGGAGTTCATATCTGGCATAATTGTATGGTTATAATGCTTGTTTGTATGTATAACTTCTTTGTACTGGTACTACGAGGAAATTTGAAAACATTTCTTATTGCTCAATTTTGTAATTTTTCTAATTCATGCAGTTGGGTTTTATTACAGTTTATCCATACTATATTAAGGTAACTTAAATGGGAATGTATAAGGCTGTAATAACGTTGTAGTCTACACGTATGTGGCACAAAATCTCTTAATCTATAGAGTGCTCCTATGGCTGGGGTTATTTTCTTTGCAATATGCTTCGTATGATCTTGCCATTGAAATGTTTCATTTATGATGAGGCCTAAATACTTAACTTTGGAGACTCTTTCAATAATTCTATTATTAACTGACAATACATACCCTGAGGTTATGTTTTTGTTGGGTTTATTAAATATCGTATAGTTTTTTTTTTTTCTCATTTAGTGACATTTTATTTTTTTGCAGCCAAATTAGTTATGATATTTATATCCTCTTGCATTTCTTCCATTATTTTTCCAATATCTGTTCCTTCATATTGTATTGCTGTATCATCTGCGTATAAGGTAAGGAGGCACCCTTTGAGATTGATTGTTGCCAAGTCATTTATATACACCAAGCATAAAGTTGGCCCTAGTACCGAGCCTTGGGGAACGCCACATGTGATTGCTAATTTAGTTCTTTCAGAGTCTCCTAGACACACATACTGTTTCCTTACACTCAGGTAATTGGTAAACCAATCTAAAGCTTTCTCCCTTATCCCAGCCATTTATATACACCAAGAATAGAGTTGGCCCTAGTACCGAGCCTTGGGGAACGCCACATGTGATTGCTAATTTAGTTCTTTCAGAGTCTCCTAGACACACATACTGTTTCCTTACACTCAGGTAATTGGTAAACCAATCTAAAGCTTTCTCCCTTATCCCAGTCATTTATATACACCAAGAATAGAGTTGGCCCTAGTACCGAGCCTTGGGGAACGCCACATGTGATTGCTAATTTAGTTCTTTCAGAGTCTCCTAGACACACATACTGTTTCCTTCCACTCAGGTAACTGGTAAACCAATCTAAAGCTTTCTCCCTTATCCCAGCCATTTGTAATTTGTAAAGTTCAATTGTGTGGTTTACTGTATCAAAAGCTTTTCGAAGATCTATAAATAAGCATGCAGCAATTTTCTTATTTTCTGTTATATGAGAGATGAAATCTAAAGTGGTTATCTCAGTATTTGATCCTTCTCTGAACCCATATTGTTTATTGTACCAAAATCGAGATTTATTAAGGAAGTCAACCAAACACTTTTGTACTACTTTTTCAAATGGCTTGGAGAGGAATGGCAACATTGAAACTGGCCTATAGTTAGATGGGTTTAACTGATCTCCATACATATTATATATATATATATATATATATATATATATATATATATATATATATATATATATATATATAGGCACAACTCTAGCTATCTTTAGTGGCGCTGGGCAATTTTCTTGGGAGAGAGAGATAGATTTACCAGGTTTGCGACTGTATCTGCAACCAAAAGATTACACACTTTTAATGTTTCGTTATCTACTCCATCTTTGGTTATGTTCTGTTTAGGCTTCATGTTTTTAACAATATTAATTATTTATTCTCTATCAGTCGGATATAAAAATATTGTTTCCCTGCATATATTCATTGTACTCCCATAATTCCAATTTGAGTTAGTGACCAAGTATTTTGCTACACTGATGAAGAAATTATTGAAAAATTCACACACTTGTTGAGTGTTACTGACAGATGAGGTAGTTCCTAGGTTTAGTGCAAAACATTCCTTTAATTTCCTACCATATTTACATTTATAAAGCCTACTATTTATAACCTTCCAGGTTTCTCCACAGCTATCCTTTGATTTACTGAACTCATTTGTATAATATTTTGTCTTTAAGTCTATTTTAAGATACGTGACTTTGTTTCTGACCAGTTTGTATTCAATCTGAAGTAGCGTGTTTAGAGATGTTTTCTTTAACTTGCTATGTAACCTATTTCGTTTATTTATAAGATAAATTAATTCATCTGTCAACCAAGGGGGATTTGTTTGCTCATCAGTAGTTTGTTTTCTTTAGTATTTACTTTTATTTTGCATTAAAGCATTAGCAAAATTATTATATGCAGTAGTTAAGTTCTCATCATTAGAATCAAAATTGAAATCCATTAATATTTCATTTGGGTTTTGGCAGTTTATTTTACTTTCGCTGCTTCCATCATACTGTGCATTTTGTTTTGTTTTAATTTTATTTATATTGGTGAAAATGTCAGTTATTAAAACGTTATGATCACTAATGTCAGTATTTATATTTGATTCACTGTACTCATATTCGGCATTATTGACTACTACATGATCAATTAAAGACGAACTATTTTCTGTTACACGTGTAGGGTATAAAGTATTGCATATGACAAGACCCCATGAGCACAGTAGATTATTGTAATAATCATAAAGCTCATCTAAATTGAGTATGTCAATATTAATATCACCAACAATAATTAAGTTTTTGTTTTTATCTGGCACAGTCGAATGTCAAGAAAATCGAGATATGTTTTTGCATTGGCATGTGAAGGATTA
Organism: Dryococelus australis; assembly: GCA_029891345.1. NCBI lineage: Eukaryota > Metazoa > Arthropoda > Insecta > Phasmatodea > Phasmatidae > Dryococelus > Dryococelus australis. The sequence goes on along the minus strand of CM056995.1, from coordinate 101,392,443 downwards.
TAGGCCCCTAGCAGAGCAAATTTATTTATTAAATTACTCTTACTTGTTATTTCTAGCAACAATAAGCTGAGAGTACCTTCAGACTTATTGATGACATAAATGTCCCACGTGTCTTGAACATAAATACCAATACCCCCACCAATTTTATCATCCCTGCAGGCAAAGAAACTGTTGTAATTGTTTATGTTATAGAATTAAATTTCGTTGCTATCTATCCAGGTTTCAGCAATGACTAAAAAAGTCGACTACCTTGAGTGAATTTGCAAAGATTTCAAGGTCATCAAATTTATTCCTAATGCTTCTAGCATTTATGTACATGACTGTTATGACCTTTTGTTTGCTAGGTGGAATAAAACTTCTTGAATAGCAGTAATCTAGAGGACACTCAAAAATTGATTCATGTACACTAAAAGCATGTACCTGCATGCAATTTTCGCTTAGTTCATTTTCAACTAGCATTGCTGGTGTTTTGCCAATATTTCTTTCACATATTCGACAGTCTTCACTCTTCTTATCGTGTCCTGCTCGTTTCTTCTCACGAAAATCTTGCAGTCTTGCGTCCAAAAAAACTTATGTCCATGCTGTCTCAGGTCCCTTGCTTGTTTGAATACAATCTCGTTTGTAGTAGTCAGGTGTTCATTGATAAATGCTGGCCGTGAAGGTGTATTTATTCTAATATCCAAGGATGTTAGGTGCTTCCCGTTGGCCTTCTTTGTCTTTATTTTTTTTTTTTTTTTAATTTCCTCTAACAAATTTCACTAGCAGTCGAGGAGGAAGATCTTTTTTGCTAGTCGGTAGCCTGTGACAGGCATCTATTTCTTGGTCTGATATTTCGATCTTCAGAGCCTTCCCTACACTCTTTATCAGTTCCAACGTATTTTCATTTGTTACAAATTTTCATTTTCAGTTTTTAAGACGTCTACTTCTTTAACTAACCTCTCTTGGTCAAATCATTTATTTTTCAATTTGACATTTTCTTCACGAACTTTTATTAGTTCAGATTTTACTTCTCTTAGAGCTTTTCTTGTTTCATTTAGACTATCCTCATAGCCTTTTACTGACAGCTTGATCTGTTTCTGGTCATTCTGTATTTCATCGAGCTTCTCAAGTCTTTTTAATACTTCATTAAAAATATTGTCCATTTTTGTTGGGTTTGTTTCATTCAAGTTGGTTGCATTGTTTACTCTTTTATTTGTGTATTCTTCTATGCATTTATTGCAGTACCACTCATTCGCTTTGTTCTTCTTTAAAGATTCATATTTCTTCTTCCCGATTCTAACACATAATCTATGATACCACATATCACATATGCCGTCACATTTGATGCTTTCATTTCCCTTTTTTAAATCCTTTTTTTCAGCTACCACAAGTCTTGTGTTGTTCACTATTCGCCATTAAAAAAACTTACATTGAACTATTATATACCACTACATCAATAAAGTTGGTTACCAACGAAATTAGAGATTTAAAATATGTAAACCAACAGATTCCTGGGAAATATCAGCGAAGTCTGCTCTTTCCGCAAGAAGACATTTCGGCATGAGCTCAACTTTCCGTCTTTACTCTCGCGGAAAACGAGCACTGTTTCCGATTGGCTGTTCTAGTTTTTCGCGCTATTTATTCCATAGACTACAGATGAGGTAGACCGATCTCGCATTCTTCGTGTCTCAACTTTGAACTGCTTTTCTGCCAACACGACTAGCAAAAACTGCGTGGTTTGGATTTAAGGTTACAGCATTGTTCAGTAAACTACTCCCTCTTACCAATTTGGAATGCAGTTTGATTAAATTAAAATTGATGAAAGTATTTTATGCAAATAAAAGTGCTTGTTTTTGAAAATTGAGATATAAACAAATACGTTCATTATTATTACTATTCGTATAACAGTTGTGTTGGTTTGGGGTAGGTCACGGCCGTTGAAGACAGGTGTGGACACTTGTCTATCTAACAATGTTAGCGAGTTGACAACCTTAGGGACGAATTTAGTTCATGAAGAAGCCGCAAAAGCTCTGTGTTAAACTAGTGATGGTAACATGAACGTCAGTCTCCCATTTTAAGAAAAAATTGTGATTCTCCTCCCCATGCTTGTCATGTCGCACAACACTACTTTGGTAGCAGCTCTGAGTGGTTGAGTTCATGAACTAAATGGTTCAACAAGGGCGGCAACTTTCTAAGTTAGTGTCCAGACGTCTTCTACGGCCGTGGGCCAGCTCAATGTTAGGCACATACACAGAAGACGAATAAGCGTTCTATTGTCCATTTCATAAAAGTAGAGTAAAACCTGACGATGTGACCAACCTACATGCTAAGTAAACAGTAGATGCTCTCGTTTGTAAAGAATTGTATCAGCTAATGAATTGCTACAAGATGCATGTTGTTAAGTTGGCGAATTTGGTGATGGTTTGGAAGAAAATAGTACTTAAAACTAAAAGTTGTAATTTAAAATTTTAATTATACTTGCAGCATTTACAGTTTAAAGTATTAGCAGTATTAGTTTCTTTTTACTTTTATTGAATTTACTTTAAAAGCATGCTCAGCAATTATAATAGATCATGTCAACACATATGAAACGTAAACGTTTCCAGCCAATGGCTAGCCATGTTTATGCTTCCAGTTTCCAGCCCGGTGAACGCAGATGTGCGTGTGCTTTTTTTCTCATCGTGTTTATACGAATATCTTGTTGTTGTCAGAATATTTAATCGGTAGTTAATTTTTTTTCTTTTCTTTCTTTAACCATAGTGGGTTGTAGGTACTGTTGTAGTGCATTTTCTTGAGTGAAATGTAATATTAATCGGCACGTGTTTAACCTTGAAATATACTGTAATAGCGGGTTAACGGACGTGTAATGTGTACAGACTGCCACAAAGCCCCGCATAAGGGCACCAATATGAAATATTATATTATATTCAAATAGATATGTGCTGTGTATGGTGTAGAATTAGCATACGCAACAATGGGACAACACACATAACACTTGAGTGACCAGGCTGCACAGCTGATTTGCAATAAATCAGTGGGAAAGGATGTGATCTTACCTAGGCTGCCTCTGTATAATTGCCCGGTGAAGTCCTAGGCCGGTAGGTGAACAAATTTATTACCATTATCACCCTCTAGAAACTAGCATTTGGTACGTACATCATTTATGTACGTACATCAAAATAAGACAGACAATTGAAAACCTTAGTAAACACATATGTAAGACCCTTGGTAAGAAATAGGTTAACTTGACACTACAGTAGAGAAAACGACAAAACAGATACGCCCTTTGAATATATTTCATTTATTTCACATTAAATTTCCTTTTGTATTGTAATTGTTTAAATCAGAAATACTTAAAAACCCTGATGGCAATATGAGAAAATCTATAAAGACAACACACTATCCTAACAACGCTAAAAGTGGCCATGCCTAGCCTACCTGAACCCTTTTACGGTTACGTGACATAGCTTGCCAGATTCTGAATATACTGGTTTCAAAATCAAATTAATTAAACTGTTCTCTGTAGTAAATATTACGTTAAAACAAATTGCGTTCTCACTAAACATTCTAGCTCTGGTAAAAACTACTCTTATCACAGGTTTTGCAGCGGGCGTATGTGTGCTGGAAATTTACGTACTTATAAAAGTCAAGATAGCTTCGCTTGTGTACTGATGCTAACGGACATCGAGCTGAATCAAACTATATATAAAATTAGGTCCAGATGAAAATGTCAGATATTTTTGTAGGACTTATATTTGAATCACCGAGCGGATTGAAGGTAAGATGCTCTTGCAGGATTTGGCGAAGCAGGATTAAGGTAGAGATACGTGGAGCTCCGCTCTACACGTACATAGACGGCGTGTTTAAACTATCTAGCTCCTGACCACTTAACCTCGCGAATGGGTGGCCATTGACACAAGCTCCAATGCTGGTTACAAGTTTACTTAAAAGTTGGTTCAGGGACACGTCTACATACCCTAAAACTAATTTAAAGTTCTACCTCTCCGTCCACTTCAGACGGGAGGTCCTGCCCTACGTCTGACGTCGTTGGAAGCTGCTAGCGAAGAGAGCGTTAATCTCTGCAGGCTGACGCTAGCTTAAGGGGGCCTATAGAGCCAGCCAATCAACAATCAGGATTTAAACCTGCGGGCCAATGGGGGTGAAATATATTCAAACCACCCACATGAACCACTTCTAACGACCTAAATGAAGAAAAACTAAAGAATACGTGATCTCGGAACTGAGATATAATACAACAAAAATTGAGATTACACCAAAAATAAATGTTAATTATATAAAAACAAATACACAATAAAAAATGAACTAGCCTATCAAAATTGCACATAATTATTATTGCCACCATACATTAAAGTTTTAAAAATCTTACGTGTTAAGTAAAATAAAATAAATATAAATAAATAAAATCTACATAGGCAGTTGAAATCATTTAAGTGACATGTGTGAAAAATATTACCTTAACTCTTGCATGACAATATGTGTAGCAATAAGAACAGGAAAAATAACATAGGTTAATTATATGAATAAAAACCCTATTTTCATGGGTGTTACAACCTCTTCGTAAAACTGCTTGTTTCGCCATTTTCTTTACCCTGCCGTCCGCAATCAAGCGGCGCTAATATAATTTACGTATCAATTTGTTGGTTTCAGGAAACGTGTGCAGTGTTGATTTTACTGAATGATTCTGCAAATAAATTATTTAATGCTAGTGACGAACAAACGTGATATTAGCGAAGTAAACTTGCAAGAATTAAGTTACCATAGAAAAGCCCGTGTTCAAGAGGTTACGAATTTTGCAAACAGTAAGTTAACGTGTTTTATAAATAATGTATTTGTAAACCGTTACTATAATTATTGAAATGCACGTGGCCTGAAAAAGCCGCGCTTTTAACACTTTTGTAGTGTGTGAATAATATTTGTTTGTCTACATCGTAAATTCAACGAGTGTAAAGTTAACTTCGGTCAAAATGTGTGTGCGTGTGAATTGCTGCATCTGTACGAATACGAAGAACAACGTATGTATCGCGCTATGTTTTTCATTGAAGTTAAAATTTTCGAAGTTATAATAATCTGAATTTTATTTCCATACAAGCAAAATTTGCCACTGCTCCATCTAAACAATATGCAACTCGAAATGCCACACACTCGTAAGAACATCAAAACAATGCCTTCTCACGAAAGACGTTAAACTAAAGCCTCCCATCTCCCACTCATTTCTATTTTCTTTCGAAATAAAATAAACAGAACCCAACAAAGTTAACTTGGCAATTACACAAATAAAACAGGTTGGAATGCCAACCTGGCTGTAATATCCTACATTAATTACTGGAGGCAAGTTTGCTAACACCTGTCTTTCAGTTCCTGCCATGACGGGAAACACGAGGAAAGAGGAAAATGCAACTGTGCATTGATCTCAAACATTTGTTTACAAACGTCTTTTTCTTCAGTGACAAACAACTGTGGTGGAAGGATTCATTGTGGCCGTGCTACTTTTCTATAACTGTCAAAATTTGTCCCACTTACATGAAATGGACAATACATCATATGTTTAGTCTACATGTGTTTTGTCCGGCGTGATCGTCGAACGTGTGAACCAGGCTTGAGCGCGCGGGTTTAGCCGGCTTGAGTCGTCGCTGTCAACTGCGGGCGGCACCGGAGCGAGGCGAGTGCTGAATGGCTGAGTATTTTTAGCACGCGTGCTCTTACGTGAAACACACGTCCGTGCCGCAAGGTCGCGCTCACAGCTCCGCCAGGCTTCCGCAGGTGTCGCCCCTACACTGCGCATGTCCTCGACACGTCGCCAATACAACTTACACAGTCACTCGGTCAAAACTGACGAGTGTGTTTGTTCACGTTGGAATTTTCTAAACACTCGCCCTGTTATTTGAATAAAATTCTCGTGTACTAACCTCAAACCCTTTCCATGGTTTTTTATAGTGCAATTGGCAGAAAAGCAGCAAAGCAGTACGATGCTGGAACACGGTCCTACCCCCACGTAAGGCACACATTCACACTGTTCCCGGGGGAAAAAAAATGTGTTTTAGGGGAAATATGAACTTTTGAAAATGTTCCACGCCAATAATTTCACATATTTTAACATGAACACCCACTTGGTAAAGACAGAAACGTTGGCAGCGAAACGTCAAAAATAGTTGTTTATTTTTCACGCCTTGTTAAAAGTGAATTTTTCAAAATTCGCGATTAGTGTAGCAGAATCTTTTTTTTTATGGATATTATAAAAATGGTTTAATTCATTTTATTTTATTACAATTTTAATGAAATTCTTGATTAGTGGACGAATACCGCTTACTGTGAACGAGGTCCATGACAGTGTTAGAAGAATCAAATGTCAGAAAGTAGAAGCCAAGTAAGGTGACATAAAGGACTCATTTAACAGTGAACCAATTTGAGTTACTTACTTACTTACGTATTTCTCCTGATGACATGTTACTTGCTAAAACTTTTAAGGTCTATGATCAGCTGTAACTGAGGACATATTTGAATGAAAATATCTCTGCACTTAAAGAAAAAAACTCGTATGTGCGTATTGTTACACTTTTTCTTACCAGTATCCTACAAGGAAACCAAATATTATGAGTAATTTTCATTTTTTTTATTTGCATAAATTCTCGAATGAATAAAATCGATTGTACATCGTGTTACTTATGAAAGGGCATTTGATTAGCTAACCGCCAGCCGATAGTGAAGTGATTCATACGATATTACAATTACAAGCGCAGCGAAGAGGAAGGGTCAGGGTGTTAACCCCCCCCCCCCCACCCACTAAGCCTGTGCAGGAAAAAATGCAGGGAGACCAGGGCAAAATGATCCCTCGGGGCAAAATGAGCCCCCGGGGAAAACAATCACCCCTGGTTTGAAAAAAAAAAACAGCAAGTGCTACTATCTAGTGGCGTGTATACACACCACTTGACTCTTGCAAGGAAGCATTATTGTGGGAAGTTTCGTGTGTGGCGTGCTGAACATGCTAATGTACGAAATGGATCAATCGTTGACAAGTGTAAGTGGGAATTGAAAACATGTCCAGTGCTTTACAGGCTGTCGAAAATGGCATGGCTGTAAAGACATCAAGCAAGAGATTTGGCGCCCCCAGAATGGCACTTAAGCACCGAATTACAGGTAAAAATCTTCATGCAACATCAAACAAAAATAGTTAGGTAGGTTCGCAAAAGTGTTTAACGAAGAACAAGAGATTATGAATCACATACTTCATTTGGAAACGAGAATCTATGGTCTGATTACTCACGATGTTCGTAAGTTAGCATTTCAGTTGGCAGAGAGAAATGGAATTTCCCACCCTTTCAACCGTGAAGAGAGACTTGCAGGAGAAGATTGGTTACTTGGTTCCCAACGTCGTCATCCAGAAATATCGTTAAGAGACCCTGAATCCACATCTGCTGCAAGGGCGCGTTGATGACGGATTATATAAACTTCTTGAGGACGTCAACTCAGATAGACCTTTTTTCCACCACATCGCATTTTCCATGTCGATGAAACTTCCATTTGAACTATTCCAAATAGAAATTCCGCAGTGCTAGTTCAGATAGGAGGGAGGCAGGTTGGTAGGGTAGTTCCTGCTGAGCGAGGCGAGTCAAATGCAGCAGTTATGTGTGAGTTTGTAGTGGTTGTCATATTCCCCCCGTCAGCGAATGAAGGCAGAGTTGATTGATGATGCTGCTCCAGGTTCAGTATTTGCATGTAATAGCTCTGGGTGGATTAATATTGATATGTTTATGTCTTGGTTTGACCATTTTTCTCACCATGTCAGGCCAACGAAAGATGATCCCGTTCTTCTGAAACTGGATGGTCACTTGAGCCACACAAAGAACTTGGACGTCATAGAGCAAGCAAGGAAATGTTGTCACAATCATTTGCTTACCACCTCATTGCACGCACAAGCTCCAGCCCCTTGATGTGGCAGTGATGTTTCCAATGAGTAAATACTATAATGCAGCCCTTCAAAAATGGTTGAACAATCATTCGGGTCGAGTAGTCACCCTATGTCAGATAAGCAAATTATTCGGTGATGCATTTTTAAGAGCGTGTACACCTGTGAATATCATAAATGGTTTTCGGAAGTGTATAATCTGCCCATATGAACCTGATGTTTTCCAACACTGTGACTTGGTACCTGCAGAAACAACAGATAAGGTAGAAACTCGTGTGAAATATGCTACTTAGGCTATACTACCGGCAACTCTTCTTGAGAATATCGCAACTACAAATGATTTGCAGAGCCTCGGGACTCTGTATGTGTAAAGAACATATCAGTTGCCACTTAATCTGCTTGGTGTCCATAAGTCTGTTGAGAACCTGTCTATAAAGAACCCTGAAAACGATCCTGTCCCAGCACGAGCCAGTATAGGCCTAAAACTGTGTCTTCTAATGTCGATGTCCAGCCATGTTCAAGTGGGTGTCAACAAGGTAAGCATAAAGTTACCCAGCAATCAGTATTTAAGAATTCATCTCCTGCAGATATTTGTCCGATTCCTAAAACAAGTAGACCAAGGTGTGCCACTTCGATAAGAAGAAAACGAGGAGTTGAGACAATAATAACAAGCAGTCATTATAAAAACATGTTGACAGAAAAGAAAGACAAGAAGAAACACAAAAGGAACAAACAAAAACTCTAAGAAAAGAGAAATTAATAAGACTCAATCATAATCTTAGCTCGAGAAGAAGAATTGAGGTGTTTTCCTGAAGTAACATGTTTCTGCTAAAGTGAACAGGATTACAACCAATTACCAGCCAAGAGCAAGTTCCGGAGAGGGTGATGAAGATCCACAACGCATTTTTTGAGGTGAAGCATTTCTGCAATCTGCATCAGGCGAGCTTTGGGTAAAGTGTCAGTCTTGCAAGCAGTGAGCTCACGTACAGTATGTAGGCGTTAAAGAAGATGAAAATATTTTCGTTTGTGATTTGTGTCGCATTGAAAAAGTAATCCGAAATAAGTTAATTTTGGATGTTTAAATATCATGCTGAAATGTAATAATATTAAAACAGTGCAAATTTCTTAAAACTCATTATTTTACTGTGGCAATTTGATGAGACACAAATGTCATATTACTTGTATTAATTGCATGTGTGTTGTCTGTCGTAAACACTGTGAAGTGGAGAAAAAAACTTTATTTTAATTTTCAGTAATGCCAAGGATCATCTTGCCTCATGCACAGGGGTAAAATGTGCTTTTGAATTACCAACAATTTCACGTTTTCAGCTGTTTTGGATTGTGGCCTAAAAGTCTGAAAAAAAATTCCATAGTATGCTTCACGGATGTCTTAATATGTAGGATACATATGTCACCAACAATTGACATGTGCTGATATATCAGAAACAGTGCTTCAAACATTTGGGGGACCATTATGCTTTGGTACAAATCTCATGGCGTATAAAGCAGAATGTGTCACCAATGAGTGAAAGTGGCGAACGTGGATGAAACAGCAAGCGAGTTGGAGAAGCGGTATTGTTATGTCATCCTTACCGACACCAAAGTGGAGCTTATTCTATGGACGCAGATAGTAGAGGCTTTGCAGAAAAATCTGCGAAGCGTAAGTGACAAATTTCAAATATGCAATGCCAACACGTATCCGACAGTAGATAACCTCCTCAATATAATAGGGGCCGCGGTGGCAGAGCAGCTAGACTACTCGCCTCCCGCCAAGGCGGACTGGGTTCAATCCACGGTCCGGTCACTCCCGGGTTTTCGCATGTGGGAATCCTGACGGACGATACCACTGGTCGGCGGGTTTCCTCAGGGATCTCCCGTTTTCCCCGCACCTTCATCCCGCCTTATACCATACTCATCTCAATCACCCTAATCGGCTCTCAAGACTTCGCTGTTAAGAGCCGCCCAAATCTATTCACTCGCTCAGTCACCATAATGGCTACAATCCCTGTAATAACTCCAAACTGCGAGAGGTCATTTTCAACACTAAAATTATTTAAAAATTGCTTGGAGAATACGACTGGACAAGATCGTCTGAACGGCCTTGCTTACACGCACGAAAACGTTTCTATATCGCTAGAAGTAGTCATTCAGCTGAAAAAAAATCGGTGGCTAATAACCGATTGTGATAAAAAGAGTCTATAATAAACACTTTATCGGAATGCGTTAAGCTGAAGTTCTTTTCCAATCACGTCTCCTCCCATTTGTTAAGATTTTAAGAACAAACAGTTAAAGGTATTGTTCGGATTTTTGTTAAACGTGACACCCCCCCCCCCCTCTCGCCACAAATAATAACTATATTTTTTGCTGCGCCATTAATTACAGTTCTCGTGTCCTGTGTAACATGGAACTCTGTGAAGGTGCTGTGGAAAAACAGAGATCATTAAAACTGATTTCCCTGCAGTGACGGATATACTTGAAGCATTTGTATTGTAACTTGACTTTTAGATTTAACTTTTTTGTTGATCGCAAGGTGTTAAAAACAGCTGTATATTTAGTCACCACATTATTATAAAACTTTATTTGGCGATTTAAGGATGGTAATAACATGCTTACTAATTTTTTTAATTTGTGTTACAGTTGACGTTGGTTTGAACATTCTCATGTCTGTACTACAGAAGATTAAAAATATATACTGTGGGTCTATGCGTTTTCGAAATACTACTGCGTAAAAACCCCCGAGTGCTACATTTAGGCTTAAGCTGCGTCTGTACGTGGTAATATGCACTTGATACACCACTAGATTGTCAAAACTAATTATTACGAAAAATTAACACTATTTATGAAGGAAAACCCGCTAACCTGTATAATAGCGCCAACATTTTAAAATAGCTGACAAAGAATTCGGCTAGGTTATAATTTATCAATATGTGTAATTAATTTTACATTATTATCCCTTTTATAAATGTAGATTAATATTTGGACAGGTAACAGTACATTTTTACATTTTTTTTACAATTTTACATAAAATTGTTTCGATCAGTTTCTTTGTGAAAACAGCACTTATTCTATTTCTTTATCTTGCTTCATTTCTGGCAATAATAAAAAATAGGAGTATGCAAAATTCGCATTTGCGATAAAACGAAATTTTATGCGAATTTTTATGTTTTAAAACGAATAAACACGATTTTTAACTTTTCGAGATAATACTGCAAAAAAGTTGGGGAAAACACTTTTCAGCTGCAAATAGTGTCGTATCAGTTTGATAGTCAGTTTTCATTCCACAAATTCTCACGCGTAAGATAATATTAATTAAATAAGGGAATAAAGAAACTGAAAAATTAGGTTATACCCTCGCTAAACTCCTAGGAAATCGCCCTACTGAGGATGAAATATCCCTTGATATTTCGCTGAGCAGAAAAGATACAGGCTTTCCGTTATATTTCAAAACATTTGTTCCCTATCAACACAGAAATACTATATAAGTAGCCTAAGTTAACGACAAAATCACTTGTTTAACTTCGGATTACGTTCGTAACATAAATACAAAAATCCATAGAGATCATACAGCGCTGCTGTTAGTAACTAAAAATGTTCCATGGTTTCGAGTATTGATAGTAGTGCTATGAAAAATAACTGGTGGTCATTTTACAACATTGTGTGCCTGTGACAAACAACAAATAAATCTTTTGGATGTTTCTACAATTGTAGACATATTTCGCTAATGCGTCTTTCAATTTTGTATTGCCACCTGTTCCGGTTTGGGTTGATATCGCGTATGAAGTGTGGGTGAAGTTAGTTTTGTTTGAATATTTAGGCACTTTGTAGGACGTAATGTTCTTTTTAAAAAGCTGAAACCCACCATAAATGCAAAGCAACGTGCTGCAGAATTTTTCAAACATGGCTTGAATGCAAGTGACGATAAAACTATATTTTGTAAATTTTGCAACGCATCAGTGACTTGGGACCGTAGAGCTTGTGCGTAAAGTACATTGGAAAAAAAAAAAAATATCAGCTGAGAATTTAAAGTTCAAGTTTACAGTCTTTATGTCTCATTTAACAAAGTTTTACTGTTATTTTCATAAAGTCATTAGACGGCGTTTCAGCACACAAGGACATGTGTACTAGCACCATGCTTGGTTTCAGTGTGATTATTGCCTCGTGTGAACACTGTTCTGCGCTTGAGGCTGTCCTTGTGAGAGCCCGTCGGGTTTACTGTGTTAGGATCAGCCGGTAGGTAAACCGTCACGCGGTAGGCTTTCAACACGTTAAATGCTGCGTGGCTGCTCTCAGACAGAAAGCTTAGTCACAGATGTTCGTGTATTTAAGAGTGCACGTCATTTGGCCTTGGCTATTTTTTTCTAACATTACTTTAGGCCAGGTGACTTTTAAACAAAAAGACAAAATGCTTCTTGGAAGTGTGTCACAAAGTAAAGGCTGTTCACGATAAAGTGAGCACTTTTGAAACTAACCTTAGAAAAAAGTCACTGCCCATGCCTGCGTATAGGCCTACTTTAACGGGCGCACTGAGTGGCATGCACCCGATAAAGTTGATAACGTTAGATGGAACGTAATTCCATATCTTAACGTTGAATAAAAACTGTTAGGTAACCATTTGCGATAATTTAAATTATATATTTCGCTTTTTGTTTTTTTAATGCATCCGTTTGTAAAAATTAGCAGGTTTATAAAATAATTACTTTTCTAATAATTTCACAGTTTCATCTGACCAACGCATGAATAAAGCGATGCGGCCCTTAGCAATGTTACTTTTACATGAGGAGGAAGAATACACAACGTGTATACAAGTAGATCTTAAGCAGGGCTTTCAAAAGTGCTCATTTTACCGTGAACAGACTATAGTGCTAGTTACTGTAACTTCAAGCTTTGGGTGTCAATTTCATTCACGGTAGAGTGAGCACTTTTGAAAGCCCTTTCGTTTGGAATAATAGTCAATAAATGTATTTCATTTTAGCCTTACACGTTAAGTTCTAAGTGCGGTGGAATATACACGCTCTGTTCGTTATTTACACGTCAATATTTATTTTAAAGTGCGGTTAAAGGATGAAAAATGTCTCATAGAATAAAGCAACTATGGCCTCAAAAGTGCTCACTTTACCGTTAACAGCGTAAGAATTAATCTGAAGAAAATATACATAAAAAATAAAGGGACACTTCACCATCGCTCAGTTAGTAAAACCTGTCTGCTATAATCCGGATATATAAGGCTGTAGTTAATGATGACCATTTAAATCATTTTAAAGCCCTGCTTGCTTTTTCTAGTGCCTGTCCTTCTGATATTAGTTATATATATATCGCCGTTCGCTTAGAATATAATGTACGAGTCAATAGAGAGACACTATGAAACTATAAAAAAGAATATTGCGCGAATTTTACTATAATATGAATGAAACGAAGAAAAAAAACTGAATCAATTGCAGGGACAACTCATTAAAATATGTATCTTTTAATAACACGTTCAGACATAAAATTACATTGTTTAGTTCGTTGTCAACATTGTCGTTAAGTACGTCAAAACATTTGCAGGTACTGAGTAGGATAGTTTTCAAAGCCTGATTTCAGAAGTTAAGTTCGGCAGCGCGCCGGGCGCTGCTTGTAGTACGTACGAATACAAGACGGTTAAATAAATGTCAGCAGTTAACTAAAAATAAGGCATATCATTATGTTAGTTTATGTGAAGCGCATCTAGGTTAGGACATTTATAGAATAGTTAAAATAGTTGGCAGTCAGGAGGAAGTGTGCGAGCGTCTTCTGGTTGCCTTTTATTTGCTGCGGCGACGGTGGCGGCATTAAGCGACGCGAGTTACGATGGGCAGGAGCCGACACACACTCACTGCGTCATCCCCCGCACCTGGCCTTCCCACCGGTCATGGCTGTGCGATATACGCTTCCCAATATCATGTCCATGAACGTCGACCATATCGTTATCGTTCTCATATATCGATTAAAGAAAGTCTTGAATACCGTTGGCGATGTAGCTATCGCATTCGCCTAAATCGATATCGCAAATATCGGCATCACAAATATCGCTCATACCGGTATCGCAAATAAACGACTCAAAATTTAAAAAAAAATAGTTGGCATAACTTTTCATGGATGCGTTTTATCTATTCGACACAACTCTGCTGAAACTAAAGATATATACAAACTTCTCAAGGTTTCCGAAAACGGAAAACAATACATGATTTGTAAATGAACACTTCTTGAGAAGTTTTTATATAGTTAGTTTCACCAGAGTCGTATTGAATAGTTAAATACATACATGTAAAGTCATGATAACTGTATTATTTTGAGTAGTTTATATTGACATCGCAAATATCGGTCATACTGATGAAAGCAATTGTTGACATTACGAACATCGTTCATATCACAATCGCAAAAGCTGTTTGTTCATACCGTCATTTAAGCTATCGAGATCCTAATGTGTGTATTGGTTCTCCACTTGGTTACATTTGTCACTAAATATTAAACGTGCCACATTGTCATTATCACTGTAAGACTTTGAAATCAAAACAACTATTTTTTTTTTTTTAAATCGCGGAAACAGAAGTACTGAAAAATTTCGAATATCGCGATACTGGAACATCGCAAATCGCTAACAAGGCACGTCGCTTGTCGCTCTTCACTTTTTAACCATATTACAATGTTTCAAAAATATTGTTTCTTGATTTATACATCACCATATTTCACACAGCTGTACCTTCGAGATAAACATTTTTCTTTTTTCATAGGTGTCGGAAAACTGATGAAAAAAAGTGGGGAGGGGATTGGTTTAGGGATGTATTTGACCCTCCTCCAATCTCACTGAGGGGCGCAGAAATATTTACATAATGTAACTATAGGTTTTCATACTCTAACATATAGCCTTCTTAGTCGGAGTTAACTTAATAAGGTTATACGGTATTCTTTTACATAGATTTTTTTTTTTCACTGCATCTGCGACGCCTTCTGAAAATGTATATGGTTTGCATTTGATCCAGCCCTTAAAACCTCTAATTTCTACTTTCTATCATTGATGCGCATCTGTCGACTACTATGCATTCCGTAGTCATGAAAGACATGCTACTAACTTGTCAGAGACGTAGTGCCTACTGCTAATTTCCAAAATTTTGGTTTTCGCACAAGACATTAATTACTTATACGTACTTTTCATAAATCACTGCTATAGGCTATTCGCGATAAAGGATCACTTTTGAAAGCCCTGCTTAAGATATACTTGTATGCACGTTGTGTACTCTTCCGCCTTATGTAAGATTAACATATTGTCATGAGCGTCATCACTTTATTCATGCGTCAATCAAATGAAACTGTGAAATTATTAGAGAAGTAAATATTTCACAAATATGGTCATTTTTTACACTTCGAAGCATAAAAAAAACAGAAAGCGAACGAAACAATTTCAGTAGACAGAAATGGTTACCTATCACTTTTTATTCGACGTTAAGATATGGAACTACTTTCCCATCCATCGTTGCCAACTTAACTGGGCGCATGTCACTCAGGGCGCCCGTTAAAATGCAGGTAGGAACAGAGACTTTTTTCTAAGGTTGATTTCGAAAGAGCTCACTTTATCGTGAACAGCCTTTAGCATTACATGAACGTGACTAGAGCAGTTTGCCTTAAATAACCTTAAAATAAAAATTACGTTATTACAAAAATAAATAGAGGAGATGGTCCAGATATAGGCAATGACCCAAATACAGGCTAGCAAGTTTCTATCTCTGCATGGTGCTGCTACCTAGCGCGAACTGTGTGAATGTCTTGTAGAAGAACTCGTCTTACAACACCAGTTAGCTGGGAGTGAGTATTCATACTGCGTTGTGTTTGACGCCATATTTGTTGTCTTCTGCCACTTTTAAACATGTATTTGTTAATTATATTTATATTGCAAATGTGTTTATCTTTAAGGATTTAGTGATATGCATCTCATTATTTATGGATTAGGTTTCCAATAGACGTAGTAGTTTATTTGTCAGTGTACCGTATTTGCCATTATAACCACCAAACTTTTCTAACATGCATCTCTCTAAGTGCTCTAAATATGGGCTATAGTATGTGCGACAAGTATGGGCTACTAGCCCATAATTGGACCACATGTTTGCACAATTTACATGCAAGATTGTTGGGTATCTTCCAGGATGGGCAGAAGGAAACCGAAATATGTATCTACAAAGAAAAGGAAGTTATGAAATAAATCTGATATGGAAGAGGCCATTAAAGAGGTTAAGGAAAAGAAGATGGGAACAAAGAAAGAATCAAAAATGTTTAATGTGCTCCGCACAATATTGCAGACTTTGAGTAAGAAGGAATCTCTTTCTCTATCCCAAGTGGCGGCAACCAAACTAGATAGAAAAACCATTTTAGGAGACGAACTTGAGCAAGAGCTCGTTAGGTTACTTGTTACTTGCTATGGAGCAAAACTTTTTTGGATGCACTAGGGGTGACTTGTGGTGGATGTGTTATCAACTAGCAAACATAAAAAGGTTTACAACACCCATTCAAGTCAACAGAAGCTCGAAAATATTGGGTAGATCTTTTCCTCGAACGCCATAAGGACGTTCTGTCCCTCCGCGAGCCACGTGGTACGTAATTTTCTCGCGCATTAGGCTTCTGGACGGCGCCTACGACGAACATGTGTACCCAGCCGAGAGAGTGCATAATGTGGACGAGACCGGGCTCACCATCGTCCAAAGTAAAGTAGCAGAAAGTAGCATGGAGAGGGAAAATAGAGATAGCTACATTAACTTCAGCTGAAAGAGGAGCAACAATCACCACCATTGCCTGTTTGAATACCAGCGGACACTTTGTACCTCCTGCAGTTATATTTCCAAGTAAAAATATGCCCATTCAACTGGTGAAAGGCATTCCACCGGATTCGATTGGCTTTGCTTATGCATCTAGATGGGTACAAGCTAACATCTTTACAAAGTGGTTCGAGCATTTTATTGAGGAAGTAAAACCAAACAAAGACTTGCCAATTTTGTTGATCTTAGATGGGCATGTTCGGAATATAGATATAATTAATATGGCCCGAGATAGTCACATGACCATTATTTCATTACCAGCTCACTCAACACATAAGTTACAGCTCCGCAACAAGACCTTCATAGGTCCTTTAAAGAGTTACTACAGTGAGAAGGTTAGGATGTGGATTTGTCATTATCGGGCACCTCTTACTTCTTACGATATGATGGAGCTGTTTGGATGGACGAGCCTACTTGAAGGTACAGACTCGGAAGACAGCTGCGCACGGCTTTAAAACTATAGAAATATTTCACTGAACAAAAGCGTTCTTTTCTGATGCAGATGTCATCGCCCTTGAAGCTGAAGCGGAGAAAACATGCAATTTTACAAAAACTATGCTTGGAACGTCCATTGTTCCCTTACCGGAATCTACGATCACAGCGTCACCTTTAAATGGCCATAGTCAGCAACACACTGAACCACATTTTTTAAAAGCAAATTTTTAAAAAATTGTTTACAATTTTTTTAATTTATTGGTATACATTTAACCAGTATTCTGTTAGCTTTTATTGTTAAAAAATTTAATTAGTTTGGGTGTATTGTCTCAGTATTTGCACTATTTTTTTATTATTCCAAAAATGTGGGTCAGACTCAGCGGTGCTACAGTGCCTTGCACTGCAATGAGGGATTGGTAAAGCTCTCTCTCTCTCTCTCTCTCTCTCTCTCTCTCTCTCTTTCTCTCTCTCTCCCTCCGGTTGTTCATGGCATGCTGTATTCACTCTGATCACTGAAGTCCGTTTGCTGCTTTGGATATCGCATTTACCTGGCAATATCATCGTGGCGTTAGGCAGCTTAAGCAGTTTCATGTCGGGGTAAAATTAATTCATAACTGTTCAGTTACAACAATCCGTTTCGCACAAAATTTCACGTATTTTCCCAAAAATGCGTAACCTCAGAAAAAAATATAAATTATTTATTTTATATATTTTGCTGAGAAAAAATTATAGTGTTATCAAAATATGTTTGTAGTATATTGTTCGACGCATGATGAACATTTTCGTTACTAGACTAAGAAGAAACGTAAGAGTATGAAATGAAGATATTATATTTTATTTCTCTTTGATGTTAAGTTCGAAACGATATACAAAGATAACTTCTCACATTCGGCTTTTATATATTAAGGGACAGCATGTTAAACAAATCATGAAAATGCGCAAAGACAAAGGTCAACTTTACATTCAAAATGCAGTAGTTATAAAAATTACCTCATCTTAATAAAATACTTCAAAACAATTTAAAAACTACTATGAGATTAACGAAAATAATATTTACTTAGCTTGTATAAACTACCAAACTTCTCAGTTTTTTTCGCTTCCAAAATAAGTAACAAAAATAATTTGAAATGCACTAACAGGAGTTCATTGTTATTTCGAAAATACATTCATATTTAATACATTTCTTTTAAAATTAACTGCTTTCAAGGTACTTCATATAGTTTGAGATATCAAACAAAACCACAGTGAGATAAAAAAAAGGGCTGTATATACGCAATTTCTGAATCGAGAAATATCCTAAACTGATAATAAATGGACAGTAATCAGTCGGGTTGCTCATACCTATTGCATATTGTCAATGTAGATAGTTGTACTAACCTAACTATTTTTCGTGGCCCGGTCTGTGATTTAATTAAATGTAAATTTAGCTCCCGGAGTAAAGCTCTTTGCTTCTGCTACAAACAAAACAATACAAATCCTTCAAATGTTCAACGTGCAGCAATATTTACAGTAGATTGTCACTGCAACAACTGTTACCGCAAAAACATACGGATCATTCTCATAGTAGCACTGAAGTTTGTTTGTTGCTACCCACAAAATCTATTTCAAAATGATGCTGCAAATTATCCTGTATAGTTTTTTTTTCATTGAAGTGCATAGCGCAGTAAACAATTTAAAACTACAGTGATTTATATAAGTAACAATGACACGATTTTGGAAAACGAAAAAAATTGCCTCTTTCACGAAAGCACTTAATATTGGAATTGTCACGAGTCAAGATGCACAAAGTCAATAAACTTCTGTGAACGCTTGCATGTGGTAAAATCATGTACGAACCGTGATCAACGCCGATAAGTTTGTGTGTCGGAGTCCATCGATCGTGCTCGCTGTCCTATATTTTTTCTCGTGTTTAATCCCGCTAGAATCACAGCGAATCAGGTGGGACTTAGCTTCTGTACTGGAATATACAGGATGAGCCTTAAAAGAAAAACACCCACAGATTCTATCTACATATTCGTTATGAAAAGTTACGCCGAACACATGTATGCGGCATATGGCTTATGTGATGTAAGGGTCGTACGCGCTCATGAAGGTGCAGTTGAAACATATGTTTATTGTAAATTTTACAGAAAGTATTTGAAACTGAACAGTTGCATCCAGGGTAGTGTGTAGTATAATGAATATCAACAACCACAGCAAAATTGGTCGCTACCATTAAATTATTTTATCGAGAAATTAAGGATTGTAACCCTGTTGTCACATAAAATTCTTCTGTGATGCCGAAACTTAACCAAGTTTCCAATTACGGATTATTGGATTGGTTTGGAAAGGGTGTTATGCCTAACAGGCTTATCAGGGATGGCTTATAATCTAACTTAAACTAACACCCACGCCTTGTCTGGGATTCGAACCCAGAACCTCCCGCACCACAGACCGGCGGTGCACCAACCGACTGCGACACGGGAAGTCGGCTACGGAACATTAAATATCATGTTAATATTACTAAAAATGTCGTCTTGTGTTATCACGGTACACTCCATCGTTTGCAAGGAATTAGCGCATAATAATTGTTGCGACCATTGATTTACTGCACCTGGCACACAAGTAACATACACTACATATTGTTTTGTCACGCCTGCCGAGACGGCAACCGGATATACAAGGGAGCCGTTGCATTCGAGTGTTTTTTTATACTCCTGCTGTTAGGAGGTAGCATGAGTCAGAATTGTAAGGCGCAGTGACCACTTGTGCCTAACCTGCAAGTATCGGGCAGAGGATGTATGTCGGCTGTGTGTCAGGGGGGAAGCTTTATGGTTGGTAAAACTGGCTGGGTTGGTGGTATTACAAGCGCCGGCTGGTGAGCTCTGATAGGCTGCCCCTCTCTCCGTGACGTCATCGCCTGCTGGTAGTTGTGGTAGTTGGGATGTGACAGTTGAAGTTTCCCGAACTTCGTACATTTTGTGGCTGATGAACACAACTGCCATTACGTGATTACCGCAAGCAACCAATCACGACATTTTGATATCACAGTAACGCATGCTCAGGACGATAGGTTTACCGAATTTCTTAGACAACGTATCAGTTTATTTTAACAAAAAGTAGCTCCATTAGCCTCAAACATAAAAACATTCCTGGCGTTTGATCTGTGTTGTAGTGTATTTGAGATAAGTTTTTTAAACGAAACTATTGAACATGCGCCCAATGTTCTGATCTACGAAATTAAAGCACTATTCAGACAAATGGTTGTCGATTACTTTCAAGAACACATTAGAAACACCTTTTCTAAACACAAAATTTTTGCGTCATATACACGCAAACGTACTCTGGAGATCTGCAATAAACCTTGCTACAAAATTCGGTGTAACCAGCGAATTTTACCCCTAGGAGGAATTTACCCGCAGGTAGGAAAGAATGGTCTCCCTCGCGATCGAGACAGGAAAAGAACGTTTTAAGTACACCCATTATACCATTGGTGAAATGTCGGCAAAGTGGGGTGCCATAGGGAAAGAAATGGGGCGTTACGAATAGGGGCTTTTCGGAAAAATTATTTTTTTCTCGGGAAGTGGTACAATTCCACTCTACTAATTACATAGAACCCGAAATTAATACCCTTAAATATCATTTCTGGGGGAACTTCAAGCTTTGCTGATGTGTAACAGCTTCATGGTCACCACCTACAAAAAACAGCCAGCGTGCCTTGAATCACCGTTTTGAGTATTACCTCCCCTGCTGGCGCTGAGGACTCTGGTTCGGTGCGTAATTTTTGGCTAAGCTTGAACAGTAATTTTATTTGCGAGGGGACTAAACTTGTTCCTTCAATTGTTATTATACCAAGGGACACTGTCTGGCGAGAAAATGAAGAGGGTAATGCTCTCGGGGATTAGTGTCAACCTAATGTAATGTGGTCAGTCGAGTGTTGTAAACAGGGTTATATTATTGTCGCAGTTGTCAGCGGAGCCTTCAAGCTCCTTTGACACGTGCAACCAATCAGGCATTCAGTGGGTAATAATCGCCTGGGTAAAATTTGCCTGCTTCACCGGCGCTAGATCCCGCAGCAGCCTACACTCGAGCGCCCACGTGCCAGTGAACATTCTCCGTGTGTCTGTGGCGATGGCGACATCCATCTCCCGCTGCGCTGTCGACGCGACACTTAATGCGGCTGGTGTCGGCAATCTCGGGTATCCTGGAGGCTGGCTCAGGGAGCAGCACGGTTAATAAATAGCCTGTGAAGTGAGGCGAAGGGAAAGACAAGGACAGTTGAAGTAGTCCTTATGAGCGTTTCTTTTTGCTCCGTCTGTCTCGGTCACAGCGAATATTAATTCTCGCGTCTCTGAGTCACACGTGTAAAGAGAACGCTATGGGGATTACAATCTTTCATTCCCGCTCTCCGCCTCCTTGTCCTTCCCCATCTAGGCAAGACAAGGGACATGCATTCATCTCATTCGTCGTGCCGCATCATATCCACAGATTGAAAATAATCTATTAAATATTAATCAGAAATGTTTGTGTTGGTTTACCAAGTAGTGTAAATGTATCCACAATTACCGAATTCACTTCAAGCAAACGACACTGTAATAAACTCGTCTGGTATTCACTGCTCACATGAGCGACGGAAAACAGTGAGTCAGCACCAGCACAGTCATATGACACCCTAATAATCTGCTGTAAGGGCCAGTTTCTCAGAAGAAATAACAAACCCGCACTAGAATTACGACTTTTTGTTTAGTTATTACCGTACTGTTACGAGACGAGTTGTGATCAGGCCTTAGCTGAGCGGCCTGCCTGATCACACCTTCACATATTTATCCAGGACACGGGCCGTGATGATTAGCTATGAAATCGAAAACCACAGAAACCCTCTCTACCGGCCAGTAAACGGGAACAACACAGCAGATAGAGGGCAGTGTAGCCCGTGGGCGGTATCTTTTGTCGGCGGGTCATTGGATCGAGAAGACCACTGAAGATGGGTATGTCCGGGCGTCGACTTCCGCCATCTTGATCAGCCTCCGGAATCATGAACAAGGTGGGGACTCTCCAATTAGACTTTACTCAGGATGTGGCTGGTTAAATCTTTAAATTTAATATAATTAATATTTCAGTATATTTGTATAGCTCCCCCCGCGTGTGTGTGTGTGTATATATATATATATATATAGTTGTGGAATATTATATATATATATATATATATATATATATATATATATATATATATATATATATATAATATTCCACAACCTTAATGTTAAATAAACCCTTTTAATGTAGTATTCATTACATAACTGTTATCAATAACTTGCTAAGCCCCTTTAGCTCCTTTTTGGTATGAAAATATCATAAATCATATCATAATAGTACGTAAATACAAATTTGAGTACTGCTTTAAAATATACTTCGAACAGAATGATGTAGTATTTCTATAATTTGTACGATCCGATGTTTGTTTATAAACGATATCAGTAATGACGTTAAAATAAGAAAAGTATGTATGTATTATATATGTTTTGAGTAAGCCTCAATATGTTAGTAGGAATTTTTCTGCGAAATTTTGACGTTTACAAGTGTTGATTTAAATTTAAATTGATTGTTTTGCCTTGACCCTTGACCGAATGGCGAACACCTTCCGCCGTCCCTGATGACTACTCATGTTGCAACAGACATGAAGGGAAATGGTGCGCGAAAGCAGCTGAATATTTATCTAATGTTTGTCGCAAATTGTTTTCCAGAGTATTTTCGAAATTTTCGGCAAGTCAAGACATTAATAATTATTTTGAAAACCTTCTTACATTTTTAGATATTCACTGCCTTTATTATTCTCGGAGCAATGATGGAAGATGATAAAGAATATCTTATTTCTTATCTTCCATCAGTGTTCCGAGAGTAACAAAGGCAGTGAATATCTAATGATGTAAAAACGTGCTCAACTTATTACTTAAGTTTGGCCATGCCAAATATCTCCATAAACCCTCTGAAAAACAATTTACGATATAAGTCGTGTTAAATACACTGCTTTCGTGCTCCATTCCCCTTAAGATAAAACGTCTTCTGCCCAGATCCGGTTCCACACATACACAATCTACTTTTTCCCGAGTGCTGGCTTAACTTTTTTTTTTACGGCGTTACCATAATTTAAAATTGGTACAGTTTGAAAAAATTTAAGCTTCCACTTGACTTGCTTCAGACCTACATAATATACATCTGCAGTTAACGCAGGAAATTGTTTCAAGCGATGTCAGGCAGGAATTCGTGGGTGAGCACACATGTATTAGAAATAAAAGGTTACTTCTACCCACTCGTAAAAATGGCATTTTAAAAAACCAATACTGCGCTAGAAGATAAGAGCTATGTTATATTGCCCGTGTGATATAATTGGGTGTAATGTGTATTTTGTGATCTCTATTTATTAACTCAGTTTATAACGTATAATTTTACCCGCGAAGGATATTTAACGGAATATTACTAAGTCCTATAACGTATCTTTACCTCATAAATATTTAACTGCTTAAATGTGAATTCTGGGGCCAAGATTGCTAAACCGTTATAGCTGATTCATAGTTGATTAAACACTTTTTGAAAATAGTCCTTTTTCGTAACTGCGTACGTACGTTTTGGTGGACACACTAACCGGCATAGTCCCAGTCAAGTTGGCAGCGAGTGATGCAGGAGGAGCTGCGCGGTCAAGGTCAAGAAGCGAGGGAGCAATACGGGCGACACTAACACGCACTTCTAGTACACCATCGCTCCTACTCGCAAGGCGTGCAGTGTTTCCGTCATGACGCTGTACTGTGAAAATTTGATCTTTAACAGTGGGGTTTCGTTACACGCGCTGAAAGACTACAGATTAAACTACGCCCGTATCTTTGTATTTTACTCTTGCCGCTTAAGAAAACTGCATACACAAACTTTAAAAAATGCGATATTTGACCATTTTCACGATTTTTTTCGCCAAGAAAATAGTTAATATGATAAAAGTAAAAAAAATAGGGGCATAGATAATCGTTTTTTTTTATCTTCTCTGACAAACAGTCGTATTTGCATAACATTTATTTACCGAGATACGCGTATTCCCGCAAACAACTATTTCACAGAAAATATTTCAGTGCATTGTACTCTTAAGGTTGAAGTAAAGCAACTGCCTATGGAGCACTGCGCCTGACTGGATAATGTGAAGATCTCATAAAAACGTAGTACAGACACCATAAAAATTGTCAGAAAATTGAGATTTAGGCTGTATGTTAAAGAAGAATGCACATATATACAATTATGAAATTATGCAACATTATGAAATATTTTACTAAAATATACTTTTTAATTGTAAAAAATTAATCGATCGATAGAGCCTGCATTTTTAACCGAATTTAAACGAATTTCCGATTTGGATGCATCGGAAAACAGAATTTACAAGAAAGTCTTCTTCAAGAAAGCGTATCATAATATTTACTGTGATAATATGCAATTAAATCATAGTAATAATGTTACATATAAATTTTAAAATTAACTTTATTTGCATCAGTTTCAGCCATAAATAAATGTTTGTGACAAATGTACGCACATAAAATCAATTATAAAAAATATTTCTTACATTATTATTACAAATTTCTTACATACAATCATGGTAAACATTATAATGATATTCCATGACGAAGATTTTCTTGCAATTTCTGCTTTCTGAAGCCTCCAGAATGGAAATATGCTTAAATTTTGTTAAAAATACAGACTATTTTAATAGATACCGTCACCTGTGTTCCGCTAGACAGCGTATGTATGCTAGGGATAGGCGAATAGTAACGATTCGTTACTTTAGTACTCGTTAC
Organism: Dryococelus australis; assembly: GCA_029891345.1. Taxonomy (NCBI): domain Eukaryota; kingdom Metazoa; phylum Arthropoda; class Insecta; order Phasmatodea; family Phasmatidae; genus Dryococelus; species Dryococelus australis. The sequence continues at coordinate 101,367,472 of CM056995.1, read as the reverse complement.
TGTGCTGTATCCTAAGTAACGATTACCGATTGTTGGAAATACTCGTTACTCTAGTACCTATTCACGAAGCTGTCTCGGGTCGTTACTGTGCAGGCTCGGTAGGATTCGTACAGAAGAACGAAGCGAAGAAGCACAGTATAAAAGTAAAGAGTTCCTCTCTTCAAGCCAGTTTGATATAGCATCTCGTTTTTTGGGAGGACAGGGGGAAGATGGAGGGCGGAAAAAACCGTTGCATATTTTGGTGGGAGGGGTAAACCTTCATTTTGTTCTAGTGATTTTAAATACCTAGTTCAATATGTCACGAAAGTATTGACGTTATAAACATTTTTATTCGGATTTATGCGTACTCTGAATATCTATTTATTAGTACGAAAATGTTATGGATATAACCTCTGGGAATAAAAAGGTAATCTTTAAAGTATAAGTATAATAGAAGGCAAAAAATGAAATTTTTTTATTTTATCAATAAATAAACGTTCTGATACAGTTGTTTATGATGTACTTCAATAACAAATGATGTGTAAATAAATAAAATATAATATGAGAATTCAATAAACATTATTTTTATATTTTGTTGTTTTTATGGGTAATAAAGGGTTACATAATCAATCCACGTGGCTATATGTTAAAAATTAATGCACATTATAATCAATTATCCTCCCTACTCTGTGAGATTAACTTATGCTACAGAAAATATCCAACATTTATGAGTGCAATGACTGCCAAGATAGCAGTGGGCTCCTAACCACAGGACGACCGGTTCGATGCTCTTGTACTAATGTACGTATAAAGTACCTACATTCACGGTTACTTACAACATTTCTGAAGCCCTGCTAAAGTTCTACTTCCAAGGATAGTCGTCCGCCTTATGCAAACAAAGCTTAACAGAGTATTAAAAATTGCACCAAAGGGACAGCGCACCGCATTCGCGTGCACTCAGTATAATAATATTTTGCATAAGAACTATTTATTACTAGGTATAACCAACACACTTATTTTGTCACTGTTTTTTTGCATATTTATTATAAATGTAAAATATTATAATTTATAGACAAAAAACCGTAAGCGAAGGTGACTGTAACAAATATGACGTGAATTTGTGGCACATAAAATAGTATTTAAATACTCCCCTATTTCAATGGGATGTAACAGATATTCGGTGGTGCCAATTTAACTATTAAACTTTCGAAACGACCTCTGTGAAATTGAAGAAAATTTTAATAATAGAGAAAACTTCTGTCACAAGTCATCCACTCTATCACAAAGAGACCCCTGCTTACGGTACTTGAAACTTTAATGTAATAAAAATAAGGTAATTTTATGTTAACATAAGTATAAAATTATTTTGGTACGTGAACCAAGCACATCATGCATAGGATGAATTTTCATAGGTTTAATTAAAAGAGTGTGAAGTAACTGCGAATAGACTGTAATTAATATTAAGTGTAGGTATATACACAAACGTTTAGCAAATGTTTGTTCGAAACATTTTTAGGGAGTGACCTTTACTCTTTGTAAATGGATAGATTTTTCACGCGCAAAGCTATCTTTTCCCATTGCGTCTCTTTTTTTTTATTAGTTGTCTTTGTCGTTTTATTACGATTATTTGAATTGTTTTAAGCGTTTTACTTTATTTACAGATCCGTTACGAGGCTTTATACAAGCACCTACGATTTACATCTACATCAGCCATAGTTTTTCCACACGGTTTGAGATTTAGTGTTCGTCAAACGGAGTAATTTTACATGAGAAATTTTTGTGCTGTTAGAAACGTTTGTATAACTGCAAACAATCTCTCCATAAAAAAATTACAACTTTTTTTACAGTGTATTTAGGTTACTCTTTGTATTTCAGTGCAGTTAATACAGTACCTGTATACCTAATTTCGTTAGGTTCTCAGGAGAAGTTCCACTATAGGCTGTTCACGGCTGGAACAGATTTTTCTGAAGCTCTGCTAAATTTCTACTTGTGGTTACTGATTACGTATCCTTCCGCTACATTTATATCAAATGGGTTGTTTACTGTTTACAACTGATCAATGAATTCTGTTAACTATGGAGGGAACATCACCAATATTTAATCTCTTTTTATTGATGTGTGTTGGGTTATTTCGTTAAAAGGACGGCCGTAGCTGGAATAAATATAAAAACAAAGGAGCAACCAATCCAATGAAAAAGACAGGAAAATCGAACACGCAACTCGTGTCTCTAATTTTTGTGTACGTGCGCAGCGACAAACTTAAAAGATAATGGTGATTATGCACACAAATATACCTACTGTATATTTTATTCCGCTCATATCTGTTTACATAGATATTAAATGTTTACTAGGTTTATTTAAGTACTTATTTACAATTTCTGGCTGGGCTTATAAATTTGTTGGGATTGTAGCAAATAAAAAAGTAAGCATTTTACATAATTGTGTTTCGAATAACTAGGGAGACGTTACGTTGTGATAAATAAACAGACTTATAATTAACTTCGTAATGAACACAGCTCACGGTCAAAACGTATAAATTTCTCACGTCCAATATTTGCAATCACGCACACAGCGTTAACGACCGCGAAGCAGCCACGCCCTTTCGCACATAGCGGTTAATGACACACACAACAGTATATTTATTCCTGCTGTGGAAACAGAGATTTATCACAACATCCTAACTTGCCTAGGTAGGTTTACCAAACACAACGTGTACACACTTGCTGTGGTAATTTGAAGTATTTTTCAGAGCAAGTGAAATCGACGATTCGTAGTACTCACTTGAACAAAACGCCACGTCTTGTAGCCACTCGCCACATCTGCCAACCTAAGATTTGCATCTCTCCCGCCATCACACCTAAGTATATTAAAATAAGTATTCAAGCATTAAAACCTCTTTGCAGTTGTAAATTACAAATTCATAAATCATTATCATGCTGCAATAAGTATGAAATATGCTAACATTTTAAACATGTACATTTTGTCTGCTACTTAACGATGCGAAACTTCCCGAGGGGGAGAGAGAAAAAGTGAGAAAGTGAAAAGCCTCACCCAGTCGACAGTTGCTTCCTCAGTCGATCACAAAGCAAGTTCAGTGTAATATCCGTCGTCGTCGTGTCGGTTCGTATTTTTTTAACCTTGGCGTTGGGGTTGCTACGTCCCTTTGTGTGTGTGTGCCGTTTGACGATTTGGCAAGTTTAATGGACTTTCGAATTTTGGATATTTCGCATTATGAAAATTTTGAGCATTTGAGATTTATTCGATTTTTGTGGTAGTCACTGGCTGTACAGGTTATATCCTAAGGCCAGGCGCTTTTGCGCCTCATTAGAAGAAGAAGATCATAAAGCAAGTAAGATAAAACAAACACTGTGTCACTACACAGTGCCTATACACGATATTTTGCGCTGTTATTTTAAACTGTAGCAATGAAATATTTTGCCGTCGGGGCTACCTAAATATTTAAATATCTCAATAGGCAACGTTTAATTTACAAATGGCATACCAAAAAACTAGGTTAAAACAATATTTTAACTGTAAACTATTTTTTACTGGCTGTTGCCAACACGTCGCTGCTCTCACTGTTTTTGATTCGTATTTAATATGAAATAAATATTACAAGTTATAGAATATACTAAATTACAGTTTAATTTGTTCACGAATACAGTACTTTAAAGTCAATCGTAGTGTTACATATTTGTGGAATACGAGTTACTGACAGAATAGGTTGGCATATTACGCCTGGAGTGTTATTTCAAAGATTCGTTTTCAAAAGACTCTTCCACTCGTGAATGGACTGGAGAGATATGGGCAATTTGTTGTCCAGCGTGAGTAGCACAACTATTAAAGTTTTTAAGAAAAAATCACTGCCTGGTTAAACGGTACGGAAGTCGTAAAGTTCTCACACTTCCATGCCATAAACTGTGTCCATAACACAGCTCCACAAAAAGAATCCAATTGCGTGATGTCTGGGGAACGTGGAGGCCAATCCACCGATCCATCTTTTTCTATCCACCTGGACGGAAATCGAGTACGTGTCACAAATGGGCTCACGTAGAAGTACGTTAATTATTTATTGAGAAACATGGAAGTTTTGTGGTACTATCACGTGTTGAGAAATAGACCATAGCTCTTTTTTTTTCTCCTGAGAACCTAACGAAATCAGGGCGTTTCATTGTGTACCTCTTGTATAGCCCATGTAACGATTATTTTATACTATCTGTTACGTGCGGCTTCACCCGCGTGCAAAGGAATATAAAAACCAGACCACCAACCAGCGCCTACTCAAATATTAGGTAGTACATTTTATATATTCCCTAATAAACTATTGATTTTTCCGGAATGAAAAGTGCTCTATGTGCTAATCCAGAATATAATCTAACCCTGTACAAAATTTTATCCAAATCCGTCTAGCCGTTACGACGTTATTAACAAACAAACATACAAAGTTTCGTATTTATAATATTATTAAGATGGTTTAAGTAATGTGATTGGGCTTAACGTCTCGTCAACAGCGAGGTCATTAGAGACGGTGCAAGTTGTACAGGGGAGAGGGATTGGAGAAGAAATCGGCAATGGCCTTTGTTAGGGACCCGTCCCAGCATTCGCCTGGAGTGATTTCGGAAAGCAAAGGAAAACCGAAAACAGGATGGCTGGACCGGGAATCGAACCCAGGTCCTCCCAAATGCAAGTCCAGTGAATTACCACTACGCCACCTCCCTCGTAAGTGGTTTAGGAACAACTGTTGCTGACGTCTGGATTATAACACAAATTTTCTGCTATTTATCATTGACCTGTTTCAACTAAGTCCTCACAAACAATTTTTTATTTTCTTCATTTCTATGAAGTAAACATGATGACACGAAAACAACAATTCTTACCGGCGACTTGTTCAAAACTAGCGAGAGGCTGAAGCGCGGAGTTGTGGCAACACGAGTGGCGGTCCTCATGCTCCGCTGGGTCTAACAAATCTATAGGCGATTCACGATAAAGTGAGCACTTTTGAAATCAACCTTTGAAAAAAGTCATTGCCCTTACCTGCGTATATTTTAACGGGCGCACTGAGTGACATGCGCCCAGTAAAGTTGGTAACGATGGATGGAAAGTAGTTCCATATATTAACGTCGAATAAAATGTGTTATGTAACCATTTGTGATAACTTAAATTATTTCGTTCGTTTTCTGTTTTTTTTTATGCACCGAAATGTAAAAATGAGCACATTTGTAAAGCATTTACTTTTCTAATAATTACGGTTGTTCACTTGTCCGACGCATAAATAAAGTGATGAGGCGGATGGCAATGTTAATTTTACATAAGACGGAATAATATACACCGTGTATACAAGTATATCTTAAGAAGGGCTTACAAAAGAGCTCATTTTACCGTGAACAGCCTATAGGCTACATACGTAGGCCCTACTTATTTCTTACGCTATTAAATATAGGCTTAGGATGTTGCTGACTATTTTGACCACATTTTCGGGATGGCTACTCCAACAAAATTAAAATGTTTTGGATGCGAGGCCGTGGGTGCGAGAGGTTATACTGCTCGCCTCCCACCATGGCGAACCGGGTTCAATCCCCGGCCGGGTCACACTTGGATTTTCGCGTGTGTGAATCGTGCCGGACGATGCCGCTGGTCGGCGAGTTCGGGGATCTCCCGTTTCCCTCTCCCTTCCTCACGGCGCTGCTCCATACTCACCTCAGTCACCCTCGTCGGCTCTCACGACCTCGCTGTTGAGAGCCGATCAAATCTCTTCACTCATTTTGGATGCTATTGCCTGTTGTTTATACAACTTTTAATATTTCGTGATACTGTGTTACATAATACATTTTTGATATTATAATCATGTAGCACTATTACTGTTATGAAACTGTAGCTAACCGTACTCATTCTAAATACACGTGTAAAAAAAATCTCTTGGAACTATTAAACGTGCATTTTAACCTATAATTGCCTATCCATTTATTGACGGTAACGTCCTTAACCTTGTATTAACTTTATGAACGCTGAGTTTATTTTGCTAATTTTCAGCTTATTTTGTCACCACAAGAGCTAGAATTCTCTTATTAGTAACATTTTAATTCCACAAAAGTGACATACAGTATTTACTACACTTGATCGTAGCATGACTAGAATGAGCCGGACCATGTCAGTGTTGATTTTACGGTTGGTGGAAGGATACAAAATAAATAAAAAGTACATCTTAAGCAAGTCTTTCAAAAGTGTTTAGTTATTAGCGAACAGCGTACACCAACGGACAACGACGTTCGAGCTCGAATCTTGGTTAAGTCACGGATACGTGTGCCTTTGTTAAATCAAAGTTTGTTTGTTTAGCACGTAGCTACGTACATACGTCTCCACACCCGGTCTATTTGCTGGAATATAAGTGGAGGCATTAAGTAACTCATTTACTAAAAACCAATTAAGTAAACGTTTCAAAGAGCCCGCCTTGTGTAGGTTGTTTTTATGTTTAGAGAGAAAGGATCACAAGATCATAAAGCTAAGCTAAACACGCTTTCACAGTTATCCTGCCACGCGAAAATTATACGGCAAAGTAAATAAACTACACGACTTAGGAATACCTTCGGTGACCCTATATTATGGTGCTTAAGCGTGTCTGAATAACAATTTACGTTTTTGATATAGTTTCTCGCATCTGGAAGTACATATATCACGGTGTTATAACCTCATCGGGCGCTTGCCACACATCCTCTGCCAGATCATTAGATTCTACATCATTTGGATTATTGCATCTTCATGTCAGCTCAGAGTTGATAACCTGTCCTTACAGTGTGAGTATTCCTCCCCATTCCAGTTTACGTTAGCTATCTGAAGCCAGTCTTAAGGCCCTTTCACACGATCAAATTTTTCTTCAAATTACCTTCAATTTTTATTGAAATCAATTCATTGAATGCTATGACGTCATAGAAACGTCATAATCGCGGCCATTTTCGCTTTCAATTTCTTGAATTTCTTGTTTTCCTTCAAGATTTTCGTTTAGAACATGTTCTATAGTTAAATGAGTCGCAAATTTTATTAATGGAAAAAATTTCATAACAATAGAGTTACTTGCGCACACTTAAGATTTTACAAAATACGTATGCATATTTTTTAAAAAGAAAATGTACAATAAAATAAATAGTTGGAGTTTAACCAATTATTTTCGTGTCGTGCATGAGTCGTAGTAACTTGAAAGCTTAGTGAATGCAATTCATTGAAAGGCAAATTAATTGATTTTTTTTAGTTCAATAAATTCAATTCAAGTAATTGAATTCGATGAATATTTGACCTTGTAAAATGGCGTGCATTTACACTGGGGCGCTAAGGCAACACCAACTAGATGTACACATTGGACGCGCGTTTAATAGATTTGTTGCAAAACGCCAATTTCAAACACACTGTGACGAAGTTGAGGCGCCTTAAGAGGATTATGTACGGGAACATTTTATGTTAAATCGTCCTATGCGCGTAAACGCGTAACCCGATAAATAAAAGTAATCGAAATACAATTTCTTGACAGAAAGGATAAAACACTATTGTCTATATCCGTATCGTTTTACTTTTGTCATATTTAGTGTATTCTTGGAGAAAAAAAAAATCGTGAACATGGTCAAATATCGCATTTTTAAAGCTTTTCTATGCAGTTTCCTTAAACCGCAAGAGAAAAGTACAACGATACGGTTGTAGTTTAATCTGTGGTCTTTCATCGCGTGTAATAAACTCCCACTGTAACAGATATGATTTGCACAGTACAGCGTTACGACGGAAACACTGCACGCCTTGCGCGTAGGAGCGATGAGGCGCTAGACGTGCGTGTTAGTGTCGCCCGTATCGCTCCCTCGCTTCTTGACCTTGGACGCGCCGACCCAGCCCACCTCTATCTCTCTCCTGAAGATCTGGTTGTCAGACGTCCTCCTGAGCTGGACTCCGTAACTGTCCCCAGGCGACCTCACGGCACTCCAACACGACCGGGGCTCGACTCCGGAGCCACCAGCAGCGAAGGGGAGATGATGAGGACGAGCGACGGAGGTATTTATAGCGGGCAGCGAGCGCTCGCCCCCTCTCCCGCCGCCATTACGCGAGCGAGTCGAGTGGCGGAGTTAAACGGCGGCAACGCCATACATCCTCGTCGACAACTCACTCCGTCTCGCCACCAGACAAGTTATCACTCCGCTCAACACGCACGCACGCCGCTCGGGGCTTCTGCCTTGGCGAGCTACCACCAGCTATAACTACTCCGCCCCCAGCCACTTTGTTTACAAAACGGTTCCCTAATATATGGGCCCGCCTCCCGCCTAATACCGACCTGAGAGCCCGCGCACAGGGGTGCCATCCCCTGGGCTCCGTGCGCGCAGGGGTTGGCCAAACGGCAATCCCCCCGCCCCCACACTGTACCTATAGGCCGCCTTCCGTTACTGCTGACGAGCACTGAAATCACTGATGATTCATCAGTGTTCGCCAGCAATAAGGGAACAGTCGTCAGTAAGCAGCAAATATTTCTCTTCGTTAGTAAACTGATTGTTTCGGAGCGTCTGGTAGAGACTATTCACGGTAAAGTGAGAACTTTTCGAAGCCTTCTCATTTGGAATAATAGTCAATAAATATATTTTATTTTAGCTCAGACGTTAACTTTCGAATACGGTGGGATATGCACACTGTGTTTATTACTTACATGGCAGTATTTATTTAAAAAATGTGGTTAAAGGATAAAAAAAAGGCAGAAAGAAAAAAGTAACTGGGGCCTCAAAAGTGTTCACTTTACCTTGAACAGCCTATAATAGTATTCCCGCGTGCAAAAAAATATAGACAAGTAATGTGGACACACTAACGTCACTAATTTTCATACAGTGTTTGGACTAACACTGTAAAAATGTTACCTTCTACTACTTTTCGAGCATCTTCTGACGGCACCACACTATTATAAGTGATTGCCTCGGCATCTGTACCTTCCGTGAGTATAATTTCCTCGAACATGACTTGAACTCCCCGCCATACCTAGGGTTTTCCTGACAACACTGACGTTTTTTACGGCAGTACAATCCGCTATCTCAGTAACGGTTGTAGCCTCGCACAGGGTACCTCTCAGATGCGACCATCAGTGGCAATCAGTGCCTTCAGCAGTATCGGAACAATAGCTGACGTAACTTAAGTTACTGACCAGTGAAATCCGTGAGTAACGGAAGGCGGCCATAGTCTCCGGAGAGGATGGTGTGGTGAGGGTTCAAGGTTGGAGACAGAGGAATTTTAATTTTTGACATTTTAAAATTATAACGTAACATTTTCTTTTCAACTCTAACAAAATAATTCTAAGCCTCTATTTTAAAATTTAACTTGTTTTGAAATGTTATAACACGACAAATTTAATGTTTCCACTATTTTATAAATTTATTTTAAATTCAAGTAACTGAGACCAGTTATGGCCTTCGGCTGGGTACTGGTGCCATTTTAATATGTTCTGTTATGTTCTGTACCTGTAGTCTATTTGCGGTTTCTTCACAGTTTTTAAATAAAACCTTCGAAAAATCATGCCATGTGTGACGTGATTGGTTGTTTCCTAAACATGCCATGTATAAAAAGCATTCTATACTTGTGTTGGCATACAGTGCCGTATGTTTGGTTGAATAAAAATCTTATTTACATACGAGTGCTGATTCAGAAGCCATGGCAATTATTGTCTCCCGAAAATGATCCAACACAGGAAATGCACTATGTACAGTTGAAAGTGTACGACAAGTGCGGTATGGGATGCAGTAATGTCCGGCAAGGAACAAAGACAAACATGGATGCTTGAAAGCACCGTTTAATTGATGTATTCTTGTACTACCCTACATACATACTGCTTAACATCTTTCAAAGTAGTCTCCGAGGTTGCCCATTGCCGTCAATGTGTGCTACCCCACGTTGAACTGATGTTGCCGTCAGATGGGGTATGAGTGCATCCGCCCGGCCGTGAGCACGTTCCCTATGTCAGTCGTCGGATGACAGCAGTGTGACATGGACGTAACCAAAGTCAAACAGCGTGCGTACGTCAAGATAGCCGTACGCCGTGGCCGCAATGTACGCGAATGTCATGCAGAACTGCGGGAAGCATTGGGTAATCGTGCTATACCCTATCGTACAGTTGTAAGGTGGGTAGAGGCCTTCAAACAGGAAAGAGAATTGTGCCGTATGATAATCTGGTATTTCTGCAAAACTTATTATTTTTTATTTTATTTCCACTACAAATTTATTATTCATATTTACTATTTATATGACAGTTCTATTGGCAGAATAGAGGTAGCGGTGGCGCAGTGGCTAGGGCGCTTGCCTCCCACCACGGCGATTCGGGTCCGATACCCGGTGGGTTCACTCCAGGATTTTCGCATGTGGGAATCGTGCTGGACGATGCGGCTTGCCTACGGGTTTTCTCGGGGTACTGCCGTTTGCATTCCAGCGCCGCTCCATCCTAGGGTCCGGGGATGACGCTCACCTACGAATCCCAGCTGGAAAGCCCGTCACTCTGTGAATGTTGCCTCGCCCTGGGTTCACTCCCCACATGAGTTCTTTTTAATTGGCAGAATTCTTTGTTATTTAGTTATGTGCTTGTAATTTTTGCACATGTTTGTTTCTTTTATGGTTTACGTCTTTAATCGCAGTATTAGAGTTGAGTATGACAACAAATTGAAATATTTTCAGAATTTTAAAATGAACTTAATGTTTTAATGCAGTGTTTTAAGATAGCAGTGTTAAAAAGATTGATAAAAGAAAGCTATTTGAGTGTGAACATTAGTAATTACTTGGCAGCATAATTGTGCACGTGAAGTTTTGGAAGTGCTTCGCCTATTGTGCTATGGTAAGCCCAAACAGGACTGTGTTGAAAAATTACCTCTGGTATTTGGAACTTTTTAGTCGGCATCTTGAATCCTGAAGCTTATTGAAAATGCACTGAAAGATTGTTATTTACTGTGGATCCTATAATCAAGATCTATTCAGGATATTATTTTAGGCCGCCGATGTGTGCGTCGCGCAAGAGAAGAATGCCCGGTTAATCAATTAGCAGGAAAGGGAAGGTTCTCTGAATTGCCGCATGTCCTGTCAGACAGCAATTAAATTGCTATAATGAGCTACTAGAACTTCTTGCTCCAGAAGAATTACAGTTACAGATAATTAGAGATTGAAATAAGTTGCAGATTGCAGCAGCTCGATGTAATATGTTTTCTCTAATACAGCCCTCAATAATTTTGCATAACCCTTTCTCTATACCCTCCCCTTGTAAAATTTGTCCACACTTCCTTCAGAAGTTGAGATCTAATACATATTTACCTAAATATCTTATAAATCAGTTAAGCCGAGGGAAGAGAAATTATTGACTGATTAATGGAGTAGAACCAAGTGAGATATTTTTTTATTGGACATTGAATAATATTTTCCCTAAAGTGAAAGGACAACATTAAGCTGCCAAATGTCTACTGTAAATATTATTATATTCTGAGTTGAGCATACAATTAAATTTGAGCTTCATGTATGTATATATCTGAACATTGGTTGTTAGTGTTTCTTCACTAATTTCAATCATAATGATTAAACGATTCGCAATGATTGCTGAACTGCTTTCTTGGTTGGTAATTTGCTCAGTAGTAGTATTTGTTTTATAATATTATAATGTTGATTATGATTGACCTATTTTAATGTGTTCATTATATTGTTTACAATTGATTTTACTATTACTTTCACTCCAATATACAAGTTACTTATACGGCAACTTGGTTCACTAACAACTATTCACTAGCATCACATACTACATATTGTATTCATTCCACTGTCTACTAATCGTGGTGTATTTAAAAATAACCTTTTATCATACACTCCCCACACACACACTTATACAGTTTCATTTTCATTGGATCCTATTGGGGGCCTTTTCTCAATACTACCACGTTATTACATCGTGCAACGTCCTACCCTAACCCATACCCCATACACTTGTTTTCTTTACAGTGGAGCCATCAACGTGGGGCGAGAAAAGGAAGGTCAGTAGAAACGGGCTCTTCAGCGTCTTCTACTTGGCAAGTCTATGAATAGAAGAAGCAGAACACCCTATTTTTTAAGAGAAACTTCACCAATAGACTACTGATATTTTGAGTACACTGTTACGAACACGAATACTGAACGAGGCGAGACCTCTACACATACGGTCAGCAATAACACTGAGGTAGTGCAGATTATCAAGGCACCAGTCCAAGCCGTAAACATAGATACTTCACATGAAGCCCCAGTCATGTCAGTCGCACAAGCAGATCCCAGTGCTCAGACAACACTTGCACAGTTAGCAGCAATGATAATGCAGCTGGAGGAAAATGTGGCACAACAACAAACCACATTGCAGGAAAATATGGCACAACAAGCCACATTGCAGGAAATTTTAACACAGCAAACCACTTTGCAGGAAAATTTGACACCAGAAATGAGGCAGGTTATGGAACAGTAAACCACATTGCAGGAAACTGTTATAATGGAAGTAAGGCAGGTATGAGACTGTCAGGACCAAATGCAGCAAAACATAACAGCCAGTACATATGCGATGCTGCTGAAATTAACACAACTGAGTCAGAGCGGGGCAAGCCAGATATCTAGCTTACAAACTGAGGCAAACACAGTATCCACACAACGAAGAGAAGAAATCGCAACTACACGTGGGGAAATCAAGTTTGTTAACGCACAGTGCGCTATCAAGGCCAGTGAAACAGAGTTGCGATTCAAGGAAGAGAAGAGGGTTGAGTATAGACATAACCTAGATGTTGTAAACGAGCAGGTTTCTGCACAACTTCATTCGTTTGACAGACATCTAGAGAATAAATTACAACAGATAGAAAAGTCTGCGCACCACGAAAGGCAGAAAACCGATGCCAGTGTTGCCAAAGTGGAGAAAAAAATTAATTTCGTGGAAGAAATATTGGACCGAGTACCTGCTTCTGTAAAATATTTACGACTGTCAGAAACTCCGCGTAGTGACTCCCAAATTGAATTCACCCGCATCAGCTACTGTCACACCGAAAATGGTTCAACAACACAGGTCAACTGTCAGCACACTGCTTCATCGTCCCTCAAAATTATGGCTGGAGAAGGTGCCACGTTTCGAAGGACGCGTAGAAAAGAATCCTATAGATTTCCTTATACGGTTCGAGGAATACACCAAAGTTTTGGTTTGCCTGACGCAGACAGACATGCTACGTTGTCTGAACCTAAGCCTGCGCAGTGCCGCATGTTACTGGTGGGAGATTAACCGGCCTAACATCAACTAATACGCCGAATTAAAAGAGAAATTTCTCGCAAAGTTCATGGAATGAAAAAATTGAAGGCAATCTAATAGTTCATCTCTGCGCAGAAATGTTTGTGCCCGGTCGTAGTGTTTCGTACAGAATTATTTATAAGAATGTAGTTCATGGATGTAGAAATATGGGCGCCTTTTCACATGTATATTTGAGAACATCTACTTGGTAGTTCTATCCAAGAGAAAGTATGAAAAACAGATTTATCATCAGAATTATCACCTTAAATCATAATGGTTTCTAGGATCATAACGGCAGAAACTTGTACTAGTAATTATTTAATAGTGTAACCTTAAGATAGGATCTATCTACAGAAAGTACATGTAAAAATCAAGTTTATAACTTTAATAAATAGACAATTCTAGCACTACATGTGACAACAGTTTACAACCACCATTCCGTCTTAAAATTAATAATCACTAGAAGAACAAATTACTATCTGCGTTTAACATATGAAAAGATGATAATATGAATATTATGACTGCCTAGAAAATGAATTAAGGATGTTCCCTAAATACAAAATGATCACATAACAACAAAACATGTAGAATAATATCCAGCTCATTTAAATATTCTATGAAAGTGTAATTTTATATGTGCCATTGACTAGTAATTTTGTCCAGTAAAGCAACGAAAACTTTTGATTGTGAGATTTTGAATCTACTATCAACCAGTGATCAAGACCACTGAACATTAGCTTTTTTTTAGATAAATCACTGTCTGGAGAAGTTTGAAAAACAGGTTCGTTACGTATATTCGGTCCCTGTTTAACTTTAATGGTAATATACGCCTTATTTGACGTTCTGTAGACACGAAGTCATGAGGATCTGGCTGCCATCGGAGTCAAAGGCTCACCAAACCATAATTTATGAAAATTGGACAGCAATATTGGTCTCCATCGTAGATGTAGCCGTCATCAAGAGTGGACAGTACCATCCAGGACTTCAGGACATCGTTTTCATCCTCAAATAATTTGGCTCGACATGGCATTAAATAGAAACTGCATAACTTTTTTCATCAAGCCTCATTGCAGAAGAACAGTCTCAATTTCGTGGCTTCACTAAGTTGTTCCCGAAAACATTCCAAGCAAACAAGAACCTCTGCCTGGTTACCATCATCATATCTGCACCTCTTCAAAAATAAATATTTTTCTCCGTGTAATATAGATTGCAGAGATTAACAATAATGTTATAACAATTTAACAAAATACTTTATATGGGAATTTTAGTAATACGCACAATGATGATTTAGTTTAACATGTGGACTATTTTATGATAAAATTAATATTAAGCAAAATGATAGTGAGAATCAACTGTAAGGGAACTCCTTACAGAAAGCCCACTTAGGTTTGGAGTTAAGTGAAAAGTTAACGAGAAACATATTGAAAATGGAATGAGAGATACTGAAATGAATGATGCAGGCTGACAACAGATACACTTACACATGAGTTCAATACAACAACAAACAGTTAACATGATTAGTAAAACAGTGCAACAAAATGTAAATTATTTAAATTTAAACATATTAACCTTAACATTGCCCTTGCAAATTACCTACACAAGAAACAAAACATTATTTTAAAAAAATCAATGTAATCACACTCAGATCGATGCAGTCTCTGTTTGCATGACACTTAAAAATTATTAAGTGACAAAAGTTTTTGACTATATCAGCACTTTACCCAACATGTCCTTTTTTAATTATTTTTGAATTTCAACGTTTTTGAAGAAAAAGATAACTCACTATATTCGTCTTCAAAGTAACAGTAGTTACCACTCGATGCTTTGTTACAATGATCTGATTGATCACGAGCGATGCCTCTTTCTTGTAGGGGAGAGTTTCAGCATGGTCTCGGGCAGATCACTTCTTACAATCATCGTTGCACAGCGATAACATAAATGTTGAACAACACTCAATTTTGTAATGTCTAACATAGTACAGCAGCGAATCACTTAATGCAGTGATCATAGAACACAATATCTAATGAGGTCAGTTATATATATATATACACACACATATATATATATATATATATGTGTGTGTGTATGTTAATGTTTACTCTTCTTCTTTCACAGATGTTGGGAACACATTCTCAGCTACAGTTCGTTCATGCAGTATCCCACAGTTTTTTCTTATAAATCACTCGATGCACACAGAGCTATGTCGCTTGATTATGTGCTCAATAACATGTTTCGTTATTATGCTAACATAGTGCATTTAGCGATGATGAAATATGAATCGACTGTCAAATAATTAGTTCCCCATATGCAACATCTAATGAGAGAGAATATAGAAGACTCTAAACAACAGTAAAAGAAAATGCTTCTGCAGGAAACATTGCATTTCCACTCCCTAAGCAACGTTGTTTATCCTAATTGAGAAAATTACTATAAAGATGATACGTAATTAAACAAATAACCATATAACAAACGAATTATAAATTGATACATAATGCAACCAATTAACATACAATACACTGGAAATAGCACAACTATAAAACATTTATTATGACAAAACACACCAACATCATAATTAAGATAGAAGAGATAGAATGACAGGACAGTACAGTACAAGACAGATGTGTGTGATACTTAGGAGCGTCCAGGAAGACTTGACACTCGGTTGTTAACTTTTCTCTCAGCACATAGAAGATACTTTCTATATTCAAACTTTATTTTATGAAGAAGACAGATTAACAAGCATGAATACGTCCCAACCATGTGAAACTTCATGGGATTAGTAAGTTAATGCATAACCAAATTATACGAATCACGAAGGAGTTTTTCTTTCGATTATAGTTTAAGGTAGACGTCTTAATTGATCATTGCTGAACTTAACATACAAGGCTACATTTTTCTTTCTTCAGTAATATACGATGCGACGGTTGTAAATCTTATATCTCATCTTCTCTCTGGCAATCGAAGTATATCTCAGTGTACAGGCACATTTCATATTAGGCCACAGTAACCTCAGTATAAGCGACTGATAGTTTAGGATTCTTGCTAGTATCTTACGTAGGATCGTTGACATCGAGGTGTGCGACCAAGAGTACAGGAGCGGTGAACAATACTTAAAATTAACAAGACCCTTCAATAAATTATAAAACTAATACAGTGACACTGGACATAAAATTAAACAATAATAATGGACACCATATACCAGCTTCCCTGTACTCGCGACTCTGTTACTATACTCTTGGTCAGATCTACTACTGTACTATATACACTGTTGAAATTTTTTTACCTTAAATTTACGGAAAGTACCGGTAAAAAAGAATCCAGAGATCTTCGTAAAAATACGGGAACTCTGTAATGTAAATATACGAATTATTTGTATATTTTAAGGAATTTTCCGTATTAATACTTTTACTTCGTAATGTAAATATACGAATTCTTTGTATATTTTATGGAAATATTATAATTATATTTAAAAACACACAGGGTATTAGTACTGTTATTTTTTTAATTACCTTTATCCTCTGATGAATAGTAATCGAAGTTTTAACTCTAAAATCCGTGATACTTGCCGGAGGGTGGGCGCGAAACACGGATATTACACCACCACGACTACATGATCTTATAAGTGAATATTAGTGTGTTAAATGATTGTTTCTTCTGCCCGTCTTCACACTTAGCTGTTACGCCTACTTGTTTCTGGGAGCTGTTATTTCGGAACACACCTAGGAAACGTAATAAAATAAATTTTATTACTTTAAATCTAGTTTATGTTTATAACAAGGGTAGTAGAGCACGAACATTTTGAACCACTATGAAATGTCACTGGAATAATCCATATTGACAATAGGAATGCAAAAAATAGAAACAAAACTTCCACATGCCTTCAAAAACAGGTAAAAAATTGTAAAAATTTATCCAGAAGTGTCCGTAAACTCTCCGTAAAATTACGGTCACATTTATTTTCAGACACGGACTTTCTGTAAATTTCACAGAACCTCTCCGTTAATTTCCAAGTTAGTTTTCTGTACTTTACATTTAAAATAAAAAGAGATAATGAAGATGTCTTTAGTTTTTTTTATGTGGGTGTTCTACCTTGTATACAAATGATTTTAAAAAAGTTAATGTATCTTGTACTTAAGCGAGGTTTGAACACGAGTCAACAAATTACCAATCGACAACTCTAGCCATTTTTTTTATTAATAAATAAATAAATTTACTGTCACGAACAATACAGGAGTGTTTACCCTTAACCTATTATACAGTACACATTCAACACACAATATAAATAATAACTAAATACTTAATAAAATATCTACACAATTCTTACATGGGGCACAAAACGATATGAACATTTGGTGAACTGGTTTTACTGACAAAGTCGATGAACACATAAAACATTATTTGACGTGAGAAGCAGCGCACGACGTACACCCCGATACGGGACACTGGCCTATAACACTACCACCTATCGACGATTACTACTGGAACATTAAGGTGTACACTGGTAAGGACCGAGGGTGGGCAGCGCACGGCGTACACCCAACCTCGGTAATATACACGCACTTCCTGTAGGCGTAAACGTCAGAATGAAAATAACAAATTGCCGTACCATTGACGCAATGTGCCACGCCACGCCATGTTCCGCCTATCTTGACGAAGAAGCTGGACAAAGTTTTGAACTGTCACCGGTCTCGCACGGTCCACCAAAAAACCGGTCGCATGAAGTACAAACCAGGCCGCAGCTCTTCGTCGTACTGAGGGGAAGGTGAAGAAATCGCAATGAAGCATGTGCGTGTCGCTGACCTCTCCACGTTCATCGCGAATTATTTTTCGTGCTCATACGCGACACCACTGCCAGATGCGAGCTGCATAAGCACAGGAAATTACCCTATGAAGGGCCGTGTTGGTGTTGCCACACAGCGGACATGCAGTTCAGCTGTCAGGTGAATGCTGTATTTACGCTGCTGAGTTGTCACGATATTATTGTAGAAGCCGAATGCTGCAGCTCGAAGATCCGACGAAAGGTTAGGATCGGTAAGTATTTTCCATGGGCGCCTCCAGCGGATGGTTGGGGTGCGATTCACAACAGATGGTATGACTGCCGACATTTTGGAAGCCCGACTGTACAAATATCTCGACGATGTAACTGTCCCTTTCGGTAAGTGTTCTGCTAGAGTTGCAAGTGCTTCCTTTGCCTGGCGGTATTGAAGTGGCATGCATATAACTTCAGACCACATCATTTTCTGTAATGCTGCGTGAATGTCCTCTGGGCGCAAAAGTGTTGCAATTGCTAAAGACTGATATACGGTCTCACACTTCAAAACGTGGTTAATAAGACTCAGGCCTCCGTCTTGCAAGGAAAGTTAAAGTTGCGGCATAGACAATTTAAATATATAAGATTTCCACAACATGCGGCCAACAATCTGTAGCATTTGTGCACTTTGTTGACGTGGTAGAGGGAATGTATGTGACACATACCACAGCTTCGCAAGTAAGAATACATGTATTAAAGTAACCGTCTGTATAATATTTGTACGACGATAATTCATTTCTATTTGACGAGCACGGAGTTTATTTATTGTCATGTTCCGATTATAATGCAACATAAGAGTGGCGTCTGCGTGGAAGTATATGCCCAATATTTTCACAGTTTCGGCCCTCCAAAAGAGAAAAACGTTGTCAAATGGCTCGCTGGTCGCGCTGAGCTCCAGTACGGCAGTTTTGTTAGCATTCGCTCGCAGATTAGAGACACTGCGAAAAAGGTCCGGGCATTCTGCCGTCTCTTTAATTTCCCGCTCTGAACGAACGACACATGTGATGTCATCAGTATAAGAATTTAATTTAAAGGACAGGTTCGCTAAAGGGAATCATTGCAATCGGGCACTGAGCATTCTGCACCGAGGTTCAATGGCGATAGTAAATAAAATCATGGAAAGCGGGCATCCTTGTCGAACTGAGCTCTCAATCTTAATAGGCGGGGTAAAGAATCCATTAACCAGCAGCCGTGACCAAATTCCGGTACACACCATCCGCACCCACTGTACTGTTTTGGCTGGAAAATCGAAATGATGCATAACATGAAGTAAAAATTTATGATCGACTCTATCGAATGTCTTATCCATATCAATACTCAAGATGGCCATTTTACTGTGTTGTATTGACGAATGTAATTGAGTGTCCCTTAGGGCAAGCACGCCTTGTAAAATGGAACGTCCTGGAACAGTATATGTCTGGCCGGGATCGATAATATCTGACAATCCCTTGGTTAATGGGGTCGCACAAAACTGAGCAATTATTTTATAATCGGCACATAAAAGTGTAATTGGCCTATAACCTGTAGGTTTAAGTGGACGGGATATTTTGGGTATAAGGACAATTATCCCTTCTTTATGAGACTTGCATAACTCCCCTCTCTCAAGCACATCGCGAACAACTTCGCAGAAGTCGGCACCAAAAAAAATCCCAATAATTTTTGTAAAATTCGTATGGAATACCGTCAATACCAGGAGATTTTTTTGGTGGAAATTGCTGTATTATTATTTTTTTAACTTTCGCATCTAAACATGGCGCCTCCATGCCCGTCTTGCTGTAACAGCTAACTCTGTTTTCACAATCCTGTAAAACCGATGGAAGCAAAGCATCGTCCGCGTCTTGTTTCGAGTATAAATTTGCAAAGTAACTGCAAAGTGTTTGCACTACTTCCGGCCGGTCCCGAACAATAGCGCCATCACTAGTAAGCTGGTTGATAACCTTGCGTCGTATTTGCTGTTGTTCCTTAATGAGACTAAACATGCTAAATTTCTCTTCTGCAAATAGACTTTTATCATTTATCATAATATGACGATTTTTAAACTGTTCACTCAATAAATGCATAAACTTCTGTTTCGTGTCTCAAATACATGGAGTTACGTGTGCACCATTGTTTGCCTGCAGTTGAAGTTCGTGTAGCATAAGTTTGTAGAATGCACGTGTTCTCCTACGTTCGTCTGCCAGTCGATACGCGTGCCTTTTAAAGAGCCTCATTACGTTCGGTTTTACACACACATCCCACCACATAGCCACAGAGAGGAACTGGTATTTATTGCTATACCAACGTACTCAATTAGCTAGGAAGTCCTCTTTTACTTCTGAGCTGTCTAAAAAGGACGTATTTAGACGCCATGCCCCTCTGCCAAACCGTCTTACATTCGCAAACTTTTCATACATAAATATCACTGCAGAGTGATCACTGAAAGCTACCGGAAGAACGTCATATCGATGCACCTTATGTACATGCTGTTTTTTCACGTAGAATCGGTCAATTCTAGACCAACTCTGTGAAGTCACATAGGTGTAATGAATTCCTTGGAAGTTAGATGTAACTTCACATAAGTCTAAGCGAGTTATTAAATTATATAGGGCAGCGTTAGTAGGATAAATGCCACCCTGACCATCATGGGGGTGAACTATGCAGTTGAAATCTCCCCCGAGTAAGAACTGATTACAGGGGATATGGAAAAAACGGTATCAAATCGACGGAGAAAAACTGGTTTCTTTCATATCTCGCTTGGGAGCCGAATGGAGCATAAACATTGACTAGCGACACATCGTTTATTCGTCCTGACATCACTCGGCCTGACGGGTGGTAGCATAGGTCTTCAAGTTCCAGCCCCGCACGTGTAATAATCGCTGTCCCCCGTACCCGGTCACCAACGTTTGTATACACATTGAAGGTATGAAACCCTATAAAATATTGAATCGCTACTTCTTGCAAGAATGCTAAGTCAACTGCCTGTGCTCGAATCAGTGTCTCTAGCGCCGCCAAGCGCTCATTGGCCGAAACTGCACACAAATATTTAAAGTTAAAATGATCAATAACTCTATCATGTGTACCTCAAAAATGCACCGATAGTATCAGAGAGAAGGAAATGGAAAGGTGGGCAAAAAGGAAAGGTGGACAAAAAGGAAAATTGGACAAAAAATGGGGGCAGGTAATAGGGCATACAGGTGGGGCTGCACACATGTGCCGGTCGCATTATTAGTTAGTCACCTACAACACTCACTTGAAAATTGTGGTATAACTTATATATGTGATTACAGATGCCTGATGCTATTTTTTAATGTTTGAAAGAATAGATCATAGTCGCATGGATAACCTTAACTGCCGCAGAAACGATCATTTTCTTGTTACAGTGGCGAAGAAAGCTTTGTGCAGAATCGGCATTGTTCGTCCCTGTAACTCGAAGCCAAAGGGAATACAGAGAGTCCGTATTTCGTATTTACGGACTTAACTCCATTTTTCGTCATTATGGATTGCCTTTCATTATATATATATATATATATATATATATATATATATATATATATATATATATATATATACTGTACATTTCCGTAAAATATTATGTAAATATACAGAAATTTTTAACAATGTACATTAACATCGTTTGAACAATATCATTACAATTCAGTCCAGCTTATTATTTTTTTTAATAGGCTGATCATTATTAATGCCATCCTTGTCACTGGTTTTAAAACTGGGTTTTGCCTTTGGAACGCGATAGGGTCTGAACTGTGTAATATTGAAATTACCTACTGGAATGCTTTGCATATCAGCAAGTTCGTAACAGTTGTTGTGTACAGTGCCGATAACTTTGATCGAAAGTTAAAAATTACTTTTTCCTAACTCTTTCCCAAGCACTATGATGCAAAACAAGATCGGTTAGGGGAAATGTCATTAATTTGCTTGTTCTATAATGTTTCTTCCGGCTTTGGGCAGCGAGGAAAAATCTTCTTCTCGCCAAGTTTAGAAGCTCTTGTCTTACTACTTCGGAATCCTTCTCTACAGTACACACTTCCACCATTGGGAGAGCTTCTAGGTCTTCGGATAGACTCGTCATACGTTGACACATAAGAACATCTGTGGGTGCATGTTCCATTTTTGTGGCGGTAAGTAAGTCCACGGCGGGCCACTTGTAGTATTGTACCCATTATTATAGTTATTTCCCAGAAGAAGCACATTGCAAACTTCCCACGTTCTTGACTCTGGATCAGCTCCTTGTGAGTTCCTGGCATTGGTACGACTGCCACCGGTCGGAGATTTCGGCCTTCTTCCCTCGCCTCTGTTCTCATTGGCTTGCAAAACATACACACTAAATGATACAGTATGTTGGCGTGATTTTTCGAACACAGACATCAAATTCAAAAAGCTTATTCGGCCCACTACAGCCGCTGTAAGACACCCACAAGGCAACCCTTTGGAAAGGCGGATGAAAACCCTGGAAAATATACTACACATATATTTCCACCAAAATCAGCAAAGTTGGCAGGAATTGTTACCTTTGTTTGAGTATGTTATGAATAATACTGTTCATAAATCAACCACATTTAACCCCATAGAGATAAATAATTTTTGTCCCTGATAAACTACCAATTCCACCAGCTTTAGTATAAGAAACACAACTTCAAGAGAGAGAAGTGAGAGATGAGATTAAATTGTTGGTGGAGCAGAGACTTGGTTTAGCCGCCGAGAAGAGAAAACAATTTACTAATATGTCGCAAATTAAAACAGTTCAAATTGGTCAACTAGTTTTAGTGAAAGCAGTGAATGTAAGCAAGTTCTAGGAATTTTTCAGTGCTAAGCTTCTACCGCTGTATAGTGGTTCATATGTTGTAACAGGTGTGAAAAAGGCCAACTGCTATGAGCCTGTGTGCCATTTTTATTTGTTGGCACACGTTTTACAGTAATATGTTGTTTGGTAAGCTAAATTATTTCCTTTTAAAGCACGGCTTTTCGTTCCTGATTTCCACTGCCATCTATCAGGCAAAATTTGCATTAATTTGAATATATTTGGTCTCTCCAATATGGCAGTCACTATTAAATAGTTAAAAAATGCCAAAATGAAAAATAAATATGAAGGACAAGGTTTTTTTTTAAAAGTGAAATATGTGACATATTTTGGTTAAGTTGTAAAATAAAATATTGTATTTTGTCAATTTAATGTTGTAAACCTAAAGTAAGATTTTTCAGTTGGCACTATCTTTTGCACACATTGTTATAATTAATCATAAGGATAATATTTTAAGTCCAATGATCTAATCTACAATGCATATTTTCTTAATTAACTAATGATATTGTTTATGAAATTATTTGTAATGTCTTATGTTTTTTTGTGCTGCACAATAATTGTCCTGTCGATCTCTGCAATGTTGTAAGTGACAAGCATATACAAGGTTATCTGACGTGTTTATGAATGTTTCGCTAAGGTTATTTTCGATTTTTGATTATTCCATCTTTTTCGTCCTTCTTGAACATTTCGCAGCCAATTAACATCTCAAATTTACTGCTGTTTGGCATTTTGTTTTTTTCCACTATCTGACGTCTTTAAATTGGGAATCACTACCTTTGGTGAGTAATACTAAGTATCGCATAATTGTTTATGTTTGAGTGTATAGCCTAATTTGCGTATTTTACATAACATTTCTTTGAATTCCTAAAGTGCAGTGCACAACTTGAGGTGAATGCGTTTCTCGTGTCGGGGTGCTGACCCTGGAACTTCTGAAAATGGAGTTTTGATTGGGTGTAAACTCTTCACCCGAGGCAACATGCCTTGTTAATGAGTTTGGCTCGGTGTTTCTGTCAGTTTCGCCAGTGGACCAGCAAAAGCAAAACCCAGCAAGCAGATATGATTTTGACTTAAATCAATAGCCATGCATGTGCATGCTGCTAGTTTCCAACTTTTAATGGTAGTTTAGAAATGGCCCCATTGATTATAATCCACTAATTGTATATTTTATTCAAATATATTTGGTAATTGTCTTTACTTCACTATATTTCCCAAAAAGAGATTATTTCCCAAACAAGATTATGTGTACTGAGCTGAAAATGCTATTTTTTAAGGTAATTTAAAATAAATTTACCTCAACTGAGACTCTTCTTAATTTTTTATTGTTTATTTAATTACTATACCATGTTGCAATGATATTGTAAGCTATAGTATACAGAGTACTGTGAGGAACCCAGGAATCATCTAGCTTATAATATGTTTTTTAAATTGCCTTTACTTAAAATTTTCTCATTTTAAGAACACATCTAGGTAACCATGGATTCGCGCCTAGGGCCTACTCTGCCAGCAGCAGTTGGGCTGTGAATGTGACAGTCCTAGGTAAAAATTAATTGTCTTACTTGGGGTTGCTGTTTACCCCAGTTGCCACGGTAAAGGGGATCAGAAGTGGTAGCAGAGCATGGTTACTTTAGATGTGTTTTGGGGAATGTGTTGTGCATGTTAGTTATAATACTACCCCTAACCTCTTGGCAGGTCATTTGTTGGTGTTAGTGATATGCATGACTATTTTAACCTTTTCATAGCATTGAATCCATTATTATTTTTGGGTTTGTATTGTTCTTTGTTCTTAACCATGGCTAAGTGTGCCTGAATTTTTGGTTAAGGATGAACTTATTTATGAATGTGCTTTGCGATGGGCTATCATATCTTTAAATATAGTAGCAGCTCTCTGAAAAGCCCTGCGCTCTGGTCTTCAAGCAGAAGCGCCTATTGACTTGAACAATTATGATTTGGATGTCGAATTAGAGAGGGTAATGATTGTGCTACAAAGACTGTGATCCTTCAAGATCTGTATAATAATCTTGAGGATTTAGTTTCTGTTCAGTCATTTTCCAGAGTAAAGTATAGATTGTCACATCTTGGTAGGCGAGTAAATTACTTATTGACCATGCAAGTAGATAATCTTTCTGATGTGCAAAATTTTTCTTGTGTAGCATTGGGCAACAGATCGAAAACCTGTTTTCTAGTATTTGCAAATCTTAACCACAGTTTTCTGTACAGGCAGGCACTGCTGCTACATCCCTTCCACTTGTGGACTCATTTGCCTCACTTGGTATTGGTGCACCAATAACTTGGGTGGTGGTGTCCTCCGCTGTTAACATGGGTGGTCACATTCCTGTTTTACTTCTGCTCCTGTTCATCAGCCATCAGTGCCAGTGTCTGAATAAATGTTGTTCACTTCACCATCTACTAGTCAAAATTGTGATGTGCTTTTCACAAACCCATTCAGTATGGCTACATCTCTGTTGAATTCACAGAGGACTGCATTTTCACCTGTTTTTGGAAAACTATTTTAACTAACCCTCTAGAGCGCATGTTAAAATATTTTCCTGTAACTGGTGGATTGCACATTCCCAAGTTCCTTGAATTCTTTAAAGTGATTGATAATTAAAACAAAGCAATGCTGTTCCTGAGCCTCAACTTTTAGAACTTATATATCTCTTTATCCAAGGTACCTTGAGTGAGAGAACCAGTTTAGCTATTAATCAGAGTCTTTCTTTTGACAGATATCATGCTGATATTTTAGGATATTTTGTTCCCTTCAGGCTTTTCACTCAGCTAAAACTACAACTTTTTAACTGCATACAGGCACATGATGAGTTATTATCTGTCTACATCAGTAATATTACGGAAACAATTTTAAGGTTAGGATTACCTGAGATTGAAATTGTGAACACCATTCTTGAAGGGCTGACACCTCAAAAGAAATGTAGGTTAGGTTCTTATGGAAAACCCACTACCTTGTCCTAGTTGGACCAAATGTGTATTCATTCCTAGAATATTATATATTATCATAAAATACGGGAAAATCAGGCTTCCCATGGCATGAATTATAAAAAAGACTTCAAAAAGAAAGATTCGGAATAGCAACACAACTCTGAAGTTAACTAATTTGATGCCAAAGCTAAATCAGACACACCTAAAGGACCCTGACCCTCAGTCATCTTCTAGGTAGAAAAGAAAGCACCAGTGTGTCATTGTTGTGGTAAAGTAGGCCACATTGCACCCAGGTGCTGGTTTCGAAAAAAACTAACCCAGCAAGTAGAAGATGTGAGCACTCATGCTCGCCAGTCAAGTTTGGGCAATGCTCAATACAATGCTCATGTATCACAGTCCGTAAGACTGTTGTACCTCATTCGACATCTTTTCAGTTCTTCAGACACCAAGGAGTCCCAAACTGAAAATTGCATTGCTAAGGTCCATTTTAAAAATATTGTTGGTGTTCAGAGAGTTAATACTCCTCATGTTGAAGTTGTTTTGGGGAATTCCTTAAATGCATTAGTTGTTTCAGGATCTGCACATACTATAATTTCTACCAAACATTTTGAGGAATCGAAAGAAAAGAGACTTGTGAAATCCACTGAACCTATCAAGATTAGATGTAAATACAGCTTCTTGTGAGCTCTTACCAACCTCATGTTGTGTTATTATTACGTTAAAGATATCATGTTCTCACTGGATGAATAAATGTTTTGTGGCTGAGAACCTAAATTTTGACTTCATTCTTGGAGCTTATTTTATTTCTTCTTGTGGAATGATTTTTAATATGCAATATAAGCATATCTACTTTAATTTCCGAACTAATGTTAAAATTCCTTTTGTTAACAGCTAAAACAATGTCTGATTGACAAGCACTGCCATTATAAGAATTATGCACCCAATTCCCAAAATTACTTACCTCTAAACTTGGACTTAAAGATCTTTCAGAATATGAAATTAACTTAATTGATTTAAAAATATGTTAAAAATCATCCCTATGGTTTTGCACCCCCAAAAATGCAGTTATTGAGGCAACGAGTGCAGGATCTGTTATACAAGGGAGTTATCGAACAGTCAACATCCCAGTTTTCTAGTCCGACGTTTCTGGTCCCAAAACCAAATGGCAAAGAAAGAGTGGTTGTTGAGTACCGTAAGATTAATCAAGAAATCTAAAGCTAGTCTGTCCCCTTGCCAGATTTACATTCTGCCTTTCACTGGTTTAGAAGAGCTAAATTGTTTACTACCATTGATTTAAATACTGTCTATCATCAAATTTCTTCGAATAAAGAATCCAAAGCAGTCATTAGCATTTGCATTCCTTGGAATTTATACCAGTTTACCCGATTACCTTTTGGTTCAGCTGCAGGTGCACAAGTGGCGACTTATTTGCTGGGTATGATTTTTTATGGTGTTAAGTTTAAATTGATCTACAATTATTTGGACGATTTGGTAATTTATTCTGAAAATTTTTACCAACATCTCCAACATTTGAAAAATGAACTGTCGTATATGGAGAAGGCTGGGTTGACTGTCAACCCCAACACGGTGAAATTTGTGGTACAGGAAATTTCTTTTTTAGGGCACAAAATTTCGTCCAAATGCATTTATATTGACCCTGATCACACTAAAGCAATACACAAATTTCCACCACCCCACAATATAAAGGGTGTAGCCCATTTTATTGGCATGGTTCAGTTCTTTGGTAAATTTATCCCCCTTTTGGCAGAGAAAGCTGCCCCTCTAAATAAATTATGTAAAAAGAATGTCAAATTTGACTGGGGTTATGGACAGGAAACTGCTTCTGAAATCTTAAAGAAAGACATTATTAATCCCCCAGTTCTTCTGCGTATTTAAAAAGAACTTTTATCCTTGAGATGGATGCCTCCAGTTTGGCTGTGGGAGCAGTCCTGGCCTAAGAAATTGATGGTGTCCGCCAGCCAATTGCTTTTGCATCCCGAAAATTATCTTCCCAGGAAATAAACTCCACTAAATATAAGCTAGAATGTTTGGCTGTTGTTTTTGGGATCTGTAAATCTTGACAATATTTGGAACATTCAGAATCTTTGTTGGAGATGGACAATCAAGCCTTGTCCTGGCTCTTGGCTCACCCACGGCAGTTAGGAAAAATTGGTCGTTGGATAATGCACATTTCCTCATTGAAATTCAAATACAACATATTAAGGGGGCACATAAAGTGGTCGCTGATGCACTTTCACGAATGTTTGAAGGTAAAAACACTGAAGTGGACGATATGTCTATAAATTGTAATATTTTATCGGAGATACCGTTGGAATTCATGGACATCCAAGAGCATGAGCCCAAGGATTATGAATTGCAAAATATTGTTCAAAATTTACATTCTGGAATTGAGGGAAAACCTTATTTTCTGTGAAAAGATGTTTTGTGTTGTAAAACTAAGGATAATAGAAAGTGTATTGTTTTGCCTGCCCATCTACAACCCATGGTCTTTCAGTATTTGTATTTCTCTTTGGTTGGAGGTCATCTGGGAATTTACAAGACAATTGAAGCAATATGAAGTAAATTTATTTGTAAAGGTATGCATGCCGCTGATATAGCTGAGCGAGTTAAGTTGTGTTCCTTCTGTGCCCTTAGTAAACTGGTGCAAAATACCCACTTGGATTTCCTCACCTCAGAAGTTGCACAGAAATCTTCGGAGAGGATATTTATTGATTTTATAAGTCCATTCCCAAGGAGCAAATCTGGTAACAATATATTGTTGGTTTGTGTGGATGCGTTTTCAAAATTGGTTTGGCTCGTCCCGCTTAAAAAAGCTGACTCTCTTTTAATGATAAAAGCTTCAGAATCACACATATTTCAAAATTTTGGGATTCCTTCAAACATTGTCTTTGATAATGGTCCTCAGATTGTTTCTCGGCTTTTCAATAATATGTGCTTTGTGAATGGCATTCGCCACGTAAATTTCTCACCGTACTATCCGTCTGCCTCTCATGCTAAAAGGTTTAATCGAAACCTCCATTCTGCGCTCATTGCATTCCATGTGAAGGAGCATAACAACTGGGATAGAAAAATTTAATGGCTACAAATACCATTTAATTATGCCTGGCATGAGTCATACAAAGCTACACCTTTTCTCCTTATGTTTATGTATACACCAAATAATTATCTTAGTACAAAAATCACTATTTTAATACACTTTCTTGATTTTGGACCTTTGTCACATCATTAAATTCTGTAAAGCCTTTGCTTCTTCATTAATAACAACTGTATCTACAAGATCTGACTTCTTTTTTTTTCTTACACGACCTACCAAAAACAATCATTTCTCTTTCTTAATTCTCCACTCTTATCCGACTTTAGTTCATTCACGATCTCCCAGGTTCTGTTTTCCATGAAACTATTAATATCATAATTCATTGGGTTTAGCCATATTTTAGACTCTGACTTGTTTAAAGCTTCTTCATAACTAATAGGTCACATATACATGATCATCAGACCTCCTTGGCAATCTTCTCTCCCTCGGTGGAATATCAATTCTTCCCACCTCCTTAATATCAACATTATTTTCTTCTTCAGCCTTTTCTTCGTACACTTTTTCCTTTTTCTTATTACCTTTTTTTCTTGTTACTCTCCTTTTCATCATTAGTTAATATTTTGCATTTTGATGTTTTTCAACAACCTTCATATAAGAACTGACAATGACTTAACTAACTCTCTTTTCAATTTTGGTAGGAAAACCATTTAGTGCCTATTTTTCACACAGTTCTTTTAGGTTGTTGAAATTAGCATGACCAAGAATTATATGCCATTTTTCGTTATTTGACATCTGAGTATTACTTGTGTATGCCTTTACATTATTTATGTGTCTTACTTTACCTGCCAGTTCAAACAATTTATTTTTCTTAAACGCAACAGCAAGCAAATCATTTCTTGAGTCATAAATTTCAGCATTACAGTTATTGAATATTATCACATTTTTCTTACTGACAATATGTGAAACACTCAATAAATTCTGTCGCATATTTCGCACATAAGAAACATCATTAATTGTAGTTTCGACGAGTGTTCCTTCAACATTGAAAAACTTTATAATATTGCGAATTTTATCAGTTTTAGAGAGAAGCCATCACCTACCTTAATTTCAACAGTACATTCTAAAGTTCTGAACTCACGGAAATATTTATCATCGTTTACGATATGATCTGAACATCCACTATCCAACAGCCAAGTGAAAGTTTTACTTCATTGTTGTTTGATGAATTCATTCTTGATGCCTTAATGTCTACGATGAATGACTGACTTGTTATCTATAGTTGAATTTTCTGCCATTAAATTTTTCTATTTTTCAAATATTTTCTTCTCCATGTCGTATTTTCTCTTTGATTATAAAAGTGTTTTTTCCAGTTTGTATTCAAAAATTTTTGTTGAATATGACCTGGCTGATTACATCTATAACACATAACAGTTTTAATACCATAAATAAATCAGTTTTGTTTGGATCTTTCTTGTATATTTACATCCCTTGCTCTATGTAAATTGAAAGTTCATAAATTATTTTAATCGCTACTTGATTCTCTTTTCTTGTGTTCCAATAACAATTTTGACTTGACATATTAAACTGACTTTTTCTTTTCTGGTAATGCATCAATAATATTTACAATTTGTGAGAAACATTCTGACAAAGATAGTGATTGCATAGTTTTTCAAACATATTTAATAAATCTACAGGATTATCAGTTTCCTTAATTTTTAGCTCTAAAAGTTTTATTTTGCGCAATAACATTTGCACTTCTTTTCGGCAGATAAGTTTCATCAAACTCTTTAATCATATTTTTTGCAGCTATTTCTGATATTTTTAGATCCAGCTGAGAATCGTTAACACTGTTAACTATGTCATTTTTAGTTTTAATTTCCATTTCAAACCAATCTTTTTCATTCTGAACTCCCATTTATCATTCTTGGTTCCATAAAATGTTTGAAGGATAGAATCATATTTATTTTCCACCATGTAGTTAAGTTTAGATTGTTTTTTTCTTCACACTTAACAACCACAGATCTCCGCTATTATGTTCGAATTTTCTGTAAATAGAGTCATAAATATGTAAACACTGTTTTCAAATACTTACTTACATTTATTAAATCACAGATTTCTATCTTCTTTAACTACATGCAAGACTCCCATTTTCAGACATAAAACAAAACACAATAATAACATTTTCATAGAGAAGGAATACTCTTAGTACAGAAATCACTATTTTAACATCCATGACAGACATCTGTATCGCAATTGCGAAAGTCCAAAAATCCCCAATCTAGTCAGGATAAACATTCTCGTCCGAGACGGGAATCGAACTCGGTGCTTGGAGGGCGACAGTTAAGCGTGCTAACAACGATGCTATGAGTCTGTCAACATATCCTGAATGTGTAGTATAGCACAAGGTGTGGTGAACGTACGCTCCATCTATGCATGCTAGACAGCAAGTAGTGTGTCCTGAGGAGCGTGTGTGGGTAGACTGCAGCCTTACACTCGGACGAGTGCAGCTGGTCATTCTGAGCGAAACAGAGCGCACTGCCGTGGAACGTGCGGACATGGTGTTTGGCCGCCTTCCATTACTGCTGACGAGCACTGAAATCACTGATGGTTTATAAGTGTTTGCTAGCAATATGAGAACAGTCGTCAGTAAGCAGCAAATATTTTTCTTCGTCAGAAAATTGATTGTTTCGGAACGGCTGGCAGTAGTATTCCCGCATGGTGTACACACTAACCTCACTAATTTTCACACAGCATTTGGACTAAAACAGTAAAAATGTTATTCACCTTCTACTGCTTCTTGGACATCTTCTCATGGCATCACACTATTGTAAGTGATTGCCTCAGCACCTGTACCTTCTGTGAGTATACTTTCCTCGAACATGACTTGTATTTTCCGCCAAACCTAGAATTCACCTCACAACCCTGACGTTTTTACCGGCGGTAAAATCCGTGATCTCAGTAACGGTTGTAGCCTCGCACAGGGTACCTTTCGGTACGACCATCAATGGCCATCAGTGCCTTCAGTGGTATCAGAACAATATCTGATGTTACTGAAATTACTGACCAGTGAAATCCGTGAGTAACGGAAGGTGGCCCTGGTGTGCAGAAATGGTGTTTGTGTGCGGACAAGCTAATGGAAACAGTGAGGGAGCAGTATGATTGTATCAAGCTTCCCAACACTGTTTTGGTTGTAATGTTCGACAGAGGTGTTTCCGAACCGGGGTTCCCTAACTCAGATAGATGCTGCCGCCCTTCTCCATCGTCCCTGAAGTTTGTAACGCAATCTGGATACATCCTTTACACAGTAGTATGCGCTCAGCGTGGTTTTTTTTTTGCCAGTTTTGTCTTCCGCCACAATGATTTTTTTTATTTTATAATATGTGCTGCGGAACGGAAGACCTGATCGAGTTATTATCGTGACGTTTATGGACATGAAAAGGAAATGTGATTGTGAGAATCTGTTTATTTTAC
The DNA here is from genome assembly GCA_029891345.1 of Dryococelus australis. Classification (NCBI taxonomy): domain Eukaryota; kingdom Metazoa; phylum Arthropoda; class Insecta; order Phasmatodea; family Phasmatidae; genus Dryococelus; species Dryococelus australis. The sequence continues at coordinate 101,335,161 of CM056995.1, read as the reverse complement.
AAGTTTTGTTTCATACAAGTTACGGTCTAATAACAGGCCGGTGCTGTAATAGTATGTGAATGGTGAATAACTAAAACTCACTGTTAGGCAACGTTTAAATGCGAGGAGAATGTCTATTTGGGATTCGGACATAACATAGCCAGTTTACTGTACTTCTGTTATGACCAAAGGCGGATACCTGATTGTGTGCCTCTATTAGTAAAAAAAGAGTCATATTATAGTACCCTGGCAGACTTTTAGAATATGTAGGAAATCGGAAAAGTAACAGGTAACGTAAACAATAATACGATTACTTGGGAATTGAGAGTGTGCTATTTTATGTAATAGTTCTCAACATAACTGTGGGTGGGTTTGGAGCATCCTTAAGAACTCAAATAATCCATTATCAACTTATAAAAGTATATGTAGGAAGTAGCCACTAAGAGTATGCTAGTTAATGATTTTTGGTGGGAAAGCGATATCTATACAAGCATTTAAACATTTAAAAACGACTGTGTACGAAATACTATTTATATTATATATTTGGACTTAATTCGAAATAACAAGAATCTTCACAAGAGTGTGGAAGTTTTGAAGAATTATGTGTAATTTATGTCTTAATCAATAATTTATAGTTGTAAACACGCTCTTACAGGCAACCAGGTGACCATGTGAGTTGCGATGCCGGGGCTGCAGTTAGATATTGTGAATTCGATTGATTACTTGAGAAACTTCTGATTCAGAACTTTTTAGATTTTTCAAGTTTATATTCGGGGTATATGTCTAAGTCAAGTGCCATAATCTGATTTTAATTATGTGGGTATTAAAGAGGAAAACCAAGAAGCACCATAATACACTTTTACTGAGGTATTAAGTTTATAGATATGTGCTCATTTTTTGCACGTGTGCATCTAGGCATATCTAGCGCTGGAAGATAACAGCGACAAACTGACGCTGCCGTGAGAGGAGATCAAAACAAACGTATTTAATCATGGAATGCAGGGGCGCAAACGCACAGTTCAGGAGTGACAGGACGGAAGAAAAACGAGAAGCTACACTTATATTTATTGCCACAACATCTGCGAAGACGGATTTACAGTATGTTTATGGAGGAAAAGTTCTTCGAACTAATAGAGGATACTCCTTTGATGGCGAAACAACAAGTTATGTGGTTTCAACAGGTTGGGTTTACCGCCTCAGTCCACCGGTCATGAAATTATAGCCCATTCCCAATTGGAAGCGACTTATGAAAATCAATCTTTGAAAAAAATACTCTAGGCATAACATGTCAACCTGTCTTTCCAATAACCTGTATTTCACAAATATGCAACACTGTGATTAACTTTAGAGTACTGTATTATTGAATAAATGAACCTTTACCTAAACATCTGCTATAACTTGCAATATTTATTTCTTTTTTAAATATGAATTAACAACAGCAAGTGCAGCGACGTGTTGGCAAACGACCAGTATGAAAAAAATTCACAGTTAAAATATTATTTTAACCTCGTATTTTAGCATACCATTTGTAAATTAAACGGTGCCTATTGAAATATTTAAATATTTAGGTATCACCGATGGCAACATATCTCATTTTTACAATTTAAAATAACAGCAGAAAACATCGTGAGTAGGCCGTAATGGTACAGTGTTGTTTTATCGAGCGAGAAAGCAACTAAAAAACCGTCTGCTGGCGAGGCTTGTCGCTCTCTCTCTCTTACTTCGTCTCTTTCACACCCGGGAAATTTCGCTTCGCTAGTAATCAAGAAATTATACAGCTTTTCAATTGTAGCATATTTCATATTTATTGCAGCAAAATAAGGATTTTTTGAACTTGCATTTTCCAACTGAAAAGAAATTTTAAGGTTTGAATACTCATTTTTAATATATTTAGATATGACGGGGCAGTTACCTAGTGAAGTTGGCAGACGTGGCGAGTCATGACATGGTGTGTTGTTTTTTGCGAAATGAAATGTAAATTATTCTTACTCCGAAAAATACTTCAAATTACCACATCACGTTTGTGGACGTTGTGTTTTTTAAACCTACCTAGGCAAGTTACGATGTTGTGATAAATCAGTGTTTCCACGACAGTAATAAATATACTATGACGTGTGTTTCGTTAATCATTGCGCCTGTGAAATGGCCTGCCTTTGTGCATCGTGGTTGATACGCTGGTCCTGTGTGTGCGTGATTTCAAATATTTGATTAGCACTGTTTATACGTTTTAACTGTGAACTGTTTTTATGATGAAGTTAATTATTTACATGCATGTCTGTATATTTATCACAACGTTGCACCTTTGCCCTAAGGGGTTTGAAACACAGTCGTGTAACGTAATTTGCCACAATCCCAGAAGAGAAATACTAAACCCAGCCCGATAAATTTCAATAAATCTAATAAACAGTAAGTAGCGATACATAGAAATATGAGCGGAATAAAAGTTATCGTAGGCTTATTTGTGTGCATGTTCACCGCTATTTTTTAAAGTTTGTATGGCAAAAATGAGCAACACGAATTGCGTGCTTGAATTTAATGTGTCTTTTGCACTGGTTGTTCCTTCGTTTTAATATCTATTCCAACTGAGGTCGTCCTTTTAGAGAAATGACCCAACACATATCAATAACAAAAGGATAATTACAATTAATACAGCCCTTTACCTCGCAGTTGTAACAGTGTTACACACAGTGGCGACAAAATAGTAACGTGGATTACATGTATTGAGCTATGTCGTGGAAAACTAATATGTTAATGTAAAATAACCGTAAGAACTGTCGTCAATTCAGGCATTTTTAAAACCTCATAAAGCTGGCCTCAATAATCTGAGAGGCCTAAACTGTGAATATTCATACGGAATGGTTTTTGGAATATGACAGAATTCTTTGAAAAGCTGTAAACAGTAAACAACACATTTGACAGATATAATAGTAGAAGTCACATTTCAATGTTTATTTTTAGGTGTAACGAAAGTATACGAACACATGTACACGCACAATGGAATGTAAACATTGATTTTGGCAAATACTAAATAGCAGTCACATGACAATGTTTGTTTACATTTTGCGGAAGGATACGAAGCCGGCCTGCAAGTAGATACTTAGCAGGGCTCCGAGAAAGTTTCTTCCAATGGGGAATTGACTATAGACATCTAGACACGCAACTGGCGAAACCATGTAACTGTATGTTAGACTGTAAGCTGTGCAGTATAGAACATTCAACCATACACCAATCTGCAATGATCTCGACGCCCCTCAACCCTTTATACTCCTATGTCAAGCCAGGTACATCATTTTCCAATGCACGGAAAAATTCCTGTCTGTAACTGCACAGGAAAATGACGGTGCGTTTCACTACTCTAACTTCGGATCAGAAAGAAACCACTGATTCGCAGTGAAATTCAACTACTCGAATCAGTGAACTTGGCTGCGCTTAGAATCAGTGGAAAACCGCTGATTGTTTCAGTGGAAAAATTTCACTTATTGGATTAGTGACGAGAATATTTTTTCACTGGTTGAATAAGTGATGGCTGACTACAGTGGCGAAATAAATATTGTTTTTATAGCATGGAGCCAAATAATTACGTGAAATTAACATATTTACGATAGTTTTCTAATTATATTGCGCAATTTACCGTAATTACAAAAGTAAAGAAAGTTTCGGAGGTGGCCGTAATTAAACTCGCCCACCTTCCATCTTTAGGTCGCTACCTTGCCATCAGTGCTACCACACCAAGTTGAAAATTGAGAAGAAAATATATATGTTATAGTTTTGCCACGAAATCGTGAAGATTTAAATTGTATGTCCTTACTTTTCGTTTTTGGTTTGATTGGTACCGTTAGGATTGTTAAAACGAATAGTATATATGAGTGACCTCGCTTCATCACATTATAAACAGTTTAAATGAAAGACGTAAAAACGGAATGAAAGGCTATGTTTTCTTATTACCTCATAAAATGGCGTTTCGAAAGTGACGAAACACATTTTAAAAAGTGTCTTGTATTGGTTTTATAGGTTTATTAGTTGTTATTTCACTTGATACACTTTGATTAACGGTTATTTTTTAACGTCGTTTGACGGCCAATTCTGCACGCTGTTTAACTGATCTATCAGTCAAAAATAAACCACTGAGTAAACATAGTGAAAAAATGACCGATGAATCAGTGGAAAATGTCACTGAATCAATAAGTGGAGGAAATTTGGCATATTTTCAATGATTCATCAGTTAAATTAACTGAAGTGACTATTTAATCAGTCAGATACGCTTGACTGATTGAAACAGTAAAATTCTCACTGATTCATATTTAGGGTGCGAAACGTCCAAAATTCAATGCAGCACAGTTCTGACAACAGGAGATCTTAGCTTAAAAGACTGGAATAAGAAATTAAAGATGTACTTGGTTCAACATAGGAGAGCAAGGTATTAATAAGAACTTAATGACGTACGCCATTTCCGGCGGCGAGTATGATAATGACATGCATTTTGGTCTGGAGCAGTAGTGTATAGCAAGATTGTGACGTGTGGAACGTCCACTGTCACGGGTGAATGCTCAATTGCGTAAAACTAGGGTCCAAGGTTTTGTCCTCTTGGAAAATTATGAAATTTTAAAGTTAAAAATCTTCTTGTTCAAGCTTCTTTACATATAAGTGTTTGTGGCCACACTAGCCCGGAGGTAGGCGCTAACAATGGATTATCGGATTGTTTACACATTACTTTTGCAAGGATTATTTTCCTAAATTATTAGGTATGTCAAATGCAATATTCTCATCACGGACAATACACAACTCCAAAGACACCGCCACGTAAATGTCTCGTACTGATACTCCAACTGAACACCAGCTTGGGTGGGCGTTTCTACATATTTCCATATGGAGAGGCACCAAGGATGAAAATAGAGGGGAAGCAGGAACTCGACTGTTGGTGTTCTGCGTCACAGATATACACCATGAAAGCTATCAGGCGACTCGCACTCTAGTAAATTAACTGTAAAAAACTTTTAAAACCAACCTTTTATTTATAAATGCAGTAAATAATATAACAATATAAAAATATTTATAGTAGTTACAGAATTTGTAGAACGTGTATAAACTTTGTATACTGTAATTTGACTTGTCCAATATCTTTGTACAGCTAGGTGTTGAAATACTATATTACGGATGCAATAAAACAAACAAACAAACGTGGTCAAACAGCCGTAATAAATTTACTACAATTCGATATTTGTATCAATTTATATGTAGTATGTAAAAGCTTGGCGTGAATAGTTAAGAGCCTTACGCAATATATCTGCTTACTACGCCTGCCTAGATGAGCTGTACGCTCTATATTGCCAATAGTTAACAGCCTTACGCACGATATGTGCTTACTACGACTACGCAAATGAGGTATATATTCTATATTGTGAAATTTCACATTATTACTCAAGATATGTGCTTACTACGCTTACGCAAATGAGGTATACGTTCTATATTGCGCCAAGCTTTTATATACTAAATATAAATTGGTACAAAAATATCAAATTTTAGTAAAGTTTTATTACGGCTGTCCGACCATGTCGGTTTTTACACATCATTTATTTTTCACTTTTTTGTCTCAAAAATGTAGTCTCATACAATTTCACCATAACCACGCCACACAGATGTTTTTATAAACGCAATCGACTGATCTTGACGAGAGCTGTAGATTGAAACTTAAACAAGCGTCGTAGTTTCTCCTAGTCAAAAGTAACACTACGCGAAAGTTATGAGACGTGATGAAACGAACTCAAAATTTCGGTGCCCCATTCCTCCGCACGCGATGCTTCGTAGTCCTCACTCAACATAACATATTCTTTGATCCTTCGGCAATCGAGTGGTATAATTTAATTTTGAATGTAGACGATATATTCGGAGCTGCAATGCCAAACTGTATCCCCCGATTTTGTTATCATAGGATTTTCTGGATTGCTTCCCAATTTTATAGCAAATTTATAACGCATTCACGTCAAAACAATTAGTAAGACTATAAAGAATAAAAATGTGAAGTTAAATACTGGTGGCCCCTTACACACTTCGGGCTGCAACTTAAAGAACAGTAATGCGGTGCAGGCAGACTGAGCATAACCTACCGTAGTACTACTTTGTAAATGGTGGAAATCGGTTTTTTGGTCCCTGTGATTTGGCATAAAAAATTTTATTTTCTTATTTTATGCTATCGTACAAAATTTAAAAAAAAGAGGCTCTATATACAATGTGTATTAAGTCAGACTTCGGTAGACTTGCACACCACTTCCAAATCACTAGCCTGACTCACCAAAAATATTATACCTTACCAAATGATTTAAAGCAAAATATTAAACAAAACATGAGGTAAGCAAAAGCATCAATAAGGCTGTCTACTTATCATTCAATCATCAGTGTCAGACGCGAATGAATATGCCGACGAATGAGAAACATGGACAATGCCTATTTAATTACTCTTGTTATAATATTTGTAATAGCGAGAAAGTATTTTATCTTGTTTTTTAAACTTCCCCTAGCAAAATAACTACATCAGATACACTTTTCAAATAATCGCTATTTTTTTATTTGCACACAATATTTTTCTGTATGTGTCAGCGACCTACATGAACTTGGCTATCGAGCATAGCGTATTTCAGGTTGTTTTTGTGGTACTTTTGGGAAGAATACCCAAAGTATTGCCGTAACCATCTCAATACTTTCTCCTTACGTGCTGAGAAGTTTCAGGAGGATTGTTACAGGAAACTGGGAATAATAGTTAGTGTTGCGAAATTTTGTAAAATTTAAAATTTGTGTGGCTGTCACTACAGCGACAGCAATTACGATTCATGCATAACATGACATTTTTTATATTTGTATTACCAAGTAAAGCAATTTGTATTGCTTAAAAGATTATCTAAATTTTGTTATTTTTTTAAATGAAAGATTGAAGGTCTGTAATTATATTAATATTTTAATGTTCACATGTGGTGCGACTGTCTTGTGCATTGTATATTTACTTATAGACAATATTGTTAGAAATGTATTAAGGCGTAACGAAAGCCACCCCTCTTAAGTACAGCGTGACTACTTATGAGCCACTACGAGTCACATAATGGAGCACAGCTCGTGTGCCGCCTAATAATAGACAACATATGCAGCTCTCTCAGGGCTGACAAGCCAAGCGTGTGATGGGTACAAGGAAAACAACTTAGTGCAAGCGCGCTTTCACTCTGAAAAATATAAATGCATATTGGATAGACTGGAGGCAGGTGCTGCCGCTGGCGATGTGTGTTTATATCTCTCGTCGCCGCCATCTGTTAGTGTCTCCTCCACTCCCAGCCCACATTTCGCTTACGGTCAAGAAAAGCTCGGGCAGGCGACGCGAAACAAAATTTCTTTTAAACTTACATAAACCACTTGATGTGAATGATTCTCCAGGTCGCTTAAGAGCTTTTAAAGTCTTCCTGATGTATCATTTCGTCCTGGGAAATATATTATTCCCATTTAGATTCCTTTTCGCAACTGGATAACAATATGTGTCACTAGCCAAGATTTGCATTTAGGCTTTCAGGTTTGGATGGAGGAAAGGGTTGAAATTAAAATACACTTACATCTTCTAGTAAAGAAAAATTTTCTTGTAATAAATACCGTTGACCTTGTTTTATCAATCTAGTTAACAAAAATACTCATCGCAAAAAAAAGTACACAGTAAAGCAACAATAAAGCATAACAGAAACCACAATCAACTTTCTCATGAGTACCGTTCATTGTTTAAAGTGTATGTAACACAAAAAACAGAATATCACGCTGTTGCATTTTTTGAGATTTTTCACAGCGGCAATGTGAAATCATCCAGTCTGTGACTAATTATTTTTCTGACGTCACACTTAAATCAGACTTCTGAACTTGGAGAGTATTTATTCTGTTCGTAAAAAAATAAACTACATGTTGATACACGGAAAAAGAGTGACCTAATTTTGAAAACACAGCAATGTTTCCTAAAAAAATAATTAGCCAATGGAGCGAGTGTTTTTTTGTAAACCATCCTGGCGCGTAGTTTCAAAAGCTCCACATTCATGATGCAAGCAGTGTCCGCTCGTCACTCGGCACCGTCAATCAGAGCATCTCCGCGCACACGGTGAGATCATTGTAAGAGACAACGGACCACCTCCCTCCACAGCAGCAGCATAGCTACTGGTGCTAGTAGTGGTAGGCGAGGCGGCCAGGAGCAGCGCGGCCTCGTGGTGCGCAGTGCGCCTAACGGCGGCCGCGCGCACTTCACTCCTTGGGCCTGCCACCGCGGCGGGCGGGCGAGTTCACATGAAGCACTTGCCGCGGGTGGAGTTGGCCAGGGAGAAGTCCACCCCGGGGAAGGTGTTGGTGGTCGTGCCGTTGGCGGGCGAGGCCGCGTCATCCTTCATGCCCATCACTGCCAGACACACACAGCCACACGCGTGCATTTAGACATGGCGTCCGGCCAACGGCTGTAATAGACTATTCACGATGAAGTGAGCATTTTTGAAAGCCTTCTCATTTGGAATAATATTCAATAAATCTATTTTATTTTACCGTTAGACATTAACTTAGAGTATGGTAGGATATACATACTGTGTTTATTACTTACATGGCAATATTTATTTTAAAAGAGTATGCTTAAAGAATAAAAAAATGGACGAAAGAATACAGTAACTAGTGCCTCAAAAGTTCTCACTTTACCGTGAACAGCCTATACATACATTGCATTACTAGCAACAAGGAACACATTCCGACGCCATATTGGATTTGCATATTTTCCCCCATTACTTATGTTTGAGATTCATTTTTGAGATTCATTGTTGGGGTATAGAATACTTTTTAAGTTGTATTTAGAGACGAATATCGTTTGAGTTTTTGTGCTACTATTGCTTCCGTAGTCATTGTCACAAAATAATTCATAATTAATCCCCATATACTCCACGTGGCAAATATATAAAGGTACTGCATTGTTATTACAGATATTAAATAATCTGTGTGATGATCGATGTCTTGTCGAAGAAGAAATGAAGCTAAGTCATCGAATTTATTTATAATGGTATGAAATACCTATAGCAATTACGAAAAAACTGTCATTCCAAGTTCAGAAGTAAAACTCAATTTCAATAATGATTGCTGAATACGTTTTATGACTCAAAAACTGGTAGCACCCCAGTGATTTCTATCTCTCACTTGGTCTCAACTGCCATATTGAATTTTCCATTTATGTGCCATAACCAGTGTGAGAACAGTTTTTTATGCTAATCTCATTACAATTTGAGCCGTAATCACTTCCTTATGCTACCTGCAGTCAGTTAATGACAAATACATGTTTTTCACGGTAAACTAAGTACCTTTGAAAGCATTGCTTATTAAAGTCTACATTTGTTACACATTGCGTATTTTTCTACCTTGTGTAAACTTGATATTGACATGGGTTCCATTCGTCGGTCACGCGAAAGTGTAAAATTTTCGAAAAGTTAATATTTAAAAGTTTTTCTTATTGTTTGACTAATATGCATTAAAACCAACGAAAAGCAAAATAAGTAATTTCAGTATTCACAAATGTTTAGCCGCGACTTTTAATTTAACAACAATACGTGGAACTACTTCCCTCCGTTGTTATAGGCTGTTCACGGTAAAGTGAGCACTTTTGAGGACCTAGTTACTTTTTCCTTTCAGCCAGTTTTTATCCAACCACCTTTTTTTTAAAAAATAAATATTGGCATGTAAGTAATAAACACAGTGTGTATAATATACTGCGCTCGGAAGTTAACGTTTAAGGCTAAAATAAAATATATTTATTGACTATTCCAAATGAGGGGACTTTCAAATGTGCTCACTTGACCGAAAATAGCTTATACCAACTTTACAACACGGATGCCACTCACTGGGCTCATCAAAATATATGCATGTAGGGGCAGTAACATTTCAAGATTAAAACAGGGTAACATTTTTCAAATGTTAATTTTAAATGTGCAGAGTTAGACGTGAACAGCCTTTATACGATCAAAATGACCGTTGCCATCATACATTGACATAATCTATCACTGACGAAAAAGTCCCTTTCTTACAAATCAGCCAATCAGTGCCAGTATTCCTATCGTCTTACACTGTAGTAGCTGATCGATGCGCCGCTGCCCATGCATCGTATCACACTTGGGATGTATCCTATCCTACTATATAAGTAGACGATCTCTGTCTGTCTGTGCGTCTTTAATACCTCTAAGTCCCTTGAAACTCAACAGAAGTTCTTCAAATTTTGCAGAGCGAATCCTCAGGGTAAAATACAGGTCAAATTCGAATTTCAGCAAGATCAGATTACGCAATCATTACCTTTTTACCCTAAAAACTAATTTTTAAATTACTTTTATCCTATGAAAGTTTTGTATTAATGCCTAGAGAATATTGCATAGAGATATGAAGGTAATGGAATATAATTTTTATTTACTTTAAATGTCACGCTTCAATGTTGAGTTAAATAAGTGGGGCCACAGTGGTCAAGTGGCTAGAGCGACTCCAAGTGGGGCTGCAGTGGCTTAGTGGATATAACTATATCAAGCGGGGCCGTAGTGGCCCAGTTGATAGATATATATCAAATAGGGCCCCAGTGGCCAAGTGGCTAGAGCGATTCCTAGTGGGGCCTTAGTGGTTCAGTGGATAGAGTGATTACAAGTGGGGCCGCAGTGGCTTAGTGGATAGAACAATATCCAATGTTGAGTTAATTTCACATCATTTGTAACATCGTAACTGTTTTAGGCACGTGACAATACTAAAAAAAGTCACGGGCTGGGCCCCTAGTTTGTAAATTAGCGGCCGTTTGATTAAGTTTTAACGGTATGAAGTTGTAATATTATAAAACAAAGTATCTAACAGTACCATTTTCCTAAAAAAGTTTTTACCAGGTCTTAATAAACTACGAGGTGACGGTGATGTAATTAATGCTCTTTCCTTGCGGCAACAATTTCCCTTCGTGGAAACACATCAGTTTTATGTATTTTAACTTTATCATGTTTTATATATATTTTATTATTTAGTTTGTTTTTTTTAGTTATAATTCAATTTTAGATACATATTACAGAATAATGTGCTTCTTCTCTGAGCATGGTTTAAATTTGTATTAAAAATTTTTATCTACCAAGCATTACTCCGAAAAAATCAAATGTACTACAATTTATTCGATACCCAAGTGTGTTAGTTATCAGATTATTTGATTATTTCATTTTTCATCTTAAGGGTGCTAATCCATAGCCTATGTTTACAGGCACAGAATAACTGTCACATCCTTTTTAGAACGTGTAAACTCATTGTAAAGTCTGTGGTCAGTACAAGTAACGCGTTTGTAACATAGTCAAATTAAGTGAATGTTTAGTGGACTAAACATTTAATAAAAACGCATTTATCATGATCCAAATTCACAAACAACAGTTACTGTTTATAAAACAGCACCCACAGAGAAAAATATGTATGCTGTACATTATTAAATACTTATCAAAGGGAAAATGCTGTATTACTATAATTTTTTAGGAAATACACGTGATGAAGTAACGCACAACATACGAGCAGTATTTATAGAACTAATTAAGAATTAATTAAAATTTTAAAAAATTGTTTTATTAAATATATGCATTTATGTAACAGAAACCTTGACCGTGCTGAAATTCATTTCAAGCTTTATTAAAATGAAAACTACACCCCTTTATATTATTGAAGTGTAGTGCATACATAAAGTTAGGAAGCGTTTAGTCTTCGCGAGCTTCTATTTTAATCAAATCCGTCAAAAACCTAGATAAAGTTTTAAATTGTTTTTGACAATATTATTTTTTCGCAAGCATTTTTCGAAACTTGTGCATGATATGCATCTTAACTTACTGGAATATTTCTAATTAATCTTACACAGAACCCTCACTCCTTCAATGAAAGAAAATGGAATTTTTAAAATTATTTTACCACGGTATAGATACACTGAACTGGTGTAACATTAATGAACAGAATATATGTGTGAAAACTGACAAAAGTTCACGTGCTCCGCTTGACTTTCAGTAACCCAGAAACTCTTGTCATCTTTGTCTTTATTTCTCTGTGCATAAGAGCGCGGCGTAAAACGCAACACTGTTTACTTATTCTGAGGTGAAGACAGAGTAAGTATTTATATAAATGCACCAGACTTTGCAGAGAAACTGTATGCCAAGAGAGAGAGAGAGAGAGAGAGAGAGAGAGAGAGAGAGAGAGAGAGAGAGAGAGAGAGAGAGAGAGTGTGTGTGTGTGTGTGTGCACGACACCCTGAACAACTGGAAATTCAAAACATTCAGAATGCTGAGTAGTCTGTCCTGAATAACTGAAACAATTCCTTTGCGTAACGTATACACCAAAGTAAATACCAGAAGAAATACGAAGAACTATTGCGTTTCGTCCAGCGATGAAGAACAGACATCGGTAAGTAAAGGGCCAGAAAGTTTTACAGAAGAAATAAATATTTGTAATGAGTTTGCATGATTGAACCTTTAACAAGATTTTGCCCAGTAAGAAGATAGCCGTATATGTTTCGAGCCGTTATACAACGTGGAAGTAAAGCAGGTTTTCTCGGCTGACTTGCGTTTCGTCTAACAGAATTAAATGCACTAGAGCGACGCTATTTCAATCAACGTTCTTTATTGTTGACATTACTGTATACACAACGGACCAACTCAGGGTCGCTTGACGCAGTAAACGTGGACTCGCAACCATCCGTCAGTCACCCGTCTGTCAGGGGGTCACGTGATCTTCGACCAATCGCAGGGCAACTTTTTTTTTTTTTTCTATCTGTCAATCCGTCAAATATTTCTCAAACTTTAATTTTCGACGGACCGACGGATGGGCCACCGCCTTCTGACGACATTCCGTAAACGCAAATGCAACACTTTGAAATAAAAAACAAGGCGGTGGATATGTGTTTATTTATCTTGGGGATAAATTCAGAAATTTAAAACGTTAACAATAAGTCAGTATAAATTTCTATCACGCAAAAAATTTTATTCCCCAAAATATTTTTCTCTTTAAGATGTATTTCCGACCAAAATATACCTTCTACGAAACTAAGATCGCGACATTAAGTTGCCACGCTGAAATTTTGCCGGACAGACGATGGATTTATGTGAGTCGCTCTCAACTGACGGACGAAAGAACTGTCGGATGACTGACTGACTGACAGACGGGCCACTGACGGGTGTGACGGATAGTTGTGAGTCCAGCTTAAGTCACCTGCGGAGTGACCAAAATGTACTGCGATATCATGTCCCTCAGATTTTCTGCCAAAAGCAAAATAATAAAAATAATGATAATAATAATTCTTTCGTTTACATCGTTATGTTATACCTCAAGTTTCATGCAAGCATTAAGGCTACAGAATGTCTTCGTTTCCGCGTCATAATTTCATTTTCAAAGGTATTGTTGGAAGTGTTTGATTATAGAAAATGTACAGTTACCAATTTGTTTTTAATACGTTTGTATCTAATATTCATTGCGTGCTATTTCCTGCCTACAAAAATGCAGGAAATTATTGATAAAGGCTATTCACGGTAAAATGATCACTTTTGAAAGCCCTGATTATGATCTGTTTGTGTGCATGTTGTGTATTCTTCCGCCTTATATAAAATTAGCATTGTCATGGGCCTCTTCGCTTTATTCACGCGTAGGTCGAGTGAAACTCTGAAATTATTAGAAAAGTAAATTTTCTACAAATCTGCTCATTTTTACACTTCGATGTTAAAAACAACAGACGAAAGAAATAATTTAAATTGACACAAATGGTTACCTAACACTTTTTATTCGACGTTTAGATATGGAACTACTTTCCATCCACCGTCACCAACTTTACTGGGTGCATGTCACTCAGTGCGTCCGTTATAATATATGCAGGCAGGAGCAGTGAGTTTTTTTCCAATGCTGATTTCAAAAGTGTTCCCTTTATCATGAACAGTATTTATAAGAATATTACTGACTTTTTACAACAAGCGGATAGTATACAATTAAAATTACGCACATAAACATTAAAGAACCCGTAGAATGTACATTTTGTATAACCGTACATCGTCAGTAATTACCTACTATGGATCAAAACTACAACGCGAAAACGAAGAATTTCTGCAAAGAGGTGAAGCGGAGCCTTTAGAACCCTTCTTCCTAATAAAGTATTTCAAACGCCTCAAGTGTTACGTTGTGATTGAAAAAAAAAAAAAAAAAAAAATACAAACAAGCTTCGCGCGTCTTCTATTTTCTCAGAATTTTAAGCGGTGATTTAAGACTAGTGAGCACTTTAGAAATCATCCCTAGAAAAAAGGTCACTGCTCCTATCTGCATATGTTTTAACGGTCGCACTGAGTGACATGCGCCCAGTAAAGTTGGTAACGATGGATAGAATGTATAGTTCCATTTATAAATGTGGAATAAAAAGTATTAAATAACCATTTGTGATAGCTTAAATTATTTTTTCCGCTTTCTGTTTTTTTAAATGCACGGAAGTTTAAAAATTAGCAGATTTGTAACATATTTAATTATGTACTAATTTCACAGTTTCTCTTGACCGGCGCATGAATTAAGTGATGAGGCCGATGGCAATGTTTATATTATATGAGGGTGGAAGAATACTCATCGTGGAAACAAGCATATCTTAACGCAGGGCTTTCAAAAGCGCTCATTTTACCGTGAACAGCCTTATTTATATACAATGAGAGCCGTGTGAGAAGTAGAGCTAAGGCGCGTGTACTCACTGTCTGGCCAGTAGGGGTAGCGCATGGCGTCCGTGGCGGAGTCGTGTCGCCTACTGCATGGAGAGAAGCTGGACACGAACCCGGTACTGCTGCTGGTCGTCACACCTGCGCAACACAAGACTCACATTAGCTTCGTACAGGCCGGCCACGCCTCAGCGGCGCTTTCTTCCCTCCAGCAGCTCAGGCCAACACACGTAGCAGTACGTGGATCGACCATACACTAAATACGAGGTAGACTGCTTATTCGTCTTCTGCACATGTAACCAACGTCGACCTACCCCAAAGGAACCACGGTCATATGACCAACACAACTGCCAAAGTCACGTGGTCAACAGTGATGCAAGTGTTTATATCTTAATTTTTAAATGACAAGCAGCATTACATGAATAAAATACTTTTACCAATTTTAATTTAATCAAACTGCATTATAAATTAATTAGACGAATTATAAGTACATTTAAAAGCATTTTTTACACATAAGTTTTCTAACCTAAAATCCAAACCATGCCGTTTTCGCTAGACGTGTTGGCAGAAAGCAGTTCAATGTTGGGACACGGAGACTGGTTGTGCGCGCCAGCGAGATCGGTCTACCTCATCTTTAAGCCTGGTTCACATATACGCCGATCATTCCGAACAGATAGAGCGGAAATCTAGAACAGTCAATCAGAAGCGCAAGTCGCGCAGAAACCGAGGACGGCTTCTGATGGGCTGTTCTAGATTTCCGCTCTGTCTGTTCGGCGTGATCGGCGTACATGCATTAGTCTATGTGATCTACGTAGCTGTGGTTTAATGCGCATGCGTTTGTGGACGACAGCCATTGCTGCGCATGCGCGTACGTCCATCGTTTTTTAATTAACGTATTACCCATGGAGTTATTAGTCTATGGAGTTGAAACCGAGACACGAAAGCTAATCCGAAAATGAAAGACAAGGACAGGGCTAGTAGTGGCAAAAAGGTGCATGTTTTACATTGCTTACTATGTAACTTTTGCCACTCATAATATGGCGGCTGACGTAAACAATCGGGCTGCTCATGCGCAGTTGAAATAAGTCAGACAAGGCATCGACTTCACTCGATAAACGTGGAGAATATAGGCTGTTGCCACTCCATCATCTATTACCTCCATGGTATTACCCCAACTAACATTAATTCTACTCAGGTTACTACCGAAACGTGTTTTCTTACAGAAGAGTGTGGCATCGGGACAATTTCCGCTTAATTGCGCGGTGTTCCAAAAGGTAGCTACGTACGTATATTATAAAAGAGTGATTTAGTGAAAAGATTTGGGTGGTTCTTGAGATTGAGAGCCGATGAGGGTGAAGCGAGGTGAATATGGAGCGGCACCGGAATGAGAGGGCGGTGGAAACGGGAGATACCCGAGAAGACCCACCGACCATCTGCATCGTCCGGCACGATTCCCACTTGCGAAAATCCGGTGATCCTGCCTGGGATTGAGCCCGATTCGCCTTGGTGGGAGGCGAGCGTGCTAATCGCTCAGCCACCGTGACCCCGAGTGAGACAGAGGTGTACGTCCAAGGTCAAAAAGCGAGAGAGCGATACGGGCGACACTCCCACGCGGGCCTAGTGCCTCATCGCTCGTACACGCAAGGCGTGCAGAGTTTCCGTCGTAACGTTGTAGTGTGCAAATCAGATCTGTAACAGTGGGACTTTATTACACGACTTGAAAGCCCACAGATTATATTACGCCCGTATCTTTGTACCTTTCTCTTACTGCGTAAGGAAACTGCATAGGCAAACTTTAAAAATGCGATATTTGACCATTTTCAGGAATATGTTTCTCTAAGAATACATTTAATATGACAAAATTAAAAAAATAGGGGCATAGATATTTTTTTAAAAATTTTTTCTGTCAAAATGTTTTTGCAGAACATTTATTTACCGAGATACACGTATTAGCGAACAATTATCTCACAGAAAATGTTTCAGTTCATCCTACTCTTAAACAGCTTCTGTTAAAATTAATAAAATCAGAAGCCCGTCCGAGATTTGAAACGAGATCGCTTGCGGCCAAGCGCAGCGCTCTAGCAACCTCAGCTAAAGTGAATACCTATTAGTAGGAATGTTTTCGAATATTTCGAATACTGGTCAACGTGCGCAAACAAATATTTAAAGTATTACAGCTTTACCTTTAAGGTTCCTGTTAAATTTGTTTTATTCCGATGTTTATACCGATATTAAAAATCAATAAATGCACAAACAAACACTTTTGCTATCCTAATTGTTACAAAAAAAAATAGAAACGAAATCTGAAGATGTATTTCTGAACGAAGGCAATCAAATGAGATACCAAACAAATATACCGAGTTGTTTGAACAAAAGATTTTGTAGACAGTATAATTTATTTTAGCCCACACATACGTTTTGTTAATGCAAACGTGTATTTTGATAGCTGAACAAAATTAATTTTGCTGGTTTTCAAGATTTTTACTCGACAAAATATTTTGTTGGGGCAACTAAATGTATTTTCGGCCCTTTTCGGCCCTCGAGTAACCTCGGGCCCTTTTCGGCCCGAGGTTACTCGAGCGTAGCGCGCGGATGTGGGTGATCTTAGTTCGAGGCTCGGTCAAACTTGTTAACTCGTTCTTTTTATATCAGCCCAAACTGCTTAATGTACATGGAGCCAAACAAATATTTACTTGCACCAACCAAATATTTGCCTGGGGGCAACAAAATGAGAAAAACGAAATAATTTGGTTTCAGCAACAAAATTCATTGCCCCTATACAAACAAATAATTTGACATGCACCAAACAAATCGTGTTTGATTCAACAGAACCTTTTTCCCGGCGTGCCTTCCAACATATCAGTCTTCGTCAAGTAACCAAGTTCCCGGACTTCGTAGCCGGAAGCACGAAACTTCCGGAGTGTTTTGTTCCAGCATAATGTTCAAAAGTTGCGATACATCTCCATAGTTCCGTAGAGCCCTAGGTCTTGTGAAATTCTACATTACCCGAGTAACATGGAAGATATGTTCACGGCTGAAACCCGAAAATTTTCGTTGTTCCGTCCAGGATGATACAAGTACAGCTAAGTAAAATCAATTTCAACACAAATCACGTTAAACAGGCGCGTCTGCGATATAAATAAACATACATTATTTGCCACAGATTCTCTAAAACTGTAGGCAGGGATAATTAATCTAATGGAAGCAAGTTTTTCTATTATATAAAATCATCGAGTATGATACATTTTACAATAAAAATGATTTATTTAATGAAATAACGCTTCAATATTTCAGAACAAAAATCCTTAAAAGAGACCATATTTACGGAAAGGGCTGCAAAAAAACAGACAACCATCCATAATTTTAGAAAATCATCTGCAAAAATGTCGCGAACAATTTTTGTAATAAGATTTATAGTTAAATATTTGTAGTAATGAAGTTACAAACAGTCGCCTACTCTGACACGCGATAACAGGACTGACTGCGACGAGGGAGCTGACACTTACCTAGTGATGAGCCAAGCTGGTTGTACCCGTTCATGGTGGGAATCTGCATCGACTGCATCGGCTGCAGCTGAAACACACAGTAAACAGCGTGATCACACCTCAGGTTCGCTGCTGCGTCTACATTTATCACCACTCAGCAAATTTATCGAAATATAATTTATTTAATGCTTAGTTTTCTGACATTTCCAATAAACACGGCTACCTTCAAATTGTCAGACGGCTTCCACGAACGTCATATTTATCAGCTGAATATTTTTTATGCGTGTCAAAACTTTACTTGCATAGTTGCCTTTCTGATGTTTGAAAGAAAACCTAATCGGCGAGGTTACACAATTTATACATCGTCGCTGACATTCGAGAATATTGCTACAATTTTCGTATATACTGTATGTTATGTGCAACTCGTCTATTTCAATGACTATTTATTCGGATCGGATAAGATATATACATTTTTTTTGTAAAGCCTAAGTATCTGTAACCATGGTCGGAAACATCTCACATGCTAACTTAATACCACATCGGCAGAGGAAAATGTAAGACTAAAATGTAGGCTCCCGCCAAGGCGAACCGGGTTCGAATTTCGATGACGTCGCTCGCGGATTTTCGCATGTGGGAATCGAGCAGGACGATGCCGCTGGTCAGCGGGTTTCCTCGGGGGTCTCCCGTTTCCCCCCGCCTTTGCAATCCGGCACTGTTCCACACTCACCTCACTTCACCTCCATTGGCTCCCAAGACCCTGATATTAAAAGCAGCCCACACCTCTCCATACTCTCTCTCTCTCTCTCTCTCTCGTATTTAAGATGTACGTATAGCTGGTAAGCACGCATACCCTGAAAAATATAAAGATGGAAAGCATTTTTTTTTTTACAACTTTCCGAATGGATTGAAAATGACTCTTTTGTAGGTGCGACGAAGGCGGAGCATTTGAAATCCCGGCCTTGTCTGCGGTAGGTTCTGCTCCCAAATTTTGCTTGTAACAACAGGATGGATAGAAATTACCCTCCCCCCCTCGCTTGCCTCTCGCTGCTTGAGGCTTTACAAGCAAGGCTGTTAGGAAAATGAAATGCATCTGTAAGAAAATATTTTACGCAATGCCAAGCGAAGCAAAAATCGACCCGTTTGCTCATTTCCGTCATCACATTTCATTGGTTACATATTTCTAATCTAGCAAAAAAAGTTTTGCCAAAAATATTTCTTTAATCAATCCTTTAATGTTCCACGTAAAATTGGCGGGCATGCAAGGTGAGTGTATTCATTCCGATCTGGCAGGGAAGGACATTAATAAACAATAACAACACGGTTTTTCTGTCAATTGAGATGCACTGAAGTCAGGACAGAAAACCGGATACCAAACAGCGAGAATCATGTAGGTCTAAATATGTATAGGGTGTTCACGGTAAACTGGACACGTTTTAGAGGCCATGCTTAGGATATACTTACATATAGCTGTTCACGATAAAATTAGCACACTTTTGAAAGTCTTGTATGTACGTTGCGTATTCTTCCGCCTTACATAAAATTAACATTGTCACGGGCCTCATCACTTTATTCATGCGTCGGTCAAGTGAAACTGTGAAATTGTTAGAGTAGTAAATATGTTGCAAATCTGCTCATTTTTACACTTTGACATATGAAAAAAAAAACTGAAATTAAAAGAAATCATTCAAGTTATTACAAATTGTTACTTAGCACTTTTTATTCGACTTTAAGATATGAAACTACTTTCCCTCCATCGCACCAACATGTCACTCAGTGAGCCCGTTAAAATATATGCCACGTAGGAGCAGTGAAATTTTTCTAAGGTTAATTAAAAAAACACTCACTTCATCGTGGACAGCCTTTACACATGATGTATTATTACACCATATGTAAAATTATTATTACCATAGGTCTGAGCACTTTATTCGTGCGTCGGTCAAGTGAAACTGAAAAACTACCTACCATAAAAGTAAATAATTACAAATCTGCTAATTTCCATACGTATGCGCGTGAAAGAAAAAAGCAGAAGCTGAAGAAGTCATTTCAGTATTCACAAATGTTTACCTGACATTTTTAGTCCGGCGTTGACATGGAACCACTTTCCCCCCGCCGTCGTTACCAACTTTGCTGGGCGCGTGTTGCAAGTCGGTGTACTAATTATAATTTTTGCAGATATAGGCAATTCACTGTAAAGTAAGCACTTTTTAAGGCCCTGCTAAATTTTTCCTTTCGATTAATTTCTTCCTTTCCGCCACTTTTTCATGAAAACATTGCTATATGTTTAATAATCACAGTGTATACATCTCATCACTCTCAAAAGTTAACGACTGAGACTGCAATAAAAAATATTTATTAGGGGTTAATGTCTTTGGGAGGGCCTTAAAAAGTGCTCACTTTACCATGAACAGCATATAGGGACAGTGACATTTCTTGAAGGTTGAATTCAAAAGTGCTCAGTTGACCGTTGAGAGCAAGTGACATTTGAGAGAACTAAAGCGATGACTGTAGCGTGCGAGCAGCAGCGTGGTGAGGGGGATCGTGCTGCAGTGGGGTAGAGGCGCTGGAGCAGTGGCGCCAGACCACGCCCAGCGGGGCAGGCGCCGCCCAGACGCCCGCCATAGGCGCCGCCTGGCGTCCATGGCAACCGCGCAGGCCCGGGGCACAGTACCCTCCACACCCTCCCTGCTATCCTGACGCTGCACATGCGTACTTAGGGCTTCAAAGCTGAGTTCACAACCACCCCCCGCACTCGACAGTCAGTCACCCTCTGTATTTTCGTCCGTCAGTTGAAAGCGACTCACAACAATCCGTCATCCATAGATCCTTCTGTTCGACAAAATTCCAGGGTGACGACATAGTAATCTTTCTTTCGTAGAAGGTATGTTTTGGTTGGAAATATGTTTTTAAGAGACAAAGATTTTAGGGGGTTAATTTCTTTACGCGATAAAAATTGTTTACGTTTTAAGTTCCTGGATTTACCACCAAGATAAATAAGTACCTATCCACCGCCTTGCATTTTATTTCAAAGTGAGTATTCGCATCTATAGAATGTCGTCAGAAGGCGGTGGCCGATCCGTCGGATCCATCGAAAGTTAAAGTTTGAGATATATTTGACGGTTGAAGATCACGCGACCGCCTGACGGATGGTCGTGAGTCCACCTTAAAGCCCTCGCCTAACTGGGCCTTTCCCCCGCGTTTGAGGCCGAGAATCGCGGGAACGATAAGAGCGACAATGCTACGAGCATCGAGTACGTCGTCGCCGCTAAGCGCAAGGCTCTGAACTGGCGTGCTGTGTTCTAGTCGCACTGTGTATATCTATGGGACTTTCAGCGATTACACTATTATTTTGTTGGATGAAAGTCTGCAGGAAGATCCTATGCAGGGCCCTAGATTAGTTCTGTGTGTATCAGATGCTTGTATTTAAAGAATGTATCTAGAAGTCAATTTCACATCAAAGGAATAATGATAATAATTGCACGAGTTTGTGGCGATGTAGATATTGTACCATATGCCTTAGCGGCTTGTTCATCCTGTTGTGTAAATACCTCATTTCCAACAGCAAAGTATGTAATTCCATCAACAGCACAATATTGATATATTTTCGAGACCATATTTGTACTTCCTGTAATGCCTGTCGTCTGCTAGCAGTGGACAAGCAGCGATTATTTTCCCGCTACAATCACTGCACGATTGCTGCGCCGCGTCGCCGGCGCGGCTGAACGACATGCAACATAAATATTGCTGCTACAGCGCTTTGACCGCTGAACTTGCCCGTTGTTTCTTACTGTTTTGCGGTGTGACTTAACGAACGAATGAATATTCATGTTTAGAGTCTTGGCAACGTTAATTGTCGCGTGCGGAGGAAGAATACGCAATGGGCTGTAAGGAAAAAAAAACAAGCAGATATTTAAAAAAATATTCGGTCATCTGTGAACCAGCTTTAAATATGATAGCCACTTTCACGAGTGGCAAGGCGCTGGGAAGAGAAAGCTCCAGGAAGAATGAGCTGATGCTCTTTTTCGTCCCGAATGTCAAGCGAATAAGGCGAGTCGAAGTTTATTTAATAATGGGAAATTCGCTGGAAAACTCGTGAAAATATTTATTTATTCCGATCCTTTATGTTATACCGAGTCAGACATGATTGTAATCAGAGTTATTGTAGCCTACATTGAATTAATTATAATGATACTAGCGACCCGCCCCGGCCTCGCTCGGGTGAGATTTTAGAATTTGGTTACTGTGGGTCATTCTTGAAAGATAAACGTATGCTGTCGCGGGCTTTATTGTAGGCCCTTTTTGAGATCTATAATTCTGTAGTACATTTTGGCTTATCTTTTATGGTTTAGTCAGCATAAGCCATGTAAGCCCCCGAAAAGCGGCTTTTTCCGACTTCATTATAAAATGGTCGACATTTTTCTTTTATCCCTACATTAAATATTAATGTACTATGTATATATAAGAATTTCTTGAGGAAGGTTTATATATATAATTATATATAAACCTTCCTCAAGAAATTCTTTAAATAATGGTGAAAACACATCAAAATCCATCAGGTAGTTTAGAAGCCTTATCCGAATACACAGACACACACCGCCGGGCGACTTTGTTTTATACCTACTGTACTACGTGTGCGAGAGCAAATCAAATGAACAGTGTTTGCCGGTGAATACAGATTTTGTCTGTTTCGCATATTTCAAAGGAGGATAACTAGTTATTATGTGCCTATGTATATATGTTCGTCGGAGGAGGTAGTAAAATAACCGACTATTTATTTGAGATACGCAATCATTCGTATCAACAGTCAAACTGAGCTGGTCGGGACAACAAAATACTTGCGTAGGTAAAAATTACAGATAGAGAAATATTCGCAAGAGCTGACATCAAAAAATAACAGGGGAGCAATTTTTATACGCTGTGAAAAGACATTTTAATCCCTGAAATAATTATTTAATAGAATTTTCAATGCTGCTGTTATTGTGAATTTCGGCTGACCATAGAGTGAAACGTACCTACGACGAAAAACAGCCCACGCATTCATGGCTCACATGTGATTCGAGCCTGACAACAAACGGTCCGAGGGTACAATACCTTGATGTTTCTTTCTTAGACTATGGAAGTCTTCATAACTTGTTGAAGATAGTAAAGAAGAGGTTAGAGAGAAGAGACAGTAGGGCAATGTTAAGTAAACCATTTTATGAAAGTTGTTTTCATACAAGATTCCCAGTACGCTCAGTATGTTTAGGAACAATACTGCCGAGTACGTAAACGAATGTATTCCACGTAGATTTTCACGTACCACAGTCTTCCACAAATAATCTAAGAGGCGATAAGACTTCTCCATTTAACTTCTTGAGGCATGGAATTATTGATAGGTACCAAATATCCCCTGTTCTGTCAACTGTCATACCATAGCGATCACAAACACCAAGAACCTGAGAGAGGAGTAGAAAATTTCAAAAATAATACTACAATTGCACTGACTCTTGTACGGCATTTATGCCAATACAAATTACGTAAACAAATACAGCTTACAATATTCCCACGTCAGCAGGCACGTCGCTAATGTCTGAGACATGCCCTGAAGATAAGAATCAGTCCTTCCTCTTCTCTTTAAGGTTGAAGTAAAGCAACTGCCTATGGAGCACTGCACCCGACTATACAACGTGAAGAACTCATAAAAAAAAGTGGTACAGACACTATAAAAATTGTCAGAAAAGTGCGATTTATGCTGTATATGAAAGGAGAATGTATATATTTTGCAACATTATAAAATATTTTAGTAAAATATACTTTTTAAGTGTAAAAAAAATATCGATTAAAATAGTCTGTATTTCTAACCAAATTTAAGCATATTTCCATTCTGGATGCCTCACAAAAATTTGCAAGAAAATCTTCGTCATGAAATATCGTCATAATGTTTACTATGATTGTGTGTAAGAAAATTGTAATAACAATGTAGGAAATAATTTTTATAGTTGATTTTACGTGCGTCCATTTGTCACAAACATTTGCGGCTAAAACTGAAGTAAATAAAGTTAATTACAAAATTGATATGATACATTATTACTATGATTTTATTACACATAGTCACAGTGAATATTATGATGATCTTTCTTGAACATTTCCTTGTAAATTCTGCTTTCCGAAGCATCCAAAACGGAAATGCGCTGAAATTTGGTTAAAAATATGGACTCTATAGATCGATTAATTTTTTACATTTAAAAATTATATTTCAGAAAATATTTTATAATGTTGGAAAATATATACATTCTTCTTTCATATACAACATAAATCACACTTTTCTGACCATTTTTATGGTGTCTGTACTAATTTTTTATTGAGTTCTTCACACTGTATAGTCGGGTGCAGTGATCCATAGACAGTTGCTTTACTTCAACCTTTAGCGAAATATTAGAGTGTGGCTAGCCAGAGCGTACTCGCACCTGTGTCTGCAGCTGCGAGTAGGGCTGGGGTGCGAAGGGTTGGCTGCCCTGGCGGCCGCCGCAGCGGCAGCGTTGACCGCTTGGCAGGACGGGTAGGGCGGCTGAACTCCGGGGAAGTTCCACGCCGTACTGTCAACACACACACACACACACAGCCAACTCATTTACACACGTCGAAACTTACACACATATGAAGTACATGTTAGGTATGATTAAACAGCATCTTTCGGTACTTATACTTATTTATCAGAGAGGCAACTGCTAAAGGATGTTTACGGTAAATTGAGCACTTTTCAAAGTCCTGATTAATATATACTTGAACGCGCATAGCGTATTCTTCTAGAATATGAACAACTAACATTGGCATGGTCCTGATCACTTTATTCATGAGTAGGTCAAGTGAAACTGTGAACGTATTACCTAAGTCAATATTTTAAAAATCTGCCAATAGTTATACTTATAAAGTCACATTTTTTAAAAGTTGATTTCAAAGTGCTCACTTTATCGTGAACAGCCTTTAGCATTCACGAATACAAGCGAAGTGAGCACGCACTATACAAATATTAAATATATTGATAAATTCTACAGAAATCGTAGTAAGCAGTAAACATTTTAATGTAGTAACCATGCCAAAAGTAACGCATTTTCAGTATATGGAATAGAAAAACGGCATCTCATTAAGGCAGGCGTCACAATCAATTTCTCAAATATGTCTACCGATTTTTCGACTTTCGTAAATTTTGTGAACCTGCATTACTTATTCTGTACCCCTCTTCGGCTCCCAAGACAAAGTAATCGAGAAATCTATCGAGCAACACTGTGCTTTTTTGGCTTAACTCCATTCACTGTTGCTTCCAGCTTTTCTGAAGCCCTGCTAAAGTTCTACTTAATTTTCATAGAATTTGTAGGCTTTAATGGCGAAACTTGTAAAATACTGCATCCTCTGACAGGATGGCAATATGTGTAAGATTAGCATAACACCATTAGTGAACAAATCGTATATCCGTACATTACCCAGTCAGGTATCTTCCTTCACTGAGACCAGATCCACTTTCATCAAGATCAACATTGCACTATTTGAAAGACTGGTCGAGCAGTGTGCCTCCAAAAGAATCGGAATAATATGATAAATATTCTAACAGACTGATTATTAAATAAGGTGCGTCGTAATGACGATGTTTTTGGAAGGCGTATTGTAGTTTTAAACAATTTTGAACAACTGAAAGTATTTCCACCCTTCTGGCAATTATGAAGTTTCTCCTCATTTTCAAGTAACAATTAGTAGTACATTGTGTGCTATATGCAATTAATATTCTCCATAGTTTTGTCTAAAACTGAAGAAAATGTTCTTGCATTATTTTGTATACTAGACTGCATCATGCCTATTACACGAATGACACGTCTAATTCGGGTTTCCGAACATTCAGGCAAAATTTAAAATTTCTTCTATAATCAAATCCCAACCATTTTACTTTACACGATCAGTCAGTATCGCGCCATTATTTTATACAGAGGTCTGCAAATTGCACCCTACTGCCATTACTAACTTATAAAAAGCAGAAATTATAAATTCATGAGGTATAATCATATATATATATATATATATATATATATATATATATATATATATATATATATATGTGTGTGTGTGTGTGTGTGTGTGTGTGTGTGTGTGTGCATATATATAATATAATGAATACTCACGAGTTTTCCCATCTGTGATTATGACCTTTTATTTATTTTTAGCAGTATTTAATTTCCACACTGTATGTGCCATTCCCATCGCATCTGTCTTCAGAAAGGGAGAGCTGACATTTTGACGAAAGCAACGGCAAACGCTGATTTCAGGAAGCCTTTTTCAGTTCAAGATGTTAGTGAGGCCCAAGTCAGTCTCCCATATACTGGCTCATCGAACAAGAATTTATAGCGTCGAAAATTTGTTATATATTTAGTTGTTTGTTTTACCGGAATGTCGAAGAAGAATGAAAGTTTGTAAGAAAAGGAACGGCAGAAACTTTCACCTTCAAGGTGTTGCAGTGGAAGCTTGGCGTCTAGTATGTGCTGTCAGTCCCAACTCCTGCATCTGTAGTGATATTGCGATTGTGTAGCAGAAAGCGCAGTGCGTTCTGTAACTCGCGCAGGTCAACTCAGTACTGTCTGTAGAAAGTAATTTTACATCTTAGACCTACTTGTTGTTGATTTTTAAAGTTTGTACAAAACTGGTACCGTGAAGGAAAATAAATCGCCATGCTGCCCAAGAACATGAACAGAGAACATAACAGCTTTTGTTATCTTTTGTGCGCAGTTCTAAAATGTTGATTCCTCATTACAGTTTAGAGTTTGGTACGCCAAGGACTACATTCCGAATGTGTTTCACATACTTTTTTGATTGAATGCGTGTGTGAGTAATCAAATTTATCAGTAATATCGGTTGAAATGTTCTGAATTGGCTGCTTTCATGATAAACAAATTGCACACAAATAAATCATGCAAATAATGTGTTTTGCACTGACGATCCAACTTTAAAAATTAAAAAGATGTGCAAATCGTCACAACTGCAGAATTTGTGTATAACAGCAACCTAAATAAGTTCAAGAATATGTTATAGCGACACTCCCCTAACTTAATATCTGGTGTGGGTTGATGCGCTACAAGTTTCAGGCCCCCTCGTGTTCACGGAGAAAACGTTACAGGAAACGTCTTCTCTCATACCGAAGAAATTGAAGAACAATTAGTACGGCCCCCTGTTTCTCGCGAAAAGATCTCAGGACTACTTGTACTCCAAATATCCACTTTCGTGATTGGATGATTTTAACTGTCACGTATTGCAGGTGTCTGCCAACGAATGACATACACTCAATGTCGGTATTAACTAATTCTGATTGGCCCAATCAAGTAAGGAACTGTCTCCCGACGAAGACATGTAGCCAATAATCAAAGGAAAACCGCACGTATGCAATAGGACGTTGGAGTTTAGCCTTCGAGTAAATCGTTTCGCGAAAAACTGGTGACCCTAACAATAAGGAATCCTTATCGTCTGCCAGCAAGATGTAGTACAATGCAAGTCGAGCGATATGTCTTTGTCGTCGGTGTCCTAATGATTGAGTTGGGAGAGGAGACATTCCTAGCCTCCAAGGAGTCCTGATCACAACCTCTGGACTTCTTCAGGCGTATCGCCTGAGAACTTCATACATGCTTTGAAAGCCCGAGATTTTCTGCGGAGGACCACTGCTGGCACTGAAACAGTGATGCCTAGAGCTAGTGACTTTTCGCGAAAAAATATGAGTACATGGTAGACTTCAAAACTATAAACACCCAACAGCAGTTTGTCTATTGTCATTGGTTGCTGTCTGCTTGAGACGTTGTTTTCTTCGGCACGTCTCCTACGTGATTCGAGTGCAGACAGTTAACGAGTGTCAGAAAGTTATTCAGCCAATCAAGATAGATAAAAGACTCTACACTGTTTTGAAATATCACTTGTCTTGAAATCTTTTCGTGAAATTTCACTATCCCTAGTGATGCCAGATATGACTGAGCGCATGTGGGCGGAGACCGAATATCGTTGAGTTGTCTGCGAGATATAAACCAAGCACACGCAGAAACGTTTTAACCCATTATTTGCTATTGTATATTATGATATACAAAGATAATATGCGAATTTGAATACATAAATTTGAAATCATTATTCCCAAGCATTATGGTAGCCGAATGATTAAAGGCTTCTGTATCGATCTGAAATGTTAGAACCATGAGGTCGATAAGGTTTGGGTTCGATTTCAGGTCATTCTCTACGGGACTTAAAATTAATATAGTCTATATTTGTGCAGTACTCTTGGTAGACGAACCCTGAACTAAAAAAAATTGGAGCGATGGTAGTGCTCCTGGAAGACGATTTAGATACCAAAAAAGTACCACTAACACAGGTTCCAAGTTTGCCAAAACTATAAAATTCTGTGGGGAAAAAAGTCGTCTCACCTAGGAAATTGAAAAATGCTGGATGAATGTGTTTGTCCAGAGGAGTGGAGACCTTTGTAAATAAGGTCGAAACTCGTAACTCTTGGATCTCAAGAGTGATAGAGGGGGTATTTGGTACCCATCAATAATTGCGT
The DNA here is from genome assembly GCA_029891345.1 of Dryococelus australis. Taxonomy (NCBI): domain Eukaryota; kingdom Metazoa; phylum Arthropoda; class Insecta; order Phasmatodea; family Phasmatidae; genus Dryococelus; species Dryococelus australis. The sequence continues at coordinate 101,306,443 of CM056995.1, read as the reverse complement.
GCCTCAGGAAGCTAAATGGGGAGGTCTCATTGCCTTTCAGATTCTTTATGGGAGACAGTGCTACGTGAAAATCTAAGTGCAACACATTTGTTTCCTTACTCGTCAATATTGTTCCTAAGCATATTCCTGGGAATCTTGTATAAAAAGAACTCTCGTAAAATGCTTTCCTGGATATTGCCTTCTCTTCTCTCTAACTTCTTTTTATCCTTTCTGAGAATTTTCAGAAAACTTAATAAATCGGTTCTGTAATACGAAAGATACTATGGTTCTGAAATTGTACCATTCCTTTTTTCGACGATCCTGTACAAGGTGCACTGCGGACTACGGCCTGGGGCCAATCAGCACGAGGCTGAGAAACCTCTCATAGCACCGGGTCAGCCTCCCTTCCGCTACGCATTCTCTTCAATGTGTGCGGGCACAGCTGTGACTTTCACTTTTGTGTGAATTGTTTGCTCGAAGCCCACCAAGTCGTTGAAAGTTTCGTCGAGGGGTTGTTTTGTTACCTGTGTACTACGATTAAAATGAATTTAGTGCTCGATGGTTACGATAATAGTCTATATAATGCAATAATACAATAGTTAAAATTTAAGTAATAATTTTGTAGCATTGGCTTAGCAATATGCAGTAAGTAATTGCCGAATGCAGTTTATATCGTAACGTATAATTAAAAACTCAGTAGTGCCGAGAAGCATATCAAATTACCGTAAAACAAACTATAACAAGATAGTCTCGGCATCTAATAAACTAACTTCAGACATATCTCAACAACCGCACATACTTTGCCAATAGTAGGTAGAACATGGAAATTACGTTATAAGGAGAGTGACCAGCAAGTAGGCCTACATTAAACTAACATACTAACAACTGCTCTGTTAGTGCGTATTAACAAACTTACGCTTCGTACTTGAAAGTACGCAACACCGATATTGTGATGAGAAAATTTATATTGTCTAAAAATATATTTGCTTGTGGGGAAGAAACTATCTCTCAACACAGTTGATACAAGCAAGCTCATTTGGTCAACTTCGGTTGAAGAACTGTTGGCCAAACAAATACGATATGTTGGCACACAAATGATCTAACTGTTTTGTGTTTCTGGTGACGTCGGTCGAGAAATTTACAAAACAGTTCGTAGTTTCCGAATTGATGTAAAACATTCTCGAGTTTGGAAACATTTAAAGTCTATGTGAAAATGGAACGTAAATAAATTATTTGCAGGCGTAAACCAGAAGATTCATTGACTTTGAGAATTCATTCTGAGCACGGAAGGTATTTTTTTTAAATAAAAATAATGATTTTCTCATGCCAAAGAAGTACTTCAGTTATTGTCATGCCACACATGCTTGTCACGTTTAACGGTGACCGATGTCTAAAACACAACTATCTCCCTTGTTGCAGTAGAAGTTTCTTATAGTGGAGTGGAGAAAAATTCCGATCTTTCTCGTACTTATTATTTTAATACAACTAACTAAGCTCAGCAATGCAGCGTTCTGATTGACTAAATACGTAACCAGCACTTTTTGGGAACGTGAACAAACTGCTAGCAACGAAATTACAATTCTTTGTTCAAATTAGTGTTTTCTTTTCATAATCACGAGACTGGAAGCGTGGAAGAAACTTTATATATAATCTTACTTGCTGTGAATTATTTGAAAGTGCTACCTTAAGATATCGTTACTGATTTTAAATAATGTTATATATATTTTTAATGTTTTAATCACTTGGAAGACGCGTTTTTACCCATAGCGATCATTTTGACATTTAACTCTAAAATAGAGACAAATAAAGTATTTTCTGTAACTTAGGTGTTTCTTTCATGGTCATCAGCTAACGACAAGTAAATAACAATTAATATAACCCTCCTGCACTCCTAAAGTAGAGAGGACGCAAGAAAAAAAGTAAAAAATCGAATAAAATGCTTTCAGGAGCTGTTGCTTCAGTAATTGCAGATGTCATTAATTTACAGATTAACAGTAGCTATAATTGCCTGGCTTATTGAAGAGTGAAATGATGGTGAAATATTGTTTTTTATCTAAGACAGATGTTTTCACATAAAAGTTTGAGACCATATAATCTATAAAACGCAACCATGGCCTTGGGAAATGCAGCATGTTTCTGAGGTTAACTACCAAAATCACAGGGGTAGTAGAAGGGAATAAATGTTTCTTTGTTTATAAATCCGTGCACGGAAGTCATCCCGTACTAGAAGATATAGGTTGTTCACTGTAAAATGAGTACTTTTGAAAGCCCTGCTTATGATCTACTTGTATGCACAATGTGTATTATTCCGCCTTATGCAAAATTAACATTGACATTGGCCTCGTCGCTCTATTCATGCGTCGGTCAAGTGAAACTGTGAAATTATTGAAAATTTTTACACTTCCATGCATAAAAAAAGAAATAAATAGTTTAAGTTATCACAAACGGTTACCTGATACTTTTTATTCGACGTTACGATATGCAACTACTTTCCATTATCGTTGCCAGCTTTACTGGGTGCATGTCCCTCAGTTCACCCGTAAAAAAATATATGTAGGTAGGGATAGTGAGTTTCTCAGGTTGACTTCAAAAGTGCTCACTTTATCGTGAACAGCCTTTGATAAATCTTAGCTCTCATTCGTCGTGGAAGCATGTATGGACCATTAAGTTGTCCACAACTATCTGTCGAAATGTTCACACAAGACCGCTATTGGTATTTACTAACACAAAGTGCATAAGGGTTTTATTATCCCCACTGGAGACTTTCTGGAATTAACTAACCCACCCACCAACCTCGTGATGCACACTTCATCGGTGTACCTACAAAACTAAATTCGGGAAAAGAGGATCACGAACCAATTTCTGCAAGTATCACTGACGAAACTGATTTTAGAGAGTAGATCTTCATTTGTGAATGCGTGCAACTTCTGTAAATGAAACAGATGCAGATGTTGCGGTTACACGCATCATGCAGTTTACGGTGTTAAGTTGAAAAGATTCAGCGGCAAGAATATCTCAATGACGTCATGCGCAACTCACTGGTATTCGTTGGCCGGGTCATTAATTCTTTACTCTTTCCAAACCGTTGTACTCAACATTTGTAGTTCGTACATTTGCGACAACTTGCTTCTGTTCGCCTTACCAAACATGGCATGTTTTACGGAGAGAAACCAGGTAACACGAAAGTTGAAAGAGGGCTCCCAATTTTTTTTCATCGAAAAGCTGTTCAGGATAAATTGAGCACTTTTAAAATGAACCTTTAAAAAAGTCACGGTCCCTGCCTGCAAATTACAAATATTTCAAGGGCGCACTGAGTGACATGCGCCCAGTACAGCTAGTAAAGATGGATGGAAAGTAGTTCCATGCCTTAAAGTCATGTAAGATGTGTTAGGTAACAATTTGTGATAACTTAAATCATTTATTTTGCTTTGTGTTTTTTGCATGCATCTCCTGTACGAGAGCAGATTTGTAAAATATTTACTTTTCTAATAATTTGACCGTTTCACTTGACCGATGCATGAATAAAGTGATGAGGCCCGTGGCAATGATAATTTTGCATAAAGCGGAAGAATACACAACTTGGGTACAAGTAGATCTTAAGCAGGGTTTTAAAAAGTGCTAATTTTACCGTGAACCACCTATACACGAAATGAACCAGTTTCGCGCGAACTCTGGTCGACGTTAACAAGCGAGCTGCTGTCAGGCCTGTAACAGCCGGGATTCTACAGATGCTCTACAGCTGTGGAATTTACGTTGCTTGCTTCGCACGCACACTAAATGTATGTTTTTTTTTTTTTTTTTTTAAAGCCATTTTTATCGCTTCACAGCGGGATACAAAAGTTACCTTTAAATTTTAATAAAAACTGTAGTAAGATTTTTGTGAGTATACAATGGACTGAATACCTTGCCGAAAATAAGCGAAAGGACAAAACAATGCAACCTAAAATACAAAACAAAACTGAAAAATTGTGACCAAAAAATAACGCAGTTAAAATTTAATTTTTTTCTGCTCGATTTAGTTTTACTGTGTAATTTTTCTGTGTGTTTTGGGGGGGGGGGCGGGGGTAGGGATGGGAGAGGGTTGATTATTTTCGATTCGTTTCCTTATACTTCCACAAAGAAAAGTTTTCCTGATTTGTGTTCATTGCGTATGATGTGCATAATTTTTCTTGTCCAATATGTTGCATTTCGCTCGTTAGTTCATATTTTATTGATTGCTAGATTCTTCTTTGGTTCCTAGCTTTTTCCCGTTAATTTTATTAGATCTGTTTATTGGTTTCTTTGTTTTGTTCTTCGGCATATTTTGGCGGTGTATTTTCAATGGAACACATGTTCATAGAAATTGAACGTATATGTAGGCTACTCCACACTGCGCGGAAACGAACAGTTTAGATGTGTGCGATGTTAAACAATGATCACTACACAAAGTGTTGCAAAATTGCATGTCAATACTTCGGGGAAACATTTCTCACGTCTGTAGGATGAAAAAATGTTATATGAACATAGGTCTGCAAACGCTTCGTTTCTTTACTGCAGCCCGCAATTCATAACGTACAGTGTATGGCCCATGGGCTGGATCATGGTTCTGTGGAATGCCATCGTTGCTGTAATTGGCAGCCCCATGCCAGCCCCCGAGGAGCCCTGATTTGAATCCACTAGACTTTTATTTGTGAGGATATTTAAAGGCAGTTATGTATGCGACCCCAGTGGACGATGTGGGTACACACCGTAACCGTATTGTGGCAGGTTGCGAAACAATCAGGAATTTTCCAGGGAGTACAGCAACGGTGGGTTGATGCATATGTTCGTGGTGGTGGAAGGCATTTGGAACATTTCCTTTAGTCCCAACGATAAGCCTTCACACATGTGTAACTAATTCTTGTGCAGTTCCTACTGTTCTAGGTGTAGTGTCGTAGTGTGAGGTGTCGTGTATCAAGCAAACGAATGCTGCGATGGCATTCCATAGTACCATGATCCAGTCCGTGGGCCATACACTGTACGTTATGTTTTGCGGGCTGTAGTGAAGAAACGAATCATTTGCAGACCTAAGTCCATATTACATTTTTTCATCCTCCAGATGTGCGGAATGTTTCCCCAAAGAATTTAAATGCAATTGTGCAACATTCTGTAGACGCCGTGTGCAGTGATGCCCTCCAGCCGCGTAACCACGAGTGGTCACAGAACACGATGTAGGGTTTGCTAGAACTGCAACCAGCACGGTTCTTGCATGCCGATGTTTGCCTAAAGGCAAGAGCTGCACGTCTAATTTGCTATGCACTCCGTCGTTGAACAATTGCATATCTGAGAATGGGTTTACGAATGAAATATTATTTTCTCTAATCTCTTTTCTACCTTTGAATTTAGCTAGTTTAACTTCATAAAAACATGTAGAGCCCGTATAAAATAGATGCGTAATTGCTTCCAAGTCGTTGCAAAAAAGTTGAAAATTATATATAATATTCAATTACTCGTAGTTCAACATGTTAAAAAAATGCATCCCATTGTCGTCCATGCAAGTGTTCTTCTTAGCATTCTGATGACATGAAAAATTATTTTGACCTAAACTTTGTTCACTTTTGAGATTGCAAGAAAAAATATATAAATTCAGAACTCTTGTGGTTCTTTTATTACATTTAAAAAAGTAATTTCCCACCATTTTAATACTTTTCAGGCCATTATTTCATATCACACCAACAAAATATGTAATATGCTGAAAAGTAGAATGTAATTCTTGATTCTTCAATGCTCCTAAGTCATAAATGACCAATAGCGGCAACATCGGTTCATACGGTTCGCGTAACTATCTGGCAAACGGGTTATGCGAGTTACTACTGTGTGCTAGCCAACATTACTATTATTATTATTGTGTATACAATTTCTCTGCTCAGAATCTCTCCCATATGTTTACTGGCTATAAACATCATAGCTCGTAATAAATAAATCAAACTGCGAAACTGCATTTCGAGTTCCATAGGTCTACTTATTAGGTGCTACCAACTCTTTCATCGACAGTATGTGTAGAAGTTTCACTATTTTCAATAATACATGGTAATAGATTTGACTTGAAACAGGAGTTTATAGACCAGAAGAAAGTAGTGCAGGAGGAAATGATTATTCGTGGGGAAAAATTCTTCCAAATTTCGACAACGGTAATGAAGCAAAACAAATGTTTGTCCAAACAATTCTGCAGGTTTCTGTGAGTGCTGAATTTTCTTTGTCACTGCTGCTTTCGTGGTTTTAGTTTTATTTTTTTAATCATAATGTTATTTTTCTGTATCGGCGCTGTCAAATGTACTTTATTTGAGCAGAGGACATCCCTTTGAAAGCTGTCATACTGCTTTTGTCACGTACATCCCACATGTTGAGCATTATAAGCTGGCTGACAGACAAAAACTTTCTAAAATTGATGGTTGTGGATACTGATTTGGGTCCAGCAAGGAGTTGATGGATGAAATATTTTACAAGTGTTGGGACGGATGATTCTTCACAATATTCGGGAAATGCTCCTTTGAAAATGAAAGGGGTGTCATTATTCAAAACTGATTCACACAATAATTATGCTACTAACAGTAAACTGTTTGATTCTTCCTGGTGTTTGGCACACATCGGCAATTATCTTTCGGACGGTTTCTGAGCAGACGAGGTAAACATGATCTTGAATACCTATCTCTTATGTTAAACCCAAGAAATGTTCGAATACTCTAACTTTTAAATGAGTTCGATTCACTTTGCTTTTCATGCCATGCTCTGCCAACCTTTCTGCTATCAATTCTCTCAGAACTCGAAGTGGAAAAATTTTATTTCCTCCAGTAATTTCTTCATTGATGGATTCAAGCAACTCATTTTGTACCATAATCTCCACATTTACAGATTTTACTTCTTAATTCCTTTTAATCATCTGACAATATCGCCTATTGAATCCAGTATAACATTTCGGATGATACATGGTTTTAATTACCACTAGATTTCCATCTGAAAGACGTGCAATGATGTGATCATCTCCCAATAAAATTATTTTTTCTTGAATTTATTTGTCAGATTCAGCTTCCAGAAATAATGATCTGCCGCATAACTTTCATTATCACAGAATATAAACATTACGGTTGCATGTAGCACTTCGTTTTTGTTTCTTTCTTGGAGGATGTGCTAGTTGACCCCACTTTGCTTGATAAAAAGCTGAAACCTTGTATAGTTGACATGATTTGCGCCAGGATGCACGGTGTGTCCCCATGGACTGTTCATCTGGTAGTTATAAGTTTGGATGTGGTGAAACACAACTTCTCTAAATTCGCGAGCTAGGTCGATTATGTCTTTGTATGCTCCTTCTCTACGCACAGCAACTGGGTCGTCGAGGGTATGGACAAAGTTCCTCTGGATTTTGTTTTTGACAAAGAATGCAGAGTTCCCAATTTGTTTTCTCTGTCGCTATTTCATTCTTCTGAATTTAAAAAAACAAATTGTTTGTGATTTAGAAAAACAAATTCCATATCAATGGTCACATATGCACATACATTTATTTCGATAGTCATTACAGATGGCTTTGTGTCATTTAAAGGCGACTTTGTACTATACACAAGGGCTGGAATATTTCGTGAATTCAATTTAGGACAAGCTAGATTTTAAACACATGTACGTTACTGTTATGTTTGTGATTGGCTCACAGTTTATTAGACAAGTCCAGGAGAACTCCGAGTTAATAATAGACCTGCAAGGAAACAAATATTGAATCCCGCGCCACCTGGTCTGAGGTAAAAGTCACTACACTCTCGGGCAACAGCCAGTGAACAGAAAGACAAGGCTCGAAAATACATAGGACTGTGGAGTGTAGCTTACAGATCTTTTAAAACGCGAAATTTTCCTGTCCCTAACTGTACATCTTCAGTTCAAAAGAAGACTCGCAATTAGATTCTTAAAGGATTTATTAAGGTGCAAGTGATCTTGGAGCATTTATTTGAAATAAAATGTGGTGTGTATAGTCATCCTACAAGGTTGCCTGCAATGACTGTAGCCAATATTACACTTCCGTACTTTTTTTTTTAATTCTACCCCCTTTTTAACCCCCCTAGCAGCCAAAATATGTTTTTGAAAAACAAATGCTACATTAAAGTTCAGATTAATTTTACCTATCATTTGATACCCCACACATATTGTTTATATGTTTTCAAAGTTTAGACCCACCCTGTTACACCCCTCTACTTACAAACGGTATCCCTGAGGGCAAACCGTCGTACATTCAGACCAAACATCTAGTATAGACTCTAACCTACAAGATGACACCAAAAATTAAACTTTTGCATCAACTTGAACTGACTACTGACAACTGAGCCCCACTATGAGGGCTAGACTCAAGTTCCCCATCACCGGTACGCGCAGGGCTTCAAACTGGCGTGGTGCGTCTATCTATGGGCTATTAAGCGGTTATCATTTCGTTTGAATAGTAGGGAGCCTGTAGCAAAGTTCTGTAGAGGCTCACCTAGCGGTTTCGCTTGTATGCAGGTAGTATGTTTTAAGATACAGCGGAGTGGAAAAGTTCCTAACGATTTCTGAGAGCCGCAAATCAATATTCACAACGTTCGTGATGTCTTGAAATATTATTCCTTCCTCGTCTGGAGTACTAGTTTTT